>OZ007500.1:110310306-110910306 GCA_963931805.1 Microdon myrmicae
CTAAAGCGAACATTTGAAGCCACAGTTCCAGGACAAACTATTAGAACAAACTTAGGAGCAACAACAATAACCAACCACAAATTTTAATAAAGAAACAGGACGATCAACTGTAAGTACGTTCCTTTTCACTACAATATATTATATATTTTGTGTGCACGCATTATTCAATCCTTAAATCTCGTGTCGTACCGGCCAAGACTAAAACGGCCCTTGTTCAGAAAATAGTACGGTTCTGGAGATACGGCATCTTCGTGAAAGGGGAGAATGTTAGCCTGCAACAAATTGGCTAAAATTCACTAATAAGACAACCATACAAACAAATACACAAACACTGGCATATTTATTTTATTTAAGTGTAAAGCTTTTAAAAACATTATTCCTACGCCTTTTGCGTGGGTTGGCGCTTAACAAATAATTATCAAATTGTGTATATTAATTTATATTTTAATATCGTAAATTGTGAATACATGGCATTTCGTACCGTAAAAAGTTTGTTAATTTTCTTAACGCTAATTTTAATTGTGACTATATTTTATGTTAACATTATCATCGCATCTCGTTCGAAATCACTGCTAAATGCTCATCTTAAGAACCGCAACACTGGTCTTGAATGAAAGTAGATTGCGGAGGTAAAAGTGACAGTAGCGATTAATGTATCGAACTGAAAATTCAGAGAAGAATGTAGCGCACTATAATGGGACGGGAAATCAATAAGCTAGCGGCGCCTTCGATATGGAGGAGTTTAAACAGGTGCCTAGGACCAAGGGGTTTATTCAGCGACGGTGCAACCAACACCACGTAGGCTTTGATTAAGTTTAGGCTTTGAAACACATCAACATTTCGAATGGAATACAGCAATAAAAATGCAGTTTGTTATGGAACACAGCGAGTGCCATGGATCTGGTCGCGTGAATTAAAATCCCCTAAAAATTCGGCTATGAGAGGATAAGGAAGTAAGAGAGAATCGGAATAGATGCATTAACCCTGAGTGATCTAAAATCAAACACACTGTTGGAAAGCGCATCTCAACAAACGAACGACAAACGTCGATATTCCAAGCTTGATGGCCATAGAGATACAGGGTGGGCCATAATTTTTCCAAATGGCAACCCTTAATTTCTTAAAAACCATTAGAAGGTGGGGCACGCGAGTGGCGGGGAATTGTGCGTCGCTTAATGCAATTTTAGTTACGATGGAGCGTTCCACGGGACAACAGTGTGCTTTTTGTGTAAAACAATTTTACAAAAACAACGATTTCTACGTTACTGTACGACGCCTATTTAGAATACGGATTACGCCGTGTAAGTGAGTATCCAAGTGTTCATTTAATCAAAGCTTGGGTCAAGAAGTTCGAGCAAACAGGATCGACAGCGAATATTAAACAAACAGGGCGGCCACGTTCAAGAAGAGGCGATGAGAACATTCGTGAGGAGATAGCCGCGATACCTCGCAGCATGTGTCAGCGAGTTTTCCAAAGTTTGCGTACTCGATTGTAGGAGTGCCAACGACGTGACGGGGCACATCTCGACGATGTCATTTAAAAAAAAAAAATTTCAATAAACGTTTATTACGTTAAATAAATGATCAACAAAACAACATTTGTAGTTTTATTTCTATTCATGTTTCAAATGTGCAATCATTTATGGCCCACCCTTTATAAAGTTCCCACGCCATCGGCTGACATCAAGCCAGATGGTGAGCAAATTTGAAATACAGAATTGATATCAAACAAAAGAAAGCGAACTACGAGAGAATCACAACAAGCTAGAGCTAGTACCAAAGACGTTAAAGACGATGTAGTTGACAATAAGACGAAAGACGACATTAAAAAGATTTAGTGTTGGTTGCCGGGCATCAGATTGAATTGAATGAGCTCTGGGGAATAAGGCAACGGACGTCTTGGCCAGAACTGACGCTGTAAGAGGGTTTGTGCTTTTTCAAGATGTTTCCGCAGTGAAAGGACCAGCGGATAGATATTTTGCTCCGTAAACTCGGCTATTGTATGCTGCAAAAAAAGAATTAAAATATAAATGTTATTTAAAAATGAATTTATCAAAAGGTATGATTTGCATACTTCGTCAAAAATTTCGTAGAGAACATTGTAAGCATCCTTTGCCAGAGCGGTCAGTTCATCAATGAGCGGAGGAGTGTTCCTTGTTAACGCATTGACTCTAACCGGAGAACTGAAGTTGTGGTTGACATTATAGTCCGACATCCATGCGCTCTTATCTTGTACATGCATCAGATAGTTTTGGACTTCAATTTGCTTATCATAAAGATGTAAGGCGAATTTATACGCAAGGCTTCCCGGATAAGAGCACGAAGTAAATAATTTGCAGAAATGTGATTGATTGTGTAATTCAATCCAAGGATGTGATGATCGACTGAAACGATAAAAAAGAGTCTCTGATGCATTTTACTAAGCCGCTAAATGCTTCAATTTTGTCATTACTGTTAAAATTTACTAATTAAAAATACTTTTAATAATAAGAAACGACAGGAGAGAATGGGCAATGGGCACAGAGCATCCTCGAACGGATGATAATCAATATAAATATTTATTAAATGCTTGCTTTCTGGTTTTTATACCTACTGGTCACATTTGACTTTTGTAACTACTCTAAAGTTAAATATCCTAAACCATATGTTACGTAATTACAAGGTGGCGCAAAATTAATCATCCAATTTTGTTTTTGAATTACTTTTTTACTAAATAAAAAAAAAATGATTTGGAGTGATGGAAATCTTTATTTGGACCTTTACAAGTTTTTCTGTTAAGCGGAAAAGATGATATCCGTCAAGTGGTTGCCGCCAGTGTTGATACACATTTGTACCCGTTTTATCGCATTTTCCATGACTTTCCGCAAGATTTCCGGTGATAACTGTTCGCATTCCTGTCGAATAGTCTCCTTAAGGGCTGCGATTGTCTGAGGCTTGTTGACATAAGCCCGCGACTTCAAGTAGCCCCAAAGAAAGAAGTCTGGGATGGTTAAATCGGGCGATCTTGCTGGTCATGCCAAATCGCCAAAACGGGAGATTACGCGACCAGGAAACGCTTCCTTCACAATATCCATTGCGGCTCGTGTGGTGTGCGGTTGCACCGTCTTGTTGAAACCACATGTTCACCAAGCTCCGCTCATCCAATTCGGCAGTAAGAAGTCATTTATCATGGCCCTGTAGCGTTGGCCAGTAACAGTGACCGTATTGCCGATGGCGTCCTCAAAAAAATACGGCCCCCAATAACTCCCCGCCGCTCCACACGGTTTCTTTGAGTTGATGTAATGGCTCTTCGTTCATCAAACGAGGATTTTCAGTGCCCCAGAAACGAAAATTTTGCTTTTTGATGTAACCGCTTAAGTGGAAATGCGCCTCGTTGTTCATGATGTGGTAGGTGGGGTCTCAACGCCCTGTCACCCGGTGAAATACCACCCCATCAAGATATAGGCTCCGTCGCGAGAAATGCCTGACCATCTTTCGGAGCTTGGCTGACCGACCGGTTCGAGAAAAGGTGGTAGTCAGTCCCAATGTGAGATACCACCCCGCCACGCTGTACATTCCGCGATATCCTCGAGAGAAATCTTCGACGGTGCTTCGGATGTGTGGCTGATGGCCCGGACTGACACGGAGATGTCATGCTGGTACCTTCCGATATAAACAATTCCGGAGGTAAACTAGTCTCCCACCCAGATCTCCGGGGGGGACTATGTCAGGGAAAACATCATGCAGATGTTATGATAAATAACCAAGCTTTAAGAGGTTCGTCATCGCATAACCGGGCTCGCTCTCGAGGCTCTGCCCACGCTCGACTGGTAACGACATTTTGTAACATTAGGGGCATCGGTTTCACCTATGCGAATGTAAACCCCGTTCACCAATATTTGCAAACAGCGAAACCTGATATCCTTGCCCTAACTGAGACCCAGGTCGATTCGTCAACTGACTCAACATATCTTCGTTGCTCAGGATACGAGATTACATTCGAGATTCCGTTTTAAGGCTGCGTCTTCGCGCAGTCCGATCTGGCTTGCCAGAGGATGGCGGCGTTGGAACTCAATAACATAATCATGTGGTTAAGGAATTCTGTTAAATTTCTTTATGCTTTCAGCAGTAACTTCGCTTCGTCCTCTTTCTCCCCGTTCGTGACAGACAGCAGGAGATTAGTCAAAAATTCAAAAGATAAAGCTGATGTGTTCGCGAATTTATTTTCCGTGAATTCAAAACTCGATCCCAGTTTTTGGCGCCACCTGTGATCGCGTCGGTACGGTTTTCCATGCGGGATTTGAGATTTTGCCCGCATACTATTCAACGCATTCTACATGAACTGGATTATAGGAAGACAACCGGCCCGGACGGAATACAAGCAATAGTCCTTAAGAACTGTGCTCCAGAACATTCGTTGGTTCTTGGCAGACTCTTTCGCACTCCTATACAGGGAGAACCTTTCCTACCTGCTGGAAAATCGCCCGAGTTCAGCCAATCCCAAAGAGAGGAAAAAAGTGTCTCCCACCAAATTACCGGCCGATAGCATTACTGTCTATGTTATCTAAGGTGATGGAAAAAGTCATCAATGCCAAGTTAATTAAGTATTTGGAGTGCAACGGACTTCTGAATGATCGTCAATATGGATTCCGTGGAGGGTGGTCAACGGGAGACCTTTTGACACTTATAACTGATATATGGACATCTGTGATTGGGCGGCATGGTGGGTCTAGCGCGGTCGCATTGGATATCTCGAAGCCTTTTGTCCGCGTCTGGTACAGGGCATTGCTGAGCAAACTTCGTTTATAAGGACTTTCCCAGCAGCTTTGCGACTGGACGAAGAGCTTCCTAAAAAATCGGTCGATCCGAGTTGTTGTGGACGGCGAAAGTTCGGATCTGTATCCTGTTAATTCGGGGGTGCCCTAAGGTTCTATTTTGGCTCCAACCTTATTTTTGCTTCACATAACTGATTTGTTGGAGACAACGGATAACAAAGTGTTCAGTTTTGCGGATGATAGTACGCTTGTTTCCTCTTTTTCGAGTGATCGGCTGATTAGTGCATCAACGTCGCACCAGGTGAGATGTAGACAGATTGACTCTATGAATCGGGATCTGGATAAGGTTCTGCAGTGGGGAAAGGCCAATCTCGTTGACTTCAATGCAGCGAAGACACAATATACAACATTCACAAAGGAAAGTGGATCATCGGTTCCACAGCTGATGATGAATGACCAGGCCCTCGAATCTGGGGAAAACTTGGAATTGCTCACCCTCACGGTCTATGGGAATGTATCGTGGCATAAACACGTGCCAAGCATCGCCAGGTCAGCCTCTGCAAAACTGAGCTATCTTTTTAGAACTAAGTAATATTTTACTCCGGGCCAACTTCTCCTGTATAAATCTCAAATTAGGCCCGCGCTCGAATATTGCTGTCATGTTTGGAGCTCGGCTCCTAAACATACCCTCGACCTACTTGAGAGTATACAGATACGAGCGATACGCCTGATAGGGGACCCGGCACTGACGTCGGGACTACAGTCGCTATCACATCGATGGCGCGTAGCCGACCTCTGTCTGTTTTACAGATAGAGTACTGTTCTTCGGAGATTCGTGGTATTGTTCCACGCAATTCGGTATATATGCGCTCCTCAAGACAATCAGACGGATCACACCAGTTTGGGGTTCATCTCCCGACGGCGCGATCATCCCTGCATCAGAACTCGTTCCGTTATAGAGCGGGGAAGCTGTGGAACTCCCTTCCCACGCGAGTGTTCCCGGAGCGTTACAACCTGCAACTGTTCAAAAAGAACTGCAACAGTTATTTGGTGGCATCTCGGGGCGCCCACTCGGCGCGATAGGTTCGCCTCTCCCGAGAGAAGTGTAATAAAGAAAAAAAAAAAAAGATATGATTTTCGACCCAAAATCGTCCTCTTCGTTGTTGATATTAAATCGACACAATTACTGGACGCTCTTGCAGAGTATAGCGCCCTAGTGATCTGTTTGTATACTGCGGCTGTCTAGTACACAAATGTCAAATATGATTGACGTAGGACGCCATTTGCAAAAATTATAACATCTTCCGATAGGGTGATTAATTTTGCGCCACCTTGTATGTATAAACAATGTAAATATGCATAAATTAAAATGAATCATTACATATGAATGGCGTTGAATTATCACGGAAAATTTGCCTGTAATTTAAGACGATGAAGATTGTGTTAAAGAATCGGTTTCAAGAAGGGTAAGAAGTATAAAAAGCGTGCTACCTCGTTAGGCGAAGATCAGAGTCAAATGCTATAAGATGTTAGCCTAGCCTCTTTTTGACCGTTGATCATATACGGACTTAAAAACGAACTTAAACAAAAAGAGCTGATACCTGTTTCTTTTTCTTAGTTAAAGTTATTCGAATTTATTCTAAATTTACAGATCGGGATCTGAGATGTTCTTATTGTGACTCAAGAATTTAATCAGCCTATATAAGCCATCAATCTTGTGGTATAGACTGACGAGTTCCAATACTGTTCTGATTCATTTCATTCCTCAAGTTAGATGAGTCAATTCTACATTATTACACTCGTGGGTATAAAATTTACTTTGAGGTAATTGGGAAGTGTTGTTAATTATAGTTGAAATTTCGAACTGTTCAAAGGATTTCCATTCCTTACAGTTCGGGTTATTTTACGAATTGATGAAGTACGAGCGGGTCAACTGGATCACTAATAAATGGAAACAGTATATGTCGCGTTTCTAACAGATACACACATATTGGAATAGTGAAGAACAACACCGCCGAAAGACAAGTCGAAATATCAAAGCATTTTCGTCGGAGCGGTATACCATAGCAACAAGTTTAAGTTTAAGTTTAGTGGGGCTACTACCCCTTTTATTGGGTTAATTCAAGCAAAATAACTACCTACAACTACAGTATATATAAGTTACAAACCAGAGAGCTTAACATAAGGGAACCAGGACAAATTAAGAAGGTAGGAGTAGGGGCGAGAGGTGGGGGCAAGTTATAGTGAAGTGTAGAAACGCCGCTTAAGGTTGATGGTGAGAATGGTTTGGAAGGCGGTGCTTGGGAGTAGCGGTGGAGAGGTCGAAGTCGGACAAGCTGGAATTAGAGTTGACATTTCTCAGCATCCGCAAAAGGGGTTCGTTGAGACCATAAGAGGTCCAGTGAGGGGGAATGTAGAGAAGACGGGGAGATTGGGCATATTTCGAGGGTTTGTGTTCAGAGAAATTAAGTTAAGGAGGTAGGCGCAGTCGACCGACCCGGAGAGGTCCCGATGAATGAACATAATGTCAGCAACGATCCTGCGCGGATATAATAATTTAATTTGAGACGGGTAAAGTACGAGGGAAGAATTAAGGGGTTTTTTCATCCTAGCCCTCGGAGAGCGAATCGAAGGAAGCTGCGTTGAATACTTTCGATTCTACGGATATGGATCTTGTGGTAAAGAGACCATATCTGGCTACCATATTCAAGCAGTGGACGGGCGAGGGTAGGGTAAAGGGATCGAATAACGTAAGGGTCGGAGAATTCCTTAGACCATCGTTTCACGAATCCGAGGGGAAACTTAGCTTTCCGGATCGTCTCATCAATGTGAGAGGGGAAGTTAAGCTCCCTGTCGCAAAGGATCCCAAGATCTCGAATAGATTGGACAATGGTCAGGGGTTGGTAATGAAGGGAATAGGGACGTGACGATGTGTTAATGCGCTGTACGCCGAAAAGCATAAGAAAAACAAAAGATTGATAATGTATAATTTAGAGTGTTTGCGAAGAGCCAGTAAGTTAATGCAAGAATGATATTCGTAAATTAGAATTTAACGTTTAGTCTTAAGTAAAATTTGTAATTGAATTGTTAATAAATGTGGAGATAAAACAAAAAAAAAAAAAACAAAAAAAAAAACGTGTTAATGCGCTTACGGGAAAATGTTATAGATTGGCATTTAGCGATGTTAAGTACAAAGCAATTTTTGTCACACGGTCCTAAAAATGATGTCTCGAACTACCGCCCCATCGCCAAACTGTCCCACTTACCCTAGATTCTCGAAAGCATTCTGTACAAATTTCTTAGTTTTCGTTGCAAATCTTTTATTTCACCAAGGCAACATGATTTTCTCAATGGCCGATCAACTACAACCAACCTCGTTGAGTTCACTTCCTTTACACTGTCAGCACTAGAGCGTGTAGTATATGGGATTGTACTGTGTAGGTTGTCGCCAGATTGTAGTACTAATTATTATAGTATTGTATCGTAATCAGATTGTAGTATTGTCTGCGGCAACTGTAATATTGTTAATTGTCACAGATGGAATTGAATTGTACAGAATTCCCTGTCCACCGTGCCCAATTGTAAGGATGTGTCAATTGTAATGTAATTCCTGCTGCCAATGGTTGTGGGCTTTTCGTTAGTTAAGTCAACCGGCTGTGTCAGTGGTTGTAGCTGCCAGTTGTTGCAATCGATCAAATGGTTGCAGATGTCAACTGATACCGAATTGTTGCCGATGCCCTGTGCAGAGGGCCAAATACTTGTTGTAGATCTTTGTGGCGCCTTTGCCTATAGCAGTCGTGGAGAAGTGGCCAAGGCTGCCAACAGTTATATAGTTTTTGGCGATTAGTGTTATGTGCCTGCGATAAGCTTTCCGTCAGGGCCAATAGCTGGGTCACTGGTTCCGAGTGATCTTATCAGACGTTATGTTGATGCCGTCGCCAGGCAACGCTGGGGCTGTGCCACTTGGAATATAGTTGTTTAGTATTTTTGATTAGGAAATTACACGGCGAATCGTAGCATAACTGGGGGGGGGGGGGGGGGGGGGGGGGGCAAAGGCGGCCCAAAAGCGTGTGCACAAAAAAATATGGTTAACCATTCATCTTCATAGGATGTTGAACTGTCCGCTTGCGCCCGTTGTGATGCTTTCTTCTTTGTTCTTTTCTTTTGTTGGCGGACACAGTCAACGCTAGCCACCAGATACGGTCCTTGGAGAAAACGGCGCGCATCCAAGAACTCCAACGGCAGTCTTTGCGGTCACACACCCACGCAGTTATCGGCCGATCGTTCACCCCCTGCGAAACAGAACATTTGCGAAATGCACAGGTTACCTCTTTATCATGAGAATGATCCTCCCACTTGCGACTCCAACCATTCAGTAGATTCACGAAAACAGCAAAACACGTCAATGTACATTCAGTTTATTGTTTCTTACTGGATACTTTTGATACTGTTAAACAACATGTTTTCGTTTAGAGGTTTTAATAAATTAAACAAAAATGGATTTGCGTTACAATGAGACATATATGACTTCTCGTATCGTGCTCTACTTCGTTTTTGTTTTATTTTGTTTTATATATATTACTAATTATTTTTCAGTGCTTCGCTTTCGCGTTTTTTTTTTTCGTTTCACTTCGCCCACTCAGCAACGACTCCTACTTCTCTCTGTCAATCTCTTATCTCTCCTCCTCATCAATTTCACCTCGACGACGGCCGACTTCGAAACTAGCGAAAGTCACCACCGCCGAAAAGAAACCGGGTTTACACACTACTTGCATTCAAACTCGATTCCAACCCAGCCGCATTTAATTGGTCTTCAATTTGGGTAGCATTATATAATATTATAGTATTTCTGTATACGTAATTAATTCATTTTAATTTCTATTTATTTACTATTCATACTTTGACCCCAATGCAGCTGAGTTGGCCGAAACAAAAACGACACAAAGATTACTCGCGTAACAAGCGCGGTAACGAGGTCTATATGGTCTCGACCGACCTCAGTAAAGCATTCGAAAAAATCTCCCATAATCTACTCCTCTTCAAATTATCCACCCTCGGATTCGAACCTGGATTGCAGAAAATGGATTTCTTCCTATCTAAAGGATAGACTTTATTCCGTTCGGTTCAGTTCCATGATATCTAACCCCTTCCTTGCCGCCTCTGGGGTCCCTCGAGGTAGCCAACTGGGTCCTCTCCTATTTATACTTGCCACTAATGACATTGAGAAGGTCATAAAGAATGCCAGCATGTCCCTATACCCTGATGATACCAAGATGTACAAGATCATCGAGTCACCACTTGATTCTGCACTGCTGCAATCAGACCTTGACAACTTCTCCAGTTGGTCTGACAAAAATTGATTTGTACTTAACATCGCCAAATACCAATCTATAACCTTTTGCCGTAAGCGCATTCACTCATCCTCACGTCCGTATGCCCTCCAAAACCAACCCCTGTCCATTGTCCAATCTATTCGAAATTTTGGGAACCCTTGCCGCAAGGGACTTAATGTTACGTGCGTCCGCCACCCCATCAATTAATAGTTTGTAATTTTAATTTAATTTGTTTTAAAGGGGTGTGATGGTAAGGTGGTGGAGGAGTTGCATGATCCACAAGTGAGTTTTCAAACACGCCCCGATTCGGGTGTGGATCGTGCAGTTCTTCGAGTTCGAATTCGGTTTTCGAAGTGGACGTGAATGGGGAGCGAAAGAGAGAACGGGTTAATGTTTTTGAGATACGGTTTTGAAATTCCGTTGGTTGAAGTTGAAAAAAAGAACAAAAGAACAGGAGAAGAAAAACTTACGGTGGTTAAGACATAAAACTCGAAAATTGGAAAAAAAGTAAAATCAAAAGGCTAAATGTTATAAAACTAAAAGTAAATAAGAAGTAAAGTTGTTGAAATTGAACGCAAAACTAAGAGCTCGTGTTTTACTCCGTCAAAGACGGAAGCAATAGGAGAACATCCCATCGCTTGTGGTGCGATTGGATTCGCAGAAACCTATTCGACTTCTCTCTAAAATCACCATTTGGCGGTGGCCGCCCTGGTAGAGCAAGGAGCCGCAGATTCAGAGGACGCACCAGAGGAAGAGCCGGACTCCATGCTGGACTAACCAGGTAACCCATTCTAACTACCAAAATTTTGTGTGACAGTTAACGTCACATTAACTTCCTCTCTCACATTGATGAGACGATCCGGAAAGCCAATATCGCCCTCGGATTCGTGAAACGAAGGTCTAGGAATTCTCCGACCCTTTACCTTACCCTCGTCCGTCCACTGCTTGAATATGCTAGCCAGGTATGGTCTCCTTATCACAAGATCCGTATCCGTAGAATCGAAATTATTCAACGTAGCTTCCTTCGGTTCGCTCTCCGAGGGCTAGGATGATAAAACCCTTAATCTTTTCCCCATACATTAACCGCCTCAAATTAATCAACCTCAGATCCCTTGATGAGTTCAGGGCTGACATAGTGTTCATGCATCGGGTCCTTTCCGGCTCGGTCGACTGCGCCTACCTCCTTAACTTAATTCCTCTGAACACAAACCCTCGAAATACGCCTATTCCCCGCCTTCTCTATATTCCCCGTCACTGGACCTCTTATGGTCTCAACGAACCCATTTCGCGGATGCTGAGAAATGTCAACCCTTATTCCAGCTTGTTCGACTTCGACCTCTCTACCCATACTCTCAAGCACTGCCTCCTGAACCATTCTTACCACCAATCTTAAGCGACGCTTCTACACTTTACTATAACCTGCCCCCACCTCCCGCCCCTACTCCTGCCTCCTTAATTTGTCCTGGTTATCTTAAGTTAAGCCTAGTTAAGATAGTTCTCTAGTTTGTAACTTATATATACTTTTGTTGTAGGTAATTATGGTGCTTGAATTGAGCCAATAAATAGGGTCGTAGCCCCACTAAAAACTTTCCCGAAAATGCAAGAAACAATCGAGGAAATGAATCGAGGTAAGAGCCTGGACTTCGAGGTCGGCGCAACCGGGTGGGTGTAGTGTTACAGTCGAATGCTTAACCTCGGTTGTGAAGCTATATAAATAAGCAAAAAAAGGAGCGCGGTTAATATTGTTATCTTTATTATCAATTTTCTGTAGAACAAAAATGCAAAACAATATGAAATCTTCCATACATGCGGTACAAATAGTATAAAACGACCACATTGACCGAAATGTTCATGTTGCCTTTGGAAATTCGAAGAATGTTCAACCCTCTTAAGAACAGATGTGACGTTAAGAATATATTAATGAACACTTACCGGCTGTCGGGGTGGAAAGCACACTCCAAAACATGCAGCATTTGATTTCCTCTTGGATCGACGTCAAAATATCCTTTTGAAATAGTCGATAAAGAGGTAATCAAACTTGGCATACCCATCGGGAAGAGTTCACACAACGTTGCAAAATGGTCATATCGTTGCCAACCAGTCAATGCCAAGCCTTTAAATCCTCTTGAAAACCTGAAAGACGAAAGATATAAAACCAAACAAGTAAATCCGTTTAGTTATAATAAATTCCCCGACGATAAAAACTTTATAATGATGTACCTTCCACCTTCTCTTGCAATTACAGCTAGCCAACGTAAGTTATTCTCGAGATGTCGGTGTATAAAGGGGATCATAAGACTTTCGCCGAATGCCCCCTTGAAAGCAGAAGCACCCCAAGCAGTTGGGAATACTTTTGAATACATATCCCACAACTGTGGTTGTATAAAGCGATAAATGTCATTGGCATAAACCCAAATCATAGGCTCCACATAGTTTCCGATGTGGGAGTGTTGCATTTCACTTAAAGTCATGTCCCTTAGCATATCATCCCAAATGACGACCTTCAGATGAGGCCATTTATTTCGTATGAAACTTGCTACAGATGTCACATGGGACAAGAATAATTCGTTACGTGAATGTTGATGACATTTTCCGCATTCCCCCATACGGGCCACTTCATCGCACCCAATGTGAACGTGACTAAATTGTAAGGTTTGGGGATGTTCGAGGACAGGGTGAGCCTGACGGATGTGCTGCTGGTGTGGATTTATATGATGTGTCATATTATTACTGCCATGCATATAACTGTTGTTGCTGACATTCAAATGAAATCCAATCACTTGAGTCAGGATATCCTCAAGGAAGGACATTGAAACTTTTTGGCTAGGACAAATTGATTGTGGTGATTCAGGAATTTCTCTCATATGCTCGAAACCCTGCAATTTAAGGACAAACTCCAAATGGCCAAATGTTTGCACCAACGGCATAACTGACAGTCCATGCATTGCTGCTGAATCGAGGAAATCCTAAGGATACGTGGTTAAATGTATTTTTATCAATTATATGATGCAAACATGTATACCTTTAATTCGTCGGGTTTGTAGGCATTTACCGCTGATAATTGCTCCAAGGCACCACTGTAGGGGAACATGTCTTCATATTCAATGAGAATTCCTGTTGCCCCCAAAGTTTTGATGATTGGCAGAATGCGCTTAAGGAAAGAGAGCTGGAAGTAGGTAGAAAAAGGATCAAATTAGATTCGTTACTGTATATCCAATATTACTCATCCTACTCAAGCTTCTGTCACTGAAGTTGGTAGGTATTATGAATAGAGAAAGTGAGCATCACGTCTTCGGGAAAAGATGAGTGAATAGAATACAAATTGAACGCAGGATGCGCACGGAATGTGAATTGGTTGTGAGATCTGATTGGAATATTTAATCGGATACAGGAGACATCTAACGAACGTGAAACATTTCAAAATCACTGATCGCATCATATTAATTTCTGAAAGTAGCACCTCTCAAACAAGAAATTGATGAATGTAAGTCAGTCGTATTTTGGTGCACTCTTAAGGATATCTCTGCGTACGGTGACATTCATGAAGAAAGTAATCTAATGAAAACCTCACATTGACGGCCATTAGAGAATGCAATGAATAGTGAGCGGTCAACGACAATTTTTGTTATTAAATCTCGTTGTTGCAGTTTTTCTATCGGCGAGAATACGACTGTGACTAATTTTTTAGTTTAACGCCTACAACAAAGTGTCTTTCGGTTTTCGGAGTACATTACCATAAAGAATCAAGACCATGGGTCCCATGTGTTGATGGCATTACAAACTGAAGATATTCAAGTAAAAGAACAGAAAAAAAAAACAGCAAACAAAAAAACCTAATTTGATAATTAAGTGAATTAAAAGAATTAAAATACAGTGCATAAAGTAAAGTCAAAACCTAACAATGTGCATGTGAGAAAAAAAACAAACAAATAAAAGCAAAATAAGCCAACAATAAAAAATAAATCAATTCAATGTCAAGTGCGAAAAACAAAAATAACAATATATCGCTCTTTAAGCGATCTGTATTTATATTAACAATTAGCGGGTGTGTAAGATGACTGGTTCTTACTCGGTGCTAGAGGAGTTCGAGTCCAGGTTACCGAGAAAGTGGATTGCGTTGAGGTTCGTACAAGGACAATTTAATTTTAATGAAAACAAACCGGGAAGTACTGTGGCGGTTCAGGCAAACCACACCGATTAATCCTTCACCTCAGAACCACTATATCAAAAAATCATTTAGCAAAAGCTACATTAGACGGGGTACACAGGTCAACAAATACAAATATATTAGCACCAATTTCAACGGGCAACGTAGTTGCAAACGCTTGAAAAATAATAACATAAGCAAGCGTAGGACACCTGCAAGACGCCCCAATGAAAACAACGTGCAGCAATACGACGTAAGTTCGTGAGGCCACACATGAACAAGGGCCTCACGAAATGGGCTCGGGCGTGTCTCAAGTGCCAGCGTTGTAAGATAAGCAGACACAACGTTCTGGAACCGGCACAATTTACCTCGATATAGTGGATCCCTTAACTCCCTCCAGAGGGTTCTCGTACTTGCTAACAATGATAGACCGTTTTACACGGTGACCGGAAGCTACCCCATTACGAGTGGTTACCGCAGAGAGTGTCGCCAGGGCTTTCTACTCAACATGGGTTACGCGTTTTGGCGTCCCCACAACACTTACGTCGGACCGGGGACCGCAGTTTGAGGCTACGATCTTCAGACAGCGTACGGAGTTGCTGGGCTGTCGAAGGGACCGTCCGACCGCATATCACCCTTCTTCCGACGGAATGATAGAACGTTGGCATAGATCATTGAAGGCCTCCTTAATGTGTCATAACGACACACAGTGGTTTGACGCAGTGCCCACTGTCCTCCTAGATTTGAGGACAAGCATTAAGGAGGATCTGGGTGCCTCCACTGCCGAGCTGACTTACGGCACCAGCCTCGTTTTACCCGGCGAGCTTTTCGTCGACGGTGAGGCACCAGCGGAGCTAACGAAAAGCGTGGGCTACCTACGTGACTTGATGCGAAAAATACGACCAAGACCGGTGGCCCGACACGGTGCAAAATGAGTTTTCGGGCAACCAGCGTTACACACCTGTACGCACGTTTTCGTTCGGGTAGACAAGGTGAAGAAGCCACTCGATCCTCCCTACGAGGGCCCATACAAAGTGATAAAGCGAATCAGCGAGCGGCTCTACGAGTTGGATATGCGAGGAAAAGCAGCCACAATCAGCGTGGAACGGCTGAAACCTTGTTTTGCGGAGGAGAGTAGTCCAGAGGACTCTACACACATTACCGAGGCACCAGGAGAATCGTTGCCGACTTCGGCGGACATACCGGACGAACACAGCGGTCCCCTTACGCGAAGTCGCTCACGACTGCAACCGCGAGAAGCGGTAGCGAGCGGATTGAATTAACGACATGCGCACGGCGAACCGTTTTACACAATTACTGGCAGGTGAGAGGTGCCATCCCAGCGAGTGTACAAGTTGTCGGTATAGTAGTCCCGTCTACATACGAAAACCAATGACAGATACTTGACGAGAACCGCTGTGTAATCAGCTATACGCGCAGCACGTGTCTTCGGCACTTCGCCGCCTTTTTATCGAGACTGCGTCACTGGGGAGGGAGTGCTGTGACGGTTCAGGCAAACCCCACCGATTAATCCTTCACCTCAGAACCACTATATCAAAAAATCACCTAGCAAAAGCTACATTAGACAGGGTACACAGGTGTAACCAAGGGGCATACGTTTAACCTGTAAAAAACCACATTAGCAGGTGCGTCCTTCATGACAATACGACGGTCGCCCTTTCCAGAGTCCCTTGCAAGTTGATTGCAATTTTATACGAGGCTGTCAAACTCACCACCATATAACATGCAGGCGACATCAACAAATACAAATATATTAGCACCAATTTCAACGGGCAACGTACTTGCAAACGCTTGAAACATAATAACATAAGCAAGCGTAGGACACCTGCAAGACGCCCCAATGAAAACAACATGCAGCGATCCGACAACTCAGAACCGCAAACGAACTTATCGTTCTGTTGCACAGGCTTGCGACACATCACAGGAAATACCAAGCAGTCGAACCAAGCCATACAAGATACAACGCATGCCCATAAATGGACATATCAAGTTGCGCCAATGGGCTATACGGGCAACCGCTCATGATACAAATACGTATCCATGGTCGAACCACACACATAGCGCCCACCACTGTGAATAAATGATCAAAGTACACACAGGCAAGGGTACGGTGTGGCGACCAACGATGATGCTGGACTCAGCGATAACATTGCAACTAGCAGCATCATGGTGTGTCGCCCCCTTGTGATGACTTACACAGCCCGGGGCAACTGTGATATCGCATCCTTGGCTGTGTGAGACATGTAGGGAAATAGATTAATGATCTCCACGTGAACTGGCCTACCGAGCGATGGCTGTTGATGTGTTGGTGTGCCAAATCAACCCTTAAGGGACAAGTGCACATCCGTTGAATAGTTCAGTTAGCTGGTGATTACCGAAGGGTATGAACGTGTGAACGCGTAATTCAAATTATACATTGTGTATCATACGAACTACCAATAAAATTTGAATGTTTTGTTAATTTAAATTATTTATATTATGTGCCGAACGTGAAGTAACAATCAATGTAAACGCGTAATGCCAATGTGTATCATACAAACTACCAATAGAATTTGAATGTTTAGTGATTTAAATTATTTATATTACGGGTTGAACCTTAAATAACAATTAATGTGAGCGTTTAATTTAATTCAAATTGTATGCATTGTGTATCAACTACAAACTACCAATAGAATTTGAATGTTTAGTGGTTAAAATTATTTATATTATGTGTGAACCTGAATTAACAATTAATGTGAGCGTTTTATTTAATTCAAATTATTCATTGTGTATCAACTACGAACTACCAATAGAATTTGAATGTTTAGTTAATTTAAATCATTTATATTATGTATTGAGCCTGGATTAACAATTAATGTGAGCGTTTAATTTAATCTAAATTATGTACATCGAGTATCGAATCAACACAGACAAAACCAGATCTGGACATTTAGTGTAATAAATTAATAAAGAGAAATAAATGTTTTTTTCGTTGGTTTCGACAATAGACCTCGAGTGTTTCTTTACTAGGAGTTTGTTCCTACCTTCGTGGAACAGAGGTGCAACACTAGTGGTGGCAGAAGAGGAATCTGTGCAACGCAGGCACACAGACCTTTATTTTGTACCATAGTGCCAACATGAAGACGGACCGGGAAAATAACGCAACAACAAATAAAAGAAAAATGACCCCGAAACATACAATTGTGACGCGAAGCAAAGCCGCCAAATTGATGTTGAACAAGGAACAACAAATGGAGAAGGACAGCAAGTTTCCTCTCGTTGTTCTTTTAATTTTAGCCTCGCTTGGTGAATTGGGCTGTTGATAAAAAATGTCGTCCTCGTGTACTAAAAAGCGTCGTGACATAGCTCTGGTGGTGTGAAATAGTTCGTATTAAAAATTAATAATAAATTTGATTTAATTTTAATTTATATTTAATTTAATTTTAATTTAATTTTAATTTAATTTTAATTTATATTTAATTTAATTTTAATTTATATTTAATTTAATTTTAATTTATATTTAATTTAATTAAGATTTTAAACTTCAAATTAAATTAATTTCTATTAAATTTGAAGTTTGCTTTAAACTCAAGAGTGTGAAATGTTATTGAAATCTGGTAGTGTGTATCTCTTCGATAAATTGGTGTTGTAGCATATTTATGCTAATTTTCAATAAAAACTCAATTACAACTAATTTCTTTGTTACGCAAAAGCGAAAAACAATAATAGGTAACGGGTATGTTCGAATTGTTGCCCGGTACGCCTCCGAAAGCTCACCAAAGTGAGAAGTACAGCAGAAGTCCCAGCATATTGCGATACCGAAACGCAAGGAAGACTACCAGACAACAGACAACCTATTACATCAGGACTACCAGACAGCAAACAAACCGTGAGTACCCACATTTAAGATTTTTATTGTTGTGCAGAATCAATTAACAACAATTGGCAGCGCCTACAGGATAGTCATAAAAATACCACACAACAACAGTAGTCAAATGCAAAAAAGTAAAAGTGACATGGTCCGAGTCGTAGCTGTCCTCTTTCCGCAGTTTGACGAGAAGTTGTGAGCGCAAGAGGAATGGAAAATTACTGAAGGAGAAATACCTCCCGTGGCCACCAGAGGTGCTATTGGCTGCAAGGGTTGTTAACAAAAACAACACCGTGGGACTGGATGGTATTCCTAACGCTGTAGTTAACACTGCTTTAACAAAAATGTCGGAGGTCTTCAACAGTCTGTGGCGGTTCTGCCAAACCCCACTGACTACTTACCTAAAGAACCCCCATCCCTACAACCCAGTCTGCATAAGCTTTCTCTAATGCAATCGCATTAGCACCTTAAATGCTTCACGCATCAAATTGATCAAGTTCATTTAGCAAAAATCCCCCAGAAGAGAATTCTTACCTGCATGCATAACTTCGCATTTAAAATCGCATATAAGAATTCTCTCCAAACTTATCATAAATTCCCTGAAAGAAAAATCATCGGTTCATATATAATACAACCGCATAATCAGGGAATCTTACTCTTAAGTTGCCTAATCCCAGCCTCAACATGTGTACAACAAATCCCTTTTTATACACAATTTCCTAAACGATGGAAAAAACAGCGGCTTGTGCTTATACCAAAAGGTGTCAAGAATCCAGAAGAGACGTCGTCTTATCGCCCGTTGTGCATGCTGGACACAACAGGAAAACTGCTTGAGCGAGTAATTGCCACTCGCCTGGAAGAATTCACTGAGGAAACATCGGGGCTCTCTGAATCGCAGTATGGGCTCCGGAAAGGTAGATCAACCGGAAAGGCACTATCTGTGGTGTGTGACATCGCTCGCAATGCAATAGCTGGAGCACGATGGCTAGGTGGTACCAAAAAATATTGCGCGGTGGTGACGCTTGATGTAAAATATGCTTTTAACTCGGTGAATTGGAATCGGATTCTAGAAGCGTTGGGCGATCTACAAGTCTCACCCTACTTGGTGCGAATATTAGCAAACTATCCCTCGGATAGAAGACTGCTCTATGACACAGATGAGGGACCACAGGAATATAAAATAACAGCGGGGGTACCTCAGGGATCTGTATTAGGTCCGCAGTTATGGAATATCATGTATGATGGTGTGCTCAGAGTCAACGTACCAGAAGGGGTTAGAATCATTGGGTACGCAGATGATTTGGCAATAGTAGCCGTCCCTAAACATCTAGATGACCTGGAGAATATTTGCTACCAAGCAATCCAGAGCATTAAATGCTGGCTAGATATGGCAGGACTGAAACTAGCTGGACATAAGACGGAGGCAGTTTTAATAAGCAGCCGCAAGAAAGTTGAACACCTTGATTTGGAAATAGAAGGACAAATAATCAGATCCAGTCCCTATATTAAATATCTTGGTGTTATACTCGACAACAGGTTGAGCTTCAAGGAACACCTGAGGAAAACGAGTGAAAAAACGGCAAGAGTATGCAAAGTTTTGGCGAGACTGCTACCCAATGTTGGAGGAGCCCGGCCCCACATAAGGAAACTCATAACCAGTGCCAACACCTCCACTATAATGTATGCAGCTCACATATGGGTAGGAGCCGCGCAGTATAAGTCATACATGAGGGGAGTGAACTCAGCGCATAGACTAGCATCACTAAGAGTATGTTGTGCATTTCGAACGGTATCCGAAGATGCCATAAATGTTTTGGCCGGGAGGACACCACTTGACATTGCAGCTAAAGAAAACGCTGCATGGCATAAGGTCTCCCAAGAGAATCGTTGGAGAATGCGGACACAATTAGAGCTCTCAAGCCTAAGAGAATGGCAACGAAGGTGGGATTTTTCCACCAAGGGAAGATGAACCCACATCATGATACCTGATATAGAAACATGGGTGAAAAGAAAACATGGCGAGCTGAATTACTACTTGACTCAGCTAATATCAGGACATGGATGCTTTCGGCAATACTTGCACAAGTATAAGCATGTGAATCACCCATACTGCTTGTATTGCGAAGGCAAAATAGAGAATGCGGAACACGTACTCACAGAGTGCGTGAGATTCGATACCGCACGAACGATTTTGGAGAGACACACGAGACGGACAGTTACTCCGGGTGGAGTAATAGAATACATGCTTAGTTCAAAACAGGCATGGTCCGTAACAAATGGTATTCTCTGTGAAATTATGCAGCAGTTGCGACGTGACGAGCGGATTAACAGGTAAATTCCGTCCCGCCCCGCGATGGAATATCTAAAAGAAAGTTCCGCGGGGATCAACGGGAATATGAGCCTGGCGGGAGGTATTAGTCGGTAAAAACCCGGCATGCCCCTGGATCGGTTTAGAGGTATCTTTTGAAGATTTCCACCTTCCTACCGAAACCAACAAAAAAAAAAAAAAACACATTGGCTGGCGGCCTTTTCTCCTAACAATAAACAACCCAAGCAGCTGCATATAATTAGCGAAATCGACACTGAAGCGAGTTTCCCTAACTCGCACCATGTGCAAACAAAAGTACGCTGTTCTTCCGCAGGCATTCTGGCGATACGATAAACAATCTATATCGTTTGAAGTATCCCAAATGCATCTCCCATCTAATGAGCTACAAGTTGTTTACTCAGTTGAACTCTCAGATCATAAATTCCCTTTGTTGTGGGATCCGTTTACCGGTGACCTTCTCACATAAGCAAACAAAGACCCAATTAGCATCCAATGATATTCGGCTTGTTTGCTTAGCCGAACTCACATCGTATGGGTGCACATTATGCCCTTTCTTTGTTTTAGATTCGTTTTCATGGTTTCGTTCCATGAACGAACCAATGTTCACACATACATGTGTACAATCATAGATCTTTGCTAGGAGATCTGGTTCCCTACCCCCAAAGAGAGACTTCACCTTTCTCTTGGGATAGAAAATCCACCCTTAGAAGTAAGAGAGCCAGTTTCACTGGCCAAATTTCTTTTGACAACGAATGAATATCGTTGAGTCAAATTACAACCGCAGCCCGAGCTGGTCGTGCCGATCCCGCTGCCCCGATGCGCACGGGGACGCGAGATACACCATCGAATCTACCGCGAGTCGAGTAGTTGTTGTTTTCCGTCTAATCGTGAGTTGTGTACTTTTGAATGTTGAAATGAGAACACTTAAATTAAGAAACTTAAATATTCCAAGTGACCTTTGATCCACGCTTTTCATTTGATTCAACAAACAATAAAAATTAAATTGCATCCTATCGCGATATGTGTGTTACAAACGATTCGCGTCAAACCACCTCACGACTGTTTCTTGCAATAGTTTAAAAGGACTGAAATAAAATAAATATTAACAAACAAAATAGTGTGTTTAACTTTTCCTCCTTGTGGACGGTATGTCAGGGCGTTTTGTTTTGCGTCGTTTTCCTTATCCGGTGCATGTTCTGTGACAATTGTTCGATGCTGTTGTCTCCTTTCCTGCTGCAGTGAATCACCAAGAGTTTGGCGGAACCTTGTTGAACAGTGGAGCGAATGCTGGAGGAAGAAGGGAACCAAGTGCCCATGTCCGGCACAATACCTCTTCCCCGCAGTATCTTCACGACCTGCCTTCAAACAGGACAATTTCCTAAACGATAGAAAAAACAGCGGCTTGTGTTTATACCAAAAGGAGTCAAGAATCCAGAAGCGCCGTCGTCCTATCGCCCGTTGTGCATGCTGGACACAACAGGAAAACTGCTTGAGCGAGTAATTGCCACTCGCCTGAAACAATTCACTGAGGGCACATCGGGGCTCTCTGAATCGCAGTATGGGTTGCGGAAAGGTAGATCAACCGGTAAGGCACTATCTGTGATGTGCGACATCGCTCGCAATGCGATAGCTGGAGCAAGATGGCTAGGTGGTACAAAAAAATATTGCACGGTGGTGACGCTAGATGTTAAAAATGCGTTTAATTCGGTGAATTGGAATCGGATTCTAGAAGCGTTGCGCGATCTACAAGTCTCACTCTACTTGGTGCGTATACTAGCAAACCATCTCTCGGATAGAAGGCTGCTCTATGACACAGATGAGGGACCACAGGAATATAAAATAACAGCGGGAGTACCCCAGGGATCTGTATTAGGTCCGCTGTTATTGAATATAATGTATGATGGTGTGCTCAGGGTCAATGTGCCAGAAGGGGTTAGAATCATTGGGCACGCAGACGATTTGGCAATAGTGGCCGTAACTAAACATCTAGATGACCTGGAGAATATTTGCTACCAAGCAATCCAGAGCATTAAATGCTGGCTAGATATGGCAGGACTGAAACTAGCTGGACATAAGACGGAGGCAGTTTTAATAAGCAGCCACAAGAAAGTTGAACTCCTTGATTTGAAAATAGAAGGACAAACCATCAGATCCAGTCCCTATATTAAATATCTTGGTGTTATACTCGACAACAGGTTGAGCTTCAAGGAACACATGAGGAAAACGACAAGAGTATGCAAAGTTTTAGTGAGACTACTACCTAATGTTGGTGGACTCCGGCCCCACATAAGAAAACTGATAACCAGTGTCCACACCTCCATTATGATGTATGCAGCTCACATATGGGCAGGAGCCGCACAGTAAAAGTCATACATGAGGAGTGTGAGTTCAGCACATTGTAGGCCGGCATCATTAAGAGTATGCTGGGCATTCCGAACGGTGTCCGAAGATGACATAAATGTCTTGGCCGGGAGGACACCACTTGGCATAGCAGCTAAAGAAAACGCTGCACTGCATGAGGTCTCAATAGAGAATCGTCAGAAAATGTGGTCACAATTAGAGCTCTCAAACGTAAGAGAATGGTTTGGCGGTATTTTGGTCGGTCGCTGCGGAAGGCTATACTTTGGCGGTATGTTGGTCGGTCGCTGCGGAAAGATGCTGGAGTGTTCCGCCGAACACTGCTTACCACTAGAAGACAAATACACCAACGGAGCGGAAACAAGGTTAAATGAAATCACGGAATGCTTTTCTTTAATACTCTGTCTTATTTATTTTTGTTTAATTTTTTCGTTAGGTAATTTTTACAATATAGGTTTTAAGTACACATTTGGTTCGTTCCGACACCTTTTGATTCACTTCTTATTTAGGATGTCCAATTGATTAACATAGCATAAGCTGCCCTTTAATAAAACGGCGCCGGTATTTCTCGCCACAAACGTTTTGGTTCCGACGGATTCCTTTTAGTTCGCCACTATGACACTAAAATATTGTTACTCGCACGTTCGGTCTATGGGTTTTCGAAACAACCTCCGATTCTAAAAACATGTATATTTTGCGTGGTCGTAACACAAGAGAACTCGAAACTTAATTCGCTTGATCGCGTCTTAAAAACACTGTACCAAAAATCCGTTTGTCAAAGTCGACCTCCTCGATTACTTGAAATAATCTCTTCAATCTCGAACCTCAATGTAGACATTCGATCAGGAACCTCAATGCAGACTCTTCGATCTGGAGCCTCGAAGCAGACTAACTGTCTGCCCAAAAAAAATATCCCGATTCAGATATCCGATCTGTATCTGCAAAGGGGGAAATTTCCGATTCAATCTGCTAACAGAATTTTCCACAGTATCTGTTAGCAGCATAACATCTTCCTTCTCATCACACAAGGAGAATTTCCCAATGGACCTGGAAGGAGAATCTTGGTCATGATCATTATTATCGCCATCCGTGGTGGTGATTGAAATTCGGTTTGACGGCTGTCGATTGTGTGCCGCCTTTATTTGCATAGCACATCTGGCGCGCAGGCCGACGGATATCGTGCAATTTGAATGGACGTACGGTCCATGGGTTTTGTTTAACTTCTTTCAGTTAAAACTAACAATCCATTAGGTCTTTCTAATGGGTGTGAAATACAAAAAAGGAACCGTGGGATTGGGGTAGTTCCTTTTGTTGGTTTTACTCTCATAAATATTCGTGAATTATCTCGTTGAAATATTTATGGTTGCCTAGAATTTAGCAGCGGATAAGCGATATGATTTATTGTATGAGGTTGCCGCTGAATTTGTTTGCACGACGGGGTTGGGTGGTCTTTATGGTAGACGCACGTGCATCCGTTGGTTGGCTAATTTACCGACGATAGTGATTCCTTGTAACATCGTGTAGATGTTCAGGATTGCCGCTGTGCAGTGCTGGAGTGCGGCGCATTTCAGTCTTTGGGATTGTTTTTGGGCATAGGATGAATGAATGTTTTACCTTTGTTTCAGGTATGCTATATTCGAATTGTTGAGCTTGACATCGAGAGCTTTGGGACGTTCAGTTCCTTGTTTTTCAGTGTCGGGCTCAACGTTGGCTAAATGTTTCAGGCCCCTAGCAGGACTTAGTGGCACGCCTCTGTGGGCGCGTGTAATGCTTTCCGGTAAATATGTTCCTTGAAGGGTAGGAACCTTACCTGTGGTGAATTGTGCGTTCATAGAACGCTACAATGGCATCGAAGGTGGGATTCTTCCACCAAAGGAAGATGGACCCACACCATGATACCTGATGTAGAAACCTGGGTGACAAGGAACTATGGCGAGCTGAATTACCACTTGACTCAGCTGATATCAGGACATGGATATTTTCGCCAATACTTGCACCGGTATAAAAACGTCAATCACCCATACTGCTTGTACTGCGAAGGCAAAATAGGAAATGCGGAACACGTACTCACAATGTGTGCGAGATTCGAGACCGCACAACGATTTTGGAGAGACATGTGAGACGGACAGTTACTCCGATAAGAGTAATAGAATACATGCTAAGTTCCAAACAAGCATGGTCCGTAGCAAATAATATTCTATGTGACATGATGCAGCAGTTGCGACGCGACGAGCAGAATAACAGGTAAACTGTCCCGTCCCGCTATGGAATATCTAAACGAAAGTTCGGCGGGGGTCAACGGGAATATGTGCCTGGCGGGAGGTGGTTTTAGTCCATCATGCTTCTGGATCCGTCCGGTTAAACTCCACCATGCCTCTGGATCCGTCCAGATGTATCTTTTGAAGATTTTCACCTTCCTACCGAAAAAAAGAAAAATGTTGGAAAGGGAACGCTTACAGAGTGTTCTGGTAACAACCTTAGTAGTTCTAGTGCCGGATAGGTGGCGCTTAGGTCAACAAGCCGGGCATATATAAACAGTGGCACCGATGACTTTCTCTCTCTCCTTTCGCCGCTGGACCTGTCGTCAACACAATTTAATTCAAAATTTAACTTAAGACCAAATGTTAACTTCTGTTTTACAAATATCATTCTTACAAATAAAGTCTCATTTCCAACAGGTTATGGGCCCAGTCTAACGCCGGAATAAATAGTGAGGTTAAAGCACGCGTCGACGGAACACGTGGCGACAAAACGTGAAGACCCAAAAGTGACGCCAAGTAATCGGTACAATGCAGGACGGAATGAAGACAAACATTCCGTTGTTAAACGGAGGAAATTACATGCCCTGGAAGACAAAACTTAAAGCAGTACTGGTTCGAGATGAGTTATGGGAAGTGGTGAGCGAGCCGGCACCCACGCCGAAAGACACCGAGTGGAAAAAAAAAACAACAAAGCCATGGCATATATAACTCTGAGTGTCGAAGATAATCAGTTAGTGCACATCCAACATACGGAAGAAGCGTACAAAGCGCGGCAAGCGCTAACAAAGAAGTATGAACGTTCAACGTACGGAAGCAGGCTATATTTGAGAAGGAAACTGTACGGAATACAGTACAAAGGCGGACCAATGAGTGACCACGTGGATGCCATCATGACAGTGATTGCATTGCTCCGAGGATCAGGCAAGCCACTCGAGGATGAGGAAGTCGTAGCTATTCTATTGGTAAGTCTTCCGGAATCGTACTCGGGACTAGCCACTGCGCTCGAGGGCCGTGACGAGAAGGATCTCACAATCGAGTACGTGACAGGGAAGATTATGGACGAATACCAGAGAAGGACAGAATCTTAAGGCTCGAGCAGCGGAGGTTCAGAAGTGGCTCTCAAATCAGCAGGTCCAGGTAAACATGACCTAAAGAAGGGACATCGCGACAAAGGTTCAAACTTCCAGGCAGAAAGGAAGAACAAACAGGAAACTCGTACATGCTACCATTGCCAGAAACCAGGACATCTGAAACAGGATTGCAAATGGTACAAAGCAATGAAGGAACAAGCCAGGGCAGGAATAGAAAAGTCAAAGACGCCGAGGGCTGACGCCAATCAGAAGCAGTTTCTCTTCCAAGCGAGAGATGACACGAGGATCCAAGACGGCGGACAAGATGGCTGGCTTGTGGACTCGGGAGCAACGAGCCACATGACAAACAACTCCGCCTTTTTCGACGGCATCCGGGATTTGAACAAACCAATTTATTTGGCGAATGGATCAAAAATAATGGCAACTGGGATAGGAGATGGCTACCTACCATGCATCGTGAAATACGGTCAAGTCCAGAAAGTAAGGATGACAGATGTCCTGTACATTCCCAAACTCGATGACAGTTTAATTTCAGTTCGGAGAATCGTCGATAAAGGATATGAAATAGTATTCAAGGACAACGGATGCCAGGTCCTTCAAGGAAAGAAGTAGTAGCTGAAGCAGACAACGATGGCGGTTTGTATAGGCTGAAATTGGAAGGAGCAAAGGAGCAGGCACACCTGACCAGAGAAGCAGCGTGCATCCACGATTGGCATCGGCGATTAGGACATCGAGATTTAGCAGCTATCAGACACATGGCTGGCTCTGGACAGATAACCCGAATACGCATCTCTCCCTGCAAGTGTGAATCAACCTGTGAGAGCTGCATCAGAGGAAAGCTGAGCCAGAAGAAATTCCCACAGGCACAGAGGAGAGAAAGGAAACCAGGGATGCTGATCCATTCGGATCTGTGCGGGCCGATGCAGGCACAGACACCACGCGGAAACAGATATTTCCTGACCCTCATCGACGATTTTTCTCGTTTCACAGTCGTCAGGCTAATAAAATCAAAAACCGAGGTAACCGATGCAATTAAAGATTATGTTGCAGCAATTGGAAACAGATACGGCAGAAAACCAGTGGCAATCAGGTCGGACAACGGAAAGGAGTACGTCCCCAAGGAATTGCAAGACTTTCTTCGGCGAGGAGTGGAGCAGCAGTTCACGGTCGCATACACGCCACAGCAAAACGGAGTGGCGGAACGGAAGAATAGGACGCTGGTCGAATCCGCGAGGTGCATGCTGTTTGAAGCTGGACTGGACAAACGGTTCTGGGGAGAAGCAGTGCTGACAACGACATATCTGCAAAACAGCATGACGAGCAGAGGCATCGACAAAACACCGGTAGAACTGTTTACAGGTGAAAAGCCAGACCTGTTGCACGTAAGAACCTTTGGCTCCAAGGTTTTTTCATTCATCCCAAAAGAAAAACGAAGAAAGTGGGATGCCAAGGCACGAGAAGGAGTTCTGGTGGGGTACCATGGCAACACTACAGGATATCGAGTTTTGGACCCGTCAACGAACGAGACCTGGATTAGCAGATCAGTCAAGATCATCGAGAACCCAATTGAGCGAAGGAAGAGCTGTCATGAAGAGAAGAACAACAAGAAGCTACCACAGCGATACGTCACATACGAGATGCCAGACAGTGAGGAACCAGAAGGAGAAACCGACTCTGGGGAAGAAGGCCAAGACTCAGATGGAGGGACAATAGACTTGAGAGGTCAAGAAGAACAAAGGGAAGGCGATTCCGCAGACGAACAATTCCAAACATCCCCATCAGTACAAAGAAGAGTTTCTCAACGAAGCAACAAAAATGTACCACCACCGAGGCTGGGGTACAAGGTGAGAGCCTGCATCGTAAGAGAACCAAAGGATTGGAAAGATTTGTTACAGATGTCACCCAGAGAGCAGAACCCGTGGCGAGTGGCAGCCGAAGAAGAGATGAAGTCACTGAACGACCACCAAGTCTGGGAAATAGCAGATCTTCCTCCAAACAGAAAGGCAGTTTCGTCCAAGTGGGTTTTCAAGGGCAAGACCGATGGCAATGGAAAAATCTACACCCACAAAGCTCGCTTGGTCGCGAGAGGGTTCTCGCAGCGGTACGGCGAAGACTACGACGAGACGTTTGCTCCCGTGGTCAAACACGAGACAGTTCGAGTTCTACTCACACTGGCAGCGCAGCAGAATTTTTCATGTCCGCCACCTGGATGTGAAGAGTGCGTACCTGAACGGCGAGCTAGACGAAGAGATTTTCATGGAGCAACCCGAGGGATTTGTTATGCCAGGACAGGAGAAGAAGGTGCTAAGACTCAAAAGGAGCCTCTACGGTTTGAGGCAGTCGGGAAGGGTCTGGAATTTGAAGGCAGTGGCAATCCTTGGCAAAGTGGGTTTCAGCTGTGGTTGTGCAGACAGATGTCTGTACTTAAAGGAAGAAAGAGATGGAAGGATGTCCTACATTCTACTCTACGTTGATGACTTGCTGGTGGCCGGAGCAACGCCTGAGGCGACAAGAGCAGTGAGCAAGCAGCTGAGCAGACATTTCCAGATCAAGGACTTGGTAAGCGTTAGCCATTACCTGGGGATTCAGATTGAGCGAGACAACGACGGTTCATTTTTGCTGAATCAAAGGGCAAAAATCGTCAAATTGGTGGAAGAGAACGGCTTGCTGGACGCGAAGCCGGTTACCACACCGATGGAGACCGGATTCCTTGCAGCTCCCAGGGAAGATGGCGTAGAGCTGGAGAACAACAAATTGTATAGGAAGGTGGTGGGGTCGCTCCTATACATAGCCACTGTGTCGAGACCAGACATCGCTGTTGCAGTCGGGTTGCTGTGTCGAAGAGTGGAACACCCAACCCAAGCTGACTGGAGCGGAGCGAAGCGGGTGATGCGCTACCTGAAAACTACCGCGAACACAGTGTTGAGACTACCCCCAGCGAAGGACGCCAGTCTCACTTTCTACGTGGACGCGGACTGGGCAGGCGACAAGGCGGATACGTTTTCCTGTTTGGTAAAGCGGTGATCGCTTGGTGTAGTCGTAAGCAGACCCCGGTAGCAATGTCCTCCACAGAGGCAGAGTACATCGCCGCGTCGTTCGCGAGCAGGGAACTGCTATGGTTGAGGCAGTTGTTCAAGGATATGAAAACTCCATTGAGGGAACCAATAACCACGTACGAAGACAACCAAGGTTGTATTAGACTAATCTCGGGTTCGGGATCAGCCAGGACCAAACATATTGACGTTTGCTATCACCAGATGCGGGACCTCTTGGGGAAAGCGATAATAAATGTTTGTTATTGCCCATCCGAACAAATGTTGGCAGATATCCTGACGAAGCCGTTGGCCAGGGACCGGTTCGGGGAACTTGCAGAAGGGGCAATTGATTGGACCTGAGAGAAGACGGTGGATAAAAAGGATGTCGGCATGCATTTTGCGCTCTTCAAGTGTGTTAAGGTTAATTAGGTGGAGACGTCTTTTGGCGAGGATAGAATTAGAGGACTTGCCCAATTCAATCCTCCGAGGACAAAACGCAAGCAGGACGAAAACCCTGATGTACTCCTGGCGGTGGAAACCAAGTTAAACCAGAGACATTAGATAGGGCACAAAAACTATGACATTATACGAAGAGATCGATCTAACTCCACACAAGGGGGAGGTGTCGCACTCTTTATTAGAAAAGGAATCCAACATTAAATTCTATAGAGTGAAGAAGTGCGCAGGTTCCGGGTGCTTTCAGCTTGCATCGTACGCGTACTCCTTCACCAAGGAAGGGGTTTGTATACGATTGCAGTCTATGCAAAAAGATAACCTCTTTATAGCAGAGCTCGAGACTCTCTTTTGATGCTTACAATTGTACCTGTAAAAAAAAATATTTTATCCTAGGTGGAAATATAGCGCTTGCGACGAAAGTGAAGAACGTGTGATTCGAACCGACGCTATGACGGTAAGAATCGCTAAAAATAGAACCAATGCTCAACACATCAGCCCACTGCCGCATGTACGAATTCAATTTCTTAATTCTACTACACTCAACTGATGTGGAATTGTTATGCTATCGCTATGGTATACAGCTGATGCTTTTGCTTACTCGATTTTCGTTCAGTGTTCTTCGGTATTTGGTTGTGCATTGTGTGTGCATCTGCACAAAGATTATATATCTAATACCAGAGGTAATCAGTTAGCTAGTTGATTAGATCTGTATCATGTAGAATAATATAATAATAAATAAACCTGACCTACTAGCTACGGAATACCCATCGTTCCCTAGAGGTAGGTCGGGCTTAGATATCTTGCTTATTGACTCACGACTGAGACTACTTAACACCAATAGACGAAACAGAAACTGTTTACGGACAAATGAATACGACAGTGAGCACTGAGCATTCACGGCCGTAATAAAGCTTCCGAACTGTTATCAAAACTAAAACAATTACACATACAATTTACAGACAGACAAGACCAGGAGATAATATCACTGAAATCCCGATTAAAAAACCTCCAACAATTACTAAAAGCTAACTATAGATTAGCTACAAATTTGTATTGGAACAATAGAATTCGAGCTATAAAATCGAATAACACTAACAAATTAATAAGATATTCAGGAGAAATAATCAAAACGAGATTCAGTGTCTCCGAATTCCACGTACCGATGTAAACAAGGAGCTGCATTGACATAGATACAGAGAACGCTATCCTCAATAATGAACTCTTCGTGATAGAGGATATTTTGGAAACGGTGAACGCTGTGGGAGCTTTCTTTCAGGAAATATACAAGGTGAATGAAAGCATTCACCGAAATCACGACTTGGCGGACAGAGCTCTACTGAATCACCTGCAGCTCCGAAATGAAATTTAACTTTGGTAATCAGAGAATCCCGGTTAATCCGAATTCAGTCACGATAATTTGTCAATTGACATTAATGCCAATGTTAGGGCTAATAGCCTTTTAATTACGAGGGAAGAAATCCAGGGTATCTTCGATTCATTGAGAAGCAAAAAGTCGATGGGTATAGATGCCATACCAAACATCCTACTCAGCAACCTCTCGCCTATGACAATAGATGTATATACAATCCTGTTTAACAACGCGTTGAATAATGCACACTTTTCCGCGCGTTGGAAAACAGCAATCATACAGTCCATCCCATGAAAGGGAAAAGACTGTACAAACCCAATGAACATGCGTTCGATAAGTTTACTTCCAAGCATCAGTAAAATGTTCGAAAATACCATTAACAAAGCTCAGCTAAAATTGGTACACAATAACAACATTATTCCGAATAACCAGTTTGGCTTTAAGACGGGGCATGAAACCACACATGCCGCAGCTAAACTGGTCTCTGACATACAGTGGAATTAATGTAAGAACCAATGCAAAGGTGCCTGTCTGATAGCCTTGAAAAGTGCCTTTGATACCGTCTGACATACAGTGGAATTAATGTAAGAACCAATGCACAGGTGCCTGTCTGATCCACTTGAAGAGTGCCTTTGATACCGTCTGGATCGAAGTGGTACATTAGTCTGCGTCTTCGCGCGGTCCGATCTGGCTTGCCGGAGGATGGAGGCGTTGGAACCCAATAATATGGACATCATGTGGTTGAGGGTCGTGCTGAGGAATTCTGTTAAATTTCTTTGTTGTCATTGCCGTGCCCCGAATGACGATCGACCACCAACATTTTTCGAACATCTTTCACGTACCGTCGACTCGATAAAGATCAACCACCCGGCTTTTGAAATTGTTGTCCTTGGCGATTTTAATGTACACAATTCCAGCTGGTTGGTACATTCTAACAGAACCGATGAGACTGGGAGGCTGGGAGGCTGGCGGAGATGTTCGCTGAACCTACTCGAGTGCCGGATACCCGAGGTGATTATGTGAACACCCTGGATCTGTTTTTGACATCGGTGCCGAGCATTTATACCGTGGAGATTGCGCCACTGGGAAACTCAGATCACTGCTTGGTATCTGTCGCGCAACAACTTGCATTTCAAGCGAATAACCGACCTAAGCAGTTTCGCCATGTATGGATGTATGGGGCCGTAAATTGGGACGATTTGCGAAATTTCTTCGCATCCTTTCCTTGGTCGGAGGTGTACTTCGGAGACTCCGATGTTAACGCTTGCACGGAATCGGTCGCAGAGATTATTGTTCTTGGTATGGAAATCTACAATCCACATTCCATCAAACGAAGTTCATCTGATAAGCCATGGTTTAATAAAATATGCCTGCAGATTACAGCGGCAACAAATAGAGCTTTTAAAAATGGCGCTCCAATCCCATAGAGGTTAATAGAACGAATTTTGTTAGAATCAGAAAAGCGTGCAACCAGGCGAATGATAACGCGAAGAAGGCTTACAACGAAAGAGTGACCAATGAACTCCTTGAGTGCTCAATTGGTTCGCGTGCCTTCTAGTCAATGGCAAAAGCTGTCAGCAGTAACTTCGCTTCCTCCTCTTTTCCTCCGTTCGTGACGTGCAGCGGGACTCTAGTCACAAATTCAAAAGATAAAGCTAATGTGTTCGCGAATTTCGAATTTATATTCCGCGAATTCAAACATCGATGCCGGTGTTTTGGAGCCACCTGTGATCTCGCCGGTGTGGTCTTCCATGCGGGATGTGAGATTTCGTCCGCGCACTATTCAACGCATTCTACGTGAACTGGATTGTAGGAAGGCAACCGGCCCGGACGAAATACCAGTAATAGACCTTAAGAACTGTGCTCCAGAACTATTGCCGGTTCTTGGCAGACTCTTCCGCTTATCTTATGCACGGAGGACATTTCCTACTTGCTGGAAAATCGCTCGAGTTCAGCCAGTCTCAAAGACCGGAAAAAAGTGTCTCGCACAAAATTACCATCCAATACCATTACTGTCTATGTTATCTAAGGTGATGGAAAAAGTCATCAATACAGAGTTGGTTAAGTATTTGGAGTGCAACGGATTTCTGAATGATCGTCAATACGTATTCCGTGGCGGGCGGTCCACGGGAAACCTTTTGACACTTATAACCGATATATGGACATCTGTGATTGGGCGGCATGGTGAGTCTAGCGCGGTCGCATTGGATATCTCCACGGCTTTTGACCGCGTCTGGCACGGGTCATTGCTGAGCAAACTTCGTTTATAAGGACTTTCCCAGCAGCTTTGCGACTGGACGAAGAGCTTCCTAAAAAATCGGTCAATCCGTGTTGCTGTGGACGGCGAATGTTCGGATCTGTATCCTGTTAATTCGGGGGTGCCTCAACGTTCTATTTTGGCTTCAACCTTATTTTTGCTTCACATAAATGATTTATTGGAGACAACGGATCACAAGGTGTTCACTTTTGCGGATGATAGTACACTTGTTTCCTCTTTTTCGAGTGTTCGGCCGATTGGTACATCAACGTCACACCAGCAGAGATGCAGACAGATTGACTCTCTGAATCAGGATCTGGATAAGGCCCTACAATGGGGAAGGGCCAATCTCGTCGACTTCAATGCAGCGAAGACACAATATACAGCATTCACAAGGAAAAGTGGATCATCGATTTATAGCGTTTGAAATAATAGTGAAGAATATCGTGTGATTCGAACTGACGCTATGACAGTTTGAATCACGAAAAAAATTGAACCTAAGCGTTACCCATCAGGCTACTGACCGTGTTTAGAATTTGATTTTAAAACTCGACTATACTCCACTGATGTGAATTGTTATGTTATCGCTAAGGTTCTGATGTATTTTTCTTATTCGATTTTGCTTGTAAATTGTGTGTGTATCCGTTAGAGTCGCCACACCACTCCCTTCGCAGTAACTTCGTTACGATCAGATTCGTATGCGAACGACGGACGAACGAGAGAACGAGAAAACGCCGGAGGCTGGGCTCTATGCGGAAGTCGTGACCGTGTGTGAAGTTCTGCTTACTATGTGAAAGTGTATGCTGTGTGTACAGATCACGTCGTAGTCACCAATGTGGCGATCCTAAATCGCTACTCCTATCCAAATCCCCAATAACATCAAATCATAACCCAAATCCTAAGTTCCCTATTGCCTTATATTTAAATTCCATATTGAGTCACATGAACAACGAATTAAAACAAAAGTTAATTCGTCGTACATTGACTCAATTCCCAAAGTCCTAACATCATGAATTGCTTGATTCAAAACGCATTTCATGATTCTCCTTCCCAGAATCTATCCAACAAAATCCTCAAACGATTCTCAGAACAAAATTCCAATCGAAGCACGCAAAGTCATGCGTGTGCTTCGTGGAATCTTGACACTAAAATAATTTACAAAAGTCAACAGAAAAAACTATAAAAGGGCAGTGACTTTCGATTTCGTGATCAGTATAATTTCGAGGGCCGAACCGCTGGCCAGATGCACCTAAGTGTCCACGTATACCATGTCTAAACCTCTGATCCAAAGAAAATAAAACCAGCGTATCTTTACACTAACAAAACCCTTCCGCTCTTTCATTTCTCACACACGCTCTTCTCTCGGGTTTACCGTTAAAGCACGGCGCGGACCATTACACCAATTATAGCGTTTGAAATAATAGTGAAGAAGATCGTGTGATTCGAACTGACGCTATGACAGTTTGAATCACGAAAAAAATTGAACCTAAGCGTTACCCATCAGGCTACTGGCCGTGTTTAGAATTTGATTTGATTTTAAAACTCGACTATACTCCACTGATGTGAATTGTAATGTTATCGCTTGGTATACGGCTCTGATGTATTTTTCTTATTAGATTTTTCGTTCGTGTTCTTCACTATTTTGCTTGTAAATTGTGTGTGTATCTGTTAGAGTCGCCACAGGTTCCACATCTGATAATGAATGACCAGGCTCTCGAATCTGGGGAAAGCTTGAAATTGCTCGGCGTCACGGTCTGTGGGAATGTATCGTGGCATAAACACGTGTCAAGCATCGCCAGGTCAGCCTCAGGAAAACTGAGCTATCTTTTTACAACCAGGTGGTGTCAGTATGGTATGAACTAACAAAGATGGATAGGCGGTAGTATAAGTGGGAGGGCGTGTGGGGGGGGGGGGGGGCAGCGGCTAGAGTTTGAGTATGATGGTGAATGCGGATTGTGAGAGTGTAGGCGGTAAGCGGTGCGGGATCAGGAGGAGTAAGAGAGGAGACAAAGTTTAAGGGGGGGACAGGTGCAATTAAACTCAAGAGAGGTGGGGTAAGAGTTTACCCACCGTAACATTCGCAAAATGGTCCAGATCCGCCTCAGGAAAACTGGGCTATCTTTTTAGAGCCAAGAAATATTTTACTCCGGGCCAACTTCTTCTCCTATATAAATCTCTAATTAGACCCGCGCTCGAATATTGCTAGAGCTCGGCTTCTAAGCATACCCTCGACCTACTTGAGAGCATACAGAGACGAGCGATCCACCTGATCGGGGACACGGCGCTGACGTCGGGACTACAGTCGCTATCACATCGAAATCGCGTAGCCGACGTTTGTGTGTTTTACAGATATTATCACGGGTACTGTTCTTCGGAGATTTGTGGTATTGTTCTACGCAATTCGTTTTATATGCGCTACTCAAGACAATCCGACGGATTGCACCAGTTTGCGGTTCATCTCCCGACGGTGCGAACATCCCTGCCTCAGAACTCGTTCCGTTACAGAGCGGGGAAGCTTTGGAACTCCCTTACCGCGCGAGTGTTTCTGGAGCGTTACAACCTGCAGCTGTTAAAGAGGAACTGTAACCGTGTTTTGGTAGCATCTCGGGGCGCTCACTCGGCGCTATAGGTTCGCCTCTCCCGAAAGAAGTGTAATTTAAAAAAAAAAAATTCTCGGCCTATCCCTAGTGACGTGTAGGTGTCAATTTCAAGTGCTGATGGTATTGAAATTGGCGCAACGCTAATAACCTTGCCCGTAAAAATAAATTATTATGGAAAATTTAAAAAGTCTCGAGACTTGCTAAATAAGGCCAAGACCGGATCCCGGTTGTAGTGCCGATGATGATGATGGTATTGAAAAGTTTAGTATCGTCAGCGTGAACAGATATAAAAAGGTGCTTGACACTAGAATTCATATAATTTCTAGTTAATATAAATAGAAGGGGACTAAGATGGCTGCCTTGAAGGACACCTGAGATGGGGAGAAACGGATGTGATTGGATAGACCTGAATCTTATCATTATTTAAATAAGAAAAAATCCACTTAGTCAACACGTGTTCGAAACTAAGAGACGATAATCTAAAATGCAGGCAATTTTATCTATGGCCTTACTGAAATCGACGGCGATATCAATGAAGTGAGGAAAGAAAGTCGTTGTCCTTCTCTAAGGCACGGAGTGCGTGAGATGCAAATTCTACTAGATTATTGCTGGTAGACCTACCAATAAGGTAAACATGTTGATTGACATAAGGGATTTGCTGCGGAAGAATAACGCCTCATTTAGCATGCTTTCAAACACTTTTGGAATGTGGGGAAAGCCTGGCAATAGGACAAAGATAATTCTGAGGAAGAGGCATTTTATGAATCTTGCTTTTGATTTAAATCCGATTTCCTTAGATGCTTGTTACATATCGAATTTGAATACCACCTCTAATTTGTGCTTTATTTATAAAAAAAAGCAACTCGAAGTAATAATTGGATCATTCCTTATAAGAGGAAAATGTTATGTACAAATAAACCTATAATTCACCGCTCTGCTACTTGAATATATTTTTTGCATCGTCCTCTACATAGCCATGCTACATGATTTGCGAGCACAAATAAAATACCTTCACAGTTGATTAGATATCCCAGATTAAGTGCACAGTTTATCTCCTAGAGGCTCATAAGAGTTCATCAGTTACAACAAAATGTTAGTAAAATGTTCCGTACAGTAAATCCCTTTCAACACCTCATAGGAGGCACAAAAAAGTCGTTATAAATATAGTAAGAAAAACCATTCAAACTAGGAAAGGATGAGCACAACCCATCGTCTAAATTTATCCGCATGTAACGTGCAGATTTCCATTTCATTGGGTTCTTTTACCGTGATGTATGAAACTGGATTTTTGTTCATTGCTTTCCCTGCCAAGGCTCGTGTGAAGCGCCCTTGTGCGATACTGTAAATTCTACTTCAGAGATATTAGTAAACGAAAACCAGGTGAAAAATAGCACCCTACCTACCATTAGAAAATGAATACGATACTGCAAAGTACATTCCAAGAAGCAGGTATATCTAGACTAGAAACTCTGTGAATGGTGTTTTGTTTTTAATACTCGTTAGTTCTATTTTCGAAGCAGAAAGTTTGCTACAAAAACAACATGTTTGTGAAGATTGATGTACATACCTTCGGTGGAGCACCCTTCAGATCCAAGTGTACCAAGCGTTCATTAGGGGGATGTGCTCCCCCAGGACCAATGCCAGAAATAATCGGTATACCCATCCTTTGGAGATCGTGCTCATATTGCGATTGACGTTCAGCTGAAGATAGTATCCTTTCATAATCCATAACACTGTCATCGTTTTGCACCTTTTGTTGGTTTTGCAAAATTTTTAACCGTTCTTCCTCAAAAAGAAAACTTTCACCTAGAGCTCCATTCCCTGTTGGGGATTTCTTGCGTCTCTCCATTAATGAAGTTGATGCTGGATTTAATGTAGAACGTACAAATTGCACGCTGCTCTTTTTGTTCTTGTGTGTTGAAAGTCCACTGTTGATGGCAATGGACGAAGTTAGTGCTGCCGTTTCTGGTCTAGGAAAGTCGTTCGTTTGCTGGCGTTGGTATCTGAGTATACGGTTCGCTTGAGAAATAAGTTTCTGAATAAGATACTCGTTTTTGTTGTTTGATCCACTGTGGAATTCCTAGTATACAGAAAAGACCAAAGGAAATTTAAAGACAGCAATTAGCCAAGTAAAAATGTTTGAATTCAAATTTCAAAAAGAACCTATTATACAAAACTACGCTAATTCGGTTAAGAAATTAAAAGTTAAGTTATATTTAGTTCAATTTAGTTTATTTGTTCTCTTTTCAAGTTTTCTTAATACTCTTTTAATTAGTTTATAATTATTTAATTACTTAATTTAATGGCGGATGTTGTTATTCCCTTTTTTTATCCATACGTCAGAAATTGTAGGGTCATGGGGAGCTTTGAGTGTTTTTTTTTTTTTTTAAATAGTAATCGATAACAGGAACTAATTTTCTCAGCTGGGTGTTTATCTCAGCCATCCAAATTCTCGAAAAGGTGTCTCTCTCTCTCTCTCTCTACGCTGGCGACATTAATTTGTATAAAGCTTCAAAACTCTGTTTTCTTCAACAAGACCTCGCTGGCTTTTCTACCTGATACCTTTAAAACTGTTCAGAGCTCAACATTTTCAAGCATGAATTTATACCTGTTCGGAAAACTACTTATACCAACAGCAATCTGCACACTGATGTAAACATATACTAGACACATTTTTTTGTTAAGCAGCGCTGGTCACAGAAGCAGAAGATTGTTGCTTTGTTATCAACTGAGGTCGAATATACGAGCTTGGTAGAGGCTGCTAAGGAGGTGCTGTATTTGCAAAGCTTATCGAAGGAACTAAACCCGAGTAATGCGGTATTGTTAAAGTTTACATTGATACTGGGTGTTTACCCAGTAACTCAGTCCTTTATACCAGGACTAAACGCATTGATGTGGGCTCCTCGATAGTATAGTGGTTAGTATCCCCGCCTGTCACGTGGAAGACGGGGTTCGATTCCCCGTCGGGGAGCCTCTGGCGCAAGACTAATGACCTTGCCCGGAAAAACACTCGCTAAATTAGGGCAAGACCGGTTTCCGGTTGTAGTGCCGATGATGATGATGAAACGCATTGATGTGAGGGGTCACTTCGTCCAAGAATTGGTGAGCGATGGAAGATTGCTGTTGAAAAATGTTCCAACAGAAGAGATGAAAGCTGATGATTTAACCAAAGCATTGGCACGAAATAGCCTTGAGAGGGCGTCTAAGGAAAACTATTTGGTTTTCCAATAGGGACTTGACAACTTTTTTTTTTAAAAAAAACGCAAACCATTTGAGATATTTCAAAAACTTTATTATCGGCAAAAAATAGAGCTTTTAAGCAATGGCGCTCCAATCCCACGGATGTTAACAGAACGAATTTTGTTAGAATTAGAAACGCGTGCAACCAGGTGATTTATACCGCGAGGCGATTCTGCGAGCACCCTGGATTTGTTTTTGACATCCGAATCGAGTACTTATAGCGTAGAGGTTTCTGCGCCACTGGGAAACTCAGATCACTGCTTGGTATCTGTCGCGCAAGCACTTGCATATCAAACGAATAACCGGCCTAGGCAGCTTCACCATGTACGGAAGTATGGGGCTGCTAACTGGGACAATTTGCGAGATTTCTTCGCATCCTTTCCATGGTCGGAGGTGTGCTTCGGAAACTCCGATTTTAACGCTTGTGCGGAGTCGGTCACAGAGATTATTCTTTTGGGGATGGAGATGTATATTCCACATTCTATCAAACGAAGTTCGTCTGATAAACCTTAGTTTGATAAAAAATGCGAGCAGATTACAGCGGCAATGGCGCTCCAATCCCACCGATGTTAACAGAACGAGTTTTGTTAGAATCAGAAACGCGTGCAACCAGGTGATTGATACCGCGAAGAAACCTTACAATGACAGAGTGATCGATAAGCTCCTTCGGTGCCCAACTGGTTCGCGCTACTTCTGGTCAATGGCAAAGGCTGTCAGCAGTAAGTTCGCTTCGTCCTCTTTCCCTCCGTTCGTGACAGACAGCAGGAGGTTAGTCACAAATTCGAAAGACAAAGCTGATGTGTTTGCGAATTTATTTTCCGCGAATTCAAACCTCAATCCTGGTCTTTTAGAGCCACCTGTGATCGCGTCGGTACGGTGTTTCACGCGGGATGTGAGATTTCGTCCGCGCACTATTCAACGTATTCTACGTGAACTGGACTGTAGGAAGGCAACCGGCCGGGATGGAATACCAGCAATAGTCTTTAAGAACAGTGCTCCAAATCTATCGCCGGTTCTTGGCAGACTCTTCCGCTTATCTTATACACGGAGGACCTTTCCTGCCTGCCGGAAAATAGCTTGAGTTCAGCCAATCCCAAAGACGGAAAAAAGTGTCTCCCACAATATTACCGACCGATAGCATTACTGTCTATTTTATCTAAGGTGATGGAAAAAGTCATCAATACAGAGTTAGTTAAGTATTTGGAGTGCAACGGACTTCTGAATGACCGTCAATACAGATTCCGTGGCAAGCAGTCCACGGGAGATCTTTTGACACTTATAACCGATAAATGGACATCTGCGATTGAGCGGCATGGTGAGTCAAGGGCGGTCGGAATGGATATCTCCAAGGTTTTTGACCGTGCCTGGCACGGGGCATTGCTGAGCAAACTCCGTTCACATAGACGTTCCCAACAGCTTTGCGACTGGACGAGGAGCTTCTTTGAGAATCGATCGATCCGGGTTGTTGTGGAGGGCGAGTGTTCGTATTTGTATCCTGTTAAGTCGGGGGTGGCCCAAGGTTCTATTTTGGCTCCAACCTTGTTTTTGCTTCACTTAAATGATTTGTTGGAAACAATCGGATCACAAGATGTTCACAAATGTTTTGAAGTACAATCAAGACATTTATGAATGGAACTCGACTTCGTTCATATGGCCACCGCGGGCACGTTTGCAGCGGTCGATTCGTTGGACCCAATTTTCGATGACTCGGCCGCACATTTCGGCCGAAACGGCCGCTATTTCGCGTTCAATGTTGGCTCTGAGCTTTTCCAACGTCGTCGGGTTGTTGGCATAGACCAATGGCTTGACGTAGCCACAAAGAAAATAGTCTAGAGGCGTTAAATCGCACGAACGAGGCGGCCAACCGACTGGCCCATTTATTGAGATAACACGCTCATCAAACTTACTCTTCAATAAATCGATTGTATCGTATGCTGTGTGGCTTGTGTCATCATCCTGTTGAAACCACATGTAGCCCAAGTCCATATCTTCCAATTCAGGCCAAAAATAATCGATAATCATGGCGCCATAACGATGGCCATTCACAGTGTGTGTCCAACAAGCGTGGAGCACACCTTCCACTAACACCGGGTTATTGTTGTGTTGTGGGCTGGCGTCAGGAACAATGCGGTCTCCTAACGTGATGAATGTCGATGGTGAATATCCGAAATTGTGTGTCCAACAAGCGTGGAGCACACCTTCCACTAACAGGTGGATCCCTGGTGCGATAAACTGATTTCTCAGTTTGTTTACGGATCGTATGTTCCACACTGTGCTTGTCCACCAGCACACGGTCTTTGTTCTACAATAGGCTAAAAACCAAATGTGTGAAATGGGAAAAAGAATACCTTTAATTGTCTGCCGCAATCACAGAAAGAGTCTTCGAAATCGAAATAATGCCTCGATGGTCGCTTTATTGATTTTAGGATTACTTTTATTTCCCACGAGTACATAGATTTTTATGGATTAGTTTGACTATACATCCGATTGCTTAGGTTAGTTAACGAAGAAGAAATATAAAAAGTAAAAATGGTTGTCAAATGACAACCAACAGAATTCATAAATGTCAGCTGATTGCTGACATTGTTAAAGGTGATGCCACATATTGTTCAAGTGGTGCCACAGATTTAATTATTGCGAATTCGCCGGTTGTTTCAAATGCGAATCCGCAACATTCCGCCCGCCTTCGCCAATCATTGGCGAATCGTCTGGCTCCAGGGGGTATCTTCTCCAATGGAAGAATGCCGATTTTGGCGATGGTACTCGTGAGTGGACTGGCAGCGGCCCGCCGCAGTCCACCGTCACGTCGATGCTCGATTATGGGAGAGCCGCCCGCTCTGAAAAGTGTTGAAGACGGAGGTGTCTTGGGCGGCCCAGAGGGTTGATGATGATTATGGGATGGTCCCCTTCGGTGCTGGAGGCCGTGATCTTTGCTGGTCATGGACCTGGCCACGCGATCTGGGTTGGAGTTGTAAGTTCGCAACCCACGATCGGTAACCACGTGATGGGGATTGGTCTCACTACCTCGAGACAAGTGGTGGTGACGAGTGCTGCGTCCATTGGTACCTCTTCGGAGTTAATGATCGGAACGATGCGGTCGTTTGCGGTTGAGGCCGCAGCGTTCATTCGGATGCAGCGGTTGGGACTCGGTCGGTCTGGTCTTCGGGGTAGACGTCGACAATGTCTTCTATTTGTCCTCTGCGGGGATCTGTCAACAGTTGTATGGTCGACCAGTTCTTCTGGGTTGGAGTTGTAAATTCGCAATCGCCAAGAACCGGCCATTTAGTGGCTGCTAACAGGACTGGTCACTTTTACCTTGGATGCTTTGATGTGTGCTGCGGTTGGCATATGCAGCAAGGTAAGATGTCTTCGATTGCATCGTCGGTGCACATTGTTGGGGAGGCAGTCGCGTATGAGGTGGCGACCCAAGCGGTCTAGACACAGTTTCCTTTTTCGTGCGACAGGCTTCCGATGAACAGGTGTGAGGAAGCGAAAAACCTCGCAAATGTAGTTGTAGTGGTGCGCCTCACAAAACATGCATGGCGATTGTCTTCGTGGGGGGCTTCGGCGGCGGTACGTGCATCAGAACAATGGTCGGGTTGATCTCTGTGCAGGCGGCACTTCGGTCAGCGGCCTGTTGATGCTCACTGAATTGGCAATGGTATGGCTTCCTTTCCGCAGACTTGGTGGTGACTGCTTGCGCCTGCATTCGCCAATCATTGGCGAAGCCGTTGGTTCCAGAGGACGGAGGCCCAGGGCCTTGGACTTCTATTGATGTTGAGGCCTGGAAAGAGCCGCGGGTCCTGGTGGAATGACTGGTGCGGACCCAGTGCCTACTGGGCTGGTCGATGTACCGCCTCTGCTGGACTACGGAGGCGTGCTGGTTGATTCTTGAATGCGCGCCGCCCGCCAAGCGGGGCATTGCTCTCTTCTATCTCTATGGGGGTGGCTACATATGGTAGCGGTTTTTGACCATCGATTGATGGGAGGTGGACCCGTTCCTCTGGGTCGGAGTTGTAAGTTCCGAGCATCGGAACAGGGGCCGGGTTGAGCTTCTGTTGCAACTGATGTTGCTGATGCGATTGGCGATCAACCGGACTCTGTGATTTGTCATGGTCACTGGTGAGATTGCTGGTTACTGTTTCTTGGACAGTTGATGGTGTCTTCATGAAATGCCTTGGTGCAGGGTGGACCAGTTCCTCTGGGTTGGAGTTGTAAATTCGCAACCCACGAGGAACGGCCATGTGTTTCTGCGTTGGTCCGAACATCGGGACATGGGCTGATTTGATTTGTGGACAGGCGGCACTCTGGTCGGCGGCCTGCTGGTCCATATTCACTGGGAGTGTGTGCGGTTCTCGTCTATAGGCTGTCGGACTGAGGACCGCTGATGTCACAGGGGACTGTCGTTGGGCATCTTTGCCTTGGTCGGCATCGCTTGCCTTAATGGGGGAGACTGAATCGAGCGCGAACGAAGCTTCGAGCAGTCTCGGGAGTTGGTCATCAGTGCCTTGCTCGGCGGGTTTCTCTGCAGGAGGCTCTTTTCCTGGGCTGGGTGCCTCAGAACTGTTGGTATCCGTCGTCGCTGGTGCTGGTGCACTGGCAGGTGCTGGTGCCTTCTTACTGAAATCAGCCTTCTTGTGTGGTGTCGCTTTAGCGGTGATGGATGCTGCTGCAGTTGTCACTTCTTTCACTGCCTCTGGAGCCTTTTTGGCGGCGTTAGTTGTAGGTCTTGGATCGGTTTTTTTCTCAACCGTTCCTACTTTGGCTGGTTGTTCGGTGTCTGTCGTCACACCTTTGTTTGTCAGATGGATTATGGGTTCCGGGGGCATCATCCGCGATGATAGTTTGGAAGGATGGCCAGGTGGCATATGCATGCCTGGTGTTGATGGAAAGCCTGGCCACCAAGATGGTTGTGACATCAATGGCGGTAAAGGACTGTTCGGTGGATACATGATGTGTGTTGTAGTCTTATAATTGGTCGGGCGGTTGGCGATCAGTGCGTGCCGTACCTCAGCAAGCTCCGTGGCTTCAATGAGGTATGTTTCTTCGGCCTGGTCGATGAACCGCTCTTCAAAATACTGCTGACGGATGGCCGTCCATGGAGTGATCAGGCATATGAGATCTTCATGCCGATTCTGCATCTCGTCCCAACGCCGATGGAGATCTCGTTCTTGCGCCTCCACGGTGGCCAACGTCGGTGGCCCTCTCTTGATGAAGTTAGTGAAAGTTCCCATCATTTCTTCCTGTGCGGTTAACTGGACATTGATGAGCTGTTCCGCCAATGTAGACTTTGTCATTCGACACTTCTCTGACATTGGTGCCGACATTTCCGTGGGATTTGGATACCACGAACTTGGCGACGGTTGCCGATACAGATCTGGATCCCGGGTTGCACCTCGAACTGGTGGTAGCTGATCCACAGATCTGGCCGTCATTGTGTCTCGAACTGGACGCGATGTAGTGGTAGCTGATGGAGTCAGTTTCTGTTTGCCACAAATTTGGTGGCGGTAATTTAGTTGGAAATCGAAAATTCTCTTACTTGAGAACCTGGGCGGTTGTCTATAGCTGCACTGGGCAGATTACTGATGCGCCACTAATCTGGCGGCTTTATATAGCTGCACTGGGCAGATTGTTGATGCGCCACTAAGGTGGCTGGGTTTAGGTCCTTGGGCTGGACGGGGGCTGCATTCGGAGCAGCAGTAGTTGTAGCTGTCGTTGGGGCAGCTGGTTATTGCGCCACTAATTTGGCGGGTTCAGGTCCTTATGCTGGACGGGGATGCATTCGGAGCAGCGGTAGTTGTAATTTTGGGTTCCGACAGGCTGTGCCGCGAACTGGTTGGATAATCCGTATGTCTGGATCCGGTGGTTGCTATGCGAACTGGTTCGCGGTGTGATTATCATCGAATTGCTCTTGGTCAGTTTATTGGACATCGGTTTGATCCACAGATGGATTCCTGGCAGTGGCCACTCACTGGGCGGTGGAATGCACTGCTGTTGCCATCGTCGAGTTCATTGTGTTAGAGGTTTTATTCACTTTCACTACACTTTTCACTAACACAATATACCACAATCTTTGAGGTCTTTGCGTCTGGACTTGAATGTCCCGCGACCGTCTTATATGCCACGCGCTGGCAGCAGTGAATCTGGATCCACAGACTGGATCCGGCTCGAAGGACCAAAATTGTGTGTCCAACAAGCGTGGAGCACACCTTCCACTAACACCGGGTTATTGTTGTGTTGTGGGCTGGCGTCAGGAACAATGCGGTCTCCTGACGTGATGAATGTCGATGGGGAATATCCGAAATTGTGTGTCCAACAAGCGTGGAGCACACCTTCCACTAACAGATGGATCCCTGGTGCGATAAACTGATTTCTCAGTTTGTTAACGGATCGTATGTTCCACACTGTGCTTGTCCACCAGCACACGGTCTTTGTTCTACAATAGGCTAAAAACCAAATGTGTGAAATGGGAAAAAGAATACCTTTAATTGTCTGCCGCAATCACAGAAAGAGTCTTCCAAATCGAAATAATGCCTTGATGGTCGCTTTATTGATTTTAGGATTTAGTTTTATTTCCCACGGGTACATAGATTTTTATGGATTAGTTTGACTATACATCCGATTGCTTAGGTTAGTTAACGAAGAAGAAATATAAAAAGTAAAAATGGTTGTCAAATGACAACCAACAGAATTCATAAATGTCAGCTGATTGCTGACATTGTTAAAGGTGATGCCACATATTGTTCAAGTGGTGCCACAGATTTAATTATTGCGAATTCGCCGGTTGTTTCAAATGCGAATCCGCAACACACAGTAACGTGACGATCGTTACCGTCGCCGAAAAAATATGGCCAATGACGCCGCCGGCATACTAACCGCACCAAACAGTTAGTTTTTGTGGATGAAGTGGTGATTCATGAAGCACATGTGGATTTTCACCCGACCAATAATGCATGTTTTGCTTATTGACGAACCCATTGAGCCAAAAATGAGCATCGTCACTGAAGATGATTTTGCGATGAAATTCATCATCTTGGCGCATCTTTTCCAGAGCCCAATCGGAGTACGTACGTCGCTTCAGATGGTACATCGGCTTCAATTCTTGAGTCAGCTTGATCTTGTATGGGTGTAAACCAAGATCCTTACGCAAAATTCGCCATAAAGTGGTCTGGGCGATGCCCAATTCTTGAGAACGCCGTAGAATTAACTGATTTGGATCGTTTGCTACGGACGCCTGAACGGCAGCGATATTTTCGACACACCGACCAACCCGTTGTCTCACTGGCACGGCAACATCACACAACGAATATGTAGACTCAAATTTTTGAACTAAACTTGTTATTGCCTGTCTACTAGGGCGAGAATTACGACCGAAAATTGGAGTTAACGCTCTTAAAGTTGCGGTCACCGATTCCAAATTTCGGTAGTAAATTTTTATAATTTGCAGACGTTGTTCGTTCGTGTACTTAACTCAAATGTTGAGTTTACTGAATAAATTGACAGCGACAGTTCGATAATTAGTGAAAGGGTGCGTTCACAAATTAAATTCAAAGTTGTCAAGTCCCTATTGGGAAACCCGATACTTATACCAGCAGCAATCCGCACGCTGATGTAAACGTGCCATTAATGTAATCATGTATACGGACCATTAATGTCACCATGTGTACAGACCATTAATGTCACCGTATATATATACAGGGGCTCCTCGATAGTATAGTGGTTAGTATACCCGCCTGTCACGTGGGAGACCGGGGTTCGATTCCCCGTCGGGGGGCCTCTGCCGCAAGACTAATGACCTTGCCCGAAAAAAAAACAAATCATTATGGAAAATTTAACAAGCCTCAGGACTTGCTAAATAACGCCAAGACCGGTTCCCGGTTGTAGTGCGGATGATGATGATATATATACAGACAGCGTAGACAGACAGCGTAGACGCAATTTCACTTCTGTATTTAAATGTATGTCATTTCTGTAAATCAAGATGACATCCTTTCTTGTACGCAGACCAATAACACCCTTGTCATGTAAGGACATTAGGTTTCCTATTTGGATTTATCCTTACAACTTCTACCGTTCGTTTCTCAATCTTGACATATTGTGTGATAGGAAGTCAAATATATTTACTAAATAATCCTTAAAACAAACTCATTACGTCGCTTGGATAAACGTTCATCCAAACAATTTTCTTGTGTTCGTGCTTTTTTTAAAGATGCGAGTACAGCGTATCTTCCTCTCAGGGGTTCATCCATAAACGAGCGTTTCTAGGTGGATGGCGTCAGACTGTTGACTACCTTTTTATTTAATTTTTTTTTTTTGTGACATATTAGCAGGGAGAGGGTCATGGGCGGGACGGTGATGGCTAAAAATGGTAAGGGGGGGTTACGTACATGTTCGCATTTCCAAAATCGGAAACATCCCCGTGAATTGCATGAGTCAGCTTTGTGTACTTCGTTGCGGAATTGCTTTCCGTTCAATTTCGTGAATTTGATAAGTTTCTAAATATAAAAACAACATCGGAATTTTTTCGAAAGCACGGCAAGAATCTTAATCGAATCGATTTCATTGAATTCAACAATTAACTCGGGCACTTTGATTGAGAATTATAAAAGAAACGCAAAGTTTAAATTCAATAGACATGTGTTGAACAAACTCAAAACAGTCAAGACCAAGAACTTCAAAAAACAAACAAACAAAACAAAATAAATCACTTCAGTGAAGTGCAAAAAAACAAAAATAATAATCAATTATAATAAACAAAATATACATATCACCTTGGTCTCAAGCGCGAAACACAATAATAACAATCTATTGTTCGTTAAGGAACCCGCATTTAAACGAGCAATTAGTGTGGGTGTAAGGTGACTCGCTCTTAGTCGGCGCTGGGCGGGTTCGAGTGCAGTTTACCAAGAAGTTTAATTTCGTCGACGTTCGTACAGTCTACAGGTTGTCTACAGATCGCCTCTGTTCCTAATTTTAATGAAAACAAACCGAGAAGTACCAGCATGAACACAGACGAGGAAAATAACGCAAATACGTAAGTGAATCAAATATAAACGGTAATTTTACTTGTGCGTGGCTGTTGTTTGGTTTCTGAAGAGTAGGGAAATCCGCTTGGCTAGAGGTCCAATCGGAATTGCAAATCGGAAATTGGGTCGATGGGGAACAAAATTGCATTGTCGTCATCGGGTGCTGTTGACCCCAAGGTAACAACAAGGGATAAAAACAGAATAGGAAGTAGTCTGTATTGAGGAGAGTGTAGTGATCCTAAATCACTACTCTCACCCAATTACCTATCATCCCAATCCAATTTCCATTGTGAATCATATGAGCGACAAGTTAAACCAAAAGTTAATTTGTTGCACATTGATTCAATTTCCAAGTACCTTACGTACCAATCCAATTGAATCATATGTACGATACATTTAAACAAAAGTCCATTTGTCGTGCATTGATTCAACTCCCTATAACCATTGAAATTATGAAATGCCTAATACGAAACGCATTTCATAATTTCTCCTTCCGGGAATTTATTCACGTAAATTCCTATACACTTCCCAGAATCCTATTTCAATTGAAGCACACAAAATCTCGTTTGTGCTTCTTGGAATTTTCAAGTAAAATTTTATACAATCTCTGTCATCACAGAGTATAAAAGGGCGGCACATTTTGGATTCATGAGCAGTCGGGATCCAGAGGCCAAGGCAACGGCCACAACATATTGCTAAATAAAATAAATCAATATTAGCAAATACCAACTAATAAAGCTTCTTCTAATTTTGAACCCGCTGCCAGGAGACTTGGAGGGATGCCGCTCCACCAAGGACGTAAGAAATAATAATCACAAAAATATAACCCTACATTATTGGCGCAGCCGGTAGGATCAAGGAAGCCAAAGTTACACACTTGTAAGGAAAACCCTCGATCACTACAATAATTTAAATCCAATCGTACTGGGCAAGACACCCTTACCCTGCGTCCGGAGCTGAGTCTGGCTTCGGAGGTACGAATTGGTAACCAAAATTAAAAACCAAAAATTTGAAAAAATAATAAAAACCATAAAAAATAAAGCGTACCTGGGGCTAAAACACCAGGAACAGTGCTATAAAAAAATAATAAAAAACAAAAAATAATTAAAAGCGTACCTGGGGCTAAACACCAGTGTCAAAAAACAAAATAAAAACTAAAACAACATCAAGGCTTACGGGCAGCAACAGCCTCAACAACAAGAGTAACAACAGCAGCAGCAAGGAATGGACACCAATCTCTAGGATAGTGACAGCCAATTCAATTTCGATTTATTTATTAACGAACTGACGAACAGCAGCGGCGAAGAAACTAACATCCTGAGCAGCCGCACCGGAACTCCAAGTGGGCCCTAAATGAAGAGGCAAATTCGACAGAGCCGGGATTTTTAAAGAGTTGAAGACTTAGAATTGGATGCTTGGTGCAATCTATAAATTTACCGGTGCAGACGGGTGAAACGAAACCAACTTCGCGGGTCCCACGACGTGAGACCCGAACGTCTGTTATTGAGCTGAACAAAACAGTCCAATTTTGAGACATTATATCGGCGAGCAGAAGCAGTCAGAAACAGCAGCAGTTCCAACAGCAGCAGACCGACAGGAGCAGCAGTTAACGCACAGATAATAGAATAAGTTATCATAATTTTTTATTTCTTATTATTTTTTCATGAAGACAATTTTGTAAAACCTTACTTTGCTCCCTCCCCAAAAATATTATTTAAAACCAAAACAAATCAGTTCTTAAAACTCTGTCCTGTCTATATTTGTTCATATTGTACGATCGTCAATCTTTGGGAAGTACCCCCACTTCAACATAATTATTGTAAAACATCTTTGGAGTAGTGCTTGTCCTTGTTCCAAAAACATTCCCTTGTTATTCCCCTTTCTTTTTGCAACTGTACTAACCTAATTCCTAGATCTGTCGATCATTCATTCATTCATTTTCATTCATTCTCCATTTTAACCTAAATCAAGGCCGTTTACTCTAAAACATGGCCATTGACTACACAAAGGTTGCGAAGCTGTCAGCACAGCTAATCCCCATCTTCTCCGGGGAACCAAATCCGCAAATAGGTGCAGAATTGGAAACCTTTTTGGATTGCTGCAGGAGGGTCTTAAACTGCCTCAAGACCGAAGAACACGGGGCTTTCTTGCAAATATTCCCTACTAGACTGCTGGGAGAAGCTTCTTCTAATTTTGAACCCGCTGCCAGGAGACTTGGAGGGAAGCCGCTCCACCAAGGAGGTAAGAAATAATAATCACAAAAATATAACCCTACAAGAGTCTGTGTTCGGGGTAAAATAACCGAGGTTGACGATCAATAAAGAATCGGTCAGAATTAAGAGTAAAGTAAAAAAAGTAATAATGTTTTGAAATTATATCGCGGCGAGAGTGGAAGATATTGAATACTGAGGATATCCGAGATAGTAGCGTCCTGAATAGAAAGATTGTGTTTAGCTCTTACGTCGAGCGGCTTTGGGTGACTAAGAATTGTAAATTAAGCCAAAAGTTGTAAATGAAGATTGTGGCGTCGCTGGAATTAACGTTAAACAGAAAATTGTGAATTAAATTTGATGTTAAACTAAGAATTCCGCATTAAGACTGTAGTGTTCTAAAATTTGACTTTAATAAACGAAATTAATAAACGTAATTAATGTGCACTGAAGAGACCATTTAATAATTTCAACTTATTCGTTCTGATTTGCAAGTGGGTGATATTTAATTTCTCGACACTCGAAACAAATAGGTGTTTTGCACATTGGTACACGATCGGTTGCGATGTCAGGTACAGGGTTATTATTATTTTTTTTTAGGTTAACACTTGGTATGATTGCAGCGTGGTCCTGAAGAATGATGAATTTTACAAATAAAGGGTGAAATGTATGTCTCATTTCTCTAACTGAACTTTTTTATTTAAGAGAAAAGGCAAGAGACCCGGAGAGACAAAAAAGTGAATATCTTTTAGCCGACAAGAGTAAATATGTTGTTACTCATCGATATTAGCAAGTCACTAAAGTCATTAATTAATTGGCCCTGTGAGTAGGGCGTTAGAATATACTCACAGCTAGGCCGGCTTGTCGTAAGAGGCGACTAAAGGCCGAATGGTAGCCGGGGTCCCAACGCCCTGTCGCCCGGTGAAATACTACTCCATCAAGCTTTAGGCTCCGTGAAATGGTCGGGAGAAATCGCTGGCCATCTTTCGGAGCTTGGCTGATGGACAGGTTCGAGAAAAGGTTGGTTAGGTGGTAGTCGGTCCCAAGGTGAGATACCACCCCGTCACGCTGTACATTCCGCGATATCGCAGAGAGAAATCTTCGACGGTGTTTCGGATGTGTGGCTGATGGCCCGGACTGACAGGGAAATAAGTCATGATGGTACCTTCTGATATAAAGAATCCGGAGGTAAACTAGATTTCCATTCGGATCTCCGAGGGGGATTGTGTCAGGGGGAACATCATGCAGATATCACAATAAATAACCGAACTTTAAGAAGTTCGTCATCGCATAACCGGGCTCGCTCTCAAGGCTCTCCCCACGCTCGATTGGTAACGGCATTTTGTAACATCAGGGGCATCGGTTTCACCAATACGAATGTAAACGCTGTCCACCAATATTTGCAAATAACGAAACCTGATATCCTTGCCCTAACTGAGACCCCGGTCGATTCGTCAACTGATTCGACATATCTTCGTTGCTCAGGATATGACTTACATTCGAAATTCCGTTTTAAGGGCGGAGTCTGCCTCTTCGCACGTTCCGATCTGGCTTGCCAGAGGATGGAGGCGTTGGAGCCCAATAATATGGACATCATATGGCTGAGGGTCGTGCAGAGGAATTCTGTTAAATTTGGTTGTTGTCTTTACCGCTCCCCGGATGACGATCGACCAGCGACACTTTTCGAACATCTTTCACGTACCGTCAACTCGGTAAAGATCAACCACCCGGCTTCTGAAATTACCGTCCTTGGCGATTTTAATGTACACAATTCCGGCTGGTTCTTACATTCTAACAGAACCGACGAGGCTGGGAGGCTGGCGGAGATGTTTGCTGTAAGCCACAACTTGACTCCGTGGAGGAACCGACGCGAGTGCCGGATGCCCGAGGCGATTCTGCGAACACCCTGGATCTGTTTTTGACATCCGAACCGAGTATTTATAGCGTAGAGGTTTCTGCGCCACTGGGAAACTCAGATCACTGCTTGGTATCTGTCGCGCAAGTACTTACATATCAAGCGAATAACCGGCCTAGGCAGCTTCGCCATATATGGAAGTATGGGTCTGCTAACTGGAACGATTTGCGAGATTTCTTCGCATCCTTTCCATGGTCGGAGGTGTGCTTCGGAGACTTCGATGTTAACGCTTGTGCGGAGTCGGTCACAGAGATTATTCTTCTGGGGATGGAGATGTATATTCCACATTCCATCAAACGACGTACGTCTGATAAACCGTGGTTTGATAAAAAATGCGAGCAGATTACAGCGGCAAAAAATAGAGCTTTTAAGCAATGGCGCTCCAATCCCGCCGATGTTAACAGAACGAGTTTTGTTAGAACCAGAAACGCGTGCAACCAGGTGATTGATACCGCGAAGAAACCCTACAATGACAGAGTGATCGATAAGCTCCTTCGGTGCCCAACTGGTTCGCGCTACTTCTGGTCAATGGCAAAGGCTGTCAGCAGTAACTTCGCATCCTCCTTTTTCCCTCCGTTGGTAACAGACAGCGGGACGTTAGTCACGAAGTAAAAGGATAAAGCTGATGTGTTCGCGAATTTATTTTCCGCGAATTCAAACCTCGATCTCGGTCTTTTAGAGCCATCTGTGATCGCGTCGGTACGGTGTTCCACACGGAATATGAGATTTCGTCCGCGCACTATTCAACGCATTCTACGTGAACTGGATTGTAGGAAGGCAACCGGCCCGGACGAAATACCAGCAATAGTCCTTAAGAACTGTGCTCTAGTGCTATCGCCGGTTCTTGGCAGGCTCTTCCGCTTATCTTATGCACAGAGGACCTTTCCTACCTGCTGGAAAATCGCTCGAGTTCAGCCAATCCCAAAGATGGGAAAAAAGTGTCTCGCACAAAATTACTGCCCGATAGCATTACTGACTATTTTATCTAAGGTGATGGAAAAAGTCATCAATACAGAGTTAGTTAAGTATTTGGAGTGCAACGGACTTCTGAATGACCGTTAATACAGATTACGTGCAAGGCGGCCCACGGGAGACCTTTTGACACTTATAACCGATATATGGACATCTGCGATTGAGGTGCATGCTGAGTCAAGACAGGTCAAGGGCGGTCGCATTGGATATCTCCATGGCTTTTGACCGCGCCTGGCACGGGGCATTGCTGAGCAAACTCCGTTCATATGGACTTTCCCAACAGCTTTGCGACTGGACGAGGAGCTTTCTTGAGAATCGATCGATACGGGTTGTTGTGGATGGCGAGTGTTCAGATCTGTATCCTGTTAATTCGGGGGTGCCCCAGGGTTCTATTTTGGCTCCAACCTTGTTCTTGCTTCACATAAATGATTTGTTGGAAACAACGGATCACAAGATGTTCACTTTTGCGGATGATAGTATGCTTGTTTCCTCCTTTTCGAGTGTTCGGCCGATTGGTGCGTCTGCGTCGCATCAGCTGAGATGTAGACAGATTGACTCTCTGAATCAGGATCTAGATAGGGTCCTGCAGAGGGGAAGAGCCAATCTCGTCGACTTCAATGCAGCGAAGACACAATATGCAACATTCACAAAGAAAAGTGGATCATCGGGTCCACAGCTGATGATGAATGGCCGGGCCCTCGAGGCTGGGGAAAGCTTGAAATCGCTCGGCGTCACGGTCTGTGGGAATGTATCATGGCATAAACACGTGTCGAACATCGCCAGGTCAGCCTCAGGAAAACTGAGTTATCTTTTTAGAGCCAAGAAATTTTTTACCCCGGCCCAACTTCTCCTCCTATATAAATCCCAAATTAGACCCGCGCTCGAATATTGCTCTCATGTTTGGAGCTCGGCTCCTAAACATACCCTCGACCTACTTGAGAGCATACAGAGACGAGCGATCCGCCTGATCGGGGACTCGGCGCTGACGTCGGGACTACAGTCGCTATCACATCGAAGGCGCGTAGCCGGCCTCTGTCGGGGGGCGGAGTGCTGTGGGCTGAGTAGTCGTGGTATAAGGATACGAGAAGCGGGGGGTGGTGGTTGTCAATAGTTGAGAGGGTGTGGGGTCTAGAGACAACTGAGGAGTTAAGGGGGTCTGTCGGGTCTGACACACAAGGTCAAGTTGTCTGCCCAGATGGTTTAGAACATTGCTTACTTGGCAAAAGCCAGAGTCGGTGAGGCTGTCTATAAAGAGACATTCCTTGGTAGTAGTGGGGTTTGAGATGTAGTGGGAGTGGTCGTCAGACAGCATCCATTGGAGATTGGGGAGATTAAAATCGCCAAGGACTACAATGTCGTCTTGGGAAGAACTAGCCTCAGTTATGCGGTCGATTGCCGCAATAGCGAGTTCGTATGACTCGATAGCTTGCGATGGAGGTGTGTAAAAGCATATGATGAACACGGACTTTGAGCGGTGTTAAATTTTTATTGCGACATAGTCGAGGTTGGGAGAAGAAGAGATGGTGATAAGAGAAGATGTAAGTCCGTTTTGGATGGCAAGCAGCACGCCTCGGCAGGAGGTGTCAGGACCGGAATGATGGACGTCGTCGTCCCGAAAAACTGTGAAGGAGGGGGGAACAGTTCCAGGCTGTTGATACTGGGGGGGATTCTGTGTATGTGCACAATATAATAAACAAGATCCTGAACGTGATTATCTATCTGTCACTCGCGCAATAAAAAAAAAAGAAGTGAGAACACGTAGTCCATAATATGGGCGTAAATCAAATGGATGCCAAAAGAGTGCTTCGGAGAAGGCAAAATGCAGACGTAAATCTAAAGGCTAAACGCCTTAGAACAAATGAAAACAAGGATACAGACACGTTGATTGTCAACAGCGACGACGAAGACAATGCCCATGATGCCCAGTACTCAGGGGCTGGAAACCAATTCCAAGAACTAGCTGTCAGCGAAACAAATGCAGACGCCAGCAATCAGATCGAGGTCCTCAAAAGACTCATCCATGAGATTAGTCTTAAAAAACAACAACTAGATAAACAAATGGAGGAAGTTATTAAACTAAAAACAATCTGAGCTAGAATGAGCGGAAAACGAAAATGGTAGAACAACAACAGAAAGAACAAAGACAATAGCAACCCACGAAGACAAAGGAAACACGACAAGATAAGGAAACTCAACAGCAGGAATCACATCAACAACAACAGCAGGGACCACATCAAAAACAGGAAACATCAGCAGGTGGCAGTCAAAAAAAAAGGTCCTATCTACATCAGTTACATGGAGACAAAGGATCTCATCAAATTGTGTGAGTTGACATGCAAAACTTTAAAACAAAACGGATAAATAATTTTAAGATGAGTTTAACATGCGATGATTTAGAAGGCTATAGCAAAATCAAATCGGCATTGGGGAAATCGAAAAGCGAGTACTACACGTACACCCCTAAGTCGGAGAAAACTGTCTCCATGCTCCTCAAAGGAGTTGATCCTTCCTTTACTCCCAAAGAGGTGCTCGAAGAACTAAAAAGCTTCGAAAAGGATACTGTGGTGTTATCAGTATGGTGTGTCGGCAAGGACAGAGATTCACTGATATTCCACCTATATTGCTGTAAATTATTCCAAGGGAATAGTCCGTCGACCAGTATAGAATAAGAAAATAAAACACACTGATGTCGATTTGTTCTTAAACAATGTTTCTTTATTATTTATAATCAAGACTGCGCTTCGTATCATACGAACGATGTGAACATAAATTAACTGTCTTTACACTTAAAAGCAAGATACAACTTAGATGGGACTGATGAAGTCACTCTTGGTGAGATGCTAGTTTTGATTGATTACACACCGGGAATTAATTTTAGTTGTCTTTAAAACTTAAATTTATATTCGGTATAGGAGGAGAACAAAACACACGCACTGACTCAACCATGCAACTCACATCCATCAGAATGGCATCGATAGGGGAGGATTCTATATGTGTCCGTATAGGACAAGTACGTTGCCCTTCAATGAAAACGATGATCGATGAACACCTGATTACACAAACACACGATCATCGGGGGCTGCGGCGATGTACCCATACATCGTTGATGATGTATGCCAGGGATCGAAATAGATTTTTGTTTCAAAGTAAACAAAAACGCTGTATATGTATATGATGTGCCTATGATAGAATGGGGTCGTCATGGTATTTGCCTAAGATTCCTTGGAAACACCGATGCAGGCAATATCCAATCTAGCCGTATGGCTCCGGTGCACAAGGAGGCAAATTATTTTGTTGACATAAGTCAGCAGAAACCTCGTCGACGGCGGCAAAGGGTCAGGCTGGATAGCTATATGTTTGATTAATATGCGGGTAAGTAAAACGCACACAGTGAGATACTGTATGTTTAATTTAGGTTTTCAGGCGGTTCATCATAGGCATGGCATGGGTAAGGTTCCCTAAACAATGATCATATCCATGCCCAAATTCATGATCGGTTGATAGCCGATAACGGGGAATTGTCGCAACTGTCGCGGACCTAAGGGTATAGGCGCGATATACAATTGTGAACTATGGAAAGAATATCGCCTACAGCTATGTCAACAATACGCTGGCCAGCGTTTGTTTATCGTAATTGAAGACAGGCTGAGCCGATAGGGAATGAACTGATTCATGGAATATGAACCAGAAAAGTTCAGGATGTATGGATGCCGTCGGGTAGGTTTTCCTTTCAGGTATGATGCTGCAGGGGAGCTTACGCAGGTATGTACTATGGCTTTTGCATTGTAAGAGGAAGTGGTTAATTTAAAGAAGATGGGCGGTTCTTTGGGAATGTATTAAAGAACCGCCACAATACCTTGAAATTTACAGGTGTGAAACTGTGGGGATAAAGAATTATTGCGCCAAGACACGGGCATACGGCTCAATTCCTTCCCACTTATTGTTCACTGAAAAATTGTTCACAGGAATAAGAACAGATAAATAAAGAAGCACTAGAGTTTTTTGTATTTTAGTTTTCTTTCCTTTTTATTATATATTTGTTTATGAGTTCTTTGTTTTTTTTTTCAACACTTCAAATCTTTTTCTTTGACTTCTCTATCCTTTTTTTTACAAATAACCGAATCGCTGTGGAACACAATTCAATCGTTGCTAACTCACGCTCCAGTATAGCATATATTATCTGATGTTATGTTCTTCACACTGCACTATTATTATATGGGTCGCTTAAGCGATTGATATTTTCTAATTTAAGATTTAATCAATTTATATACAGATAAGTAACTAGTAAACTAACACGACAAATTCTCTTTGAGCAAATTATTGGAATTTAAACTGTCTTTTTTTTCTTTTTTTTTTTTTGTTTCGAACCGAATATAATAAGTTGTTGATTTAGTAATTGACTCGTGTGTGCGCACTCTACGAGGGATGAATATCGACTGCCGGTTAAACCCACACAAAATAAAATATTCCAAAACGGCGGCGTGACCGACCGCGGTTGTGGTTAAGTAATGACTGATCCCAATTAGGGATGAAAATTTGGATTTTACATTCGCACGGCTATTAGCCAATCATCATCGCGCTCTTCTCATGAATCTTTTCATTTGCATGTGTCAGCGTGGTGAATAATACTTGCACATCATTCGACAGACACTGGGCATGCGAAGTATGAAAAGAATAGAAGAGAAAGCGCAATAACTTCGGGGTTGGCTTAGCTTGTGTACTTGTATCAATGCAGCCTCTGAGGATGACCTACTGCCCTAGTGCGATGGCTGTGGTGATCTCAGAGTGCATTAAACTGTAGGGAGACAGAATTGTGGAGGAGAGGAAAATGTAGCTGGTGCTATTCGCCTGTAAAAAGAGATCATTGATCCCCAGCGAATAGAGTGTCTAGGAATAGGACGCCGAATTGGCTAGGGAAATCTGATCATGGGAACTAAATTAAATGCTTTGATAATTTCACCAGCGATTGCATGATTATGCAACCGCGTCGTTTGATCAGACTATGCCGTTGCTAACCGACCCGAAGCGATTTCCGGTGGAAATCTCATTGGTTAGCGAAATGGAGTTGCCGTATGGCGAAAAGGTAGCTGAATTCAATTATGCATTATTTGCATAGAATAATGAATTCAGCTACGCGTCCGTTATTGAAATATGTTTTACAGGTGGAATAGCTTGTAAGGGGGATAAGGGTAGATATGGCGCGCTGAAAGCGGTCGAAATAAGGTATGAAATTGTGGGTTGGTTCTCCATGTGGTATAGAGAACCCCCACAAAACCATTTTCTACAGCTAATTCTAGAAATCGCAACCGTAAGTTGCCTTTCTTCATTGTGTCGCTATGCCCCAATAGTAAAATTGATGGACTTGGATATATTAAATACATTAACCACCAAACAATAAGTTGGGAGAGAATAAAGAAGTCCGACCGCGTATTGCAATGTATGCGCTGTCAACGTGTCGGCCATTTGGCAGCAATTTGCAACATACATTTCAGATGCGTCAAATGCCTAAACAAACATATCATTGGAGAATGTCCATTGGGCAAAGAACAGCTCCCGGATAGATTAAACTATCCTGTGTCCTCTGCAACAACTCAGGTCATCCTGCTAACTTTAGAGGTTGCCCTAAGTACCAACAACTAAAATCGAAGTTGGAAGCCAAATAGAAGCAAGTTGAAGAAGAGAAACGGATGAAAACTCGCTCTTACAACAACTTCGTGGCACCAAGTGTGTCGTACGCCCAAATGGCAGGTGGAGTAAAAAATGCACCAATCGTAGAACAATCACGCAATATCATTAAAACGTCTGCTCCAGAGGCACAAACTTATATAACAACTATATTACTGTCCATACAAGGACAGTTTGCTGCGTTTGATAAAAAATTCGAAATGATCGAAAAAAACTGACAGAACAAGTGGCTCGAACGGTCATTATCTATTCGACCCTGTTTCCAGATGAAACCGCACTTTAAACATAACGTTCACTGCGGCTGAATTAAACCTAAAAATTATTGCTGTGAATGTTAATTCCCTAATCCGCATGGAAAGAAGGGATAATCTAAGCAATCTGCTGGAAGCTGAACGCCCAGATGTGCTTTTGGCTAGCGAAACTAAGCTAAACCAAAGGCACAAATTGGGCTACCTAAATTATAAAATAATTATACGAGCTCGTCCAAATTCCACTCAAGGGGGCGAGGTCGCTGCCTTAGTTAAAAATGGTCTACAACACAAAGTCGTCTACAGTAGAGATGTATACAATTTCCAGGTACTAGAAGTCTGCGTTATAGATATTCCCTTGAAAAGTCAAAAACATCTATATGTGATCTCTGCTTATGCTCCCGAAGCTCCACAGTGTATACAGTTTATCAATGAACCTTTTCGAAGTCTCAAGTTAGACTCGGAAAATAATTATTTCTTTATGGCGGGAGATCTCAATTCCAAGCACAGTGCTTGGGGTAATCTTATCACAAACACAAGAGACAATGCGTTCTTCGATTGGTGGCAAACAAGCGCTATCGAACATAAACTAGAATTGTACGCTACAAGTACACCGTCATATCCAAGAGGAAATTCCGTCTTGGATTTACTGTTGCTGGACGAGCGAATACAATTATTAGATACGGATCTAACTACTCGAAATTGTCTTCGTATTATCGAGATAGATTATTACGGACTTGGTGCTGTAATACAGGTCCCAAACGAACACTCACTACTTGAGCATTACAAACAGATGCATTCTTTTAATTTCGGAAAAGCACACTGGTCGCGCTTTGATCGAATAATAAAAAAAGAATTACGTTCCAATGGCATAGATCCACCAACTGACAGAAAACTTCATAATGACGAAATTGATCATTATCTTTCGATGATGAACAACATTGTTACTAACACAATGAATCGTTCTATCTCAAAAGTGTCACATAGAAAGCCATACAAACCGGTACAGAAACGCAACGATCGACGAGCTGTATAGGCAAAAGAGTATTCTGCTCTCTAAGTTACAACTACTCTACAGAAAGTTCAGCGATCCAAATAGCCAGGAAATAAAAACAATTAAGTCACTAATTAAAAATCTTCAAAAACCGATCCGTGACAGCTATAGATCAGTAATTAATGAAGACTGGAACAGGAGAATTCAAGCCATTAAAGCTAGTGGACCGAATATATTCCCTCAAATATATAAAGTCCTTCGAAGGAAAGATTATAATGACATCACATGTCTGCGAGTTCCGCGGACTCCCGAGAATTCAAACATGGGAATGACCACATATTTAAATCTGGGAAAAGTGCGGCCAAATGTATGGGGTTCTGTGGCATTTCCACCTAACGCCAGCGCTTACCTTTCATTCGATTAACACGGAAAATCTTTTCCTGGAACAATCGGAGCACCTAAAAACTTAGAAAACAATATTTTACGACGGTTCCATTCGAAAGTCATTCCTAATTTTCCTATTAATTACGTAAAAATCTTATTACTAATTACTTAAAGTAACTAAATCTGCAATTTTCGCTAAAGCAATCGCACTAGCACCAAACAAACATTTTCCTTAAGGGCATGGTCGCAGGAAACGCATCATGTGCCTGAAAAGTAATTCGGTTGCAACACCAGACAACCGACATAAACTCGAACCATTTCGGTGCTCATATCTCCTAACGAATCCCGCCGCACACATGCAGGAGATATTCGTTCTTTTCTTTTTATCAGCGATCACATCGGTCGGTAAACCGATCGACAAGCAATAGAATAACTCGCGCCTGGCTGCCCAAGAAAAGCAAATAACCATCATTTAATATTCCTTTTTTCGTTTCCTTCTTTTTTTACCTATCTGCATACATGCCGACTAGTCGCCCAACCCGGACGAATGTCATACGTTGCGACTGGCTACCAAAGGAAATCGGATTCGCAATAATGTAAACATACACACGACAGTTCGGTCCGTTGAGATGCCAGCGATGTGTATACGATCGGCGTAGATGCTATACGCAGTTGCCGATCGTATAAACATCCAAACCCCTGTCTATACAAAGTTTTGCCGAGCTGCAAATCACTGCTCATGGTGTTCCCCCTATTGAATTGGTTTATCCACGGTTCGCATACTCGTGGACACCCACCATGAGCAACAGAAGCAAGCAGCGTGTGTGTTTCGCGCCCTTTGCTGGGACCAATGTGGAGAATCTTCCCCTATTGGTCGCCGAGCGAAAATTCAAATTCAATTTTCAGCATTCTTCAGTCTCATCTTAGATTCCGTAGAGGTAAGTCGTGCCCTCCACGTAAAACGTGCAGTCGACTATCAACCTTAGTCGAGAGAGCGGTTCGTGTGTGGATGGTAGAAATCTTTTCATTCTAATGACAGTTGAAATTAAACCTTTGTAAAATAAACAATTGAAATTAAATCCTTGTAAAATAAACAGTTGAAATTAAATCCTTGTAAAATAAACAGTTGAAATCAAATCCTTCACGTTCAGTGTAAAAGAAGTTATATTATCAGTTAACCTAAATTCCTATCGACGCTTGAAATTAAAACCTGTACATTTTGTGTAAAAGAAGTTATATTATCAGTTAACTTAAATTTCTATAGACACTTGAAATCAAATCCTTTACGTTTAGTGTAAAATAAGTGATGTCATTTGTTTAACATACATTTATCCAATAAAGAACCGTTGACGCCGAATGACTATTGCATTTTTATTAACTTAAAGAAATCGTATTTTCCGAGGCTGTACTAAGCGTGCAGGTGTGTAACAGCAGTGCGACGTAATAGGCATTGCGATCAAAACAATTCGTTGGGAATCTTGGTGAACTTGTGCCCTTGTGGCACGTTACCAAAAAGACATAAAACCCACAGTTCCTTAAGAGATGCAAAAGGTGTTTCACTCCACCCAACCTGGCCACTATTTCATCATTATCATCCTTAACGGCACAACAACAGGAATCCGGTCTTGGCCTTATTAATTTTCCATAATAATTTATTTTTACGGCCAAGGTTATTAGCTTTGCGCCAACCTTTCTCAGGATGACGATGACCACTATTTACAAGCCGTATATTCGTCCCAAAATGTAGTTCAACTCCCATATTCAGTCAAGCGCATCCAAAACTGCGCTACACGTGCTCGATAGGATGAAAAACGAGCAGTGAAACTTATTGGGGACTCAGCCGTAAGTAGTTTAATTCCGTCATTAGAACATAGCTGCAACGTATCATGCTTGTCTCTTTTCTATAGGTATTATCACAGTTGCTCAACTGAACTTGCTGAATGTGTTCTGCCTCTTCAGACATTTTCCCGCGATACCCGTCAATCTGTGAATGCGCATCAATTCATGTTGAAAGTCATCTTCAGGCGCACAAATAAACATAAGGAATTATTCTTTAGCCGAACCACACGAATGTGGAATGCTCTGCCTGATCATGTGTTTCCTCGTCGTTGGGATGTCCTGGCATTCAAGACCAATATACATCGACACCTCCTTTCCTTATTCGCTTCCTCTCCATCCGCTCGCACTGTGCTCTGACATTTAAGGGTACTTCAGAATCCCCATTTGTGCGCGCGTTAGTGTAAAAAAAAAATTGCTATGTCCCTAATGAAAAACCCGATACTTAAAAAAAAACCTTGTCAATCACAGTAACATAAACAGTATACATAGGTGAAACATGTGTTCTCCAACTGGAATACATTTCAGTCCGATATCTGAATTTCTCTCTGTTTTATTTAAATACGGAATTGTTATGTTCCTAATGAAAAACCCGATACTTAAAAAAAAAACCTTGTCAATCATAGTAACGATAACCTTTCAATACTATCACTCGTAGCATTCACGAAGAAGATAACCTAAGAAAGATGTGTACAATCGTGTACTTACCTTTATAAATAGCAGACGGTCTCTACCATTCGTCTCGGCTACTGAATAAGTTCCAGTGAATAAAGCCCACGTCCAAAGACCAAGCAAGAACAAGCTCGAAGAAATAAGAAGAACTGATAGTTTTTTCCGCCAAATCAGTGTGAATAAGTTGGGCTGCATCTGAAAAGCAGAAAACCAAAGTAAAATCAAAGTCACAGGATATTCATTACCCGGCAAAATATCACCAAGCAACAAAAACAAAAAAGGACAAACATTAAAATACCCCAAAGACGAGACTGGCCAAGTGAAAAAGCATTTTCCAACAATTCGCATTTCCAATCCCCGGATGGTTTAGTTAAATGAGCCTCTACACAACTTAACACTCCAGCTTAGATTGAAGTTAACTTCTCCCATGGGAAGGACAATAAAAGTCCAAAAGTATGTAGATACTTGTACAGCCCATAAAAAAGGATCTGGCACATCAGATATGAGATATTTGAAGCACGTGAATATTAGTTTCACAAATGACCCTTGGTTTTACGAGAACAGGCGCTCTGAGAGTCATATACAGAAACACCGCCAGGCCATATATCAAAAGTGTGATGTACAACACTGCTGTTGAAAGCCGCAGCCACACATTTACATTGTCCTTTTCATACATGGGCCAACTGTGCAGTTCCTAAATGTTTCTGTAGTTTTTTTTTTGCTAGTTTTTGGAGTACTAAAAAAGTTGTAGAAGACATTAACTGGTTTACTTGATAGAGGGAAGTTCATCGTCGTAACTTTTATTTGATGTACATAGAATCCGATGCAATGATATACGAGCTAGGAGTGTCGTGCGAAAGTGCCGAGGAAAATATGATATACTCAAATACTAGGATTAGGAAAAAGAGTCGGAATTTTTCCATTTGCTTGATTTTAAAATGTCATAACTTTGAAACGTTTACCTAAGCTTGTAATCATATACAAGAGCAACATTTACACAATTTTTTATCAGATTTTCATTAAAAAATTGTGAAAGTTCAATCATTTACTGGTTTTCGAAGACCACTGAGAAAAAGGAATAATACCGGCGGCCAGGATAACTTACAGTTACTCTCAAAATTGAGCATACACTTCAAAAATAAAAGCATTTTACCCCTTTAATAGTCAAAAACCATTTCTGTTTTTTTTTTATTATTTAGTATTCTATCTTTTACTAATAGTTATAAAAAAAAGAAAACATTGTTTCAAAATAAAAAAGAAAAAAGAAAAATAAACTAATCACTACACAAAATTGAGCGTACATTACCAGAAAAATAATAAAGAAAGGTCAATAACTAGTACAAGTTGTACTTTATATATTGTTGCTGACCGCCTGTTGCGGGTTGCAACTAGTGGTGATGAGAGAGTTCATGATAATGCTTGATGAAATAACTCTCCACTCTCTACACTCGACGTGTTAGTTTGTACCACAACCTCCGAGCTCGATATCGGCTACCTTTATTTGTGGCACAAGAAATACCTGGGCCGAAATCAAAAGAACAGTACAACAGTACTGCTCTTGATTGGAATAACCTGACATTTGCGGGATAGTAGAGGACAAAGGAGTAATCAAGAGGACCAAAGGGACAGTTGGTAAAAGAGAAAGAAAGAAGAAAAGAAAATATCAGATTGGTAAAGGCTCTTTTTACCAAATAACTGTTGCAGTTCTTTTTGAACAGTTGCAGGTTGTAACGCTCCGGGAACACACGCGTGGGAAGGGAGTTCCACGGCTTCCCCGCTCTGTAACGGAAAGAGTTCTGATACAGGGATGTTCGCGCTGTCGGGAGATGAACCACAAACGGGTGCGATCCGTCGGATTGTCTTATGGAGCGCATATAGACCGAATTGCGTGAAACAATGCCAAGAATCTCCGAAGAACAGCACCCGTGATAATATCTGTAAAACAGACAGAGGTCGGCCACCCGCCTTCGATGTGATAGCGACTGTAGTCCCGACGTCAGCGCCGAGTCCCCGATCAGGCTGATCGCTCGTCTTTGTACGCTCTCAAGTAGGTCGAGGGTATGTTTAGGAGCCGAGCTCCAAACATGAGAGTAATATTCGAGCGCGGGTCTAATTTGAGATTTATATAGGAGAAGAAGTTGGGCCGGAGTAAAATATTTCTTGGCTCTAAAAAGATAACTCAGTTTTCCTGAGGCTGATCTGGCGATACCCGATACGTGTTTATGCCAGGATACATTCCCACAGGCCGTGACGCCGAGCAATTTCAAATTTTCCCCAGCCTCGAGGGCCCGGCCACTCATCATCAGCTGTGAAACCGATGATCCAGTTTTCTTTGTGAATGTTGTATATTGTGTCTTCGTTGCATTAAAGTCGACAAGATTGGCCTTTCCCCACTGCAGGACTTTATCTAGATCCTGATTCAGAGAGTCCATCCGTCTACATCTCAGCTGGTGCGACGTTGATGCACCAATCGGCCGATCACTCGAAAAGAAGGAAACAAACGTACTATCATCCGCAAAACTTATCCGCTGTCTCCAACAAATCATTTATGTGAAGCAAGAACAAGGTTGGAGCCAAAATAGAACCCTGGGGCACCCCCGAATTAACAGGATACAGATCCGAACACTCGCCATCCACAACAACCCGGATCGATCGATTCTCGAGGAAGCTCCTCGTCCAGTCGCAAAGCTGTTGGGAAAATCCATATGAACGAAGTTTGCTCAGCAATGCCTCATGCCAGACGCGGACAAAAGCCTTGGAGATATCCAATGCGACCGCCCTTGATTCACCATGCCGTTTAATCGCAGATGTCCATATATCGGTTATAAGTGTCAAAAGGTCTCCTGTGGACCGCCTGCCACGGAATCCGTATTGACGATCATTCAGAAGTCCGTTGTACTCCAAATACTTAACCAACTCTGTATTGATGACTTTTTCCATTACCTTAGATAAAATAGACAGTAATGCTATCGGACGGTAATTTTGTGGGAGACACTTTTTTCCCGTCTTTGGGATTGGCTGAACTCTAGCGATTTTCCAGCAGGTAGGAAAGGTCCTCCGTGCATAAGATAAGCGGAAGAGTCTGCCAAGAACCGGCGATAGTTCTGGAGCACAGTTCTTAAGGACTATTGCTGGTATTCCGTCCGGGCCGGTTGCCTTCCTACAATCCAGTTCACGTAGAATGCGTTGAATAGTGCGCGGACGAAATTTCACATCCCGCATGGAAGACTGTACCGGCGCGATCACAGGTGGCTCCAAAAGGCCGGGATCGAGGTCTGAATTCGTGGAAAATAAATTCGCGAACACATAGCTTTATCCTTTGGATTCGTGACTAATATCCCGCTGTCTGTCACCAACGGAGGGAAAGAGGAGGAAGCAAAGTTATTGCTGACAGCCTTTGCCACTGACCAGAAGGGGCGCGAACCAGTTGGGCACCGAAGGAGCTTATTGATCACCCTGTCGTTGTGAGCCTTCTTCGCGGTATCATTCGCCTGGTTGCACGCGTTTCTGATTCTAACAAAATTCGTTCTGTTAACATTGGTGGGATTGGAGCGCCATTGCTTAAAAGCTCTATTTTTTGCCGCTGTAATCAGCTCGCATTTTTTGTCAAACCAAGGTTTATCAGACGAACTTCGTTTGATGAAATGTGGAATATACATCTCCATCGCCAGGAGAATAATCTCTGATACCGACTCCGCGCAAGCGTTAACATCGGAGTTTCCGAAGCACACCTCCGACCATGGAAAGGATGCGAAGAAATCTCGCATATCGTCCCAGTTAGCAGCCCCATACTTCCATACATGGCGAAGCTGCCTAGGCCGGTTATTCGCGTGGTATGCAAGTGCTTGCGCGACAGATACCAAGCAGTGATCTGAGTTTCCCAGTGGCGCAGAAACCTCTACGGTATAAATACTCGGTTCGGATGTCAAAAACAGATCCAGGGTATTCGCATAATCGCCCCGGGCATCCGGTGCTCGCGTTGGCTCCCCCACGAGTTGAGTCAAGTTGTGACTTACAGCAAACATCTCCGCCAGCCTCTCAGCCTCGTCGGTTCTGTTAGAATGTAACAACCAGTCGGAATTGTGCACATTAAAATCGCCAAGGACAATAATTTCAGAATTGGGTGGTTGATCTGTATCCACTCGACGGTATATGAAAGATGTTCGAAAAATGTCGCCGGTCGATCGTCATTCGGGGAGCGGTAAAGACAACAAAGAAATTTAACAGAATTCCTCTGCACGACCCTCAACCATATGATGTCCATATTATTGGGCTCCAACGCCTCCATCCTCTGGCAAGCCAGATCGGACCGTGCGAAGACGCAGACTCCGCCCTTAAAACGGAATCTCGAATGTAAGTCGTATCCTGAGCAACGAAGATATGTCGAATCAGTTGACGAATCGACCTGGGTCTCAGTTAGGGCAAGGATATCAGGTTTCGTTGTTTGCAAATATTGGTGGACGGCGTTTACATTCGTATTGGTGAAACCGATGCCCCTGATGTTACAAAATGCCGCCACCAGTCGAGCGTGGGCAGAGCCTCGAGAGCAAGCCCGGGTATGTGATGACGAACCTTTTAAAGTTCCATTATTTATCATGATATCTGCATGATGTTCCCCCTGACATAGTCCCCCCCGGAGATCCGAATGGGAGACTAGTTTACCTCCGGAATTCTTTATATCAGAAGGCACCATCATGACTTATCCCCGTGTCAGTCCGGGCCATCAGCCACACATCCGAAACACCGTCGAAGATTTCTCTCTGCGATATCGCGGAATGTACAGCGTGACGGGGTGGTATCTCACCTTGGGACCGACTACCACCTAACCAACCTTTTCTCGAACCTGTCCATCTGCCAAGCTCCGAAAGGTGGCCAGGGATTTCTCCCGGCCATTTCACGGAGCCTAAAGCTTGATGGGGTGGTATTTCACCGGGCGCACAAGGCGTTGGGACCCCGGCTGCCAATCGGCTTTTAGTCGCCTCTTACGACAAGCTGGCCTAGCTGTGAGTATATTCTAACGCCCTACTCACAGGGCAAATTTCGGTCGGAAATTCTCCAAGTTCAATTAAAAACCGTTTATAGTTGAGTTAAGAAAACCTTGTATTGTCCGAAGTACGTTTGCGTTAAAAAATTATCGATAGATTACCAAAAAATTAAGTAAATAAGGAACTTGGGGTAAGGTGGTGACAAATCTTGGTGGTCGCCCGTTTAGCTTTTCGCAGCAGTGTTCTTGCCAACCAACCTACATACGAATAATTTATCTCATCGCAACACTGTTACCGCCAACCAGACTACATACGCATTAATCTATCTCATCGCATCAGTGTTCCAGGCAACTAACCAACATACGGATTTCTGCATCTCATCAACTGCTTGTGCTAACAACCCCAGTACGAAGGTGGTTTGAAAAGTTTCCGACCTCAACGTGAAGATAGTCATCATCATCATCGGCACTACAACCGGGAACCGGTCTTGGCCTTATTTAGCACGTCCTGAGGCTTGTTAAATTTTCCATGATAATTTGTTTTCCCGGGCAAGGTCATTAGTCTTGCGCCAGAGGCTCCCCGACGGGGAATCGAACCCCGGTCTCCCGCGAGTTAACACACCCAACTCCCAACTTGAAGATAAGATTCATCAAATCAACCTACACCACAATGTAATAGAAATGATGACCTCGAATGTGATCAACATTGAAGATAGGATTCACTGCTGCAGATGTCCAAACAATGCAACATATAGGATTCAGTGCTGCACCCGGCATGACACAGCTGTCCAAACAATCATCGAACAGGATTATCGAAACGATCCCACGACCCAAATGAAGTGTGAGATAAGGAATTGGAGAAACAAAAAAAGATGACTGGAAAAGGGATATAGGCGAACGGTGGAATAAGTCAGTCGGGTTTCATCGACTGACGTGTTAAGATATACCTAGTATTTAGAATATTTTGAAAGTCTTAAGAAAATAAAGTGCAAACGTTTTTGTAATTAAATAAGACGACTTATTAATTCGCGTGACAGGCGGGGATACTAACCACTATACTATCGAGGAGCCCAACGTGAAGCTAGTGGCACTCGTCAATACAAGCTAGTGAATGTGTGGCGGTTCCGCCAAACCCCACTGTTACTTACCTGAAGAACGCCCATAACTTCGACCCAACCTTATAAGTTTCGCTAATGCAATCGCATTAGCACCTTAAATGCTTCACGCATCAAATAGATCACATTTATATAACCTATAAGTCCTTGTAAAAGGCCATTGCCTTCGCGCATGAGTAAACAACACAGATGTGAACGATCACACGCATACCACCATGATCTCCATTACGAGATCTGGTTTTCTATTCCACCAAGAGAGACTTTACGTTTCTCTGGTGGTAAGTAAAAACATATCCTTAGTGGAGAGGATATCTACCACCACACCACCAAACTCACCGACCAAACGAGGGTCGCGCGATCTCCCGCTCTCCGTCGCGCGGCGGAGAAGCGTATATGTATAGAAGGGTTTCATCTTGTATTAAATTTATAAAAATCAATTTAATATTAATATTAAGTTCTAAGTGAAGTATAAAAACACTAACATATTTAATAATGGCTGAGAACAAAGTGGTTTTTATTTAGAGAATAAAACGGAATAAACTAAATCAGTGTGTTTCCTTTTCCTGTTGTGGGCGTGGCATTGTGGAGTTTCGTTTGTGTTTTAATTTCTATCTGGTGGACAGTGTTTTCCCTTACTCCCGGTTGTGGGCAAACGTGGCGGCGTTTCGTCCTTTTAGTTCGGCCTTTTACCCGGAGGAACCGTAGCGACAGTCGGATGGGTATAGGAGTGAACCGAGTGTCCGTGTTTGGAGCAATACTCCTAATCCCCACAAATGTAGTTGTGCATCTTTTGACAGTTACTCGCCAAAATTTCAGCCCTTTGGAAGCGTAGTTTTTATTTGACAGTCGTTTGAGTGAGTCGATGTGAGTGTTTTTGTGAAAATTGACAAAATTGAGTATCGAGCTGTCATCAAATTTTTGTTTTTGAAAGGTAATACGCCTACGCAAATCAAAGAAGAGTTGGACTCTGTGTATGGGGACTCTGCATCATCATTTACGCCGATTACTTACTGTCGGTGAAACTTGGATACACCATTATACGCCTGAAACAAAAATACAGACAAAACAATAGACTGCAAAGAGGGAATCGGCTCCAAAAAAATAAAAAACTGTTTTTTCGGCTGGGAAAGTGATGGCGACTGATTTTGGTATAGTCATGGAGTTATCTTAATCGATTATCTTAACAAAAGGAAAACCATTACAGGAGGATACTACGCATCATTGCTTGACCAACTGACGGCAGAAATTGCGGAAAAATGGCCACATTTGCAGAAAAAGAAAATCCTGTTTCACCAAGACAACGTGCCGTCTCACACCTCAGCGGTTGCGATGGCGAAAATCCACGAATTATGATTTGAACTGCTTGACCATCCGCCTTACTCACCTCTAGCCCCAAGCGACTTCTTTTTGTTCCCTAATCTACAAATTGCGCTCGGAGGACAGAGATTTTCGTCAAATGAGGAGGCAATCACCTTCGTGAAGATTTATTTTGCAGAAAAAATGCCGAGTACTATCTGGACGGGTTAGAGAGATGGGAGCATCGCTGAGAGAAGTGTGTAGAGTTACAAGGGGACTATGTACAAAATAAAAATAAATTTTAAGAAAAAAATGTCTTATATCTTTATTAGGTAGGACATTTTTCAGACCACCCTCTTACAAATAACAGTAAGTACGCCCCATTATATTCATTGAATTAACGCTAAACAATAATTTAAATTGAATTATGGGGGGAGTACCAGTTGTGTTGGTCAGAAAAATCGATTTTTTTATTGCATATTATTTGAATACATTATCTCAAGAATACTCTCACCAAATTTTAAAAGAATCTACTATCAGGGTAGTGGGCGAAGAATTTGAAGTAGTACAATCCTTTAAATACCTTGGGTCAATAGTATCAGTTCATAACAATATGGAGGAAGAAATACGGAGACGGCTGATTAAATCCAACGAAGTCTACGATGGTCTATCAAGGCTCTACAAACCCCGAAATTTATCTAGAACATCCAAGCTACTACTGTACAGGACCGTGGTCTTACCAGTACGCATGTATGGATCCGATGCCTGGGTGCTCAATAAAAGGCACTCTGAACTCTTAGCCGCGTTCGAGAGCAAGGTCTTAAGGAGAATTGTTGGCCCCATATGTGAGGGAGGACGATTCCGGAGACGCTACAACCATGAGTTGTACACAATCTACCTTGAAGCTAATGTTGTAAGAAAAATCAAGCTCAGTAGACTCCGGTGGGCGGGACACCTAGCTCGAATGAGCGAAGCAGAGCCTGCCTGGAAAGTCCTTTGTGGCAGGATGTATGGAAGGAGACAGCGCGGCAGATCTTGTCTGGGATGGAGGAATGCCGTAGACCAGGACGCCTAGAGCCTGGGAGTGCCAAACTGGTAGACATCGACTCGAAATCGGGACCGGTGGAGAGATTTGTTAAATAAGGCCAAGACCGGATCCCGGTTGTAGTGCTGATTATGATGACTAGTTGTGTTGGTCAGTGTTTCGCCAGCTGGGAACCGCAACTCCGATGTTGCCGATGGTTCGCCAACTGGGAAACAGCAAAAGGGTGTGTTCTGCGTCGATCAGAACACTAAATAGTTGAATTGCCGCATTGGGCATACATTGTACATTGAACAACACGTGGAAATAAAAAATCACACGAAATTAAAAATGTTGGAACATACAAAATAACTTTATTTAACATTAATTTCACACGTTTCAACTGGTGCTGAAGGCAACGTATATACGTTCGATTTAAAACAACGTTAAAATATACTGTCAGAAAAACAGTACTACAAAAATAAAAACTGTGTCAAACAGTAACGAGGTGAACGCTTAATGAATAGACAATTATTGCTCGTCTATTCAGCAACTGGTGGCGTTCAGTGCCAGCATGTTTTTCCGTAATGGTATAATTTGAATTGTTGCGGAACTGCAACAGTCAGAAAAATCGATTTTTTTATTGCATATTATTTGAATACATTAATCTCAAGAATACTCTCATCAATTTTTATAGGAATCTAAGCATTAGATTCAAAGTGGTAGGTATTTAAAGCGCGCTACTTGGAACTATTTGGCACAAGGCTAATAACCTTGCCCGTAAAAATAAATTATTATTATTATGGAAAATTTAGCAAGCCTCGAGACTTGCTAAATAAGGCCAAGACCGGATCCCGGTTGTAGTGCCGATGATGATGATGATGACTTGGAAATATGAATCACGCGCAGCTGCCGGTCGGTGTAATAAGATAGACTTTCACCGCTCTATTGAATTGCTTACAATGCGTGGCCTTGTAAACCTTTAAACACGTTTATATTAGTATATTTGGAAACATCTGTTTGAATTTTTAAATCTTGAGACACTTGTGTGTAGGCATTCGAACGTTAAACCTCGAATACTTTCAGTTGATTTACATTTGCTCGTAATACATCAAACTTTTTGTATTATAAATATGCCCAGTTCTCATCATAAAACCACGCGCTAAACAAGATCATCTACAGGATTTCGCAAAGACAGACAAAAAAAAAAAGAAAACAGTCTTTTAACCCGAAAACCGCAGAGACCGACCAGCGTAGTTTTAGTGCGTCCCGAAAAAAATAAAAATAAAAATACTGAAATAACATCTTTTAAACATAGTTAGGAAGATTTTTTTTTTTTTAGTTTTTAAACCAAATTTATTTTCCTAATTCTTTTTACATGTATAATATTAGGGGTAAATGTTAAACCCTTTTCTACAATCACAATCCTTAAATTAACTTACTCGCTCTATGCGAGCTCTCTAAATTACACATTACAACTTGATTTTTATATATGCCTTTCGGCGTACATCTTTTTTTTTTAGTTTATTAAATATATATATATATATATATATATATATATATATATATATATATATATGAAATAAGTCATATATTAGGGGGACTCCTCGTTTACATCTATATGTATATATTATTATTAAATTTGTTTTTTATTATTATTATTATTATTATTATTATTATTATTATTATTATTATTATTATTATAACAACAAAAACTTCAAAACGAAACGACTAAAACATAAAATAAGAAATAAAGAATAAAATAGAATAGCTACACAAAAGTAATGGGGAAAGGAGGACAGGGGGAGGGGGGACAAGAGGAAGGAGAGCGTTGCTCTTGAGAGGCATACTATATTCGATCTTTGGCTGATTTATCTCTTTTACTGATCGCCGTGCTAAGACGCATGCGGTCTGGGGCATTGGAGATATCACTATGATGGAGAATTCGTTTGTCCCTGGCACCACGGAGAGCGTGGTAAATAATCGGGACTCGATGCACGTCTTGGATAAGGCCTTTTTGATCCAAGAAAGGGAACGCTTCTGGGGAAATAAACCCATTCTGGAGGGTATTCTCCAGATACATATCATTGGGATAGAATGCTCCCGACATAAGATTATTGTCACTGCACATTGCCCTTGCTGTGTGACCACGAATAATTTTAATTATGAAATTGTCTATCCTATTTAACCCTGATTTGTTATACAGGATTTTGTAGGGATAGAATTTTTTGTATTGCGACTCTGGTGTTCTATAAAGTCCGAGGCAGGAACGCAAACACTGCCGTTCGAACACACGAAACTTCTCCATATAAAGTGGAGATATATTATACCATACTGGACAGCCATAAATCAAAACTGGTCGGATGAATGCCGAGTACGAAATTATTTTGACTCTGGGGTCAAGAAGACTACTCCGGAATACACTTCTCGTCATAGAATATGCGCTTTTAGCTGCGGAGAGGGACGCTGCTACGTGCTTGTCAAAATATAAATACTGGTCTAGCCAGATACCAAGGTATCTAACTACAGTTTTCACTTGCAGTGGAAGGTTATTGTTACCTACAATAGAAAAGTGTTTCCAGTTGTATTTTGTATCCCTCGAGGCCCTGGATAGGGGCGTTCTGAAAAGCATAGTCTCGGTTTTCTGGAAATTAATCTTTAATTTCAAGTCGTCGCAAAATTGTATTATTTTGTTGAAGTCATCTTGAAGGTGCCTATTGATGACGTCTATTTTTCCTCGTGTTCTGTACACCACTATGTCATCAGCGTACGCAATGGCGGTTTCGAGAGAACTCACTAGATCACTAATGAAAATATTGAATAGAATGGGAGAATTCACAGCTCCCTGCTGTAAGCCATTTTTAATTTGGAAGGTATTGTTGGAGAGTATGTCCCCGCATTTCACCACAAAATGTTTGTCCATTATCATATCATAAATGATGTATAACAGATATTGCGGCATACCCAGGTTTGTTAACTTATAGACAAGTGCTTCTAACCATACGGTGTCGAAAGCCTTTTCAAAGTCAACCAAGCAGGCGCCTGTACATTGTCGCTTTGCATTGTTCCACTGTATATCGGAAACAAGTTTCGTCGCTGCATGAACTGTATCATGTCGCGCTCGAAAGCCAAACTGGTTGTTGGGGATTATATCGTTTTCATCACACCAACCTATCAGTGCTTTGTTTATAATTTTTTCGAATACCTTGCTGATGTTGGGAAGCAAGCTGATCGAACGGAGATTCGCTGGATTGCTCTTATCCTTACCCTTTGTGGGGATAGGGTGGACTACTGCAGTCTTCCAATGGGTTGGATAGTGTGCATTGTTTAGAGCGTTGTTAAACAAAGTAGTGTATATGTTCACTGCTTCGCGAGGCAAGTGCCTTAGAACCACATTTGGAATGCTATCTATTCCAGATGATTTCTTATTTTTTTATTGAGCTAAGTATGTTTCTAAGTTCATCCTTGCGCACAAACATATTTGTATTTTCATTTCTGACGGGAGAATCCGCCCTATTATTTTCGCCGAATGTGATGAAACTATGGTTTTCGGATCGCCAGTTGTGAAGTTGATTGCGCAGCGAGCAATGTCTTTGACGGGCATTGCTTTCAATTTCAGTGTTAGCATGAACTGATTCGTTAACTCTGTACACTGCTTCGAAACAGACTCCAATTGAATTCGCTTTCTTTTGCGGATCTTCGACTACTATTACTTCATCATTGGAGTTGATGTGCTCTAAGGTGAGTCCTGCGTTCAGCATTATCTGACCATTCTCGGGAGTCCGTGGAATTCGGAGACAGGGAATGTCATTGTGATCTATTCTTCGACATATTTTCTTGATTTGTGAAAACATGTTCGGTCCGTTTGCTTGAACAGCTCGAATTCTGTTGCTCCACTCCTCATTTATTACTGCTCGGTAATTATCCCGGATCAGTTTTTGAAGATTTTTAATCAAGGACTTGATTGTTTTGATTTCATTGCTATTTGGGTCACTGAACTGCCTATATCACAATTTCAGCTTTGAGAGCAGGGTGCTCTTTTGCCTATACAAAGCATCGATAGTTGCATTTCTGTATCGGTGGGTATAGCCATCCATATGAGTTACTTTGGGGATGGAACAATTCATTGTGTTAGTAACAATATCGTTCATTGTTAGGAGGTAACGATCGATTTCATCATTACGGAGGTTTCTATTAGTCGGTGGGTCTATGCCAATGTTGCGTATTTCTCTTTTTACTATGCGATCGAAACGCGACCAATGTGCTTTTCGGAAATCGAAACAGTGTACCTGGTCATACTGCTCAAGTAGATGGTACTCGTTTGGCACGTGTATTACGGCTCCAAGTCCATAATGATCGCTATCGTACTCAATTGTGCGAAGACAATTCCGAGTAGTTACCTCAGTATCTAGTAACTGAATTCGATCATCTGTCATAAGTAAATCCAGGAAGGAGTTACCTCTTGGATAAGACGGCGTACTTGTAGCGTACAATTCTAGTTTATGCTCGATCACATTTGTTTGCCACCAATCAAACAAGGCATTGCCTCTGGTGTTCGAGGTCAGATTGCCCCAGGCACTGTGGTTGGCGTTAAAGTCACCTGCCATTAAAAAGTAATTGTTTTCCGAATCTAACTTGAGACTTCGTAAAAGCGTATCGATTTCACTGATAAATTGGGTACCTTGAACAGATTCAGGAGCGTAAGCAGCGACTATATATAGATGCCTTTGACGTTTTAGCGGAATGTCTATAATGCATGCCTCTAGCACCTGCAATTTGTGTACTTCCGTGCTGTAAACGACCTTATGGTGAAGACCTTTCTTAACTAAGCTAGCGACCCCACCCCCTCGAGTAGAGTGTGGTCGATCTCGTCTAATTATGTTATAATTTTTGTAACCCAATTTGTGCCTTTGGTTTAGCTTAGTTTCGCTAGCGAAGAGCACATCTGGGCATTCGACTTGGAGCAGATTGCCTAAATTATCCCTTCTTTCGATGTGGATTAGTGAATTTACATTCACAGCTATAATTTTTAGGTTAAGTTCAGACGGAGGGTTGAAGATTTTGATATGGAGAGTTATTTGAGAACAGGGTTGAATAGAGAGTATCTATTCGTGCTCTTTGTTCAGTCAGTGTTTTTTGAAATTCGGCAAATTGTCCTTGCATGGTTAATAACATTGTTATTATTTCTGAATGTGCCGCTGGCGCAGGCATTCTCCCATTGCTATATGTATATGTTCCATGGATGCTGGTTGCTTAGGAGCACCGGCCATTTGTGCATATGACACACAAGGAGCCACGAAATTGTTGTAAGAAGGAGTTTTCATTTTTTTCTCTTCTTCAACTTGTTTCTTTTTGGATTCCAATTTTAATTTCATTTGTTGAAATTTAGGACATCCTCTAAAATTTGCCGTGTGACCTGAACAGATTGCACAGAAGCTATTTATGTGACAATGCATCGAGCCGTGACCGTAAAGCTGGCAATTGTGACCTTACCTGGATGATGTTTTTTAAAGTCCCAGCGAACGATGGTTTTGAACAAGGTTGAGTAGTTCCGTTTTAGTTCGTTTAATTTAACAGTACCGCGTTGAATGTAGACGATGTACAAGTAGTGTTTGTACAGGGCTTTTGTTGACGAGTTTAATGTGATGGTTTTAACATCTAGGCAGTTAATCCCGAGTGCAATTAGTTCATTTTTCACAATATCGTTGCTAATCAAGTCTAATCCGGATAACACTACCTTTAATGGACGATTTTCCTTACGTGAATGGGTAAAAAACTCACATTCTAACCGTAAGAGTTCGGTTCTGATTTTGTTATATATGTCCATTGTTGGAGCACATATTTTTTGTCCAAGCGATATGTTTTTGATTAAGTATTTGTCTATCTTCATGTTGCTCAAAATATCACGCACTTTAGCACTAGTTGTTTTTAACACCACAATTGGCGGAACGGTTTCTTTAGGAAGTTCTGCGCACTGTTCGTCATTTGTCGGATCCATTTCAGGAGAGTCTGCCATCAGACTTTGAAGTGGTTGAAAAAAGTTAGTGTTTGAACACATTTTAGATTTTTCTAGCACTTTATTGTTCACTTTTGAAAGTTTATCGGGAGGAGTTTGGCCTCCAATAACGGGGTCGTAACGCAGCCGTTTGCGCTTAATTTTGTTTAACACACGTGGCCCAGTGGCCATAACTTAACGGTTTTAACACTTGTTCAAATTTTTGTATGCGGAAAACGAGGCAAAGAAAACAAGATAATGGTAATTAAATTGTGATAATCATCATCATTATCGGCACTACAACCGGGAACCGGTCTTAGCCTTATTTAGCAAGTCCTGAGGCTTGTTAAATTTTCTATAATGATTTGTTTTTTTCCGGGCAAGGTCATTAGTCTTGCGTCGGAAATTGTGATAATTATTGTGAAAATAACGGTTGATTAAGATAAATAGCACAAGCAAAACTGTGAGACAAGTTGTCTGTTTGAAAGTCAGCCAGGTACTGTTTCTCCGATCAATCCCAAATTTATAGTACTTATTTATTATGATGATAGGTGGAGTCTGAACGATGGATTTCAATGTTGTTGACATTTTTTTTAGAGCAAGATAACCGAATATTTAGCATCTTTAAAAATAATTTTTTCGTTGAAACTGTCGTAATTTTTTTTGAATTAAAATTTTTATAAATCCTTCGTTCAAACCCTAGATAATGCAATATATTGTGACGTATATAACAATCAGTACTAGAATATTCTATAAAATCCGAAACAAAGTACTAGAATATTCTAGAAAGTACTAGAAAACTGGAGCCTATGAGCAATAAAAAATTCGAGGCCATGGAACGGACGGAAACGAAACACTGAATCAGAATGAGGAAAACCGGTATAAATACGTCGCACGCAGATCGGGAAGATAAGTAAGAAGTAAGAAGTAAGCAGTAAGGAAGCGATAAGTAAATAAGAAGCGAAGTATCAAGAAACGGTTGTTATTAACAGACTAATAAAGTGTTTGCAAAGAGAAGCGATTTAACGGCTCTTATTTATTACAATAATTAATCCAGCGAACCCTAAGCTCGCTACAATATTAACGTAATCTTTTTGGAACTCTGTTTAAGATAAGCCGTTCTCGAATTACCTTGACCACCACAAGTGATGTCCAAAAAAAAGGCGCTGCTGAAAGACAGCTGTAGTTCGGTTATTTTTAAATATTTTTTAATAAAAAAAATTCGACAAGTGTAGGGTGGGCCATACATTTTCGCAAATGGCAACACTTGATTCCTTAAAAACCGTTAGCGAAAGAGTCGCGCGAGTGGTGGGGAACTGTTTATTACCTAGTTGTTAGAATTGTTTATACGTTTACTACGCCCCGTCACTCGCGCGAGTTACCTCTAAAATATAAGATAGGTAACAATCAAAACATAAAACATAGATACTTCAAAATCTGTTTAACTTAATGTCATTCCCAAAACACGAACAAAAGAAAACGTGAACCACTGTATTTTAATAATAGAAACACAGGTACTTCAAAACCTGTTTTACCTAATAGATTTAAGATATTAATAGATACGAAATATATAAATAGAGTTAAGTTCGAAATATAACACAAGAGATTCTGTCTGACTACGGACTCGAATACACGAGCTGCTCAGAGTAGGAAAATAATAAAAGGAAACATAGTTTCTAAATAAACAAAGACAAAGGTCCTTTCGTTTGAAAATATTTTCTCCAGGAACAGCACAAAATAACTCGCGCTCCTCCCTCTAACAGTTTTTAAGAAATCAAGTGTTGCCATTTGCAAAAATGTATGGCCCACCCTATACAAGAAAATATGTACTAATCGATGTTATAATCAGTCATGGAATAAATATTTATTATGCTGTCGAAAAAAAAATCGAGAAAATGTCGTCATTTTGCTTACTTTAACTAGTACTCCCCCCTTATATAACAAATATTAAATCCGCTTTTAATTTAATATCATACATTGGTAGTTTGTTTCCAACCACATAATACAGTCCACGAACAGCACGCCACAACACAGACCAATAATCTCCCCTTTTAATATCTCTCACAGCTTTCAAGCGACGGGATATAGATTCGACCGAGTTTCTGGTGAATGTTGGAGGAATACTTTCCCAAACATCCCTGATCTTGTCTTTTAGGTCTGTTTTGTTGCTAGGGTGATTATTTTTTAGCCGTGTTTCATCCTACAAATTTTCTATTGGATTAAGATTGGGTGACTGCGGTGGAGTTTTCAACCGGTTTTTGACATTACACAGCAACCATTCGCGTTTTTTTTACACTAACGCGCGCACAAAAGAGGATTTTGAAACCCTTAAATGTCAGAGTACAATGCGAGCGGCTGGAGAGCAGGTGGATAAGGAAAAGAGGTATCAATGTATATTGACCTTAAATACCTGGACATTACAACGATGATTAAACATATGATCAGGTAGAGCATTCCACATTCGTGTAGTTCGGCTAAAGAATGACTCTCTATGTTTATTTGTGCGCCTGAAGATGACTTTCAACGTAAATTGATGCGCATTCTCAGATTGACAGGTATCGCGGGAAAACGTCTGAAGAGGCAGAACATATTCAGCAAGTTCAGTTGAGCAACGACTATGATAATACCTATAGAAAAGAGATAGGCATGATACGTTGGGCCTATGTTCTAACGACGGAATTGATTGACTTACAAGTTTCACAGCTCGTTTTTGCATCCTATCGAGCACGTGTATTACAGTTTTGGATGCGCCTGACCAAAAGTGGGAGTTGAACTCCATTTTGGGACGAATATACTCCTTGCAAGTAGTGGGCAGATTGGATGAAGTGAAGTATCTTTTGCACCTCTTAAGGAACACTCCATATATTTTGTACGACAATCCTAAACGCAGAAAACCATTTGTTGACGCAGACCAGCCATCAATACCAGATGCAAAACCGAATATTCATGCCAAGAAAGTGTTACTCAGTGTCTGATGGGATTGCAAAGGTGTCACTTATTATCAGCCTCTGCCCCATACATAAGAAGTGAGATATCACAGTGTGCAGAAACTATAGTATTGCTGAGTACTGCCTATAAGACACTCTCCACTATCCCACAAGGTCGGGATCCCGGTTGTAGTGCCGATAATGATAAATGAGAAAATAAAAGAAAATTGTCCTCATTTTCGAAAGACTTATTGAGCTGCCATCGTAGCAAAACCAATCCAGGAGCTAAGCATCTCCTCAGGGTGGGAAGTTGTCCAGCATGCGGCATATTCTCCAGACTTGGCTCCTTATGATTACCGCCTATTCAGATCGATGTCGTCGGGCAGCGGATTACGAAAGCTGAAGATGTCCGAAAATGGCTTGATGAGTAGTTGGCTTCGAAATCCCAAATTTCTATTGGGGAGGTATTCAACATCTACCCGACAACTGACAAAAGGCTATAGATAGCAATGGCGAATATTTTGATTATTAATCTTTGTATAAGCGTCTTTTCCAATCAAATTGAGTTTGACAAAAAAGGGCAAGTTTCTACTTGCACACCTATTATAAAGACGAGGGGACCTAAGTATCTACCCTGAGGAACACCCGAGGTGCTGAGAAAAGTATAGATTTGATAGAGCGAATGTGAAGCGTACTCTGAAGAGTCCATTACTCAGATATGAAGGAATCCACTTAGTCAACGCGGATCCGAAGCCTAGGGAGGATAATTAAAAAAGAATACGCTTGTGCGAAATGTTGTCGAAGACTTTACTGAAATCGCTGTAATAACGTCGACTTCGTTGCCCTCCTCTAGGTTTTAGATTAGTGGTGATAGATCGACCAGCAAGAAATCCGTGTTGCCTGGGTGAAATAAGGGCATTGCAGAGGAAACATAACGCTTTATACAGAATGCTTTCAAAAAGTTTAGGAATGTAGGAGAGAACTGGTCTTGGCCTTATTTAGCAAGTCCTGAGGCTTGTTAAATTTTCCATAATGATTTGTTTTTTTCTGGCAAGGTCATTAGTCTTGCGCCAGAGGCTCCCCGACGGGGAATCGAACCCCGGCCTCCCGCGTGGCAGGCGGGTATACTAACCACTATACTATCGAGGAGCCCCCTTTTTATGTATAGGGTAGATGAATTAAGTTTTTGATATGCTAGGGAATACACCTTGAGAAAGTCACACATTGTAGATTATCGAAAGGTGGAATGAAAGAACGAAGATAGATTTGTTAAACAAATTAACGGGGACACAATCTGGGCCAGGAGTGAATTCATATTTAAGTTCAGTTAGTTTATTTTTAATCGTGGGCGGATCAATAAAAGAAGAAAGAAATGGACCAAGACAGAAATGTATTAAGTACGGGTAGCCCTCCTTTAACCCGTTTCATAATTTGAATTGCATCGAAATCGTATGTCACCATAGTTTTAAGTCAGTTTTTAAGTTATCTATTGTTTGTTTAAGCGAAATAAATGAAGGTTTCGCCCTCGCCAAATTAAACACGATAGATAGGTACTTAGAAAATGCCGTGTTGTGTGAAGCCGTGTTATGTGAATCCCAAAGCCAGCGCACAAGAGGGGGTTACGTTCCGAAAATTTATTGATTAGGTAGTTGGAATGGCTGAATGGCTCAGTTGGTAAGGGGTTGTGTCTTGCGTTTGATTGTGCAAACGTAGGTTCAACCGACGACTCTTGCTATTGTGCCGGTCAGCACAATTATATCCCAAAGCCCAGCGGCGCGGTGAAATACCACACCATTAAGTTATAGGCGTCGTTTAATGGTTGGAGAAATCCTTCAACATCTTTAGAAGCTTGACTGATGAACCCGGCCGAGAAAAAAAAATAGCATCTCAGGTCCGTGACTCAGCGCTATTGTTTCGCCTTTCCTGGGAGAAGTAAAATAAAAAAAAAATAAAAATAGTTATTTTAAGGTTGAGAATAGGAATGTACTTCGTCACAGAGCACAAAAAATAAATACCCTTTACGGGACGCATACTCCTACTCATCATCATCATCATCATCGGCACTACAACCGGTAGCCGGTCTTGGCCTTATTTAGCAAGTCCTGCGGCTTGTTAAATTTTCCATAATGATTTGTTTTTCCCGGGCAAGGTCATTAGTCTTGCGCCAGAGGCTCCCCGACGGGGAATCGAACCCCGGTCTCCCCCGTGACATGCGGGTATACTCCTACTCATATAATTATCAAAGACTTAATAGTGATCCCAATAAAGTATGCAAAAATATCCCTGGCATCGTTGACCACAATAGACTCTTGTTAACACAAGTTGCCTGGGATCGTGATACACGCACCCTAAAGTAATAAACAAATGTCGCCGATCAATCAGGAATTGGAGTGTAAACATCCGTCCTATATAAAGCAATCAAAGAATACATTGCAATGCATAACTTGTGTGTCCCGATTGCGACCTTAAAGAATGCATATGCGATGAAATAAACTTAAAAGATGTTTGGAATATATCCGTAGACAGTGTGCCCTAATTCTAATGAGCCTTAATCAAGCGTAAAGAGAACGTGAAAAATTACGTGCGGTAAAGAGAGTCCGAACTAAACTGTCAACCAAGACGGTCATATTTTTATGAACGTCAAGTTTGAGCAACGGGAGATGAAAAGTCAGTCAAGAAGTGCGTATGATTTTCGTAAACGTCGTGGGAAGTAAGTCAGTTTCGAATGTGAATGTGAATGGTTATACCTGTTTGTAAAATAAGGAAATGTTACGTTCCCGAATTTTTTTCTGGCGTTTTTTTTATAGCAGTCATGAGAAAAATAACCTCAATAGTCGTCCCCATTTTCAGAAAAGACGACAGATCTGACTACGAAAACTACAGAGGAATATCATTGCTCCCAACCATATACAATATTCTAACAAATGTCATACTGGCGAGAATCACACCGTACGCAGAAGAAGTACTGGGAGACTACCAATGCGAATTCCGTAGGAATCGGTGAACAAGAGACCAAATGTTCACAATAAGGCAACTGCTGGAAAAGAAGTGAGAATACGGAGAGACGGTTCACCAACTGTTCGTTGACTTCAAAAAGCCTACGACTCAGTCGCAAGGCAAAGGCTCTACCATATTATAGTTGAGCTGCGAATCCCAAAAAAATATGCCGCCCTAATTCAAATTTGCATGAACGAAAACAAAGGGCGAGTTAGAATAGAAAACCACCTCTCAGAACAATTTGAAATCCGGGACGGACTAAAACAGAGGGATGGCCCCTCACCGTGTCTTTTTAATCTTGTGCTCGAGTATGTTATCAGAAAGATACAAGACGACAACATGGCCGGATCATCTGTGAATGGGGTCACACAAGTGCTCGCATATGCGGATGACATCGCCGTTCTGGGCGATAATCTAGAAACGGTAAGTAAAAACTGTGAAATCATCATGCAAGCGGCAGAAGAGGTGGACCTAGAAATAAATGAAGACAAAACAAAATACATGAATACGGCGAAAGCATGTGGACCTCAGAGAACACATATAAACGTCAGAGGCAAGATATTAGAAAAACTTAAACAATTTAAATATCTGGGAACGAGACTGACCGCCAGTAACGAAAGGTCGAAGGAAATTAACAAAAGACTGCATTCCGGCAACGCTAGTTGGCACGCAGTCAGTAAACTGCTGAAATCCAAACTGCTGTCACGTAACATAAATCTCCGTGTCTATAGAATTGTGGGGGTTCTCTATATTACATGGAGAACCAACCCACAATCCTAACCTAATTTCGACCGCTAACAGCGCGTAGCCCCGATCCCAATTCCTACCGTCGGCTATTTCACTTGCAATTGATAAATCCCTAAAAGAAGACTGGCCGGAAGTCATTAATCTATTCGGTTAATGCACAATTGCATTCGGTGTTTTCTTGCCATACGGCAACGCTATTTCAAAGTCAATTTGGTTAGCAACAACCAAGACCAGACCAAACGACGCAGTTACTTAACCATGCAACGGCTGGGGAAATTCCAAATTCTTCGAATTTGGTTCGCACGATAATATTTCCCTAGCCGATTAAGCGTCACTTATGACTTCCCCCAGCCACTCTATTCGCTTGGGATCACCGATCTCATTTCACAGGTGAATAGCACCTGATACATTTTCCTCTCCTCAATAATTCTGTCTCCCTACAGTTAAATGCACCCTGAGATCACCACAGCCATCGCACTAGGGCAGTAGGTCATCCTCAGAGACTGCATTTGATACAAGCACACAAGCTAAGCCAACCCCGAAGTTATTGCGCTCCCTCTTTTGTTCTTTTCATCCTTCGCATGTCCAGCGACTGTCGAATGATGCACGAGTATTATTCAGCTCACTGAGCCATGCAAATGAGAAGATGGGTGAGAAGAGCGCAATGATGATTGGCTAATAGCCGTGCGAATTCAAAATTAAAATGTTCATCCCTAATTGGGATCAGTCGCTTGTCGTTTATCACCGCGGTTAGGTCACGCCGCCGCTCGTAGTCGAATTAATTTCGCCGATTTTAAAGTGGAGTCTATAATCGTCACCCTAACGGAACACACGTTCCCCGAGTCGCTGTCCAATCTATAGTCAATTAATAAGTTGAGTTAAATATTAATTACTGCGGTCACAGTGTCGAGAAAGAAATGTATCTTGTATAAAATTTATAAAAATCAATTGATAATATTAATAATAAGTGATAAGTGAAGTAAAATAAAACCAAAAAAAAAAAAACGTAGTTACAAATTAGTTAAGGGGACATTCCGGCTTGTTCGGTTCAAGAAATCAATTTTTTTTGTTTAATCGATAGTTTTATCCTTCAAAAATAATATGTTAAAATTTGGAAACGAAATCTTAGGCGGTTCCAAAGTTATATGTCATTAAAGGGTCGGGTCTCCCGCGGATACAAATTCGTATCATAGGTGGCAACTACCGTGTATTTAGAAAGATGCAGACTATCCATTTATGGGCATTAATTTGCTTCGCTGTTGGCTTGGGCCAACTGCCACTTCTTTGAATATGTCGCAATCTTGTGCGACTGAACAATATGTTCATAAGCCGTAATGGATAGTCGCTCCTGTGTATGTTGTTTTTACATTCGGGCGTACTGCGGGTGACCTGCGATTGCCTGAGTTTGAGTTAGTTTCATATATATGAAACTTACTTGCCCGTTGCACGGAGCTGGTGGTTTTTTCTTGTTTGGTGACTATGGAAGATGTTCCTACCGGTGACGTCGCGGGGTAGGTATTTTTGATGTTTCTTTGTTTCTTTTTCATGAGGAGGAAAACGTATTTAGTGTAAACGTGGTCTCAGAGCGTGCAGTGCTCGCGTTTAGGCGTCCGTTTCATACGTTTTTCAACGGTAAATTTTTCTCACATAATGTTTAAAAACGTTAAAGGTTCGCGTGAGTCAGGGGTGCGTCCAGGGAGTCGATATAAAAAACGAAAAGGATTTATGGGAACTGTAAATGAACTGGAAACGGAGTATGCGACTACATCGGCACAAAAATTGGCTACATCGCTCCAACGGTCACAGTGACGGCAGCATACGTGATGTTACATTTTTTTCAGTTTTTTCCGAACTTTCAAATATTATAAAGTGTAAAAACTGTGACGGTTCGATAAACTTTTCAAAAAAATCTGAGAAAGGCCTAGGATTCAAACTGATCGTCGAATGCAACTGTGGTGAGAGGGTCATCGAGTCCTGTCCACAAATCGCCAACAAAGCTTACGAAATTAATCGTAGAATAGTATTCGTAATGCGCATCTTGGGTGTCTGGTTAAATGGATTACATTGTTTCACTTCACTGATGGATATTGGCGAATTTACGAAACACATGTACTACGCTGCTCTCGATAATGCACACACCGCTTGTATCGGCGTTTTTTCTTCCGTGATAAAAAAGGCTAGCAAAGAAGGAAAAGAAAAAACTGATGAAAGTGAGGATAAAAAATGTACTGCTTCTGGAGATGGTAGTTGGAGCAAAAGGGGTCATACTGCTAATTATGGCGTTATGACATTGATCGGCAACAAAACAAACAAAGTTCTCGATCTTACTGTGAAATCGCGTTATTGTCAAGGCTGCAACCTTATGAAAACAAAGAATGGCACCCCTGAATATGATACTTGGTGGGATGAGCACGAACCAGTTTGTACATTGGATCACAATGGAAGTTCGGGTAAAGTGAAGCCTGACGGAATGTTAGAGATGTTCGAGCGCGCTTTTGATCTGCACGGCCGCATTTACGAAAGGTACGTTGGAGACGGCGATGTAAAAATAATGAATGCGTTGCAGAAATCATTTCCGAATGTTGTAAAGGCCGAGTGCAATCACGTGGGAAAGTGAATCGGTTCGCAATTACGCGGTGCCATAAAAAAAGCAACAAAAAAAACAGACCAATTGGGAGGAGCTGGTCCTGGCAAACTTACGGGAAACATGATAACAGAACTGACGACTTATTACGAACTTGCGATTAGACGCAATGCTCATTCTGCTGAAGAAATGGCGAAAGAAATTTGGGCAACATAGTACCACAAAATATCAACCGATGAAAATCCGCAACATCAAAACTGTCCAGAGGGCCCGGAGTTATGGTGCAAATGGAAACGCGCGGAAGTTGCGAATGAGCTGTCAAAGTTCCGCCACGACAAACCTCCCTTGGATCCTAAAGTACGAATAGCTTATAGCGTTTGAAATAATAGTGAAGGAGAACGTGTGATTCGAACTGGCGCTATGACAGTTAGAATCACCAAAAATTGAACCTAAGCCTTATCCATCAGGCTATTGGCCGTGTTTTAGAATTTGATTTATAAACTCGACTATACCCCACTGATGTGAATTGTTATGCTATCGCTATGGTATACGGCTCTGATGTATTTTCTTATTCGATTTTCGTTCGGTGTGCTTCACTATTTTGCTTGTGAATTGTGTGTGTATCTGTTAGAGACGTCACACCACTCCCTCATCAGTAACTGCGTTACGATCAGCTGCGCTGCGAACGACGGAGAGAACGAGAGAACGTCGGAGCAGACGAGTGTGTCGGTGCTCTATGCGGAAGTCATGATCGTGTGTGAAGTTCTGTTTACTACGGGAAGTGTATGCTGTGTGTACAAATCACGTCGGGGTCACCAATTATAGCGTTTGAAATAATAGTGAAGAAGAACGTGTGATTCGAACTGACGCTATGACAGTTAGAATCACCAAAAATTGAACCTAAGCCTTACCCATCAGGCTACTGGCCGTGTTTTAGAATTTGATTTTTAATCTCGACTATACTCCACTGATGTGAATTGTTATGTTATCGCTATGGTATACGGCTCTGATGTATTTTCTTATTCGATTTTCGTTCGGTGTTCTTCACTATTTTGCTTGTGAATTGTGTGTGTATCTGTTAGAGACGCCACAAGCTATTTACCCCGTTTACGTAAAACTGACAGCTCCCGATTTGTTAAAAAAATGCGAGGGAGGTTTCACGCAAAATAACAACGAAAGTTCCAATGCTACTATCTGGCAAATGGCACCAAAACACATATACAGTGGTAAGAAAATCATTGAAGTTGCGGCTCTTACCGCAGCTTGTATGTTTAATGAGGGGTTTTTACCCGTATTGCTAATAATCCAAGTCATGGGCATCAAAACGTACGCTGCGAGAGCGTTTGTGAACGAGGGGGGCAGAGATCGGCTGCAAGACGCTGACCGCAGCCTAGTATACAACTCGCACGAGGCACGAACAGCGAGGAAAAATGCGAAAATGCAACTGGAGGACCAATTCGAAGTCGTGGAAGAAATTGTTTATGGTCCAGGAATAGATGTCTAGCTGTTAGTATAAAAAATTCCGATGATTTCATGAAAAAAATCACTTTTATCTTTTGTCTAATTTATCTCCAAACTTTGAATGCGATTTTCTCGAAACGACTTCTTTGGGCGGTAAGCGATAATATGAAAACGGTGCATGCGATTCTTACGAAAGTTCGCACACGTATTTCTAACAAGCACACGCAAATTGTGAGTGAATTACTTTTTTATTTATTTATTTATTTTTTTAGTTATAACTAAAAAATAGAGTAAAAAAGGGCCGAAAAATCAATTTTTTTTCAAAAGTCCGTCATTTTGTTGTTTTTATTAATTTTCAAATTTTTTAATAATTTTTTTAATAAATGTTTTTAAGTTCAATAAACTTGTAGCATTTTCCGTATTTTTTCACCGGGGACGAAAATAACTCTTACACGAGCAGAACGGGTGGCTAACTTTGAACACCTGGAGAGGGGGGGGGGGGGGGGGGGGGGGTCCGGTTCCGGTTCCGGAGTGACTCGACAAAACGAGTCGAAAGATGAATAAAATGTTTAAAAAAAATCGTTGTTATATCTTTAATACTTTCTCTTAAAAAAAATCATGAAAATAACATATTTTTTGACCCGACAAACCGGAATGTCCCCTTAAATAAAGAAAACATTAACCAAACAAAAACTGCACCAGTGTGTTTTTCATTGTTCCTGTTCTTCGCTTTTGGTGACATAATGGAGAAGAAATCATTGGTAGGTGATAGAGAATCCGTCCCCCTGACCGGCACACCCAACTTCTTAACCCCCACAGAACCATCATCATGTCGATTGTTCTATACGGATGCCAAACATGGGCTCCCACAAAACGGGAAGAAAACAAATTCCGTGTATTCGAGAATGAATTTCTAAGGGGTATCGTTGGCGGTAAATATGACGAGGAGGCAGGACAATGGAGGAAACTCCACCACCACGAATTGTAATAGCTATACCGCAAACCTACAATAGTGAGAGTAATCAGGTCGCGAAGTTTAAGATGGGCCGGACATGTGGCGCGAATGGGCAATGATAGGACCGTGCGTAGAATTCTTGACGGTAAACCAACGGGAAAGAGACCGGCAGGATGGCCGCGACGGAGATGGGAGGACAATGTAACGATTGACTTTAAGGAGATCGGATCGGATGGTTAAGCGTGGAAGTCGAGTGCACAGAACAGGGAACGATGGCGGAGTCGAGTCGGTGAGGTCATGAACGTCCGGGTTCCTACAGGCCAATAAATAGTAGTATAGTAATATTCATGAGAAAAATAGATTTACCCTTTTTGACGTATATTCTGCAAAGCATGAAGGTAGCTTTGATCTGTAGCTTTATATGTAATACAGGTACCGCGATCTCTCATCCGAGTCAACTTCATTCAGTATACGACACTCATCAAATTGACACTGAAAATCACTTATCACGCTTGTGGTGGTAAAGTTAGTATGCCTAAGCAGAGGCGCTGGTTCACTTCACCGCCATCGATGTCTCGTGCCAAAATCGCCTTCCCGAAGCACTCCAACAAGCACCAGCCGGAATGGAAAGAAAGGGGCAGATGTGATGTGGTCAGCTGCGTTGGGTCTCCTTTTATTGTCTTTACGTCACTTTTTCACAACACAATAAAAAAAAAGAAAAAGGTTGTCGCGGTTCGACGTGGTTGAGGGTCTTTTCGAACTATTGTGCAGAACAGCGTGTTCTCACAGAGGTCACCAATGTGGTGGTAAAGTTAGTATGCCTAAGCAGAGGCGCTGGTTCACTTCACCGCCAACGATGTCTGGTGCCAAAATCGCCTTCCCGAAGCACTCCAACAAGCACCAGCCGGTATGGAAAATAAAAGTCACTTTGCAGCTTAACAGTTTATTTAAAATTATAAGCACTATTTCATTGGGTAAAACATAGTTATTATGAATTAGTTACACTTAATTTAATTTGTGAACAACAGTTTATTTAATATTACGAGTACTATTTCAGTGGGTAAAACATAGTTAATATGAATTCTCAAACGCGCACTTCACACTAGAAGTGAATTTACGCATGAACCGAGCACTGAACTTTCCGCACTTTACTGAGGATGAAATCAATTATTTATGAAATTCGATTTCGCATGCGCACACTAACGCTGTTCCAATCTGACTCAAATCTACTCGCAACCATCATATCGAGATGGCAGCGAATAGCTTTAAAAAAAAGGAGGAGCGAAACGATTAACCAGCGGCAGCCAATCGTGATTGGGTCAGATAACATGGGGTGGATTTTCCATGTATGGGTATCCGCTACTGAAGGCCAGCAACGAACGAACATACGAGGATGCGGGCGTTGTTGTTGTAACCCATCGCAATGATCATTAGAGGAAAAAATAGGTCTCTGCAATCTTATGTCAACAGAAACGCTATTTCCATGATCGAACGATGGGATACACATTGTTTGAGCTTGCCAGCGTTGCATGGGGTAGACGGCTGTGTACACAATTGATTTGTGTAACGCTTGCCGGCGATAGACCTTTCTGGTGTGAAAAACACACCAAAGATCTGCTCGCCTTAGGGGAGGTCATAAATCAACATTTAGTTGATGGACATGTTGTTTTCTAAACAATCCAGAAGATATGAATGCAACGTTTGGTTTTGCAAACGAATATAGGGTGCAACCGTTGCCAGTTGTTTAAATTAAACACTTGACGGCCACATACAATTCGATGCATGGGTGCATGTTGTTTTAGGGTATGTTAATCCCGCTGGTGGTACCGTCAGGCGAAAGCATCTGCCTGGGTGTTTACTTTGTGTAAACGAAAGCAGCTTCGATAGCCAGCGTGAGAATCGTGGCTACTCGTTGCTTAAGTAAATATTCCTGGTCATGACCGATGCTGGTGATCGTCCCCAGATATGGCAACGGATCATAAAATCGGTCATGCGGATAACCAAACGAATGTGCGCGCCTGAAAGGCCAATGTTTAATTTGATCATCTCTTCCTTTGGAAAGATAGATCACAGAACATGCCGTTGAAAATCGGTTGATGCTGGATTGATGTCATGGCAAGATGATAATCTTGTCATGAATTATGTTTCCAGGTATGACCGCTCGAAGAAGGCTTGGAACAGCCCTTAAAGAGGTAAGCTGCCTATGTGGTATTTATGTCGGTTATCCGTGGGGATAACCGAATTGATTCCAGCAAATTGGTTGGCAGTTAATGCCGTAGCAAGATTGTGTAATCTTGTCGAATATTCAACTTTAAGGTAAGTTGTATTTGCTGATAATGGTGGGGATCGAGCGATACGTGGCTCTTCGGGCCCTGAAAAGACCCACCCGCTCACAGTAGCTACACTGTTGTTGGCTTTGGCTGTTAGGGAATTTACAGACCGCAAAATAAAAAATATGTTTATCATAGCGAATTCTGTTAGCACAGGGGCGATGAGGATAACGAGATTAGCGACCAATGGCGAAACCCCAGTAACACAAGAAAATAATTTTTGGTTTTTAACTCAAATTCGACGACTTTTTGGAGCACTTGAGCCCCAGATAGCGAAGTTCTGTTAAACAATAAAGTCTTCTGCCACCCTATCTGTGTTATCTTCTCTATAAGACTACGAAATAAGTTCTCCGTAACGATGCATAGTATCAAGGACATTGGCTTCCATATGGCTGAAGTAGTTAAAAGAACAACTTTTTATTTCCAATAAAACTCCGCTATATTTTATCGCCCTAAGTCAGGCAACCGTTACAAGATTTGATTTATGTCTTCTATCATGTGATCCTTAGGCACTTTTTTTTCTGTTACACTTACAACACAATACCAGTACGAGGCCCTCACAATAGAACCGAATAGATAGCATCACATGAAAATAAAGAAAAGAACAGCTCCACCTTTATTAGTAGCCAAGTGTATAGCATACACAAAAATTGTCTACTCGTATAGAATTGTTGTACCCATATAGAATTGTACTTTACCAAACAGGGCTGCAGTGCTCCTTTAGCCCATAATTTATCTTATAACTTCGCCTTTTATCCAGCGCAGCGATTCTTGTAGAATCATTTCCAGACGTATGCGTTTTATGGCTGCCTTTGCTTTTACAATTTTAAAATGACTCACCCAGTGAGGGTTGCCCTGAATTCATGGCCAATTCAATGTATGGACCCGGTGGACCGTAACCAAAACATTCCGAAGAGTCGCAGCCCACATGATATACGAGTGCATAAATATCACGAATGTAAACGTGAAGAATTTACGAGTATGGTGGCAGCCTACTTGGCAAACGTGCCTTGCGTTTGGGCCAGATTTATAACGTTGTTCTTTCCATGTCAACTTCGTAGTATTGTAAACAGACAGTACCGCACTTTCATTTAAGGATGTCCTATGCCACAATTGTGGATCCGCTGTACCCGTCCCGAACTTCGACTACGCTACTAATGTGAGAGATACATGCTTCCACCAGATGCTGATTACAAAGTAAAATAAAAGTAACAACGTCCCACAGCAGATAGAAAAGAATAAACGAATGGTACAAAAACAATGACACAAGTATAACATAAAACAGTTTCTTGGCAGTAGAATTTTTGTATTCCTGCCAACATGATTCTCAAACACATGGCGTATGTTTTCATTTACTACATTCCTCCACGTAGATGTGGTTTTGCTTTGTACAGATTTTTCCTACCGCAAAATTAGTAACGTCGTCCACACGACAGGTTTCATTTGGTGTTTTATTCACTTTTAACAGAGGCATTCGTGCCCTTTGGCATCCTTGGACATAGTGGATTCATTCATCTGGTTATGATGTGACAACTGCCGCATATAACCTTCCATTACGGTTGCTCTAGAAATGTCATTGTGCGAGGGAGTAATATGGTGTCCTCCAAATTGGTACTTATTCTGCAGTGTACCGCGATTATTATATTTTGGTAACGTTAGGCAAAAGAGTAGCAGGCTAGGAATGGGGGTCAAAATGATTCTGTATATTTGCAAGCAGCTTCTTGGTACAAACGGCGGTGCGTTGTAAAACTATTTCACAAACGAAAAGGCCGATAACATGAGTTCTAAAACAGTAAGCAAAGCGAAAGATGAAAGTCATGTTGAGTTTGCCAAGCACAAATATTCGCAAGTATTATGACTTCCTGCTCCTCGATAGTATAGGGGTTAGTATACCCGCCTGTCACGCGGGAGACCGGGGTTCGATTCCCCATCGGGGAGCCTCCGGCGCAAGACTAATGACCTTACCAGGAAAAAACAAATCATTATGGAAAATTTAACAAGCCTCAGGACTTGCTAAATAAGGCCAAGACCGGTTCCCGGTTGTAGTGCCGATGATGATGATGATTATGACTTCCTAAGAAAACACGTTAGTTCAGATACCAAAGCAGAAAGTACTGACATATAACCCGCCATTTGATTGACATAACTCCACCCACTCGAAGCTAAATTTGATTAAAATAAAGCATGGAACTGAGACGACCTTGACAAAACAAAACAACCAAGTAGTGGGTTTTTCATTTTTCATTTTTAAACCATTTTTTTTTATTTTCTTTTTATCTTCTCAGTTTCTAGATTACATGCTAGACAAAAAATGCTTAAATTCTAGCTTAATTATATTATATTATAACTTACTGGTCCTTCGCAGACAGTCTAAGCTAAACATTGCATAACAATTGTATAATTTGCCTTTCGGCGTCAGAACTTTGTTTGTGGCAGAACTAATGATTATTTAAATTATGCATTATGATCTTTTATTTCGTAATAATATTTTCAAAAAAAAAGTCTGTGACCGCACATTTTACAATTCAGAGATTTGATAAGTTATATCTTACAACTGAAACATTATCTTGGATAACTAAATGAAAAATATGTATAATTAATAATTAAAAGAATAAATCGAAGGAAAATACGAAAAAGAAAAACCTTCATTAAAAAAAAAGAAAAAAAAAACAATAATAAATAATAAATAATATAAAATGTAAATATTTACATGAAATTATGACAAATTAAGCAAGAAGCTGGGTTATGAGAGAATTTTCAGAACTTTCACAGCTGATGTTAAAGTTATATACTAGTTTACGAATTCTTTCAGAAATCAATTCAACATCCGCCCTTCCGTGGAGACTTAAGGTTGAATAGTGCCAAGGGAGGTCTGGCATCATTTTCAAAACTTTGTTTTGTGATACCTGTAACTTCTTTAAATGGCACCTTGCAGCGTTACCCCATGCTGGACACCCATACGAGTGTTGCCTCTTATGTTTCGGGATTTGGCAACCCTAGTGTTGCAATCCGGCAATTGACAGCACTGTCGTAAAGTTGGACATTTTTGAGGTTATACGCACTCAGAACGTTTTGACATACGAGCGCTATTTGTGTTGTTTACAGTAACTTAAAAGATTCATCTCGGCCCAAAAATGGAATTAAATCGTCAACATTTTCGTGCGATTATTTTTTACAACTTTCGGCGTGGATTAACTCAGCAACAGTGCATGGATGAACTTAATTCAATTTTTGGCGATGAAGCTCCATCAAGGACCAGTGTTTATCGATGGTATGGTGAATTCAATCGTGGTCGTAGTTCACTCCAAGATGAATTTCGTGAAGGTCGTCTAAAATCGGTTGTTGTTCCGAAAACCATTGATGCTGTGCGCGAACTGATATTGGAAGATCGTCATGTGACCTATCGTGCGATTGAGACAACCTTAGGCGTTAGTGGGACCAGCATACATTCAATATTGCATAAACATTTGACTGTCAAAAAAATTTGTTCGCGTTGGATCCCACACAATTTGTCAATCGCCCAAAAAAATTGCTCGTGTCAATTGGTCGAAAGAAATGCTCAAAAAATACGGTCGCGGTGCTTCAAAACACGTCTATGACATCGTGACAGGTGATGAATCGTGGATTTATGCGTATGAGCCCGAAAGTAAACAGCAGTCGACTGTCTGGGTGTTTGAAGATGGGCCAAATCCAACAAAAGTTGTTCGCGCACGAAGCACTTCCAAGCAAATGGTCGCCTGTTTTTTCGGAAAAACTGGACATGTCGCAACCGTACCACTAGAACAACGCAGAACAGTCAATTCTGAGTGGTACACAACCATTTGTTTGCCAGTTGTCTTCCAAGAAATCAGGAAAACCAACCGCCGAAGACGGATCACTCTTCACCACGACAATGCGAGCTCTCACATATCGGCTGCGACAACTGCATTTTTGAGCACCCAAAACATCGATTTGATGGGTCATCCGCCGTATAGTCCTGACTTGGCACCGAATGACTTCTTTTTATTCCCGTACGTAAAAAACAAACTGAGAGGTCAACGTTTTTCGACACCTGAAGAAGCGGTTGCTGCATTCAGAATGCATGTGTTGGAGATACCTCAATCAGAGTGGCAAAAGTGCTTCGACAATTGGTTCAAACGCATGCAAAAGTGTGTAGCGATCCTAAATCGCTACCCCTATCCAAATCCCCAATATTATCAATTCCTAAATTTCCTAATTTCATATTGAATCATATGAGCAATAAATTAACCCAAAGTTAATTTATCACTCATTGATTCAATTCCACATAAAAAACCCAAATCCCAAATTTTCCATTGCTTCATTTCAAATCCCAGATTGAGTCACATGTACAACGAATTTAACCAAAAGTTAATTCATCGTACATTGACTCAATTCCTAAAAAATCATGAAATGCTAAATTCAAAACGCATTTCATGATTTCCCTTCCTAGAACCCATCCAACTAAAGCCTCTAACAAATTCCCAGAACACAACTCAAATTGAAACACAAACTCTTATGTGTGTTTCTGGGAATTTTGACCATAAAATAGTTGACAATTCTCAATTAAAAGATCTATAAAAGGGGAGTGAATTTCAATTTCGTGATCAGTAGATCTCCAGAAGCCGAACCCCTGGCCGCGCGCAATACGACTAAGTTACAAAAAATAAAATAAACATTAGTTAGCAAAAAGGTTGCCTTTTCATCTTTGGAGATGCTTGACCCTTGATCCGGCTTTTCAAATTGTTTCAAATTGCGTTGTCCCAAATGTCCGACTACAGTCCCTCGGGTTAGCTTGGCTTCGGGAGTGAAATAGTTCCTCCAGTGACGTCGAGCGATACGCACTCATTCGACGCACCAAGTACATCGGCACATCCCGCAGCTGAATATCAGGGGACTCCCCATCAAAGAGGCAAAGCACGTCAACGACGCCGCCGCCTCAGGACCCAACAAGTGTATAGATCTTCATAGGGAATATTTTGAAAAATAATAAAGTGATTTTCGATGATCAATATTTGTTTTTGTTCTCTAATCCCGAAATATAAAAGGCAACCCCCGTAACGTGCGAAAAACACGTGTGCGATATTGTGTCTCCCGCGTTTTTGGCGTCTCAGTGCGTGTGTTTTTTAAAATGCCCCAAGACAGAAAAAGCAAAAAATACAGTTTGAATCGTCCCGGTAGAAAAGGAACAAAGAGAAGATTCCCCGGGAATCAACATACAAATGAAATTGAGAAAGAATTTACCAGCACGTCGGCGAAGAAAATAGCCGGTTCGGATGACTTCGAAACAACTGTTTCGCCGAGTAACGTATATGCAGTCGTGAATTTCACGTTAGTTTTTACTGCTCTTTCCAATATTTTAAAATGCAAAAAGTGTCACGGAGATGTCAAATTTGGAAAAAAAGGCGAACTCGGCTTGGGATTTCAACTTTCTGTTTTATGCAAGTGCGACGAGAAGTTTATATTTTTCATGTGAAAAAATTAATAACAAATCCTACGAAATAAATCGGCGGTTAATATTTGTCATGAGACTTTTGGGTGTTGGAATAGCTGGCATTAATACATTTCTTGGATTGATGGATCTTGGAAAAAAAAATAAGCAATTGTTGACGTCCGGCGCCGTGCTTCCTCGGATGAGGGAAGAGCGGGGACCTTTTATTATTATTGTCTGCTCACAAAATGCTTTTATTTCAATAAATTAGGGATAATTCAAAGTATTTATTTTTACAAGATTTATTTTATTTATTTTCTTCTTCTTTGTGTTACTCTTCAAACTGAACTGAACTAATTACTTAACTCAATTGCTACTTGATTTGAACTAAACTTCTACTTGATAACTTAACTCTTAAAACTTTCTAACTCAACTTTTTAATCTCAACTAGTACTTAACTCTACTACTTAACTTTCTGATTGGCAACCAACTAACTGAACTCAACTCCAAACTCAAACTGAACTGAACTGCTTTTACAATTGAATTTTTTCTCTACTTATAATATAAATTATAACATGAACAAAACACCAAATTTATCAAAGACTCTGTGACTTTTAAATTGAATAAAATTTGGACGAAAATCAAAGTTACTATGTTTTGAATGAAATAAAGAGGTGCAGGTTATTAAATGTGCTGTAACTGGCAATATTGTGAATGTTTATGAACGGTATGTATTAAGTGAGTATGTAATATATGTTAAGGGAAGTTTTTAATGATGTGTAAGGAGATTCAGTGTTAAATTTAATAAAGGGTAGTATTCTGGAATACAACACAATCATATATATTATGCTGCCGTCAACAATATATTCGTTGCTGTAAGTTCTGTGTATAATGAAGTCATCAGAAAAGAGAGGAAAAAGAAAAAAATGCTGCCAATGGAAACGAGGAGACAAAATTGACAGTATCAGGAGATGGATCATGGAGCAGACGAGGATTTTCTTCTCTGTTTGGTATTGTCACAGTAATTGGACAATATACTAGTAAAGTGCTTGATACGTTGGTAAAGTCATCCTTTTGTAAACTATGCATCATATATAAAAATAAAATGACGCGCACCGAATTTGACACGTGGTTCAGCGAACACAAGGATGATTGTCAAGCCAACCACAAGGGAAGTGCCGGAGCTATGGAAGTGCAAGGAATGCTGGAAATGTTTGCCAGAGCAGAAAATCTACACGATGCGAAATATTCATACTATATTGGAGATGGAGACACGAAGACGTTTAAAGCTTTGTTACAACAAGATCAAGAAGTTAGTAAAAAAGAATGCATCAACCACGTGCAGAAAAGGATGGGCTCAAGATTGCGGAAAGTAAAAAAAAACCACAAAAAAGTCGGAGGACGTGGACCTGGAAAGCTCACGGGCAAGTTAAGAAATGAATTAACAATTTATCATGGGCTCGCAATCAGGCGGAATCCGTGTAACGTTGATGCAATGAGAAACGACCTGTGGGCAACATTGTTCCACAAAATATCGACAGACGAAGGGCCTCAGCCCGAGAAATGTCCAAGTGGACCAAACTCTTGGTGTAAATGGCGACAAGCGGAAGCATCTGGAACTTTACAATCATACAACCATCCTCCTCATCTCGACTCGAACGCGCAGGAATTAATACGGCCCATTTATGAAGACCTTTCGTCGCAAGATTTGTTGAACCGCTGCTGTGGAGGATGCGCACAAAACAACAACGAGTGCTTCAACAAAACTGTGTGGCAGTTCGCCCCAAAACACTCTTTTTGCTCCTCCAATATCATAAAGCTCCTCAATAGTATACTGGTTAGTATACCCGCCTGTCACGCGGGAGACTGGGGTTCGATTCCCCGTCGGGGAGCCTCTGGCGCAAGACTAATGACCTTGCCCAGAAAAAACAAATCATTATGGAAAGTTTAACAAGCCTCAGGACTTGCTAAATAAGGCCAAGACCGGTTCCAGGTTGTAGTGCCGATGATGATGATGATGATGAATATCATAAATATTGCGGCATATTTGGCCAGCTGTATATTCAATGAAGGTTTTAAACCGATTTTCAAAATTATGTCGGTTATGGGAGTCACCATCGGCCCAAATGCATACGAGTATGCTTGCACTCGTGACGCTAACCGCATAAAAGACGCCGAGCGGTTATCGACGATTCATTCAATCGTGGCGAGAATGGCCACAAAAAATGATAAATTGCAGGAGCAAATTGATTTTAAAGAAGTCGAAGGATTGTTGTATGGCCCTGGAATAGCTGACTAGCGGTAAATATCAAAATATAAACATTTATGTGGAAATAACTACAATTAAAACTTTAAACGCTTTTTCTGGAAAACAACGTTTTTCGAGCTGGCGGCTGTGATAACTCAGTCAATTTTCAACGAATCTTAATGTTTTTTTTTTAAATACGCGTAATTGAAATCTCTATCGCATGAACCACAATTATGCCGATACGTTGTAATTTGATTTTTTTATAAACAAAAAAGAACAAAAACATTCATTAAAAGCGCACATAAATTTCAAAACGTCGCCATTTTGTTATTTTTGGATAGATTTCATTTTTCGTGGTTCATGCCATAACCACACTCATACCAACCAGTAAACTTTTTCGATTTTTTGTTTCAGATAAATTTTATGACCTGTAGGACAGCCGCCATCGAGGTATTTTATTTCGCAGCGATTTACGGCGCATCGTGCTCCTACCTCGGGGTTATCATGAAATTAATTGAAAATTTTTTAAAAGCTACTTAAAGGTACAATAAATATACTTGAAAAATCGCGTGTCTAGATTTATTACTTTCCTCAAAAAACAAATCATGAAAATAGCCTATTTTTTGGCCTTACTGATGAGAATGTACCCTTCATATCATGAGAAAAATATTGACAATTAACCTCTTTTAGTTTTTCTAACGCAATATTAAATGATTGAATAGTTCCGAACATTATTTTTATACCAATTGTTAATTTTTTTATTGAATAACTGGATATATTAAGCTTCATTTCATTTTCATTTTTACAACATTTTTTATTTTTCTTTTTATATTCTTAATTTCTAAATTAAAGGCTAGACAAAAAATGCTTAAATTCTAGCTTAATTATCTTATATAACTTACTGGTCCTTCGCAGACGCTCTAAGCTAAACATTACTTAACATTTGTATAATTTGCCTTTCGGCGACAGAACTTTGTGGCAGTACTGATATTTAGTTGAAATACAAAGAAAAATTTGAAAAACTTTGTTAATTTTTTGTTTTGTTTTTTTTTCTTAAAATTTAACTTACTTAACTTACCTACTTTTTTTTTTTTTTTTTTTTTTTTTTTTTTTTATGTACAAGCACTTAACCTAACTTAACTTAAATCTTATACTACCCTAATTCTAGAAAAGCTAAGCCTATGTAAGCTAGCTGATGATAGTATGATTTTTTACCGACTTTGGTACCCAGGTCTTTATATGCCATTCAACCACCAGAACTGTTGACGCTGTCTAATACTATCGTCCCGGTCTCTGTGGGAGATAGCCCTACTGAAGCGCAGGAGCTCTTCTTCGGTGCGCGCTACTTCCCGGTCATAGCACAATCGCCCGTCTACAGATGATCTACTTACATGATAGATCAGCGGAATTCCGGATCTATCCTGTATAAGCCCTTTCATATCCAAGTCAAGGAACGCCTCTGGTGGAACAAAGCCGTTGCGACGCACGCTCTCATAGTACAAGGTGTTTGGATAATAAGCCCCGAAAATTAGGTCATTGGACGAGCTTATTGCTCTCGCAATATGTCCTCTGATTAATTTAATCATAAGATTATCCACCCTATTTATGTACGCTTCATTATATAAAGTCTCATTTGAGTAATACTTTTTATAGTCCGATTCCGGTGTCCGATATAATCTGAGACAACTTCTGAGACACTTTCTTTCGAACACCCGAATCTTTTCCATCAAATTTGGACCTATGTTGAACCATACTGGGCAACCATATATGAGCATTGGCCTGATTAGCGTCATGTAGCATATGACTTTTACCTTGCTGTCAAGTTGGCTACTGTGAAATAGCCTCCTTGTCATAGCAAAAGTTTTCCTCGCTTTGAGCAAAGCAGCCTCTACATGTCTGTTGAAATACAGATATTGGTCTAGCCAGATGCCCAGGTATTTAACTAAACTCTTGGTTTCCAGTTTATCTCCATGCGGTCCCACGATAACTAGCTTTCGCCAGTTTTTCCTTGTGTCGTACGTGGCTTTATATAATGGAGTTCTAAATAGGATGGCTTCACATTTCTGGAAGTTGATCTTAAGTTTCCAGTCATCGCAATAGCGCTGCACTTTGTTGAAGTCTCGCTGTATTAACCTATTTATGATCGCAACTTTCGGAGCTGTTCTGTAAATTATGAGATCGTCTGCGTACGCAATAGCCTGCGGAAGTGCATCTAATAAGTCGCTAATGTAAATGTTAAAAAGAATCGGAGAGAGTACCGCGCCCTGTTGCAAGCCATTCTTGATATTATACGTTTTATTAGAGGTCACATTACCACTTTTGACCACGAACCTCCTGTCCTTTGACATATCGTAAAGTACATATAGTAAAGGCTTATGTATGCCATATCTGACCAGTTTGTAATATAACCCTTCGATCCAGACGGTATCAAAGGCTTTTTCCAAGTCGATCAGACAGACACCTGTGCATTGGTTTCTACATTTATTCCATTGTATGTCGGAGACCAGTTTAGCTGCGGCATGTGTGGTTTCATGACCCGCCCTAAAGCCAAACTGGTTATTTGGAATAATGCTATTGTCGTCTACCCATTTTAGCAGAGCTTTGTTAATGATTTTTTCAAATACTTTACTGATGCTTGGGAGTAAACTTATCGAACGCATGTTCATTGGGTTTGTACAGTCTTTGCCCTTTTTTGGGATGGGCTGAATGATTGCCGTTTTCCAACGCGCGGGATAATATGCATTATTCAACGCGTTGTTAAACAGGACCGTGTATATATCTATTGCCTTTGGGGGCAGGTGCTTGAGTACGATGTTAGGTACTCCATCTATTCCCACTGACTTTTTGCTTCTTAATGAGTCGAAGATACTCTGGATTCCTTCCCTTGTTTATATATTAAGCTTTTTCATGAGGCTATGCACATATTCTGGTGATTTTTGCAGCACTTTGATTGGTGGCACATACACTTTCCTGATTATTGGCGAATCAGTTTCGTCCATTTCAGAATTACCTGTATCTGAATGGCATTGTAGGGGAGTGAATTTATTAAAGTAGGGGTTTTTACCTAGCCCACTTGTTGGATACATAGTGGAACGAAGTTTTTTATCCGAGGACAAGCAATTGTCCCCGGTATCAGGCGATCTATCGCGTTTGGGAATGATTGTAATGAGAACTCGCGACCGAGATGAACACGTCAAACGCAGTCGAAAGCTCCGGGTGAACTGAAAATTATTATTTAAATGACAAAGACAAATTTGGAAAACTTTGTGTCGAATTTTCTTAGTTTTTTTTTTTTTTTTCTTAAAATTTAACCTACATAATTTTTGTTTTTAAATTTAATTTAAAAGATATTAACTTAACTTAAGGGGGGAACCTCATGTAAAATGAAATTTTGTAGCCATTTTTTTTTTGCCTAAATTGATAGGAAATTTCCTCAAAAATACGAGAAAAAAAGTTAGAAAGTGATCCGAGACCTCCTTGTACTTTATTTTCAAAAGAAAGTAAACAGCCTAATTGGGCGGAGCACTCAAATAGTCGAGCGCTCGTCGGACGCTCGGCCTTTCGGTTCCTTTGTAATAAAGTTTGACCTGGCTGTGTTAGAGCCTCTACTAATGTAAAGCAGATATCATCCCTACCGTCTTCGACGTCTGTATGTGTATGTACATGTGTATGTGTATGTGTATGTGTGTGTGAGTAACGGTTTTTGAAAAAGGTGGCCCCTCGCTCAGTTCAGCAGCGTCTCTTGAGTCAGATCAGTCGTTCGCAGCGCAGTTTAAAATAAGCATTCATTCCAAAACAAGAAAATGAGTCGAAAAGTGCAAGGTGATAATCCTAATTATCGTCCGAATCGTCCTAGACGGCGAAAGGTTCCTCAAAAATTCAACCCAATGAGTGCTGAGACAGTAAGTGAAGAGGAAAGCTGAGGTGAAGGAATGAGCTCTTCAGCTAAAAAAATGAAAGCTACGTCAGCTCATATAATTAATAATTTTACACATTGCTACCGAATCAAAGAATTCATAAGTGTTTTTGCTGCAATATCGAATATTTCTGTGTGCAAAACATGTAAACGAAAGCAAACATTTGGAGAAACACGCAGTCGTGGATTAGGATTTAAAATCGCCATTAGATGTGCGTGTGGGACAAAAAAAATCATGGAGATAGCTGCTTTTTTGGCTGCCGGCATGTTTAACAAAGGATTTTCGTTCGTCCTTCAAACAATGCAAGATCTCAATATTGTAATTGGACAGCAGAGCAAAGGATTCGCCGATAATGACGACAAACGCCGTATTGAACAGCAGGAACGCCGATCTCTTGATGCCACCAAAGAGGCTCGTACTTTTCGACAACATGAAAAACCGGCTCAATTAGAACAGTTTGAAGAAAAGGAAGGTCTACTCTATGGCCCTGGAATCGCAGATTAGCAAAAAACTGCGGTAAGTTAGAACGAATTACGAATTTTTTCACGATTTTTCTATTACTCAAACTTTAAACGCGTTTTTTTCGAAACGCAAAATTTCGCACGCCGTGCAACGTAGCTCAAAAACTAATCAATTGATCTTTATGAAGTTTGGTACAGAAATTCTATAGATATTTGGCCTCTGCATGACGAACTCCGATATTTTATTTTTTTATTTAAAACATTGTTATTAACAATTGTTTATAAAAGAAAATCCTTTTTTGTTTTCAAAACTTCACCATTTTTGCAAATTTGCAAATTTTAATAAAATTCATGCTGCGCGTTTTTGCATAAACTAAAGAACCCATTTTGTATTTTTTGTTTCAGATCATTTTTGTGACCTGTATGCTGCACGGCGCATTTTCAAGACGCTGTTTTCAAGCCCCCATTGCACCGTTTTATTGTTAACGATTAGTCTTAAAATGATTTTTTTTTTTAATATTATAACGTAAATAAATTGTGCCTTAAATTGCAAATTAATCTACGCATTACATGTTTAAAAAAAAATTCCTGAAAAACAGGCTATTTACATGAGATTCCCCCCTTAACGGGGTATTCTGGTCTAGACGCACGAATTTAACACAATTTTTGAAGTGATGTAAAAAAAAAGCAATCAATATTTTTACTATTCATTTTTTTATAGAATGTTTATTACATTTCAAAAATACAGTAAAAAAAATTGAAAATAAAAAATTCAAAATTCAAAAAGTTAGCAGCTGATGAAGTGGGGGATCTCAAAAAGTTGGGACGCGACCATACCCACGATTCAACCCTCCTAGCAATCTGAAAAAAGGATTATTAATTTACCGAAATGCCTCTATCGTTGGAACTAAAAAAAGTTGAAAAAAAAAATTGGCGATTGATTGAAAAAAAAAATTGTTTTTGTACCACTTTTTTTTAGTTTTTCGAATTTTTTAAAAATAGTTAAAATTGAAATCTGGGATGAGAATAGTTCATGCAAGAGAAAAGCCTATAAAGAAGACATATACTAAATTTGAAGTAAATCGGTTCAGTAGAACTTGAAAAATCGTGAGTATTGTTTTAAAAAAGACAGTTTCGAGAAAAACACGTTTAACCCATGCACATTGCAATAATGCACATTTAAACGGTACACGTTGCCCGTATATGTCACGGAGGTGTGCATTAAGCGGTTAAAGTTTCACGTAAAGTTTCTCGCGGTCTAAGTCATGAAATGATATTTTAGGCTTACGTTTATTCAATCTGCCATTCCTGCTGCATACATTGGACCTTCATCGACTCGAAATAAGCATCTTTCGCGCTTCTCTCTTATAACCGAGCAGTTCTGGCCTCCTTTGATGCGTTAGACGCTCGTATCTCTGAGCGGTCAATCCGGGCATTGTCTCGTTTCCCAGCGAATGAATAAGCTTCTGGACCAATTTTGACTCATTATTTTTAAAAAAGGAATGTAGCCTTCATTGACTCATTATTTTTAAAAAAGGAATGTAGCCTTCATTGAATATGCAAACAGCAATAAACGTAGCAATTTCAATGTCGTGAGTTCCGGAATGAGTATGTTTCGGCGCGAAAGTCCAAATGAAAGAGTATAGAGACTCATTATTATTATGAGTTTCTGAGCCTAAACATCGAGTCAATAACTCCTTCGACAATAAACTCTCGTGAAATCGCCTTTTTTTTACTTCGATCCGGATGCGTAATCCTTTTCGCTGAAGATTTTCGATTCATGTCACTTGAAATATTTTTATTTTACTCACAGCACATGCGTTCACTTGGCTTGAAGGTTAGAATTCAACTGTTCGCAACTGGATGTAAGCTCACACTAAATATAAAAGATAATTTAAAAATACATAAAGGCTAACTTCGGTTATTGTAGTTCAATATATATATAAAGTTTTTACGAGGAAACAGGGTCGCAGGTTGACAGAAAGTGCCTAATGTGTTTTGTTCGATTCGTTCCGGCCGAGCCGGTTTAGACAAAACAGCCATACCTCCGAAAATAATTTGAATTTTCTAAAATCCTCTTAAAGACATATTCTTAAAGGGTTAAGCTTTGAAAATATGAAAAAAAAAATGATTTTTTCAAATTTCTAGACCAGAATACCCCCTTAACTTAAATCTTATACTACCCTAATTCTAGAAAAGCTAAGTCTATGTAAGCTAGCTGATGATAGTATGATTCTTTACCGACTTTGGTACCCAGGTCTTTATATGCCATTCAACCACCAGAACTGTTGACGCTGTCCAATACTATCGTCCCGGTCTCTGTGGGAGATAGCCCTACTGAAGCGCAAGAGCTCTTCTTCGGTGCGCGTTACTTCCCGGTCGTAGCACAATCGCCCGTCTACGGATGATATACTTACATGATAGATCAACGGAATTCCGGATCTATCCTGTATAAGCCCTTTCATGTCCAAATCAAGGAACGCCTCTGGTGGAACAAAACCGTTGCGACGCACGCTCTCATAGTACAGCGTATTTGGATAATAAGCCACGAAAATTAGGTAATTGGACGAGTTCGTTACGGGCGCTTATCAAAGCAACACTATTGTCAAAACGCTCCTCCTCTTTATTCGTAAAAGTGAACAAAAACTGAAGAAACACCGGTTTGGAAGACACCATCATACAAACAAATCAACTGTGAAACATTTTAACCAAAAATCAATACCTGCAAATTTCGGAACACATATTTGGATATTTGGATAATAAGCTCCGAAAATTAGGTCATTGGGCGAGCTTATTGCTCTCGCAATATGTCCTCTGATTAATTTGGTCATAAAATTATCCACCCTATTTATGCAGGCTTCATTATATAAAGTTTCATTTGAGTAGTACTTTTTGTAGTCCGATTCCGGTGTTCTATATAATCTGAGACAAGTTCTGAGACACTTCCTTTCGAACACCCGAATCTTTTCCATCAAATTTGGACCTATGTTAAACCATACTGGACAACCATATATGAGCATTGGCCTGATTAGCGTGATGTAGCATACAACCTTTACCCTGCTGTCAAGTAGGCTACTGTGAAATAGCCTCCTTGTCGTAGCAAAAGTTTTCCTAGCCTTGACCAAAGCAGTCTCTACATGTCTGTTGAAATATAGATATTGGTCTAGCCAGATGCCAAGGTATTTAACTAAACTCTTGGTTTCCAGTTTATCTCCATGTGGTCCCACGATAACTAGCTTTCGCCAGTTTTTCCTTGTGTCGTTCGTGGCTTTATATAATGGGGTTCTAAAAAGGATGGCTTCACATTTCTGGAAGTTGATCTTAAGTTTCCAGTCATCACAATAGCGCTGCACGTTGTTGAAGTCTCGCTGTATTAAAATATTTATGATCTCAACTTTCGGAGCTGTTCTGTAAATTATGAGATCGTCTGCGTACGCAATAGTGCATCTGCGGAAGTGCATCTAATAAGTCGCTAATGTAAATGTTAAAAAGAATCGGAGAGAGTACCGCGCCCTGTTGCAAGCCATTCTTGATATTATACGTTTTATTAGAGGTCACATTACCAATTTTGACCACGAACCTCCTGTCCTTTAACATATCGTAAAGTACATATGTGGCGTTTCCACCAAACACCACTGTTTGGCTTTCCTTTTTATAAGCTGAAAATCCATAAAAACAAGTATTATGGTTGTTCCATTCGAATGCCATTACTTACCTTGCTATTAATTATGCAAAAACTTCCACCTATAACCCATAGTTTTCGCTAATGCAATAGCATTAGTATCTATAAACATTTCGCCCAGTGGCATGCTTGCATACAACGCAGCAAGTTCCTGAAATTAAATTCGGTTACCACATCACGCAACCGACCAAATCCCCGAACTTGTCCATGCACATAAATAACAAAGATTTTTCCTCACACGTGCATGGCAAGTCATAGCGACAGACATTTTCCCCAAGGGCATGATCGCACGAAACGCATCATGTACCTAAAAAGCAATTCGGTTGCAACGCCAAGCAACCGATATAAACTCAAATCATATGGGCGCCCATATCCCCTGTCGAATTCTACGGCACACAAGCAGGAGATATTCTTTCCTTTCCTTTTTGCGGCAAGCACATCGGTCGCTAAACCGATCGACAGGACGCAATAGCATATCTCACCACTGGCTGCGAAGGAAATCGAATTCTCGCTAATGTAAGTACACATACGAGAGTTCGACTCTTTCAAGACGCCACCGACTGGTGGATGATCAGCATAAGTGCTGTACGCGGTCGCTGATCATGTAAACACCATTATTGCCCAGCTGCAACCACTCCACATAACGTTTCCCTTTTAGGAAATTCGGATGTCCATGGTTCGCATGCTGGGCGATGCATGGCATGCCTGTGACCAATGTGGAGAATCATCCCCTAGTGGTCGCCGAAACGATGGAATTTGGTATTCTGTCGTTTCGAAAGAATTAGTTAATCTTAAAACAGATTCCGTGGAGGCAGGTCGTGTCCTCCACGTAAAACTTCGAGTTGAGGGTTGAGTGGCGACGCGCAGTGTTGTGCGTTTGTTAACATCTTCGCTGTGTATTGTTTTTTGTTTTGTTTTTATTGTTAATTTATTTTAATGACTGTTAATTAGCCTGGAATAAAACAAGTATTGTATTGTTGAAGGGAATGAAAAGTGTGTTTTAATCTCATTCGACTAGTTTTGGACTGACCACAATCGGGAAGTGCGTTGCTCGCCATTGAAATTCCTTGACGTCTATCCTTTTTCTACCTCTTCGTCAGTTGATCCGCCATTATTAATGATGTGTCGTTTCATTGCATTACGATAGACGCGATTATAGTGATATAGGAAGGCCCATCGGCAAGATGCCCAGTAAAATCAGTGTGTCTCGAAACGGCGATTGTTTACAGAAGTAAAACGTTTCAAACTGTAGAACAGCATCCACGGCAGTTGCCTTCCACAAATCGATTTTCAGCTCCATTAATAACAAAGCCGAAACCGAAACGTTTACCCCTCGATTGGTGACAATCTCCGGGGTAACACAGTGGGTGATAGTGAACCCGTGCCGTACGCAGACACATATACATTATACTCCCATACATATAGTAAAGGCTTATGTATGCCATGTCTGACCAGTTTGTAATATAACCCTTCGATCCAGACGGTATCAAGGGCTTTTTCGATGTCGATCAGACAGGCACCTGTGCATTGGTTCCTACATTTATTCCATTGTATGTCGGAGACCAGTTTAGCTGCGGCATGTGTGGTTTCATGACCCGCCTTAAAGCCAAACTGGTTATTTTGAATAATGTTGTTGTCGTCTAACCATTTTAGCAGAGCTTTGTTAATGGTCTTTTCAAATACTTTACTGATGCTTGGGAATAAACTTAGCGAACGCATGTTCATTGGGTTTGTACAGTCTTTGCCCTTTTTTGCGATGGGATGGATAGCCGTTTTCCAACGCGCAGGATAATATGCATCATTCAACGCGTTGTTAGACAGGACCGTGTATATATCTATTGCCATTGCGGGCAGGTTCTTGAGTACGATGTTAGGTACCCCATCTATTCCAACTGACTTTTTGCTTCTTAATGAGTCGAAGATACTCTGGATTTCTTACCCCGCAATTAAAAGGCTATTAGCCCCACCATTGGCATTAATGTCAATTGACGGATTATTGTCACTGAATTCGGTAAAACAGGATTCTTCGATTGCCGAAGTGAAATTTCATTTCGGAGGTGCAGGCGGCCTACGACAGCATAGTCAGGGTAGAACTGTATAATGCCATGAGAAAGTTTGACATTCCAAACAAATTGATACGACTTTGTAGGTTGACCATGACCAACGTAACTAGTCAAGTAAAAATAAAGGGATTGCTGTCCAAACCAATAAACATCTTTAATGGACTCCGACAACCTGGTGTTGGAGAAAGCAATCCGCGACACTGGAATTACAACTACAGAGACTGTTGTCACCGAGTCCAGTCAGATACTTGCCTACGCAGATGACATCGACATCATCGGTAGACACCTTCACCCAGATCGAGCAGGCGGCACAAAAACTGGGACTGCACATTAATGAGGGGAAAACTAAGTTCATGGTGGCAGGTTCTGCGAAGAGAAGACCTAACGTTGGTCAAACTATCAGGGTAGTGGAGCACGTATTTGAAGTAGTGCAATACTTTAAATACCTTGGGTCAATAGCATCAGCCGATAACAATATGGAAGAAGAAATACGCGAACGGCTGTTCAAATCCAACAAAACCCTACTATGGTTCATCAAGGCTCTTTAAATCCTGAAATTTATCCAGAACATACAAGCTACTACTGTACAAGAACATGGTCTTACCAGTACTCATGTATGGATCCGAGACCTGGGTGCTCAATAAAAGGCACTCTGAACTCTTAGCCGCGTTCGAGAGGAAGGTCTTAAGGAGAATTGTTAGCCCCGTATGCGAGGGAGCACGATTCCGGAAACGCTACAACCATGAGTTGTACGCGATCTACCTTGAAGCTAACGTTATAAGAAAAATCAAGCTCTGTAGACTCCAGTGGGCGGGAGATCTAGCTCGAATGAGCGAAGAGGAGCCTGCCCGGAAAGTCCTTTGTGGCAGGATGTATGGAAGGAGACAACGCGACAGACCTTGTCTGCGATGGAGGGATGGCGTAGACCAGGACGCCCAGAGCCTGGGAGTGCCAAACTGGATGACATCGGCTCGAAATCGGGACCGATGGAGAGATTGGTTAAATAACCCTAAGACCGGACCCCGGTTTTAGTGCTGCTGATGATGATGATGCTGATCTTGCTAGATCAGTACCTATATTTTAACAGACATGTGGAGGCTGCTTTGGTCAAGGTGAAGAAAACATTTGCTATGACAAGGAGGCTATTCCACAGTAGCCAACTTAATAGCAGGGTAAAATATATATGATATATGGCCCTAATCAGGCCTATGATTATATATGGATGCCCAGTACGGTTCAATATAGGTCCAGATATGATGGAAGACATTCGGGTGTTCGAAAGAAAATGTCTTAGAACTTGTCTCAAATTATATCGAACACCGAACTCGGACTATAAAAGATATTATCCAAATGAGACCTTGTATAACGAAGCCTACATAAACAGGGTGGATAATTTTATGATCAAATTAATTAGAGGGCATATTGCGAGAGCTATAGTTGCGTCCAATGATCTAATTTTCGGAGGTTATTATACAAATACTTTGTATTTTGAGAGGGTGCGCTGCAATGGCTTTGTTCCACCAGAGGCGTTCCTCGAATTTGGTATTAACGGTCTTATACAGGATGAATCCGGAGTTCCGCTGATTTATGATGCATGTAGATCTTCCGTAGACGCGCGATTGTGCTACGATCCAAAAGTCACACGAGTTAACGTATAAATCACCCAACCAATATGCATCCTTATGTTCACCTTAAAATAAAAATTTCATCCAACAACAACTAGCGTCTGCATTTTTACGATCTTCTAGGAATGTGTTTCCTATTCATTCCTTAAAATATTTAACACTAAAATTGTGTCTAGACATCATTTACCTAAATCCAAAAAAACCCAAAATAAAATGGTAAGAAGCAAAACACATGTATCTATACGTTGGGTCATTAAAAGCACATTAGGAGGTTCCTAGGTTAAGATAGAATTTAAATATAAATAGCATAGAAAAACTGTAGAGAGTGTTCATAGTGACCTGTAATTTGACAAATAAAATAAAGAGGCATAGCTTCCAAAAAAATTATATTTTTTTCTTACAAAATATATCTGTAGCGTTCTACGAACGCACAATTCCGAGCAGGTAAGGTTCCTACCCTTCAAGGAACATACCTACCTGAAACATTTAGCCAACGTTGAGCCCGACACTAAAAAGCAAGGAACTGAACGTCTCAAAGCTTTTGATGCCAAGCTCAATAATTTGCGGTTCATCATGCCTGCAACAAAGGTAAAAACATCCACGCATCCTATTCCTAAAAGCAATTTCCAAAAAATGCCATACATTCTGCCTGCACCCAGGAACATCTCATCGAACCGGCAATTCCGAATATCGATACAAAAGAATTGCTATCATCAAAGAATGAGCCGATCAACGGATGCACGTACGGGTAATCTAATGCAAGGACCACCCAAATCTGTTGAACAACAGAAAGCAGCCACGACCTATCGCAATCGATAATATCTCAACGAGATATCCGATGATTTATGAGGAGATAAGCCAACAAAGGCAATACCCCGGTCCCACGGCCGCGCTAGAATTTCGCACCATTATAAAGATCTAATGGATTTCGATTCCGGGTACCAAGTTCAAATAAGACCCACGGGCTGTACGCGCAAACGATCGCCGACTATCTCCGGTCTGGGCGCCAGATGTTCTGTGCAAACAGAAGGCCGTGGAGATGAAATGCCAGCGATAATAATGATGTATGCAAAGAATGACTTTCCCCTTTCAGGAAACTACAAAATATCCCGGGGGATGTGTTAACATGCTGATAACAGAGACATTGACGATTCTGTTAATGGACAGAATGGGAAATTGTCTCTGGGAAGATGCAGATACGATCTGCATCAAGATACTTGTGGGTAGTATAGAGGCAGTATAATTTTGATCGTCAACAAGACGACGAACCCTTTGTCGACGGTTAGGATAAGAAGTGCGAGGACGTGGGGCACAAGTATTCTTACGAACTGCCACCGACGGCAAGATTAAAATTATTTATTCAGTTTTTTCAATTCGCGCTAAACCAAAAATCCTCGCTCAGATCATTCGAGTGTGTTTCGCTGTAGTTACGTGCGTCCAAGGATCATTAAGTACGATCCAGTGTCCAATAATTCCTCGCCGCGAATTTTGAGAAAGCTAACAAACACTTGTCACGCGTTTTTACCAATTTAAGTGCATGTTGTAAATCAACAGTTTCGGTTTTAATTTAAGACAATAAAGTATGCGAAATGGCAATTATATTCTGAGTTTCATTTGTGATTATTTTCTCAGTGTTTTACGTGTGTGCAGTTTTCCGCTTCGTGTAAAATGAATACGCGAAAATATTGGCTTATCTTTTGAATTCATGACTAGTGCCCAACTACCTGTTACTAACGTAGGAAAAGTGGAGGAACCGATGTTATTTCTGATAGCATTTGCCATTGTACAGAAGGGGCGCGAGCCAGTTATGTTAGGTACTCAAGCACTTTGTTGGTCACTTTGTGATCGTGAACTTACTTCGCGGTGCCAATCGCCTGGTTGCACGCGTTTCTAATTCTGACAAAATTCGTTATGTTGACCTTCGTGGAATTGGAGCGCCATTTTAGAAGCTCTGGTCTTTGCAGTTGTAATCTGTTCGTATTTTTTATCAAACCAAGGCTTGTCTGATGAGTTTCGTTTGATGGAAGAAGGAATGGGAAGCTCCATACGGAGAAGAATAATTTAAGTGACCGACTCCGCGCAAGTGCTAACATCAAAGTCTCCAAAGCACACCTCTGATCACGGAAAGGATGGGAAGTAATCCCGCAAATCGTTCCAGTTAGCAGCTCCGTCCTCCATGTTTGGCGAGGTTGCTTAGATTAGATATTCATTCGAAATATAAATGATTGCTGAACAGATATCAAAACTGTTAAGTTAGTGTAAAAAAAACAGTGGTCGGAGTTTCCCAATGGAGCAGTTAGTTCCATGGTATTGTAGCGATCCTAAATCGCTACTCCTATCCAAATCCCCAATATCATCAAATAATCCCATAACGCAAATCCCAATTTTATATTGAATCAATGAGCGATAAATTAAACCAAAAGTCAATTTGTCGAACATTGATTCAATTCCACATAATACACCCAAATCCCATATTGAGTCACATGAACAACGAATTAAACCAAAAGTTAATTCGTCGTACATAGGCTCAATTCCCAAAATCCTGACATCATGAAATGCTTGATTCAAAACGCATTTCATGATTCCCCTTCCCAGAACCTATCCAACAAAATCCTCAAACGATTCTTAGAAAAAAATTCCAATCGAAGCACGCAAAGTCTTGTGTGTGCTTCTTGGAATTTTGACACTAAAATAGTTGACAAAAGTCAACGGAAAAAACTATAAAAGGGCGGCAATTTCCGATTTTGCCAGCAGTAAAGTTCCAGAGGCCGAACCGCCGGCCGTGCCTCCAGCCAAACCACACTACTGATCCAAGCACAATTAAAATTAACTATTTTAACATTAACCCAATCCTTTCGCCTTTTATTCTTCACTCACAACACTTCGCGCTCTTCTCTCAAGTTTCCGATAAAGCACGGCGCGGATTACTACAACTGTATAAATGCCTAGCTCGGACGTCAGAAACAGATTCGGGGTGTTTGCAGAATCATTTCGGTTATTGGGTATTCCGGTATTCTCTCTACGAGTTGAGTCAGATGGCGGCTAACAGCGAACATCTCGGCCAGTCTCCCACCCTCGTCGGTTCTGTTCAAATGTACCAACCATCCGGAGTTGTGTACGTTGAAATCGCCAAGAACGCCAATCTCAGGGGCCGGGTCTGTATTCAGTCGATGGTACGTGAAAGATGGGCGGAAAGGTGGTTGGTCGACCGTCATTCGGAGAGCAAAAGAGAAAACAGAAATTTCACATACCCCTCAGTAAGATTTTCATCCAAATGATGTCCAAGTTATTGTATTCTAGTGCTCCTTACCTCTGGCAAGTTGAGTCGAAGCGGGTGAAGATGCAGCCTTCAACCTTAAAACGAAATTTCGAATGTAAGTCGTATCCTAAGCAACGAAGATCGAATCAGTTGACGAATCGACCTGGGTCTCAGTTAAGGCAAGGATAACAGCTTTCGCTGTTTGCAAATATTGGTAGACGGTGTTTACATTCGTATTGGTAAAACTGATGCCCCTGATGTTACAAAATGCCGTTATCAGTCGAACGTCGACAGGGCCTCGAGAACAAGCCCGATTATGTGATGACGAATTTTTTAAAGTTCAGTTATTTATCATATTATTTGCATGATGTCCCCCCTGACATAGGCCACTCCGGAGATCCGAATGAGGAACTATTTCACCTCCGGAAATCTTTATCTCAGAAGGTGACAACATGACTTATTTCAATTTCAGTCCGGGCCATCAGCCAAACGTCCCGAACGTCAAAAATTTCGCCCAACGATATCGCAGAACGTACAATCAAAAGTCTGAACAGTCAAAAGGAAGTTATTATTATCATTGAATTTTTATTATTTATTGGCCTGTAGGAACCCGGAAGTCCATGACCTCACCGAATCGACTCCGCCATCGTACCCTGTCCTGTGCAATCTCCTTCCACGCCCGACCATCTGATCCGATCTTCTCAAGGTCAAACCTTACATTGTCCTCCTATCTCCACCGCGGCCGTCCTACCGGTCTCTTACCCGTTGGTCCACCGTCAAGAATTATACGCACGGTCCTATCGATACCCATTCGCGCCACATGTCCGGGCCATCTTAATCTTCGCGACCTGATTACTCTCACTGTTGTAGGTTTGCGGTATAGCTCTTCCAATTCGTGGTTATGGAGTTTCCTCCATTGTCCTGCCTCCTCGTCATATTTACCTCCAAAGATATCCCTCAAAACTTTATTCTCGAATACGCGGATTTTGTTTTCTTCCCGTTTTGTGAGAGTCTGTAGCGATTCTAACAGATACACACAATTCACAAGCAAAAATAGTGAAGAACACCGAACGAAAAAAAAAAAAAAAAGTCGAATAAGTAAAATACATCAGAACCGTATACCAAGCGATAAAATAAAAATAATTCATACCAGTGGAATATACTCGAGTTTGGAAATCAAATTCTAAACTCGGTCAGTAGTCTGATGCTTCACTGCTTCGCTTTTCAATCGTTTCATCGTGTGTTCAATTCACCTTCTTCACTATCCTTGCTTAACGCTATATAATTGGTGACCCCGACGTGATCTGAACACGCAGCATCCACTTCCCATAGTAAAGCAGAACTTCACACACGGTCACGACTTCCGCATAGAGCCCAGCCTCCGACGTTTTCTCGCTTCTTTCTCGTTCGTCCGTCGTCCGCATACGAATCTGATCGTAACGAAGTTACTGCGGCGGGAGTGTCTAGCGATTCTAACAGATACACACAATTCACAAGCAAAAATAGTGAAGAACACCGAACGAAAAAAATCGAATAAGAAAAACACGGTCAGTAGTCTGATGCTTCACTGCTTCGCTTTTCAATCGTTTCATCGTGTGTTCAATTCACTTTCTTCACTATCCTTGCTTAACGCTATATAAGTGGTGACCCCGACGCGAGTAAAGAGAACACGCACCAAATACAAAAAATGAACACGCGCGAAAATTAAAACGTGAACACTCGAGAGAAAACGGACAAACAATTCGAACAGTTTCCGAAACGCAACACTTAATCAGTGATATCACCAATTAAAACAAACAGTGAGATTTCGATCGTCAACGAGACGACAAGTCTAATTCTGATCGTCACCGGGACGAGAAGGATATATCGAATATCCGTACAGTGAGGAGACCAGAGAACCTCGCCGAGGTGGTTAATCCGCGCCAAGAATCCTTGATACTTCTCGTGTCATAAAAAGTAAAAATGTGTCGTATTAAGTGTGAGTCGATTTGTTTTCGCCTACAATGTGTTTATTTAGATAGTATAAGAACGTCTTTTCGGTAACTTACTCGGCACTTATTTCGTAAGAAAAGCAGCGAAAATTATAATTCAAAATAATAATAGACAACTTCGATTAAAATAAAAATTAAAAACAAATTTGTTGGTGTTTCATTTGTAACCGCGTTCGCTCTGTGTATGTATGTTTTCTCTGCGGCAAGCAGTGTTCGGCGGAACACTTGAACACGTATAAATCCGCCAAAAGTCCATGTTTCGCATCCATATAGAACAATCGGCATGATTATGGTTCTATAAACCCGGAGCTTTATATTACGTGATAGCAGTTTGGATTTCAGCAGTTTACTGACCGGAGTGTAGTCTTTTGTTAATTTCCTTCGACATTTCGTTAGTATCGTTCCCAGATATTTAAATTCTTTAACTTTTTCAAATATCTTGCCTCTGACGTTTATATATGTTCCCCGAGTTCCACCTGCTCCCGCCGTAATCATGTATTTTGTTTTGTCTTCATTTATTTCTAGGCCCACCTCTTCTACCGCTTGCATGATGATTTCACTGTTTTTATCTACAGTTTCTAGATTATCGCCCAGAACGGCGATGTCAGCCGCATATCCGAGCACTGGTGTGACCCCGTTCAGAGATGAACTGGTCATGTTGTCGTCTTGTATCTTTCTGATAACATACTCGAGCACAAGGTTAAAAAGACATGGTGATAGACCATCTCCCTGTCTTAGTCCGTCCCGGATTTCAAATGGTTTTGAGAGGTGGTTTTCTAATCTAACTCGCCCTGTTTTCGTTCATGCAAATTTGAATGAGGGCGGCATATGTTTTTGGGATTCCCAGCTCAACCTCAATATGGTAGAATCTTTGCCTTGCGACTGAGTGGTAGGCTTTTTTGGAGTCAACGAACAGTTGGTGAACCGTTTTTCCGTATTCCCACTTCTTTTCCAAGCAGTCATCTCATTGTGAACAGTTGGTCGCTTGTTGACCGGTTCCTACGGAATTCGCATTGGTAGTCTCCCAGTATTTCTTCTGCGTACGGTGTGATTCTCGCCAGAATGGCATTTGTTAATATGTTGGTTGTATGCGGTTGGGAGCAATGATATTCCTCTGTAGTTTTCGCAGTCGGAAACTGAATGCGTTGACCCTCATAAATTTAAGAAATGTGTATGAAAATAAAAATTGAGTCAGTCTTAACTGAGACCTACTGGCAAGAGCACTTTTCTTTTATTTCTTGTAACTTGCGCGATTGTTACAAAGGCAATAATCTTGCTGTCATTGCACAGTTATCATTTTGCAATTTATACTAAATCCACCACATTAGAAAAGGTCCGTGTACTCAATTTATTAACCTATTAGTGCAGAAATTTGAGAGGAGCGGCTCGACGATGAATAAGCCCTAGATCGTCAAGAAACGAGGAAAATATAAAGAGGGTGCACCAGTCAGTTTGTAGCGGCTCTAACAGATACACACAATTCACAAGCAAAATAGAGTGAAGAGCAGCGAACGAAAAATCGAATAAGAAAAATACATCAGAACCGGTATACGATAACAAAAATAATTCACATCAGTGGAGTATAGTCGAGTTTAGAAATCAAATTCTAAACACGGTCAGTAGCCTGATGGGTAACGCTTAGGTAAAATTTTTTTCGTGATTCAAGCTGTCATAGCGTCAGTTCGAATCACACGATCTTCTTCACTATTATTTCAAACGCGATAAGTTCACGAAACTCTCGATTTCTCCGTTCACAAAACGCAAATGTCTTATCGGAGGGATATGTGGCAATGTTTGTCAAATTTTTCACTACAGCCTTTCATGATTTTGTTGATTTAAACCGTAGCGTTGATTCGAATCACAATCTTCACTTCTCCACGCTACAGATTAATTTTATATGAACAGATAAACACGAAATTATTCTTCAGTCGAACGACACAAATTTAGAATGGTCACCAGATCTACCCACGCAGCTACCGATATGCATCGCTCACTTCGGTCCAAATTAACTCTCTCTTCTTCGACAGCATAAATAAATACACATTCGTCTGAGCTTAACCACAATGTTTACTGAAACGTCCAAAATACGTGTCATGAAACCGTTTCTATTCCTTTTGATTTCATCCCCTATACAGGACTATGCATATATTACCATTAATATTAAAATGTGTCCTATTTCATGACAGCGAAACTGTTAACCGACAGGGTTGGTGAACAGCTTCCAAGGAAGTCCGCCCACCCCAGTACTTTAAGCATTCGATCAAGTGTAATCGCTTTTAGTCTATCCAACGTCAGTCTAAATATCTTTGAATACCTCAGCAAACATAATCTCCACGGAGTTCCTTTGTAGCCATTTGTTCAAATAAATTGTGAAAAGGTCCCATTAAAACGCAAGCACTAACCAAAGCCACCCGTTCCCCCTGCCACATGTCCTTTCCTAGTCCCGTCTAAGGTTCATCTTTAAATTTCCATGTCTCCCTAAAGGGGGCGCACGTGCGGAAATTCCAAAGCAATTGAGAGACTCGTCAACAAGAGGAGCCAGCACAAGCATTGGCTTATTGCGAATCCGACAATCAGTCGGTTTATTCGCATCTCCATCTTCGACGGAACCATAGACTCCCTATGTTCACACGGTCCTAACTGAGTGTCGTTCCGGATGAGAAGACATTTAAAATGGTAAATAATTTAAAATGTTTGCCCAATTTTGTATAGACGTGCATGGCCTAAATTAGGGGACATCATAAATTGAGCTGTATGCCTGTCAGAGCCCAAAGGAGCACAGGCAACGGAAAGTAGTATTACAATTAAGAAGACATTAAGTGTAATTGCCAAAAGAAGTAATGGACCGTCGATTACACTGAATATCCACTCAAATCAACGTGCCTGTCCGACTTACCAATTTGTCTGCTTGCTGTGAGCTGAACAATGGTCATTTCAGTAATTGTTTCTCGTTGTGAGTCGCCGAAGGACTGTATTAAAGGCAATTGGCATCCCTCCAGCGATGTAATGTTTCGGAAGGTACCCCTTGTAACAGATGCGAACCGTTGACGAACTTTACAATTTCCATTCGAAAATGTTTGCTTCATTGTTTTAATCTGTAAGTCAATGAACGAGTAGCAGATGGACAAACGTATTTGCGAATCTTTGATTATCCATTTGGTTTGTTGAAAATGTAAAGATCCTGTTGTGTGTGTGGGAATAATTCTTCTCTTAGTTCTGAATGAGCAATTGGTGCAAAGTGCAGTGATCTGGAGAAGATCTAGCTTTAAGAAACAGGAACAAGTTCAATGACGGACGTAGACCAGACTTTGTGTATTTCACTAAATAATTCGCTCTAAGGTGAAGTTGTGTAGACAGGCTGAAAATCACTTAAATGGAACTATCACGACCATAAACACAAGGAGAAAAATCAGAAGAAGGAAGTACAGTTCACGATCACTACCGTGACTTGAGTTGTCACTGTCACTGGACTAGAAGATACTCTACGATCACTATCACAGACTGAGGTATCAATTTTGGGGTAAGGTGCACGATCACTACCCTTTTTTTTTTCACTCAAACGCGCGCAAAAAAGGGAATTTTGGGGCAACCTTAAATGTACCGTGAACCCGACAAGAATGATCAGTGGGAGGAAATGAATTTCACGATCATTACCGTGAACTAAGTTATCATCATCATCGGCACTACAACCGGGGACCGGTCTTGGCCTTATTTAAGCAAGTCTTGAGGTTTGTTAAATTTTCCATAACGATTTTATTTTTTTCCGGGCAAGGTCACTAGTCTTGCGCCAGAGGCTCCCCGACGGGGAATCGAACCCCGGTCTCCCGCGTGACAGGCGAGTATACTAACCACTATACTATCGAGGAGAACTGAGTTATCACTCTCACTGAAATAGAAGAAAATCTACGATCACTGCCGTGAATGGAGGTATCAATCTCCTAGTAAGGATCACGATGAGATCAGTCACTGAAAGGTAGTGAAATTCACGATCACTACCGTGAACTGAGTTATCACTATCTCTGGAATAGAACAATCTTTGGGGCGGTTTTAGTTTAGTGGGTCAACCACTAAATTACAAACTAGAGAGGTATATCTAAATTACAAACTAGAGAGTTTAAGAACTACCTTAACTAGGCTTAACTTAAAGTAACCAGGACAAAATAAGAAGGAAGGAGAGGGGGCGAGGGGTGGGGGCAGGTTATAGTAGAGTATAGAAGCGCCGCTTAAGATTGGTGGCGAGAATAGTTTAAGAGGCGGTGCTTGAGAATATGGGTAGAGAGGTCGAAGTCGAACAAGCTGGAATTGGTGTTGACATTTCTCAGCATCCGCGAAAGGGGTTAGTTCAGACCATAAGAGGTCGGGTGGGGAGGAATGTGGAGAGGGCGCGGATTACGCGTATTTCGAGGGTTTGTGTTTGGAGGAATTAAGTTATGGAGGTAGGCATGTAGCGTTTCCGCCAAACCCTACGGTCTACTTACCTGAAAAACCCCCATAACTACTACCCAACTCCCTTTAGTTTGCTAATGCAACAGTATTAGTACCTAAAACTGCTGCACGCATTTAAGAGATCAAATCTATGATCTTTAAGTCCCTGTAAAGAAAACTTACCTTCATGCATTCTCTTCGCATACCATTGCTCCTTAAGATTTCTTTATTAACTTACCAGGAATTTCCAATCAATTTCGGCATCTACGTCGCCAGTCAAAATTCCTTAGACAAATTCCTGTAAACAAAATAATTCGGATTGCATTCATTGTAACCGTCATGACAGGGACCATAAACATTGCGCCGTCTATTTCCCCAGCCGCGTCATGTATCTTTTCATACACATTGCCTGGCAACCTTTTTTTGTTTGTCTTATCAACAAACAACCCAAGCAGCTGCATATAATTAGCGCAATAGACTCTGAAACCAAATTCTCCAGCATTTCCTAATGTAAATATGAACCCGGTTTCTACTGCAGCCAGAGATGCCATAAAATTCCAATTTGCTTTTAGCACCTTTTTCTCCTAACGTCGAAAATAGCGACGAGGCATTGTGCAAACAATGACCCGCATTACCAACGGCGCATTTGGTCATTTTTCCCTATTGTCTTTGCCGCCTGCCTGTTTCGTCGTTCCACTGCACGTGTGAATCGCATCTATCTGAACGATCCCACACATACCACCATGACCTTTATGACGAGATCTGGTTTTCTTGTTCCCATAAGAGAGACTCTACGTTACACTTGTGGGAGATAAAACATATCCTTGGCAAGGATATATTCACACCCTTAAGAGAAGAGTTTTTCTCTCTCTTCCTTTTTTTCCTTAGCGAAATCATCTCTGCATGAGATGACGATCGCTGAGTCCTTTTACATCCGCGGACCAGAGTGGTCACGCTTTACTCCCGCTCTCCGCCGGCTGCGGAGAAGCGTAAATATACATGATTTATAATCAATAAAAATAACTGTTTTACCACGAACAATTATACTTGTGTTTTGTTTTCCAATTCGTTCGTCTTCTCTTAGTGGTCGATCACTTTCGTCAGCGTAATATCGGTGGTGTTCCTGTTGAACCCGCATCCGTGTTGATGCAAAATAGAAACTACCCACAGGCGCAGTCGACGGAGCCGGAGAGGACCCGATGAATGAATATTATGTCAGCCACGACCCTGCACACCTCAAGGGTTCTGAGGTTGATTAATTTGAGGCGGTTAATGTACGGGGGAAGTATTAAGAGATTTTCCCATCCTAACCCTCGGGCAGCGAACCGAAGGAAGTGACGTTAAATACTTTCGATTCTACAGATATGGTGTGGGGGGTAAAAAGTATTGTACTTATCATGGGCACGGATTCACTAATCCCCCAAGACTTCTCCGCCGAAAAATGGTGCCTCAGAAAAATTGAAGCACAAAAGGAAAGACAAGAATAAAATACACTGTTGTGTAGTTTAATTGTTTTCTTTAACATTTAATTTTCGTTTAACCCTTATGTCAATGACCGGGTACCCGGGTACCCATTTCGATTTTTTTAAATGTCAATTCGAAAGTAAAAAAAATTTTTTTTTTCATTGAAATTTCGTAATTATCATTCAGAAACGTTTGAATGGAGATGATCTAAGACATGGGACCGAAATTCGTCTACTAGGCCGAGCAATCGTGAAATCGCGACGAAAGGATTACTGTCGGTAAAGTTGGTCATTGACATAAGGGTTAATACTAAGTTCAACTACTGTTATACACTTATTATTTTATTGCAATATTTTTCTAGTTATTCTATAAGCAACGAATTTAAATAGCAAATTTCGCGTTTCGATTTAACTAGTGCACTTTGGTGTTGCGTCAATATTCCCGCACGGACCATATTCGACTGTCTAAAAATCGGGTAATTAAATTTAACTCCGGGCGGCGTGACTTGGCACGGTGGAGATTGGATAGCGACTGCTTCATAAGGGGTGAAATTTTGTGTTCTCGATTTAGCACACAGGACAACCAAAAGAAACCACGCATCTGCTCTCTCATCGTCTCGCTCGTCGAAGTGTGGTAACTTCGGTTAATTGATAATCGACGAATGGTTGCTAGAATGAGAGAACAGAAACACGATGTACTGTGATCTCGGGGTGGGTTGGTTGTGTGCGCTGGTATTAAATGCAGCTACTGAGCATGACCAACTGCCCTAGTGTTACGGCTGTGTATGGAAACAGAATTATGGAGGAGAGGAAATGTAGCCGGTGTTATTCACCTGAGAAAAGAGATCATTGATCCCAAGCGAATGGATGAACTGATGAAAATCGATAGGACGCTACATCGTCTATGAAAATGGTACCGTGGGAAAAACGCTAAAGAATGTTGGTAATTACCCAAGCCATTGAATGATGCTGCAACCGCTTCGTTTGATTCGACTTGGTTGTTGCTAACCAACATGAATGAAATTTCCGGTGGAAATCTCGTGGTTAGAGGAATGGAGTTACCGCATAGCAAAAAGTGTAGCTAAACTCAGTTATGCATTATCTGCATAGGATAATGAGTTTAGCTAAGCGTCCTTTGGGAAATATGCTATTCCAGGTGAATAACATGAATGGTGGAATGGGGGATAATTTGACGCGCTGTTAGCGGTCGAAATTAGGTTAGGATTGTGGGCTGGTTCTCCATGTGGTATAGAGAAACCCCACAATGGATCTTGTGATAAGGAGACCATAACTGGCTAGCATATTCAAGCAGTGGACGGACGAGGGTAAGTAAAGGGATCGAGTAACGTAACGGTCGGAGAATTCCTTAGACCATCGTTTCACGAATCCGAAGGTAGAATTGGCTTTCCGAATCGTCTCATCAATGTGAGAGAGGAAGATAAGTTCCCTGTGGTAAAGGATCCCAAGATCTCGAATACATTGGACAATGGTCAGGGGTTGGTTATGAAGGGTATAGGAACGTGACGATGAGTGAATACGCTTACGGGAAAAGGTTATAGATTGGTATTTGGCGATGTCAAGTACAAACCTATTTTTGTTACACCAAGTCGAGAAGCTACCTAAATCACACTACCTTAAAAAAATTACTGCGCTATAATGCGATGTTATGTAAGAATAAAACTACGGAATAAAATGAAGCCAGCTGCATCAGGCTTTAACACTAAACCTATCACGGAGTGGTCAAATAATCCGTGCCGTGAACGTACATAAGCTTTATACATTATATATTTCTAAATTGGAGATGTTTATGTTTCTTTCAATTTAATAAATATAAAAGATGTAATTGAAAAATGTTTTGTTCATACACTAAATTGAACTAAGAGTTATTACATGCTATACATCATTTGACCCCTAGTGGTAGAAATACTCCTATATATGAAATGTCGGTAGCTTTAGTGTTAAGAATTCTCTAGAAAATGGGATGAGGTCCTTCTTTATTGTTAGTGGTTGCTTTAGTTGACTTCGATGGTGTTTGTGTTGTCATGTGCGGTGGATTTTAGTGGGGTGTTCAACTGGTGCAATAACGACCCTTAATACTTTCCAGTTATTCTTTCTTCTTTTTACAATTAATTGATATTGACGATCCGAGCGCATTGCAAAATACCATGGTCATCATCTCGTCAATCGACTTCACCGTTCTTGTCCTTTTCGCAGTCCGTTCGCCTTCAAAAATCCATTGTTCTGATTGTTCGTTTGTATCTGGAGTGAACTATTGTATCCATGTTTCGTTCAGCGCCTCAAATGCTGAGTTGGTAAGGAGGTTGTGTTATTCGTTTAATTGTGCAAACGTAGGTTCAACTGACAACTCTTGCTTTTGTGTAGTTCGGTACAATTACTGAGTGATAGGTTGGGTCCCAAAGCCCAGCCGCCCGGTGAAAAACCACACCAGTAAACTATAGGCGCCGTGAAATGGTTTGGAAAAATTCTTGATTATCTTCCGGAGTTTGGTTGATGGTTGAGAAAATCTAGCATCTTGGCGCTATCATCATCATCATCATCGGCAGTACTACCGGGATCCGGTCTTGGCCTTATTTAGCAAGTCTCGAGGCTTGTTAAATTTTCCATAATAATTTGTTTTTCCGGGCAAGATTATTAGCTTTGCGCCAAATCCTGGGGCTATAGATTTGCCTTTTCTAAGAGAAGTATAATAAAAAAAAAAAGGTTATGTACTGACGCTGATGCTTGTCAGGATTTCAGCAGAAAAGCACGATGCCAGAGTCGATCACCGCATTGCATTTGTTTTCAACTGAGCCTACAGGTGTACCGGTATTAAGTGGAAATAAATTTTTAAATAAAACACTAATTGTAAATGGGAAAGTAAAAAACATTTTATTCGAAATATTGGTCATTGCTTTCTAAACATTTCGACCACCTTTTTGGCAATTTGTGGATATCACGACAATAAATCCGGTCGTCTTTTGAGGCAAAACATTCGGAGACCTAATTTTCGCCTTCTTCCTAGGAGTTGAAATGCTGCTCAGCCAATGCGTGTCCCATCGATGAAAACAAATGGTAGTCGGAAGGAGCCAAGTCTGGTGAATACGGCGGGTGGGGTAACACTTCCCAGCCGAGAGCTTTTATTGTTTCTTTGACGGGTTTTGGTGTATGACTCGGAGCATTATCATTCAACCAAATTACCTTTCCGTGTCTTGTGGCCCATTCTGGTCGTTTTTCGATCAATACATGGTTCAAATTGATCATTTGTTGTCGGTAGCGTTGCGCACCAACAGTTTCGCGGGGTTTTAGAAGTTCATGATACACCACCCCGTTCTGGTCCCGCCAAACACCGATCTTTGCAGTCGATGTTGACGCTTCTCCTGGATGTAGCCATGATATTTTGCGTTTGGCATTTTAAAAATATATCCATTTTCCATCACCAGTCACAATTCGATGCAATACTTCCTTTCGTGTCGTAGAAGCAACGTTTCACATGTGGTGTTTCGCCTTTCCATCTGCCTGTCATTCAATTTATGTGGCACCCAGTTTCCACACTTTTGGATCTTTCCCATAGCTTTTAAACGGTCAGAAATCGTTTGTTGTGCAACATTTAACATTTGTGCCATTTGTTTTTGACTTAAAGTGTCATCTCGATCCAATATTGCTGGCAATTCGGCGTCTTCAAACTTTTTTGGAGGTCTTCCACGTTCTTCATTTCGCACATCAAAATCATTATCTCTGAACCGCTTAAACCATTTTTTGCATGTAGCTTCGGATAGAGCATGATCATCATAAGCCTTGACAAGCATTCAATGCGACTCTGCAGCACTTTTCTTCAAATGAAAACAAAAAATTAATGCTTTCCGCAAATCATCATTTTCTGGTACAAAATTCGACATTTTTAAGAGGATTAAAAAAAAAATTTCTACATTGACTTGATGCATACTAAATACGTTTGACAGATTTCATAGTAAGCAAATAAAAAATATATAAGGGCTCGTTCACAACTAACGTTCCCTATCGATACATTTGTATCTTGACGCTCACTTCACACCGGTACACCGGTAAATGTTACATGTTGCCATAACATAAACATTACGTGATGAATATATCTAATTTCTTAAAGCAATTTCTAAAACCCGACATGTGTCGTCATCATCATCATCGGTACTACAACCGGGAACCGGTCTTGGCCTTATTTAGCAAGTCCTGAGGCTTGTTAAATTTTCCATAGTGATTTGTTTTTTTCCGGGCAAGGTCATTAGTCTTGCGCCAGAGGCTCCCCGACGGGGAATCGAACCCCGGTCTCCCGCGTGACAAGCGGGTATACTAACCGCTATACTATCGAGGAGCTATGTCGTCATAGTATAATAAAATTTGATCCTTTTCCTTGTAATTTCCTGATGATGTGATCTGTTGTCTTTCAAAATAATGGATTTTAAGTGGCATAAAAAAAAAGTTATGTACTGACGCTGATGCTTGTCAGAATTTCGGCAGAAAAACACGATGCCAGAGTCGATCACCCGATTGCATTTGTTATCCACTGGGACTAAACGCGGCACCCATCTTGTCGAGATTTTGTACACAACCCACATTTTTGTACAGTTGTCTAGTGTGTAGTGAAACTTTCTAAAAACAAACCATTTTCGATACCACGAGCGCTGTCTCATGGATATTTTAAAGATTTATTGAACGACGCTCGCATATTGATTGCAAAGCCTACGATCTTTACTTCTGGTGGTTTCTTATGTTGAATGTCCCTTCATAGTGTTTGAGTGGAATACATTCAAACATTCTTATATGAAACTGGTCAGAGAGTGAGTATCAGTTCACTCAGGAAGTCAACTTGAGACAGATAAATACATACAGAGAATCATTCTTTACCCGAACCACACGAATATGGAACCTTCTGCCTGATCATGTGTTTCCTCGCCGTTGTATTATCCAGGCATTTAAGATCAATACACATCGATACCTCATTCTCTTATCCTCTCTCGCTCTGTCTTCTTATGGTCACATTGTGTTCTGACATTGAAGGGTACTTTAAAATCCACATTAGTGTACGTAGTGAAGAAAATTAAATTAATTAAAATTAGTATTAATTATTTATTATTTCTTAACATTATTAACAACAAATTACGTTTTTTAAAAAATACGCACTCATTATTTCCTAACGTGATGCTTGTGGGATGTTTCCAAAAAACGTCCCCAAATATCTGGCATCTTGATAAATTGATTAAGGCGGTAGATTCACAAAACTTATCAACCGCATGTTATGAAGTCGGTCTAAATGCTAATTTCTTAAACCAGTTACATTAGAGATCCCCGGGGATCTTTATCTTCGAACGCAACGGCGGTTTATTTATTAAATCCTTCTTAGTTAAAATGTATTATGGGTTATGTTATATAATATACGGTTAGTGTTATCGTACACTTGTTTTTTTTTTTTTAATGTTTTTTTAAAATGTTTTTTGGCAAGATTTCCGTGAAAGGACATTCAGTGAGCGCTGTCCCAAAGAGGATCATAAAATTTGTAATATTGTTGCTGCATCTTTCATTCGGTTTTGTCCGCTTGGGATTTTTGTGAAAGCCGGCATGTGACGATGATGCTGTTGGCGGATTTGTTTATCCAGTAAATAGGCTTCCAAACAGTTTTGAAAGCGTGGGACACGCGGAGACAGTGTTATCTCTGGGTGAAGGGTTTGTAGGTTTTTTAACCTTGTGCTGGATTCGTAGGGTTAAATAGAGATTCATATAAATTGAAGTACAATTAATTTGTCAGGGCCGTCTTCTCTAAATTTCAGCAATCTTTTGCAGAAACAATAAGCTATATGTCCAATTTCATACGTTCCTGTTTGTCAGGAACTGTCATTCGTAAACCTAGTCACACTCAACACGGTGACAGTATATCCTTACCATTAAATGCCATTTCAGTTGTGTCCTCTCCTGAGTTCAAGTTTTGTAAGAAATAAGTTTTGTGAAGATGTTTTATTTAGAAAAGCAATGCCCCGTGAAGACAAAGTTGGTAAGCAGCTTTCGAAGCCATTTACACACAACTTTTGTAATACTCTCCATCGGATTGGACTACGAACGTGCTCTTCTCCAAATGTATTGCAACTGACTAGATCATTTACAAAGTATCATGGGAATTTGAAAACAATGAAGGTATGGTTTAAGGTTAATGTTTGCATAGGACCGTAAGTTGTTTAGATGTTAGCACCGGAGAGGAAACATGCACTGCTTTCATGTGAGCATTCGAAGCCATTTCCATGAGAACTTGAAAAGATTAACATTTGTTCAGTTTTATCTTTTCGTTCGGCTTTGAAAAAGTCTCCTTCTAAATGGTTGTCTATGGCTCCTTGTGCAGATGTGCTGTTCGATCGCTCACCAGAGAAGGTTACTTCAATCAAAACAAGAATAGTAATTGATTCTGGAGTAATGGTCCAGAAAACAGTTTTGAGATAAAAAAAAATTATTTAAATAGAAACGTTGGACAATGATTCTTCATTATGAAGACATCAATATGGCGTCAAATCGTGGTAAGGCAGATAGATTGATACATAAATCGTAATCTTTTAATGGATTGAATTCCTTTAGTGCCTTAGTGTATGTGACGCCTTCATTTGCATCTGGCCTCTAATAGCATTTCCTTTTACTCTGGAAATGTAGGAAATTTCAAGTTCTTCATTTTAGAACGGTAATGCGTATTGGTTACAGTAGAACGTATGTCGCATACTCAGGCGGGTGGAGTTTAATGTCTCAGAAACTAAATTAAGGTGAACGTTCTAGATTGAGCAGCCGCTCATTGTAAACCTTGAATTTTCTTATGGAGCTGTGTCTGGATCACGCCCACTTTATGATATTTTTGTGGTAATGTGTTTGACAGTAAATTAAAGACCAAAGACCTCAAATTTTATCGGGTGTCCTTCCATACAACCAGGAGAAGGAAGTCAACTTTCCCCTCACATTATTGACTCCATGAATTATTTAACACTTTCATTTCAATTCGGGGTGACTATAAGTTACACCAAATTGTGAGTTTGAATTCGCTTGAAAACGACTCCCTGACGACGTATGCAATACAATAAACTTTCATTCGAAATAAAATTAATGCGGCTAGTGAAATTGATTTTGGTTTCAGGGTTCTTGAGGAAACTCGTTGCCGCCCTTGAAATTAAATTAATTCTTTTATGGGACGTAAGGCGCCAACATGTATAAGTTCTCAAAGGATCGAAAATTCCAGCTTAGTGAAGGGGATACACTAAACGGATTTTGTATGCAAGATGGTAACGCAATAAAGTAAATTCAATTTTATTTAAATTTATGTTTCTTTCACATCAATGCCGGTTTTTATGAGAGGCGTGTGGGTTGTGGAGTGCTGAATATATGTATATCGATGTCTTTTCTGTAATCCGTTTTCCTCGAAGGGATAAAAATGCCAGCAAGTACAAAATTGTTTATTACTTTTCCTTTGCATGGTTATAAAACGGACCCGAAGCTTTTCCTGTCGGGACAGTTTTCAAATATTACAAAACCCGATTTATGGTTTTAAAATAAATATTACTGTCGGGATAACTTTCACGGTGGCTGTTAATGTTATCAACGCCAGACCACCCATCAAAACCTGCTTGGAATTTAATGCCAGACTACCGAATGAATAATAAGCATGTGATCGTCCTTCTTCTCCTCATCGGCGTCGCCACTCCTCTCTGCTCTTAATATTATAATAATTGCATCAATTAGCAGTGTATTGTGTGATGAATATGAAAGTCAACGACTAAAAAAATTAAGAATTAAAAGACAGTCGTAACCCGAAAAGTTGGATATGATATCTAATTAAAATAAGCAAATCTGGTCTCAAGTTTAAACGAGAAGAGTTTTGGTCTGGTGGCCAAGAAAGGACAATGAACACGATTTAAAAAAAAAAACAAATAAAGTTGTGATTGGGTACTATTGTTATATATAGTGTGTGTATTAAATTTAAAATTGAAATACAAAATATAAAAGCCATGGTAGAGTAACTTCGGGTATTGTGATATGGTTGGGAAATGTGATATACTATCATATTTTCCGAAATAATCAATTCTCGACAAGAATTTTCTTGTCAACATGACGGCAATGGAAAAGAACACGTGCTGCAGTTTTAGGCGCGCTCGCGCTCATTGCGTTGTATGTCAGTGCATTGAAATTGTTTAAGGTGTACAGTCGACAGTTTTTTTGTGTGAGCTTTATGTTATATTACAGCAAAAATTGGAGCAAAATTAAAAACTGAAGTAATACATTTTGTTTGTGTGTGAATAGAGCTGGCAGTATATTGGCTGAGTTTTTAATTCAGTGAAGTGCATTTTTAAAAAAATCTCTTGATTGTTTTTAAAGCCATATCACATTATCCGCCAATTTTAATAAGGGGGGTTACAGAGATTTTTTTATTTTGTTGTAAATAGCTGCAGATTGGCTTACGCTGCAGGGTTCTGAAAACGAAATATAATTCGCAATGTATCAAAGAGCTATAATGAATAGTGCGGCAAAAGCAATAATAACAATTACGAATAATTGTTAGAAAACAAATACCTATATCATATTACCCGAAGTTACTCTATGAATATGGTGTTGGCTTTACTCAAAAGATAATTTTATTCCATTATTGCCTAAATAAAAGGTTGGCAAGAAACTAATTGCCGATTTCACACCTAGTCATTTTTTTGAATGACTTCTATCAATGTTATGATCTATTCCTATTGCCACATGATATCTGTCTTCTTTAGCTTACTTTAGAAACAAATTGAAGGTAATTTTATTTATATGTGGTAGGTTGGTGTCAATTTCAACATGTGCCACAAAAAAGCGGATTTTTGTCATATTTTGCTTTTCTATTTCCGTAAAGGGAAGAACGCAGCACAAGCTACAAGTGATGTGTATGGTGATGAAGCCCCAAACAAAGACAGTGTCGAAATTGGTTTGATAAATTTCGTTACGATGATTTTTCCATCAAAGATGACCAACGCTCTGGCGGGTTACCTACGAGGGTGGGGTGAAAAGTTTCCCCCCGATAGAGAAAAAAAAAATTTTTTTTTGATTTTTTTTCGTCTTATTTTTCAACATTATCGCCATCAAGACTAATACATTTTTTCATAACGGTGCTCTAATGCAGTGAAGTGATACAATTTTTATAGTGCGATTCATCAAGCTGTTCAAAATAAACGTTAACAGCGTCGATGACTTCCTCGTTGCTGTCAAACTTTTTACCTCCGTCATTTTTTAAAATTTGGAAACAGATGAAAGCCACTGAGGGCTAAATCTGGTGAATATGGTGGCCAGGGGAGCAATTCAGACTTCAGTTTCTTTGATTTTAGGAATCGCAACGACCGATGAATGGGCAGGTGCGTTGTCATGGTGAAAGAAGACCTACCACAAAGTTTCTCCATTCATTTCTCCAACAGTTTTTATATCCATCTTTTTCTTAGATTCTGAATTATAGACTAGACAAAAAATGCTTAAATTCTAGCTTAGTTATCTTATCTTATAACCTACTGGTCCCACGCAGACGCTACAAGCTAAACATTACATGTCTATTGTACAATTTGCCTTTCGACGACAGAACTTTGTTTTAGTTTCGTTAGAACACAGGCGCAACGTATCATGCCTATCTCTTTTCTATAGGTATTACCACGGTCGTTGCTCAACTGAACTTGCGCAATGTGTTCCGCCCTTTCAGACATTTTCCTGCGATACCCGTCAATCTGTGAATGCGCATCAGTTCACGTTGAAAGTGGACTTCATGCGCACAAATAAATATAGGTAGTCATTCTTTAGCCGAACCACACGAATGCGGAAGGTTCTGTCTTATCATGTGTTTCCTGGTCGTTGAAATGTCCAGACATTCAAGACCAATATACATCGCACTCCCTTTCCTTACCCACTTCCTCTCCATCCGCTCGCACTGTGCTCTGACATTTAAGGGTATTTCAAAACCCCCTTTTGTGCGCGCGTTAGTGTAAAAAAAGGAAAGTTTTGTTTATTTTAATAACAAAGAAAACTAAAAAAACCGTTTTGCCAATTTTGTTTTTTAAGCTTCTCCATACTCAAATGTTCATGTAAAATATTACGTACGCGTTCAGTTGACATCCTAACAGTCTCATCTCTGTCACTTTTAAGCTGCGGTCCTCTACCACCATTGTGTTTTCAATCATTTCGGGAGTTGTGACTTCAACGGTGCTGCCTGAACGTGGCTCGTCAGAAGTGTTCGTGCGATCTTTCTTAAATTTTGGCACCTACTGTTTAACCATTGAATATGATAAAGAGGAATCTTTTAGTGTGGAATCCAGTTCTTCTTTAATTTCAAGTGGTGTTAATCCCTTTAGATAGAAGTGTTGAATGATCGCACCGTTCTCTGATTTTTCCATTTTCACGTAAACGAGCCAGCGGTCTTGTTCAGTAGGCTACTAACAGAGAAATCGACCAGAAATTATATACAAGCTAATGAGACATAGGACTATAGAATACCAGCCAAAAATTAGACCTGCTGGTGCCATCTGTATGTCAGGCCGGAAACTTTTCACCCCACCCGCAAAAAGTCGATGATCACCAAATAATAGCCATAATCGAACCAGATCGTGATATACTTGTCGAAGAGTTTAGAGGAAGGTTAAATGTATCACACAGAACAATTGAAACTCATTTAAACTGTTTTGGATTCGTTAAGAAGCTCGATGTCGAAATCGAACCTTTTTGGAAACGAATCATTACTGATTGTGAAAAATGGGCTGTTTACGATCAAAACCGATCATGGTAGCGTTGTGAACCAGCACAAATCACATTGAAAACTGATATGCACCAAAAGAAGATGATGCTCTCAATTTGGTGGGACTGTAAAGGTATTATGCATGTTGAGCTGCTTCCAAGGAATCAAACGATCAATTACAATGTATACTCTCGCCACCTGGACAAGCTAAACGTGGTGGTCAAAGAAAAACCATCAGAATTGGTGAATTGCAAGGGTATTGTATTCTACCATCCCAATGCTAAATCACACACATGTTTGGTCATCATCATCATCATCGGCACTACAACCCGGATCCGGTCTTGGCCTTATTTAGCAGGTCTGGAGGCTTGTTAAATTTTCCATAATAATTTATTTTTACGGGCAAGGTTAATAGCCTTACGCCTTTTTTGGTCACCCGCCAAAAATTATTGGACCGTGGTTGGGAAGTGATATCATATTCATCATATAGCGCTGATCTTATTCCATCCGATTACCATTTACGTCGAACTTTGCGATTTGTATTGGACTTGGTATTATAAAATTTTCAGTGATGATGACTATGAAATCGTACTTGGTTTAGTTGTTTAACAGAAAAAAACCAGAAACTCTATGAACATGGAATCATGAAGGCAAAAGGTCATCGTTCAAAATTAAAAATATATTATCGATTAAAATTTATTCATTGTATACAAAAATCATGTTTTATACTAAATCCCCTATTACTTCCTTGCCAACCCAATATGATTTCTAGCATACAGACGCCGCGGCTGGCTCGAATGAATCTCAATCACGAAGTCCAATGTTCGACCGATTTCTCGAGCAGCTGGGGTCGTATAACGGTATTAACGTGACTAATGTTGGCTTTTAAGTAGCTTAAAGCTTGTGGCTTATTAGTATACACTAGCGGTTTTACATATCCCGATAGAAAATATTGAAGGGTGTACTGTTGTAGCGTTTATCAATGATAGTGAAGAATGTATTTTGGGCCCATGCAAGACATCAAAGCAACAGACCACGGCCGCGTATACACGAGGAAACATTTTATATAGTTCTGCTACACATTGCGGAAAAGTACAGCGGGCTTTTTGCTGTTAAATAAAAATATTAAGAAAGTAATAAAAGTTAAACCCAATAAAACTATAACGTCATTTAACTCCCCCCTGGTACCCAGATCAGCAAGGGCGGACCGGCTGCATTCAACCAGTATTTAACTCTCCACTTGGGACCCAGAGCAGCCAGAGCGGATATTACAATCTGGCGCAGCCGGTATGAAACTACTGATGCCAAATTGTTAATTAAAACATTTTATGTTGATGTCAAGCTCCGCTACCTAACTCTAACGGCGAGGTGCATAAGCTCTGGTATTACACCAGTAACTACGCGACGATCAACTTGTGTATGGAGCAACGGAGTAGGCGACGTGCGCTGGTGCCCAGTGAGGAAGTGAGTCCAGTGGGCAGAGTGGGGGAGAGATGACATAACGTCCTGATATGGAAGAGTGAGTACCGTATGTACATGGGGGGGCTGAAACGTTTCCGACCTCAACGTGAAGATAGTGACACTCGTCAATAAAAGCTATTGTGCATCTTTTCACAGTTACTCACCAAAATTTCAGCCATTTTGGACGCGTAGTTTTTATTTGACAGTCGTTTGAGTGAGTCAATGTGCGTGTTTTTGTGAAAATGGACAAAATTGAGTATCGAGCTGTCATTAAATTTTTGTTTTTGAAAGGCAATACGCCTACGCAAACCAAAGATGAGTTGGACTCTGTGTATGCGGACTCTACACCATCAGTTGCCACAGGGAAATTTTGGGCAGTTGAATTTAAACGTGGCCGTGAGAGCTTGGGAGACGATGGACGTGAGGGACATCCAGAAACTGCAACAACTGACGATAACATCGCTAAAGTTCACCAAATGGTGCTAGACGACCGCCCAATTAAAGTTAAAGAGATAGCAGAGGCTATGAAGATGTCCAAAGATCGTGTTTGTCACCTATTAAATTAAGATTTGAGCATGAAAAAGCTTTCCGCGCATTGGGTGCAGTGTTTGCTCACGTTAGACTAAAACCGTGTTTCAATGAACATTTCCAACGCTCTGTTGACGCAATTTAGGTGCATTAAATCCGAGTTTTATCGCCGATTAATTACTGTCGATGAAACTTGGATACACCACTATACACCCGAAAGAAAAATACAGTCAACAACAGTGAACTGGAAAGGGGGAATCAGCTCCAAACGAAGCAAAAAACATCGACTCACTCAAACGACTGTCAAATAAAAACTACCCGTCCAAAATGGCTGAAATTTAGGTGAGTAACTGTCAGAAGATGCGCAACTACATTCACTAGCATTTATTGACGACTGCCGCTATCTTCACGTTGAGGTCGGAAACCTTTCAGGCGACCGTCGTATTGTTCCCTTCTCCGTCGCCAAAAATAGCAATGGTAGTATAAAACGGTTTCCGTACCCACTGTTAGGTTTTGATAGGGTAAATAATTAAATATTTATTTAAATAATTACAATTTTTATTTATTTAATAAATAAATGTTTATTATAATATTAGTATTAATTTTATTTCGATTGAAAGTTTATTGTATTGCATACGTCGTCAGGGAGTCGTTTTCAAGCGAATTCAAACTCACAATTTGGTGTAACTTATAGTCACCCCGAATTGAAATGAAAGTGTTAAATAATTCATGGAGTCAATAATGTGAGGGGAAAGTTGACTTCCTTCTCCTGGTTGTATGGAAGGACACCCGATAAAATTTGAGGTCTTTGGTCTTTAATTTACTGTCAAACACATTACCACAAAAATATCATAAAGTGGGCGTGATCCAGACACAGCTCCGTAAGAAAATTCAAGGTTTACAATGAGCGGCTGCTCAATCTAGAACGTTCACCTTAATATAGTTTCTGAGACATTAAACTCCACCCGCCTGAGTATGCGACATACGTTCTACTGTAACCAATACGCATTACCGTTCTAAAATGAAGAACTTGAAATTTCCTACATTTCCAGAGTAAAAGGAAATGCTATTAGAGGCCAGATGCAAATGAAGGCGTCACATACACTAAGGCACTAAAGGAATTCAATCCATTAAAAGATTACGATTTATGTATCAATCTATCTACCTTACCACGATTTGACGCCATATTGATGTCTTCATAATGAAGAATCATTGTCCAACGTTTCTATTTAAATAATTTTTTTTTATCTCAAAACTGTTTTCTGGACCATTACTCCAGAATCAATTACTATTCTTGTTTTGATTGAAGTAACCTTCTCTGGTGAGCGATCGAACAGCACATCTGCACAAGGAGCCATAGACAACCATTTAGAAGGAGACTTTTTCAAAGCCGAACGAAAAGATAAAACTGAACAAATGTTAATCTTTTCAAGTTCTCATGGAAATGGCTTCGAATGCTCACATGAAAGCAGTGCATCTTTCCTCTCCGGTGCTAACATCTAAACAACTTACGGTCCTATGCAAACATTATCCTTAAACCATACCTTCATTGTTTTCAAATTCCCATGATACTTTGTAAATGATCTAGTCAGTTGCAATACATTTGGAGAAGAGCACGTTCGTAGTCCAATCCGATGGAGAGTATTACAAAAGTTGTGTGTAAATGGCTTCGAAAGCTGCTTACCAACTTTGTCTTCACGGGGCATTGCTTTTCTAAATAAAACATCTTCACAAAACTTATTTCTTACAAAACTTGAACTCAGGACAGGACACAACTGAAATGGCATTTAATGGTAAGGATATACTGTCACCGTGTTGAGTGTGACTAGGTTTACGAATGACAGTTCCTGACAAACAGGAACGTATGAAATTGGACATATAGCTTATTGTTTCTGCAAAAGATTGCTGAAATTTAGAGAAGACGGCCCTGACAAATTAATTGTACTTCAATTTATATGAATCTCTATTTAACCCTACGAATCCAGCACAAGGTTAAAAAACCTACAAACCCTTCACCCAGAGATAACACTGTCTCCGCGTGTCCCACGCTTTCAAAACTGTTTGGAAGCCTATTTACTGGATAAACAAATCCGCCAACAGCATCATCGTCACATGCCGGCTTTCACAAAAATCCCAAGCGGACAAAACCCAATGAAAGATGCAGCAACAATATTACAAATTTTATGATCCTCTTTGGGACAGCGCTCACTGAATGTCCTTTCACGGAAATCTTGCCAAAAAACATTTTAAAAAAACATTAAAAAAAAAACAAGTGTACGATAACACTAATCGTATATTATATAACATAACCCATAATACATTTTTCCTAAGAAGGATTTAATAAATAAACCGCCGTTGCGTTCGAAGATAAAGATCCCGGGGGATCTCTAATGTAACTGGTTTAAAAAATTAGCATTTAGACCGACTTCATAACATGCGGTTGATAAGTTTTGTGAATCTACCGCCTTAATCAATTTATCAAGATGCCAGATATTTGGGGACGTTTTTTGGAAACATCCCACAAGCATCACGTTAGGAAATAAAGAGTGCGTATTTTTTAAAAAACGTAAATTTTTGTTAATAATGTTAAGAAATAATAAATAATTAATACTAATTTTAATTAATTTAATTTTCTTCACTACGTACACAAATATGGATTTTAAAGTACCCTTCGATCCCATGAATTGCGTGATGTAAAACTGCCCTTCCTTGTTCGATCAGCGCAGCTGGTATGCCATTAGCTCTGGGGGCTTTTTTTGATTTGAGCTGTCTTATGGCTTTTAATGTTTCCTCAATGCTTGGTGGCAGCAACATTTGGTCTTGATTTTGCTTTAGCGCAGCCTCCAATTCTTCTGTGAGCTGACCATTTAGCAATTCATTGAAATGCACTTCCCATCGCTCCAGAATGCCATCAGGATCGGTGATCAGATTACCCTTTTTAATCTCTGCATATTTTTAATTTTGAACGATGACCTTTTGCCGTCATGATTCCACGTTCATAGAGTTTCTGGTGTTTTTCTGTTAAACAACTAAACCAAGTATGATTTCATAGTCATCATCATTGAAAATTTTATAACAGCAAGTCCAATATAAATCGCAAAGATCGACGTAAATGGTAATCGGATGGAATAAGATCAGTGCTATATGATGAATATGATATCACTTCCCAACCACGGTCCAATAATTTTTGGCGAGTGACCAAAAATGGCGCAAGGCTAATAACCTTGTCCGTAAAAATAAATTATTATGGAAAATTTAACAAGCCTCGAGACTTGCTACATAAGGCCAAGACCGGATCCCGGCTGTAGTGCCGATGATGATGATGGTAAGTGCGGCATGGTATGTTCCGCGCAATTCGGTTTATATGCTCCCCACAAGGCAATCCGTAATCGGCAATCGTGCCAATTTGCGGTTCATCTCCCGACGGCGCAAACATCTCTGCATCAGAAGTCGTTCTGTTACAATTACTTAAGTAACATTAAACCATATCACACATTAAACACTTTATGCACACACCGTAGTTCATAAAAAGACACAATGTTTTTAATAGTGTCAATGCTCTATTTTATTAAATTTATTTTAAATCTAGAGTGACCATTTAACCATTTTACACAACAACTTTCCCATAAAAAATTACACTTCATATCATTGTAAATTACACACACATTCACTTTACAAAAAGTACAACTAACCACAACCCGAACAAAGACTTTTTCTTACATCCTGCAGACCGAAGGATATGTCCTTTTGTCTGCCTGGGCCTTTTGCCAGCCGCTATTTCCTTTCTTTATCGTTTCCGGCTTAGGATCAAAAGAGGAAACACAAAGGAAAAATCAACAGAGGATCGTGCTAATGCACATTTATGACCCTCTATGTGGGTGGGCGCTAAAACGAACATGTGGTTCGTTTTATGGCGCAAGTTGTTTGTTTTAGGAGAATGGAAAAAGGATGTTCCCTGTGGGAAATGGTTTGGGTAAACAAACCTTTAAAGGAACATAAAATTGCAGACGTGCAATTTATGATTCTCAACAAGTTTCCTTGAAAGTTGGTCATCTGGTCCACAGATTTGGATCCAGGGGATTTTGCGTGTTGAACTTATGGTTCGTTTTTTTCACGTCCTGTATTTAAGTTAAATTCAACATCAGCAAATTGAACGTGTAGTTCAATTTCTTTTCTTAAATCCTAATGCCTTTTGGGCTGTTTGTTTGATTGTGTCTCTGATCGATGTCCATTTAGTGCCCAGATTATTGGTTTCCTCTTCCTCACTACTCCCCTTCTCTAGGATGGTAAATCTATTCGTTAGTTAAGTCCAAACCTTGGTTTGACGATGAGTGCAGGGCGAAGATCGAACAACGTAAACGCCTAAGAGTGATCCACTTAGAAATACATGATAAAGTCAACCCAGAAAGATACGCGACAATTCGGTGAGAGACAATGAGACTCTTCAAACGCAAAAAACGTGAATGGGAGAAAACTCGGATCGAAAAAATCCTAGAAAATGCCAGAGCAAAGAATATCAGAGGCATGCATGCCGGCATAAATTCTATTAGAAATGGCTACCGAGGGAGAGCCAAAACACAAACGGCTGTCTGGTCACAGAAACAAACAATATCGTGAAAAGGTGGAAGCAGTACTTTTAAAATCTGCTCAATGTGCGCATCCATCAACCACAAATAAATGCACCAGACGTACATATCCCAGAGTCCTCTTTCAACGAAGTTGTAGACGTAATAAATCGATTGAAAAACAACAAGGCTCCCGGAGTCGACTGCATACCGGCAGAGCTTGTGAAGCATGGAGGAGAGGCAACCGAAAGATCCACCAGCTCATCAAAACAATATGGGATAAGGAAGTCATTCCGGAAGAATGGAAAACCTCAATAGTCGTCCTCATTTTCAAAAAAGGTGACAGATCTGACTGCGAAAACTACAGAGGAATATCATTGCTCCCAACCGCATACAAAATACTAACAAATGTCAAACTGGCGAGAATCACACTGTACGCAGAAGACATATTGGGAGACTACCAATGTGGATTCCGTAGGAACCAGTCAATGAGCGACCAAATGTTCACAATAAGGCAACTACTGGAAAAGAAGTGGGAATACGGAGAGACGGTTCGTGGGGGCAGGATATGTGGTGCCGGCATACGGCACAGGGTTCGCTCCAGTACCCATCGCTCTGCCACCGCACCTATCCACAACGAAGAGAATAGAGGGGGGGGGGGGGGGGGGGGGGCAAACGCCCGGGACGGTGCTGCACGGCGAGGAAGCGAAACCGCGGGAATAAAACACACAGGTGTAGTTGGTTTACGATTTGCTTTAATTGTTCACTTAGTTTTATTTACAAGGAGAGTTGCTTTAATTGTTCACTTAGTTTTATTTACGAGGAGTTTAGTTGCTAGCGTTCCGCGACGCCGCTTATTGTTTGTGTTGTACGCCACCTTTACACTTAATGATAACCGTCGATTCGGTGAACCTTAAGACGCACGGCTAAACGACTCCAAACTTAGGGATAGCGAACCCGACACACGACTAGATGACTTTCGTTTAGAAATCAGGGCCCCGGCAAAGATAAGGCGAGCTGGGTTACACACTCGGGGCTTCGCGCGCCCCCGAGCGCACGTTACGGGGGGCCGAACCCCGACCTGATGTGCGCGCGTTGGTAGTTGAATGACGACTGACTAATAAGGGGAAGAAAAAGTTCATCGCGTCGTGGCAGTGGAGTCATAGCTAAATAATCTTACTGCCACTTACTAGGAGCTTGAGAGGGATTGCTATGCTCGCATAGGGGGTTCAGTTCCAGCGAATCCCCGCCGTATAAGCTGAGTTGGATTCGTTGGTTGTGTATACCGGGAAATTGGCATAGCCAAGTATGATCAAGGGTCTTGATCGTTGTGATTGTTTCGTGGAAGATTAGCTGTCGCTTGGTTGCACACGAGAAGTATAATTTAAGGGGGAAATGAACTGAAGTGATTTTCGGGGGAAATTGGAATTGCTTGGGTGCAAGCAAGGAATATCATTTAGATAAGATATTAACCGAAGTAATTTCGGGGAAATGTATGTTGCTCGGTATGGTTGGTGGTGATGGTTAATGTTCCGTTGTAGGTTTGAATATGCGTTTTATTACAGCATATAAATTTCCGGGAAATTAAGATTGCTTGGTCGCAAGGAAGGAATATAACTTTAGTAAAAAATTGACCGAAAAAATTTTGGAAAAAATATTATGTGGGGTGATGTAATTGAGGGAGATGATTAATATTCCGTTGTAAATTGGAATATGCATTTATTTCAGCTTGGGAAATGGGTTCCTGGTAAATTGGGGAATGTATGCAATTGAGGATTGGGGACGGATGCTGTTGCATATTGGGATGGATGCACTTGCAGGTTTTGCATGGTTACGAATGTGTGTATTGCAGGTTTGGGATGGGGAGTTGGATTAAGGTGACGCGCTGTTGGCTGTTAAAGATTGGTTGGCATTGTGGGTAGGTTCTCCATGTGGTATAGAGAACCCCCACAGGTTCACCAACTATTCGTTGACTTCAAACAAGCCTACGACTCAGTCGCAAGGCAAAGACTCTACCATATTGTAGTTGAGCTGGGAATCCCGAAAAAATATGCTGCCCTCGTTCAAATTTGCATGAACGAAAACAAAGGGTGAGTTAGAATAGAAAACCACCTCTCAGAACCATTTGAAATCCGGGACGGACTAAAACAGGTCTATGGCCTCCCACCATGTCTCTTTAACCATGTTCTCGAGTATGTCATCAGAGAGGTACAAGACGACAACATGGCCGCATCATCCCTGAAGGAGGTCACACAGGTGCTCGCATATGCGGATGACATCGCCGTTTTGGGCGATAATCTAGAAACTGTAAGTAAAAACAGTGAAAATCATCATGCAAGCGGCAGAAGAGGTGGGCCTAGATATAAATGAAGACAAAACGAAATACATGATTATGGTGAAGGCAGGCGGACCTCAGAGAACACACATAAACATCAGGGGCAAGATATTCGAAAACGTCAAAGAATTTAAATATCTGTGAACAAGTAACGAAATGTCGACGGAAATTAACAAAAGACTACATTCCGGCAACGCTAGTTGGCATGTAGTGAGTAAACTGCTGAAATCCAAACTGCTATCACGGAATATAAAACTCCGTGTCTATAGAACTATAATCATGCCGATTGTTCTATACGGATGCGAAACATGGGCTCTCACAAAACGGGAAGAAAACAAATTCCGCGTATTCGAGAATAAAGTTCTAAGGGGTATTTTTGGCAGCAAATATGACGAGGAGGCAGGACAGTGGAGGAAACTCCATAACCACGAATTGGAAGAGCTATACCGCAGACCTACAATAGTGAGAGTAATCAAGTCGCGGAGATTAAGATGGGACGGACATGTGGCGCGAATGGGCAACGATAGGACCGTGTATAGAATTCTTGACGGTAGACCAACGCGAAAGAGACCGGCAGGACAGCCGCGACGGAGATGGGGGGACAATGTTAGGTTAGACCTCGAGGAGATCGGATCAGATGGTCGAACGTGGAAGAAGAGCGCACAGGACAGGGAACGAGGGTGGAGTCGAGTCGGTGAGGTCATGAACTTTCGGGCTCCTACAGGCCAATAAATAGTAGTAGCAGTTCAATTTGTTTGATATTGAATTGATATCGCGATATTTAATGAATGCGCGATTAATGGTTCCAAAGAGGTAAATATTCAGAGGGTGTGTGTGTGTGTGTGTGTGTGTGTGTGTGTGTGTGTGTGTGTGTGTGTGTGTGTGTGTGGGTGGGTGTGTGTGTGTGTGTGTGGGTGTGTGTGTGTGTGTGGGTGTGTGTGTGTGTAACACAGAGCGGGAAAGCTGTGAAATTCCATCCCCACGCGATTGTTTCCCGAGCGTTATAACCTGCAACTGTTCAAGAAGAACTTTGGCGAGTTTTTATTGGTATTGATCGAATGCCAATGAAGTGCGTAACAAGAAAAATACAAATGAACACTGAAGCGAATGCCGTCACTAATAAAACACGGAGATCGTTTTTGAATTTTGATTTTATCTTCTAGCACAAATTGTTTTTATTGTTTCACAATAGGATGAATTCTTGATGAGGTGAATGTCACAAAAATAATTCACTAGAAATGGCCTCTCATAGTTTTAAATAATGTCTGGTCTTAAGGACATAATATCAACAATGTTATCCAGTTAAAAGTTTTAACAAGGTTAAGACACGCTAACGAAACACAAGCTCCTCGGTTAATGTTAAGTTAAGTTAAGTTAAGTTAAGTTAAGTTAAATTAAGTTAAGTTAAGTTAAGTTAAGTTAAATTAAATTAAGTTAAGTTAAGTTAAGTTAAGTTAAGTTAAGTTAAGTTAAGTTAAGTTAAGTTAAGTTAAGTTAAGTTAAGTTAAGTTAAGTTAAGACACACGTACGAAACACCAGTTACTCAATCAATTTCTCAACTTCTTCCTAGAGTAGGCTTCCTCGCAGTTCGACTGTCTATTTTCCACTAAATTCTGGTTCCCAATCGGCAAGGGATATCTTCCCAGTGCATCTCTGCACCGAATTTCCGATCCTGTCTGCTAACAGAGTTTCCCAAAGTATCTGTTAGCTGCATTACCCATAGTCTCTGTAAAAAGGAGAAATCTTCCTCGTGATCATTATCATCATCATCACCATTAGTTGCTGGTGGTCGGAATCTTGTCCCTTTGTTTGTTGATCGGATGCCGCCGCTTATTCTCCGATCATTCTTTGGTTTATTTGTACTACACATCTGGCATGCGGACAAAGGATCGCATGCAATTCGGATACACGGACTATGGGATGTAAGGCTTTGTTTGCCTTTCTACTCATAAACATCTAGCGGGGATAGTGTTAAGAGTTTATGGTTGCTTCACTGCTAATGAGCAGCACAACGAATCGTTTTGTTTGAGCAAGTGTGCCTTAGCATTAGAGTCAAGCCAGGGGTCTAGGTGTTAATTTTCATTAGTCACCAGGATAGGCATCCGTTGTTCGGTTTATTTACCGAGAATGGTATTTCTTGGGAAACATCGCGTTGATGTTTAGGATGGGAGATTGGTGACCTGTATGCGATGCTTTGCTGCATTTTTGAAATTGTTCTTGCATACGATGTATGGATACGTTGAACTCGATATTGGAAGCTTTTCAACGTTAAGTTCCTTGCTTTCTGATATCGGGTTCAACGTCGCTGCAATGTCATATAACCTTTATTACAGGAGTGGTAATGCCTATTGGGACCCGTGTCTGTGGGCACGTGTGCTGCGAAAGGTGAGTAGAGTTCCTTGGCGGAACGGATACCTCAACCTGTAGGGAGTTGTATGGTTCGTAGAACCGCTTCAGAACTACAACGGTTATTTGGTGGCATCTTGGGGCGCCGTGCGGGCGCTATAGGTTCGCCTCTCCTGAGAGAAGTGTTTTAAAAAATTTAAACACAAAGAAATCTTGGATGTTAAATATGAATAACAAAGACGGAAACACAACAAGTAAAAGACCCGAAATTCTGAAAATTGCTACAGAGTATTACCATGATCTCTATTGAAAAGAAAAACCACAAACCAGTATGCAAAATATAATATTAAATGAAGAAACTGAAAAAGCAATTAAAACACAGGAACTCGACAAACCATCAGGAACTCGACAAAGCACCAGGATCGAACCAAATTACTAATGAACTGCTGAAAACCACAACGCCAGTGATTGCTCATATTCTAACTCAGATATTCAACAAAACCCTTAGAGCTGAACAAATACCTATGAATTGTAGCAAATCAACAGAAATACTTCATAAAAAAAGGAGACAAAAGTGACATCAAGAACTATTGACCCATAAGCCTGATGTCAAACATCTACAAAATATTTTCAAAAATTCTACTTTCTTGATAAAAACCAACCTAAAGAGCAAGCAGGATTCCGCAGCAGCTTTTCGACAATAGACCACATTCATGAGCTACGACAAGTTCTTCAAAAATATAAAGGATATAACAAAACGTATTATTTAGGATTTGTCGACTGTAATAAGGGTTCGCCTCACTAGACCACGATTACATTTGGAAGAAATTAGAACTACAGAGAATACAGTATAAATATATAACCACGCTGAAAAAAAAGTACTGCCGAAGTTAAACTAGAAACAGTGGAAGAAGAGTTTCCTATACAACGGGGTGTGCGTCAAGGAGACCCTATATTGCTAAAAATATTCTCGACTTATCGAGTTATGTATACAAAGTCGATATAGCGAGGACACCCTTCATTACTAAATCCATTTGACTGGATTTTGGATAACTATCCACGTGAAGCCAGCCATGACAATTAGTACTTCGTTTACGCAGACATCCCATGTTAACAATGTGCGGATCGTAATGCGATTGACAACCCAACATTTCAATAGGATTACATCTGATTGGGCATGTCAAATTATCTACAGGTAATATGTCACCATACAACACTGTGTCAATAACATCATCTTCAGTTTGTTGTATACGAAAAAAAAGGCTTTACCCCAACGTATCGAAATATAATTAATGCCCTTCACCAGCGTCACACTGCGAAAGTAAGTGAACATCTGCGCTAATTCTATAGAATGACTTTAGATCGTCCAGGTCCTGCCCTCGATGGACGTGTTACAGCATCGAAGGCACTTTGGCTCACCAGGTATTCAAGTAGACAAACTTGTTCAGCAAAACAAACGAAGATGATTTAATTGATGACATCTTTCCATCGACTTTTGACTATTCCTTTTTGTGGTGAGTTACGAGGCAAACAAATCCTTAGGCTTCGGGTAAGAGAGGGTCCTTATGCTGTCAAAAAGGTGACGGCATATTTATCCTTAAGATAATGGGAAAACACGTTTTGGTGTCCTTGACATGAAGCTGTAGTCCAGCGGGCCGTCTGCAACGTTATCTCGCACCAATAAGCAAATGTGTATTATGTCAAAGGACTTTCAAATTGAATGATTTCTGTGATACGTGCCAGAAATCCGATCGACGCAGAACTCTAGTCCGATGAAGCGAAATGATTTTACTCTACGTTTTTCTCATCTTGTATTTTGTATCTTTTTCCCTTTTTTGTACATTTTTTCGACTCCTCCTTAAGTTGCGTTGACGAGTATTTGTTGAGAAAGGACGACAATGGAAACAAGTGAAAAGCAAGCACTCTGTGTACCGTTCTACTGCATAATTGCGAAACAAAATAATAGAAGGGCGTTCGTCCTCTGTACGAAGCATCCCGGTGAAACTATCTCATTTACTATTGTTTTGCACGGATGTCGACGTTCCCTCCATATAGAATGTGTGTGGCGGTTGTGTGTGGATGTGTGATGTTTTCACAACAGCTTAGTGTAATTTAATATCCTTCAAATGCGGCTTCGCGTAAAGAGCTTGTGATTTTTAATTAAGTTTCGTGCCTGCGAGACTTGACTTTGGTCTGGAGCGTCTGTTAACGCCAACTGTTTGGCTTCTTAATGATCGTAAATTGTAGCTCAACCAAGGATTCAGGATATCAGCCATGCTAAATTTATAATTTGTTTTTGATAGCTACGAATTTGTTAGTTGTATGGGGGACGGAGTTTGCAAATATTTGAGAAAATTTGATTTAATTTTAATAGCAGTTAAGACTTCACGAAGTTTTACGAATGCGAACACGAACGCGAGGTACCGAAGGATACAGAACTAATTAGTTGGATTTTCGTGAAGGAATTTGCGAAACGTGCCCAGGGTATAAAACCAAATGTTCACTTTAGCCAAACGAATGCTGCGATAATGAGACGGGGCGTCATGTGGCCTTTCACTTTGTGGTAGTTAGTATGCTCAGCCACTTGTCTTGGGGCTTTAGGGTTATGGAGGAAACTTAATTAAACAGTTTTTGTTTTTTAATGTATACATCTTAGCATAGAGAGCAGGCATTACCAGAGCCATGGGTGCACTGGCATTGTGACCTCAAACGTCAGTTTGTTTTTTTTTTAATTATTGCTGTGGCTTCGGGTGGAGTGGTGTTAACTCAAATAAAGCAGCAAGTAGATTTATTTTAGTTATATTGCATTTTATGTACAGGATGTCCCAAAAGTTTTTTTCAGAACGCATAGAAGCGAATAGAATTATCAAATACAAAATATATGAACAGAATCAATCTGGTCGTCACTTATTATGGAATGTTAGACATTATTAACTTGTGATGGAGTGGTAGAGCCTATGAATATGACGCCAAAGGCTATGAATACTCTTGTTACGAAAAGTTTATATATAGCCTAAGCATTCACATTAACGCTATCCCATTCAGTTTCTTTAACTCCCAAGCTAGTTTACCTTCATCTTAAGTTTGATATACATTGCACTTGACATCATACGAGGGTTGCCTCTTATGTTTCGGGATTTGGCAATCCTAGTGTTGCAATCCGGCAATTGACAGCTCTGTCGTAAAGTTGGACATTTTTGAGGTTATACCCACTCAGAACGTTTTGACATACGAGCGCTATTTGTGTTGTTTACAGTAACTGAAAAGATTCATCTCGGCCCAAAAATGGAATTAAATCGTCAACATTTTCGTGGGATTATTTTTTACAACTTTCGGCGTGGATTAACTCAGCAACAGTTGTGGTGTATGTAGCCACAAAAAATTTTATGTTTGGAATACTAAATAGGTTACCTGGTATTGGGGGATAACTGCTTCCGTGTATTAATGTTGTGTTTGATCGATATAACCTCGGCGACTACTCCTTGGAAATCCGTGATATCAATCCAAAGAATTTAGCTTATTTTCGTTCCATAAGACAGTCCGATACATTCCATTAATTTGCAATTTATCTCTCAACAGAGATTTGGTTGCTATAGAACGGGAACAAACTGGTTCACTTCACCCGAGGGTTTTTTTTTTTTTCTTTATTACTTTTTTTTTTGTCTTTTTTTTTTACATTCAAATTTCAAATTTCTTCAGCACCGATCAAACAAAACGGGGACCACTTGCTGCTCTTTCTTCTCTTTCGTAACTCCGCACACAGAACAAAACGTTTTTCTTCTTTTTCCGTTCAAAAAAAACAAAACGTCAACAACGGAATATTGAACCGTATTCAAGGAAAAGGTCAACCCTCCGTCTCTCTCGCTCTCCATTCACGTCCACTTCGAAAAACAAATTCGAACTCGAAGAACTGCACGATCCACACCCAAATCAGGGCGTGTTCAAAAACTCACTTCTGGATCGTGCAATTCCTCCACCACCTTACCATCGCACTATTTTAAAACAAAATTATATTAAATACAATTGGTGGTGGTGGCCGACGTACGTGACACAGTGCATGGATGAACTTAATTCAATTTTTGGCGATGAAGCTCCATCAAGGACCAGTGTTTATCGATAGTATGGTGAATTCAATCGTGGTCGTAGTTCACTCCAAGATGAATTTCGTGAAGGTCGTCCAAAATCAGTTGTTGTTCCGAAAACCATTGATGCTGTGCGCGAACTGATATTGGAAGATCGTCATGTGACCTATCGTGAGATTGAGACAACCTTAGGCGTTAGTGGGACCAGCATACATTCAATATTGCATAAACATTTGACTGTCAAAAAAATTTGTTCGCGTTGGATCCCACACAATTTGTCAATCGCCCAAAAAAAGACTCGTGTCAATTGGTCGAAAGAAATGCTCAAAAAATACGGTCGCTGTGCTTCGAAACATGTCTATGACATCGTGACAGGTGATGAATCGTGGATTTACGCGTATGAGCCCGAAAGTAAACAGCAGTCGACTGTCTGGGTGTTTCAAGATGAGCCAAATCCAACAAAAGTTGTTCGCGCACAAAGCACTTCCAAGCAAATGGTCGCCTGTTTTTCGGAAAAACTGGACATGTCGCAACCGTACCACTAGAACAACGCAGAACAGTCAATTCTGAGTGGTACACAACCATTTGTTTGCCAGTTGTCTTCCAAGAAATCAGGAAAACCAACCGCCGAAGACGGATCACTCTTCACCACGACAATGCGAGCTCTCACACATCGGCTGCGGCAACTGCATTTTTGAGCACCCAAAACATCGATTTGATGAGTCATCCGCCGTATAGTCCTGACTTGGCACCGAATGACTTATTTTTATTCCCGTACGTAAAAAACAAACTGAGAGGTCAACGTTTTTCGACACCTGAAGAAGCGGTTGCTGCATTCAGAATGCATGTGTTGGAGATACCTCAATCAGAGTGGCAAAAGTGCTTCGACAATTGGTTCAAACGCATGCAAAAGTGTATAGATCTTCATAGGGAATATTTTGAAAAACAATAAAGTGATTTTCGATGATCAATATTTGTTTTTGTTCTCTAATCCCGAAATATAAAAGGCAACCCTCGTATTACCGAAACTTCTAGCTCATGCTGAAGAACCGTGACCCCACATCAGGAAATTGATAACCAGCAAGAACGCCTCTATAGTGATGTGCGCACCTCACATATGGGCAGGAGCCGCTCAATTGTACATAAGGGGAATGAACTCGCAACATAGACTATTGTCAATAACAGTAAGCTGCGTTTTCTTGACTGATTGCGGAGAAGTCACAAATTCCAAGGTTGGAAGGAAACCACTCGACATCCCAGCTAAAGAAACCGCTACGTTACAAGAGGTTGACACATTTGTTTCGCAATACGATCGACTGCAAATTCGGATACAAATACAAGACTACAGCTAAAGAGGATGACGCAAAAGTAAATATGACGCGTTCTGCTCCCTAAGGGTTGAATTAAATAACAACCCATGGGGCAGCGCCTACAGCATAGTCATGAAAAGACTACAGAACAACAGTAGTCAAATGCAAAAAAGTAAAACTGACATGGGCAGAATCGCTGCTGTCCTCTTACCGCAGTGAGATGAGGTGTTGAGAGTGCAAGAGGAGTGGAGTATCACTGAAGGCGAGATACCTCCCGTGACCACCGAAGAGGTGCTCTTGGCTGCAAGGGTTATCAAAAAAAACAAGACCCCGGGACTGGATGGTATCCCTAACGCTGTAGTGAAGACTGCTTTAACAAAAAACCCGGAAGTCCTCACAACCTGCCTTCAAACAGGACAATTTCCCAAACGATTGAAAAAACAGCGGCTTGGGCTTATACCAAAAGGAGTCAAGAATCCAGAGGCGTCGTCGTCTTATCGCCCGTTGTGCATGTTGGGCACGACAGGAAAACTACTTGAGCGAATAATTGCCACTCGCCTGGGACAATTCACTGAGGGGACATCGGGGCTCTTTGAATCGCAATATGGGTTCCGGAAAGGTAGATCAACCGGTAAGGTTCTATCTGTAGTGTGCGATATCACTCGCAATACGATAGCTGGAGCACTATCGTTAGGTGGTACAAAAAAATATTGCACGGTGGTGACACTAGATGTTAAAAATGCATTAACTCGGTGAATTGGAATCGGATTCTAGAAGCGCTGGGCGATCTACAAGTCTCACCCTACTTGGTGCGTAAACTAGCAAACTATATCTCGGATAAAAGACTGCTCTATGATACAGATGAGGTGTGGGGGTTCTCTATACCACATGGAGAACCAACCCACAATGCCAACCTTTCTTGACCGCTAAAAGCGCGTCACCCTAACCTAACCTGTAACCCATTTCAAAACCTGCAATACACACATTCGCAACCATGCCAAATATGCAAGCGCATCCATCCCGAACTTGCAAGAATCCATCTCCCAATCTGCAATGAAAGGTATTTCCCAAAACTCCCAACAGAATACAATTCAATAGAATACATTCTAAATCATCATCATCATCATCATCATCGGCACTACAACCGGTAGCCGGTCTTGGCCTTATTTAGCAAGTCCTGAGGCTTGTTAAATTTTCCATAATGATTTGTTTTTTCCGGGCAAGGTCATTAGTCTTGTGCCAGAGGCTCCCCGACGGGGAATCGAACCCCGGTCTCCCGAGTGACAGGCGGGTATACTAACCACTATACTATCGAGGAGCCGACACATTCTAAATCACCCCACATATAATTTTTCCCAAAACCGCTTCGCCAATTTTCTATTTAAGTTATATTCCTTCCTTGCGAGCAGGCAATCTTAATTTCCCCGAAATTCATATTCTGTAATAAAACGCATATTCAAACCTACATTAACCATCACCACCAACCATACCGAGCCGCATACATTTCCCCGAAATTACTTCGGTTAATATCTTATCTAAATGATATTTCTTGCTTGCACCCAAGCAATTCCAATTTCCCCCGAAAACCACTTCAGTTCATTTCCTCCTTAAATTATACTTCTCGTGTGCAACCAAGCGACAGCTAATTTTCCACGGAACAATCACAACGATCAAGACCCTTGATCATACTTGGCTATGCCAATTTCCCGGTATACACATCCAACAAATCCAACTCAACTTTACGGCGAGGATTCGCTGGAACTGAATCCCTATGCAAGCATAGCAATCCCTTTCAAGTTCCTAGTAAGTGGCAGTGAGATTATTTAGCTATGACTCCACTGCCACGACGCGATGAACTTTTTCTTTCCATTTATTAGTCAGTCGTCTTTCAACTCCCAACACGCGCACGTCGAGGGTCCCCCCTGATAACCGCCGCGACCACACGGGGGCACTCACACGTGTGGAAAGTAAGGTCGAGCCGCACCGCGTGAGTCTGCTGGGCGAGTCCCAACCTAAGTCGAGTTTGATACGTCGCGAAGCACGCCTACCCCGAGTCGAACGTTTCCCTTTTATTGCTGCGGTCACGGTCTCGGGAAAGAAGTCTTTCATCTTGTGCCTAGTTCGTAAAAACCAATCTAATAACATTAATAAAATCTAAGTGAAGAAAGGAGGGCCAAACGATATTCGTTTCACCTCGGCCCAATTTGTAAAAAATCAATCTAATAACGTTAATAGTAATAAAAAGACCCTCACGGAAAATTTAATGTGTTTCATTTTTTCTTGCGTCTGTGGACAGTGCGCTGGTGATCAACTCTCTAGTGGCGCGATAGTGAACTGGCGCCATACGTTGGCGCACCTACCTCGCAACCCCACAGAGGGACCACAGGAATATAAAATAACAGCTGGTGTACCTCAGGGATCTGTGTTAGGTCCGGTGTTATGGAATATCATGTATGCTGGTGTGCTCAGGGTCAATGTACCAGAAGGGGTTAGAATCATTGGGTACGCAGATGATTTGACAATAGTGGCCGTAGCTACACGTCTAGATGACCTGGAGAATATTTGCTACCAAGCAATCCAGAGCATTAAATGCTGGCTAGATATGGCAGGACTGAAACTAGCTGGACATAAGACGGAGGCAGTTTTAATAAGCAGCCGCAAGAAAGTTGAACACCTTAATTTGGAAATAGAAGGACAAATAATCAGATCCAGTCCCTCTATTAAATATCTTGGTGTTATACTCGACAACAGGTTGAGCTTCAAGGAACACCTGGGGAAAACGAGTGAAAAAACGGCAAGAGTATGCAAAGTTTTGGCGAGACTGCTACCCAATGTAGAAGGACCCCGGCCCCACATAAGGAAACTCATAACCAGTGTCAACACCTCCATTATAATGTATGCAGCTCACATATGGGAAGAGCCGCACAGTATAAGTCGTACATGAGGGGAGTGAACTCAGTATGCTGTGCATTCCGAACGGTATCCGAAGATGCTATAAATATTTTGGCCGGGAGGACACCACCTGACATTGCAGCTAAAGAAAACGCTGCATTGCATGAGGTCTCCCAAGAGAATCTTCGGGGAATGCGGTCACAATTAGAGCTCTCAACCCTAAGAAAATGGCAACGAAGGTGGGATTCTTCCACCAAAGGACCCACACCATGATACCTGATATAGAAACATGGGTGAAAAGAAAACATGGCGAGCTGAATTGCCACCTGACTCAGCTAATATCAGGACATGGATGCTTTCAGGAATACTTGCACAAATATAAGCATGTGAATCGCCCACACTGCTTGTTTTGCGAAGGCAAAATAGTAAATGCGGAACACGTACCCACAGAGTGCGTGAGATTCGAGAAAGTTACTCCGAGAGAAGTAATAGAATATATGCTGAGTTCAAAACAGGCATGGTCCGTAGCAAATGATGTTCTATGTGACACGATGCAGCAGTTGCGACGCGACGAGCGGTATAACAAGTAAACTCCGTCCCGCCCCGCGATGGAATATCTAAAAGAAAGTTCCACGGGGATCAACGGGAATATGCGTTTGGGGGGAGGTGGGTTTAGTCGGTAAAAGTCCGGCATGCCTTCGGAGTTTCTGAGCTTTATGTTTAAGCTGTATAAACGGTATACAAGTTGAACTTTTGTATTTTATATTTCTCCTTCCGGCCATATTGAATTTTCATTTCATTTTTACAACGTTATTTTATTTATTATATTATATTCTAAATTGCATGCTAGACAAAAAATGCTTAAATTCTAGCTTAATTATCTTATAACTTACTGGTCCTACGCAGACGCTCCGAACTAAACATTACATGACTATTGTATAATTTGGCTTTCGGTGACAGCCGACCATATTGAATGTTTGGAACGAAAGAGCTCTTTCCATAATTCCGTTTATATCTCATATTTCCTTTCTACCTTCTGCTAACTGCAACGAAAGCCTAAAGACCTAAGAATTAAATTGAAGAGACATAATATTACCGAGACTGTTAGCCCATGTTGAAGAACCGTGACTCTGTGGCGTTTCTAACAGATACACACACAATACACAAGCAAATAGTGAAGAATACCGAAAGGAAAATCGAATAAGCAAAGCATCAGAGCCGTATACCATAGCTATAACCTAATAATTCCACATCAGTTGAGTGTACTTAAATTTAGAAATCCAATTCGTACACGCGGCAGTAGATTGATGCTTCGTTGCTTCGCTTCTCAACCGTTTCATAATGTGCTCAATTCACCTTCTTCACTATCCTTGCTTAACGCTACAATCCGACGTGATCTATACACAGAGCACACATTTTCCCATAGTAAACAGAACTTCACGACACGATCACGACTTCCGCATAGAGCGCCGGCATACTCGCCTGCTCCGACGTTCTCTCGCTCGCTCGTCCCTCGCTCCGTCGTTCGCACACGAAGCTGATCGTAACAAAGTTACTGAGGAGGGAGTAGTGTGGCGTTTCTAACAGATACACACACAGTACACATGCAAATAGTGAAGAACACCGAACGAAAATCGAATAAGAAAATGCATCAGAGCCGTATACCATAGCGATAACATAACAATTCCACATCAGTTGAATGTACTTGAGTTTAAAAATCGAATTCGTACACGCGGCCAGTAGCCTGATGCTTCATTGCTTCGCTTCTTACTCGTTTTGTCGTATGTTCAAATCACCGTCATCACTATCCTTGCTTTACGCAACAACCCGACGTGATCTGTGTACACACAGCACACACTCTCCCATAGTAAACAGAACTTCACGACAACGATCACGACGTCCGCATAGAGCACCGGCACACTCGCCTGCTTCGACATTCTCTCGCTCGCTTGTTCTTCGCTCCGTCGTTCGCACGCGAAGCTGATGATAACAAAGTTACTGAGGAGGGAGTAGTGTGCCGTTTCTAACAGATACACACACAATACACAAGCAAATAGGGAAGAACACCGAACGATAATCGAATAAGAAAATGCATCAGAACCGTATACCATAGTGATAACATAACAATTCCACATCAGTTGAGTGTACTTGAGTTTAGAAATCGAATTCATACACACTGCCAGTAACCTGATGTGTTACGCATTGGTTCAATTTTTGGTGATTCTAGCTGTCATAGCGTCAGTTCGAATCACACGTTCTTCACTATCATCCCAAACGCTATAACCCCACATCAGGAAATTGGTAACCAGCAAGAACACCTCTATAGTAATGTGCGCACCTCACATATGGGCAGGAGCCGCTCAATCGTACATAAGGGGAATGAACTCGGCACATAGACTATTGTCAATAAGAGTGAGCTGCGCTTTCTTGACTGAGTGCGGAGGTCACAAATTCCAAGGTTGGAAGGAAACCGCTACATTACAAGAGGTTGATATATTTGTTTCGCAATACGATCGACTGCAAATTCGGATACAAATACAAGACTCCAGCCAAAGAGAATCACAACAAAGATACAGTGGGGGTTCTCTATCCTACATGGACAACCAACCCACTATTTCAGCCTTATTTCGACCACTAACAGCGTGTCAAAGCAACCCCAATTCCTCCCACCAACCTATTTACGTGTAAAAGAATGGCCGGAAGTCATTTATTCATTTAGTTAATGCACAACTGCATTCAGTGTTTTCTTGCCATACGGCAACACTTCTGCATTAACCCAAGCGATTTCCACCGGAAATTCCAGTCATTTTGGTTGGCAACAACCATGTCTGACCAAACTACGCGGTTACATAATCATGCGACGGCTCGGGTAATTTCAAATTCTTCGAGTTTGGTTCCCACGATAATATTACCCTAGCCAATGTAGCGTCACTTCGACTTCCCCCAGACACGATATCCGCTTGGGATCAATGTTCTCTTTTTGCAGGTGAATAGCACCAACCATTATCCACACCTCCCCATGTTTATCTTCCTACAGTTCAATGCACTCTGAGATCACCACATTCGCCGAATTAGGTCAGTGGGCTATCCTCAGAGTTGCATTAGTATATGCACACAAAAACCCAATCCCCCCGGGATCATTGCACATTGTGTTCCGGTTCTCTCATTCTCGCTTGTCCGTCGACTGTTGAATTAACCGAAGCGTTTATCCACTTCGATGGGCGGGGAACATGAGAGAGCACCGAATGTAAAGATGAACTCGATTGGTTGTTTGTGGTGCAAATGCAAAATCCAAATTTCATCCCTAATTGGGATCAGTCTTTATCCATCCGCCATCGAGTTATATTAAAACACCACAGCATACATCGCTGATACTCTAATCCCACCAGGAGCAAGGGTGCACCAGTCGTGAGTCATCACCACGGACATCGTTAATTAATTGTATTTTAAATTTCACCATCGAAGTTTTATTCAAAAGTTCTATTCCGTTCGTCTACGCATAGACTCGATCAATTTTATGAATGTCGATGCGCTGTGTTTCGGCAATAGGTTCGAGTGGTTGTTAAATGTTACTTCTAGTTTAAAATTAACCTGTACCTTTAGTATCTTGTACAGGATCAAAGTAATCGAAAAAGTGTGATTTATGAATAAAAGCAGTATCTGTAAATAAGACACCGACCAAAAATAAAAATTAATAAAAATTGTAAATATCAAAAATACAAACATCATTCAAGTGTTTCATTGGTTTTTCTTGGATACGTGTGGCAGCAGAACTCGGTTCGTTTTACTCAGCGGACAAACGTTGGGGAGTAAGTGAAATCAGTGTCGTGCGTCGGCACACATACATCTACCAAAAGAAGGTGGACCCAGATCACGACACTTTTTATAGAAATTTTCACGAAAAGATATCATTGCGAGGTAAACTACCACCTATCTCAACTGTCATCAGGATAATTGATACCAGGACATGAATACTTCTGGCTATATTTGCACGATTATACAAATAGACAGTTCCCCGGGAAACAACAGGAATATGTGCTGGTGGGAGGTGGTTTTAATCAGTGAAAATCCGGCATGCATCTATACCTTGTAAAGATTTCCACCTTCCTCCCAAAAGCAAAAAAAAAACCTGACTATTGGATTATAATATCCTCCCGACGCTCTTCCGGCAATTCTGTAAAACACGGACACGTATTATCCAAGTAACAAAACCCCTCAATTGTAAACACACTACAGTCTCCTCCAAAAAATCATAAACAACAATGGTCGACCAGGATGCCATCTCCACTCAACAAAAACGTTGATTTGAGTTACAATGCGACCGCACAAATATACATTGTAAAGGCAGCACAGTGTATTTCCCATTAGATTCACAAACCAACCTGGAATGTTGTGTATGCTTAACATTGGCACCCAAATATGTTCTCAATTGGCAGTTAATAACAAAATCCTCATCACGTATCCCTTTTTCATTAAATCAACAACTGAACGATACAATTCATGTGTAAGCTTTATACGATTAGCCTTCAGTTTCGCGGTACCAAATTCCCCCTTTATGGATTGGTATACAACCACAACAATCACATCAACACAACTGCCTGTAATAAACCTCTTGAATATGATAACGTCCTTATGGCAATTTCATCCTTATTACCAGGGACCAGAGAATGTATGTTAAAGAGGGGTGGTTATTATCCACAGTAAAGACAATAGCCCTGAGGTAAACGGGTTTCGAAATGGCTTCATTTTCCCCAGACATCCTTTGAAAGGAATCACTGACGTTACTCTAGTACTTAAAGGAAATGTGCCAAGGCCGAGGGGCAGAATAACTCACTGATTTATTAAATATTTTATTGCGTATCTGGTGAAAGGTATCCCTTTGTTGTTTCCCTGCTGACAAAGGTTCAGCCATTTTAGCCATTTCAGGTCATCAAAGAAACACATCGAACACTTGGAATTATTTCGTTAATCCTGCTTACGAAGCAAAGTTTTCCCATTAAACCCTCTTGATGGAACGTACCTCGCGTTTAAAAGCCCTTTCATAGTCGTCTCTATGATATACAGTCCCCTTCTTGCAGTTGTAACTGTTTACAAAAGTTTATTATCCCCCTTTTATGTGGTGTTTCGACTTTTCTGGTTATAAAGAGTTTTTGTGGGCTTTCACACATTCAAACTGCACTCCACAATCAAGGGAACACATAAAGACTGATATCTAGATGTGTAAAGCTGGAAATCGAATAGTTGTTTTTAACACTTTGCAATCAGATAACATCATCGAATGATGATGTTTTCTACAATAGCTATCTTCATATCATCTGCGTAAGTCGGTCCCTTTTATAATGTAAATGGCATCGTTAATTGGTTTTTTTACTCAAAATGGACTTTGCCGCACCCCTAAATGTCAAAGCACAGTGCGAGCAGAAGCATCTGCAGTTGATACAGAAAGGAGGTGTGGCGGCTTCAAATAACGCCGCCGTTAAAAAAGCAAAATACTAAAAGTTCCATGTCCAAAATCGTTGCTATTCTCTTCCCACCGCGTGAACACGTAGAACTGTAACAGGAATTGGACATAGGTGAAAGGGCACTACCAGTAAGCATCGAAGAGGTTAACGCCAAAGATCGTTAAAACAATAAAACTCTAAGACTAGATGGAATTCTCAATACCATAAAGAATCCTTTTTAATGATAAAAAAACAAAAGTTTCCAGCAGTCTCCTCACCACCGATCTGCAATCTGAAATGTTTCCCCAATGTGTAAAAAAACCGCGTCTTCTGTGTTGGAAAAGGGTGCGTAAAGTAAAGGAAGTACTGAGCACTACCAGAATAATATGTTCCATTTCACAGCGTGAATTGCATACGAGGATGGGCTGAAAAGTTTCCGACCTCAACGTGAAGATAGCAGCACTCGTCAATAAAAGCTAGTGAATGTAGTTGTGCATCTTTTGACAGTTACTCACCAAAATTTCAGCCATTTTGGAAGCGTAGTTTTTATTTGACAGTCGTTTGAGTGAGTCGATGTGAGTGTTTTTGTGAAAATGGACAAAATTGAGTATCGAGCTGTCATTAAATTTTTGTTTTTGAAAGGTAATACGCCTACGCAAATCAAAGATGAGTTGGACTCTGTGTATGGGGACTCTGCACCATTATTTTCCGCAGTGGAATCTTGGGCAGCTGAATTTAAACATGGCCGTGAGAGCTTGGGAGGCGATGAACGTTCGGGACGTCCAAAAACTGCAACAACTGACGGTAACATCGCTAAACTTCACCAAATGGTGCTAGACGACCGACGAATTAAAGTGAGATGGAGAGGCTATGAAAATGTCCCAAGAACGTGTTTGCCACATATTAAATCAAGATTTAGGCATGAGAAAGCTGTTCGCGCGTTGGGTGCCGCGCTTGCTCACGTTAGACCAAAAACGTGTTCGAATGAACATTTCCAACGCTCGGTTGGCGCAGTTTAGGCGCAATAAATCAGAGTTTTGGCGCCGATTACTTACTGTCGATGAAACTTGGATACACCATTATACGCCCGAAACAAAAATGCAGTCAAAACTGCAAAGGGGGAATCGGCTCCAAAAAAAAAAAACAAAAGCTGTTTTTTCGGCTGGGAAAGTGATGGCCACTGTTTTTTGGGATAGTCATTGAGTTATCTTAATCGATTATCTACAAAAAGGAAAAACCATTACAGGAGCATACTACGCATCATTACTTGACCTACTGACAGCAAAAATTGAGGAGAAACGGCCACATTTGCAGAAAAAGAAAATCCTGTTTCACCAAGAAAACACAGTCTCACACCTCAGCGATTGCGATGGCGAAAATCCACGAATTACGATTTGAACTGCTTGACCATCCGCCTTACTCACCAGATCTAGCCCCAACCCACTTCTTTTTGTTGCCTATGTTACGGCCACAACCACCCATCCCATAAAAAATTACCCTTTTGGAGCTAGTCTCCACCACTAACGGCGATACATGCCAAAAATATCCACTTAAAGGATGTGACATATCTAAATAAAAAACATTAGCCCATACAACAAATGGTCCCACATAAATGGATAGCAAGCAAATCGAACTAAACGTTCAATTTGCGCTAATCAATTAAACTCCAAGCAAATTGAACTAAACGTTCAATTTGCTCACATAAAAAACTTGGAAATATAGTCATTGAACCAAGGGTTCACCACAAAAACCCCTAAGAGCCAAATGTGCAGGCCAGATGCCGTCCTTCAAACAAAACCACTAAGTATCATAAAAATTGCGCGCCAGCAATTTTATGAGCCCTCAGAAAAATGGTTACCTAAAACCATTAAAACAACCAGCGCCACTTTCCGTTTTAACAAAACTAAGTTAAAACAAACAACAGGCAATAACACAAAATGAACGTTCGCCTGGGCGCTATTGATCTTTTCTTTCAATCGGTTTCCCACGGAAAAAATCTTTGCCCATTCGGTTAAAGATAACAACAGGCGCAATAAACACACTATTGATTTTTCTTTGTGTTCAATACCGAAAAAAGGTTCAGGCGGGAAAAAGAAAGTATCCTTTGATCTGGCGAAAGGAACCAGATTCCGAAAAAAGAAATTAAAAACGAGGAAAAAACTAGACACGGTGGTTTTTCGAGTTTTTGGCGCAGACGGCCATTAAACGAGTTGGTTTTGGAATCTGGACGAGAACGGTCCGTTCAGAGTTTGGTTTTCGAGTTGTTATGTGTTGAGTGTCCTAACTAAGAGTATTGCTTCGTGTTAAACTAACTTTAGGAGCGTTCCGGTGTGTGCTTATTATTTCTATATATAAAATAATAGTTTGTACAAGCAGTGGTGAATTAAATTAATTTGAAAAATACAAAACATAAAGAAGTGTGCTTTTTTGAAAATAATTCCTATTCGACCAAGTAAAATGGTTTATTAATAAAGACAAGCTTATATAAAGAACAAAAAGTGTTTTATTTAAGGAGGGATTCCAACGTGGGTGTGATGTTTAAAGTGAGTGACAAACAGTTCCTTACACCTAATCTAAAAATTGCGCACGGAGGACAGAGATTTTCGTCAAATGAGGAGGCAATCAATTATTTTGTAGAGAAAAACACCGAGTATTATTTGGACGGGTTAAGGCATCGAGCTGTTTCCAACATTCTGTTCGTACCCAAAGGAGCCAAGCGCCACCAAGGCACCGTGGTCTTACCACCCGTTATGCATGATGGATACAACAGCGATTGCGATGGCGAAAATCCACGAATTACGATTTGAACCGCCTTACTCACCAGATCTAGCCCCAACCGACTTCTTTTTGTTGCCTAATCTAAAAATTGCGCTCGGAGGACAGAGATTTTCGTCAAATGAGGAGGCAATCACCTTCGTGAACAATTATTTTGTAGAGAAAAACACCGAGTACTGTTTGGGCGGGTTAGAGAGATGGGAGCATCGCTGGGAGAAGTGTGTAGAGTTACAAGGATACTATGTATCTTTGTTAGGTTGGAAACTTTCCACCCCACCCTCGTATATACTAATTTGAAGTCCCCTAGTGGCGCCCCACCTCTTTCTTTTCAAACTAGACATAAATCCTGTTGTTACACTTAAACATACATTTAAAGGCAACCGTTGAACATGCCTCGAGCTGTTTCCAACGTTCTGTTCGTACCCAAAGGAGCCAAGCAGACCAAGGCACCGTGGTCTTACCACCCGTTATGCATGATGGATACGAGGGTTGCCTCTTATGTTTCGGGACTTGGCAACCCTAGTGTTGCAATCCGGCAATTGACAGCTCTGTCGTAAAGTTGGACATTTTTGAGGTTATACGCACTCAGAACGTTTTAACATACGAGCGCTATTTGTGTTGTTTACAGTAACTTAAAAGATTCATCTCGGCCCAAAAATGGAAATAAATCGTCAACATTTTCGTGCGATTATTTTTTACAACTTTCGGCGTGGATTAACTCAGCAACAGTGCATGGATGAACTTAATTCAATTTTTGGCGATGAAGCTCCATCTAGGACCAGTGTTTATCAATGGTATGGTGAATTCAATAGTGGTCGTAGTTCACTCCAAGATGAATTTCGTGAAGGTCGTCCAAAATCAGTTGTTGTTCCGAAAACCATTGATGCTGTGCGCGAACTGATATTGGAAGATCGTCATGTGACCTATCGTGAGATTGAGACAACCTTAGGCGTTAGTGGGACCAGCATACATTCAATATTGCATAAACATTTGACTGTCAAACAAATTTGTTCGCGTTGGATCCCACACAATTTGTCAATCTCGTGTCAATTGGTCGATAAGAAATGCTCAAAAAATACGGTCGCGGTGCTTCGAAACACGTCTATGACATCGTGACAGGTGATGAATGATGGATTTACGCGTATGAGCCCGAAAGTAAACAGCAGTCGACTGTCTGGGTGTTTCAAGATGAGCCAAATCCAACAAAAGTTGTTCAAAATGCGTGTGTTGGAGATACCTCAATCAGAGTGGCAAAAGTGCTTCGACAATTGGTTCAAACGCATGCAAAAGTGTATAGATCTTCATGGGGAATATTTTGAAAAACAATAAAGTGATTTTCGATGATCAATATTTGTTTTTGTTCTCTAATCCCGAAATATAAAAGGCAACCCTCGTACAACAGGCAAAGTAATCGACAGAGTAATTGTCACGCTTCCGCAACAGTTTATGGATGGCACACCAGGGCTTGCCGAATCGTTCAAGAAAAAGAGATACACTGATGAAAGTCTACATGTTGTGGGCAACATCGCCCGTAATCAGGAAGTGATGGTTGGAAGAAGAAGTACGCGAACGGCTGATCAAATCCAACAAAGCCTACTATGGTCTATCAAAGCTCTTCAAATCCCGATATTTATCCAGAACATCCAAGCTACTACTGTACAAGACCATGGTCTTACCAGTACTCATGTATGGATCCGAGACGTGGGTGGTCAATAAAAGGAACTCGGAACTCTTAGCCACGTTCGAGAGGAAGGTCTTAAGGAGAATTGTTAGCCCCGTATGTGAGGGAGCACGATTCCGGAGACGCTACAACCATGAGTTGTACGCAATCTACCTTGAAGCTAATGTTGTAAGAAAAATCAAGCTCGGTAGACTCCGGTGGGCGGGACACCTAGCTCAAATGAGCGAAGAGGAGCCTACCCGGAAAGTCCTTTGTGACAAGATGTATGGAAGGAGACAGCGCAGCAGACCTTGTCTGTGATGGAGGAATGGCGTAGACCAGGACACCCAGAGCCCGGGAATGCCAAGCTAGATGACACCAGCTAGAAATCGAGACCGGTGTAGAGATTTGTTAAATAAGGTCAAGACCGGATCCCAGTTGTAGTGCCGATGATGATGATGATGATGGTTGCGAGAAGCAAAAAATTCTGCGTGTTACACACAGAATTCCAATACCCTGATATAACATCCAATACTCTAATATTCGCGTACACATGACATGTATACGCATGTATCATCATCATCGGCACTACAACCGGGAGCCGGTCTTGGCCTTATTTAGCAAGTCCTGTGGCTTGTTAAATTGTCCATAGTGATTTGTTTTTTCCGGGCAAGGTCATTAGTCTTGCGCCAGAGGTTCCCCGGCGGGGAATCGAACCCCGGTCTCCCGCGTGACATGGGGGTATACTAACCACTATACTATCGAGGAGCCATACGCATGTATGTTGTACGCAAAATAATAATCCAATAATCTAAATTCCAGTAATCTTAATTCCAATAATCAATAATACCTACATACATATAATATGTATCATATATGCATATGTTCAAAACATATAGCATTCCATGCAAATTGCACAATGCAACTTGAAACATATCTGAAATTGCAACGCATCTAATGTTGCACGCTATTTGCCATAGGCAAATCCAATTCCCATCACTTTGAAATGCAGTGCTGTGAGTTTTATAAAGGTGGGAGTTGTGAAAGGGGTTTCGTTGATGAGAGAAAGAGAAAAGTTAAATGTATATAATTGTGTGATGAACTAAAGTTAATAAAAGCTACAACCTGGGAGTCGTCCGAAAGTGGCCCCTCTTACACCAACCCCAGAAGGATCTATAGAATTTCACCTGCAAAATCCGGTAGAATAAATCGACGCAATCGTCGACATCATGACCTATATCACCACGAGTAGCCAGAGGAGACTCCCCAACAGGCAGACGTCGAACACCATGTGAGACACGACTGCCCAACTAAGTCCTGCAAAGCGTGAGTGCCCCCTTTTGGCTATTAGCAGTAAAACTCTGTTAACAATATCTGCTAACACCGCTTCACCAACAGTTTTTATTAGTAATGAAGTATAATAGTCTGGAAATCTTTCTTATAAATAGCCCAAAAGATTCGCAACTATTTGCAAAGAAATGAAATGAACTACATTTTCATTTAAATACAGCATCCATAATATTTCCAAGGCCATTCTCCTTGTGAAAATATCTCTAAACCAAGGCTCACTTCTATTGTATTCTCTGCTCCAATAATCCTCTAAACAGATAAGAGTAATTAGGCCCATATTGAATATTACACCTAAAACAGCTTTCATGTGTGTAACATCCTTCCAGTCAATCGAGGTAGAATATTTTGATAATTTTGATTGTGATATTTGTATATTGATTTATGTATTGATTTCTTGTGATATATGAGCAATAAGTTCATTGGCAATGTTTAATTTAAAGATATCGATTGGTTGTAAGTCATTGTGGTATTGAATTTGTGGGTCAATATTTTTACCTACAATAGGAAAGTCGAACCTGGTTGGATATCATTTTTCGTCACGTCTTGCCAATGTAAATATAATGTTTCAATTTCATGTTCGTCCCTTACACATTCTTCATCACTATCCTCAGAGCTGCTGCTAGAGCCTGCACTGTTAAACTTTGCACGTTTAATTTTCTTATTAGAGGGGTCTTAAACTACAATGAATCACTCAGGCTAGGCTGACGGAAGCATACGCTTCCAGTAAGGCCACCCATGTCAGACAGGCTATCGAGGAGTAACACACAAAGCTCTACCACCCGTAATCTAGGGTGTTACGCGTCACCGTGCCCATTGGATGGTTTGCAGCCAGGGGTATACCGGCTATATCATAACGGCGCCACTCTGACACCGGGTCGAATCAGAGCAGTAAGCAGACCTTACCATATCAAAGAGGGGCTCTGATATGGCGGACTATTTTAAACCCCAAGACTCGTGGGAACAAAAATGAATAATCAATATATAAAAAACGCCCCAACAGTCTACGGACGAAGAAACGAACGACACGTTCTACGAGCCCCTAGAGGAAGTATTTGATGGGATCTCATCATTCAATACTAAAATCCTCCTCGGAGACCTCAATGCGCAAATTGGCAAAGAAGATATCTTCTAACCAACTATAGGTAAAGAAAGTTTACACGACGTTTCAAATGATAATGGAATTCGAATTATTACGTTCGCAGCGTCAAAAGATCTGGTAGTGGAAAGCACGATCTTTAAGCACAAGCAAATTCATAAAGTCACATGGATATCACCCGACGGCGTAACGCGTAACCAAATAGACCACTTCCTCATAGACAAAAGACACCACTCGAATATTCTTGAAGAAAGATCATATAGAGGAGCAGATTGCGACTTCGATCATCTTCTAGTGATGGGCAAAATCAGAAGTCGGTTCGCAGCAAACCCACATGGGCAGTCACGAGCAAAAAGTTCGACATTGATAAACTAAAAGACCTGCGCAAAAGGGCTGAGTATAAAGAGGAACTAACGAATAGATTTAGCATCCTAGAAAATGGGAGCAGTGAGGAAGAGGAAGCCAATAGTGTGGACACTAAATGGGCATCGATCAGAGACACAATCAAACAAACAGCCCAAAAGGTATTAGTATTTAAGAAAACAATTAAGTCCACACCTTGGTTTGACGATGAGTGCAGGGCGGGAATCGAAGAACGTAAACGCCTCAGAGTGATCCACTTAGAAAGATATGATGAAGTCAACGCAGAAAGATACGCGACAATTCGGAAAGAGGCAATGAGACTCTTCAAACGCAAGAAACGCGAAAGGGAGAAGACTCGGGTCGAAAAAATCCTAGAAAATGCTAGAGCAAAAAACATTAGAGGTATGTATGCCGTCATAAATTCAACTGGAAATGGCTACCGAGGGAGAGCCAAAATAATTCGAGACACTAACGGTTGTCTGGTCACAGAAACAAACAATATCGTGACAAGATGGAAGGAGTACTTTGGAAACCTGCTCAATGTGCGCGCCCATCAACCACAAATAAACGCACCAGGCGTACATACTGGACGACTCGCGACAAAGTGCTGACGCCATAAGAAGTCAGACAGAAAGCATAATATTACAATACTCACTGCCCCGGTGTTTCGACAGATATAGGTCATATATGCTATACGATATCGTACTGCATGTGATATCGTATACCACATATCACCTATTAACATGTCATCTGAGAAGTGACTCATTGTGGATTTGCTATGCAATGTACATTTAGTGTTTTGAAATTAGGAACATAGCTTTCAAGTGGTCATGATTGGGAAGCCGGAATATGATGGCATGTGACCTACTTCGTATCAATATGCATCGGGAATATTAATGGGGGAAACAGTATTTAAGGACCGTTTTCTAGAAGAAGCCTCAGATCCCAAAGCCCTATTTCAACGAAGTTGTAGACGTAATAAATCGATTGAAAAACAACAAGCCTCCTGGAGTCGACTGCATACCGCCAGAGCTTGTGAAGCATGGAGGGAAGGCAACCGCTCGAAAAATCCACCAGCTTATCGAAACAATATGGGATAAGGAAGTCACTCCGGAAGAATAGAAAACCTCAATAGTCGTCCCAATTTTCAAAAAAGTCGACAGATCTGACTGCGAAAACTACGGAGGAATATCATTGCTCCCAACCCCATACAAAATATTAACAAATGTCATACTGGCGAGAATCACACCGTACGCAGAAGAAATACTGGGAGACTACCAATGTGGATTCCGTAGGAACCGGTCAACAAGCGACCATATGTTCACAATAAGGCAACTGGTGGAAAAGAAGTGGGAGTACGGAGAAATGGTTCACCAACTGTTCGTTGACTTCAAAAAAGCCTACGACTCAGTCGCAAGACAAGAACTCTACCATATTGTAGTTGAGCTGGGAATCCCGAAAAAAATATGCCGCCCTCATTCAAATTTGCATGAACGAAAACAAAGGGCGAGTTAGAATAGAAAACCACCTCTCAGAGCCATTTGAAATTCGGGACGGACTCAAACAGGGGGATGGCCTCTCACCATGTCTCTTTAACCTTGTGCTCGAGTATGTTATCAGAAAGGTACAAGACGACAACATGGCCGGATCATCTCTGAACGGGGTCACACTAGTGCTGGCATATGCGGATGACATCGCCGTTTTGGGCGATAATGTAGAAACTATAGATAAGAACAGTGAAATCATCATGCAAGCGGCAGAAGAGGTGGGCCTAGAAATAAATGAAGACAAAACAAAATACATGATTACGGCGAGAGCAGGTGGACCTCAGAGCGCACATAAACGTCAGAGGCAAGATATTCGCAAAAGTTATAGAATTTAAATATCTGGGAACGATACTGACGGCTAGTACCGAAATGTCGAAGGAAATTAACAAAAGACTACACTCCGGAAACGCTAGTTGGCACGCAGTCAGTAAACTGCTGAATTCCAAAGTGCTATCACGTAGCATGAAGCTCCGTGTCCACAGAGTAATCATGCCGATTATTCTATACGGATGCGAAACATGGACTCTCACAAAACGGGAAGAAAACAAATTCCGCGTATTCGAGAATAAAGTTCTAAGGGCTGTCCTTGGCGGTAAATATGACGAGGAGGCAGTACAATGGAGGAAACTCCACAACCACGAATTGGAAGAGCTATACCGCAAACCTACAATAGTGAGAGTGTAGCGAGATAGGTCGAGATGTCTTCGTTCCACCAAGGAACATACTCACATATAGCCAATATCCACGGGCCCACACCCACGTGTCCCCGAAGTCCACCTTCTCACCAGAGGAAATGTGACATTCATCCTGGAGTCAACAACCCCACGTATCCATAGATAGGGCGGCCACAAGTCCCGAACAATTTTCCTACGCCTGCACGACGATTGAAGGACATGACCCAGCATAGGAATTGTGTATCGATCCACAAACTGGATAAACACAAGCGGTTGGCACAGCTGCACCAGATATCGACACATCACATCCCCGGCGATAAGCGAATTACCAGAAAACCAATCCGTCATCAAAACCTTTGTCCCTGCCGCACAGGACATTGCGGAGCAACGGCAATAAACGAAAACGCTGTTCCCATAGGGCAAAGTAAACACGATCCCAGGATCGCCTAAAGTAAACCACACATTCGATTGTTTGCTTAAGCAACACAACAGAAGTGTGTTAAAGGATAATTTAACAATTGTTTTTATTATATTTCATTTTCACAAACTCACCCCCAATTTACTCCTTGAAGGAAAGGCCGCTGGTGTGTCTTCGTATCATAGGCACCTGCATCTGTCCTCCATTGTTCCCGAGGTCGTCTGTTTCCAGTTGCTATTGTCTTTATGGAATTCGAAAAAGAATTCTATTCACTTATCAACTTTTTTTTTCTGTATCATCGGCCACATCAGCACTTCAGGCAATTCAGCGCACTCGAACAACAAAATGCAAATTCTATTTGAACACCATTTTTTACACTTGTTTTAATTTCGAACCACCAATGAATTAGTTCCTTTCTTTTAACTAACAATTGTCTTTTATTATTTTAATTTCCTTTCTCCACCGCACGCGCACATGACTCGATTCAGAAGACTTTATATTTTTTATCTTGTGTGGAGCGACGACCACACTAGCTCAACGCGTATGTAACAAAAACGAAATCTCGCGTCCTTCATATTCATATCCTTTTGTGTTCCGCTTCCACGATTATTATTTCTAGGAAGGGGAATTGGCTAATAGGGGGGCTGGGCTATGAACGGTAGGGAGACTATGGCTAAATAGACAGAAAATGGCTTTTACTTTATTTAAATTATTTAACTATTGTATTTGGGGATATTCTATTGTAATGTGAAATTGGTGATTTGGGGGGAAGGGAAGGATATGCATGTGAAGACACGAGATGTTAATTATTCATAGGGGGGTGATAATTAAATGAACTTAAATATATAACATGTGTGAAAATTCTGATGAACCTAAAGACGACAACCCCCGCGTCTGTATGTGTGAGCGTGATCTTCCCTGGTGGAGAGATTCTCGACTGAGAGAAAGTCACCACCCAGGGAAAGCGAAAGGAGAAAGAAAACTATGGGGTGAATGGCATCACCCCCAGAGAAGAAAGAACAGTCGACAAAAGGAACCCTCGCGAGGAGGTTGATCCGCGCAGCACGGTAACTAGAGAAAGAAACTGTTCGACCCGAAGTGTAAACCTGTAAAATACGCAAGTTAATCTGAAAACACCCTTAACGTGTGACGTTTTTTCATGTGGTCAATTTTCGTGCTGAAAACAATAGTGAACGGTTATGTGCGATAAAGAAGATTAAACAAGGATATTTTCAAATATTAATTTGATTAAGGTGTGGTGGAAGTTTGTTGTGCTTTTGTTAATATCTACCAGAGCTACTATCATAAACAAAAATCGACGTTGTGTTCTAGACGTAAGTGGAGACCGAACTTGAATAATAAAAAAAAGGAAAAACAAAAATTAAAAACAATTTCTCTCAGTGTTTCATTTGTGGCTGATTCGCTCCGTGTTCTGGTTGTTTTTATTTTCTCTTGTGTGAACAGTGTTCGGCGGAACACTTCGACTAAAACAACAATCCGCCAAAAGAGTAATCAGCTCGCGAAGATTAAGATGGGCCGGACATGTGGTGCGAATGGGCAACGATAGGACCGTGCGTAGAATTCTTGACGGTAGACCAACGCGAAAGAGACTGGCAGGACAGCCGCGACGGAGACGGGAGGACAATGTAAGGTTTGACCTTGAGGAGAACGAATCATATGGTCAAGCGTGGAAGGAGAGTGCACAGGACAGGCAGGACAGGGAACGATGGCGGAATCGAGGCGGTGAGGTCATGAACTTCCGGCTTCCTACAGGCCAATAAACAGTAAATAGTTATAGTATTAGGTGTACAACTTTGCTTCCGTCGTTTTTTTTTCCGAAATTCGAGGCTTTATTGTAAAAAACTGGTTAGACATTTATGATTCAATGTATTGTCCATCGCTGGCCACTACTTTCTCCCATCTTTCGGGCAGCATATGAATCCGTTTCTTCATATTAAAACAGAAAGTTAAAACCTCCCGCAAATGACGAGAATTTGGCTCGTAAGCTGACATGTTTAATCGAGGATAACTTTCTGACGCAGACACAAATCGACTAATATTTCGATGGCGTTATGTTTACAAATACCTAAACTTATTGTATGACATCTATGATCTATTTATTTCAACTACCACTTACCGCTACAGCCATCTATTGCAAAACGGCGGAAGCAAAGTTGTACACCTAATTAGAGTTTGGCGGATGTTGATGGTTGTTGTCGAAGTGTTCCGCCGAACACTGTTCACGAATAAGAAAAGAAGTCTAACACAGAAAACACGGAGCGAATACCTTAGCAAATGAAACACGGTGAAAAGCTTGCCTTTAAATTTTTGTTTTATTTTGAATGACTTGTCACGATTTAAGGGTTTGATACACAAATGTTTTAATGTTTTGTTCTCATACGATGTTACCGAGTCGATACGAATATAATTTTTGTATTGCACACGCAACTCACACATCACGTTACTCGACACACGTTAAACTAGCTCTTTTGTTGTTTTTGAATCGCGGATACCCTTCTCGGTGTGGTTCTCTATCAACTGAATGCTCGAAGTAGACTGATTGTCTCTATCTTTAAAATCCCATTCCAACTTCTCATACCCGCATCTGCAAAAGAAAATTTCCCATCCAATCTGCTAAACAGAATTTCCCATCGTATCTGTTAACAGAATTTCCCATCGTATCTGTAAAGAAAATTTTTTCATCATCAATCCATCATTCTCCTTTCCGTCTTCCTTATCGGAATCTTGTACCATTGTTTGACGATCGATCGTACCGCAACTTATTTTTCGATCTTTTCGTGGAGTTTGTTTAGGTTACCCATCTGGCTTAAACTAACAATGTACTTGTGCGTTTCAGATGGGTAATAAAGGAACCGTGGGATTGGTATAGTTTCTTTGTTAGCATTTCCAAGCCATAAACATCTAGCGAGCGATCTACGTGAAGATGTTTATAATTGCATGACTGTTGATCGGCGGCGAATCGCTATCCTTTGTTTGCACAAGCGTGCCTTTTAGGTTTTGGGTCATGCTGGGAATTTAAGTGCTAATTGATATTAGCTACCAGAGGAGATATTCGTTGATCGGTTTGTTTACCGAAAACTGCGTTTAATGGGTGCAACGCATTGATGCCTTGAACGGGCGCGTCGAATTGGATGCGTTGGATTGGATGCCTTGCATGGATGCGTTGAATTCAATATTAGAGACTTTTAAACGTTTAGTTCGATTGATTTTTAGTATTGAATTCAATGTTGGTGTATGTAATGTTACCTTTTGTTTCAGGTGGGAGTAAGGACTTTTGGGACACGTGTCTGTGAGCACGTGTAATGGATAAAAGTAAGTGTGTTCCTTGGCGCAGGGGTCATCTCAACATATAGTGGGTTGTGTGGTTCGTAGAACCGCCACAAGAGTTTAAAGAACATTTTCAGTCAATCAAACATTTCACTTTGTCTTCTCACCGTTCTTTTCAACCTTTTTTATTATGGTAACAAAGTTAATTTTATTTAAGATAATAACAAAAAACATAAATTGGGCAGGTAATTGAATTCTTGTATGAAGTAATCAAAGAAACCTTCACGCCGGTGGCAACAACAACTCTCCAAAGTTTCATTGCAATCGAATGAACGATGCGCTAAAGAACAATTATCCGATATAGGGTCATCTAGTGTACGTTGATTGTACTATCACAGAAACCTTCACGCTAGTTCCAACACCAACTCACCAAAGTTGCATCGCAATCGGATGAACGATGCGCGAAAGAACAATTATCCGATATCTCGCCACCTAGTGTACGTTAATTGCACTTTCACAGAAACCTTCACTCGAGTGCCAACAAAAACTCACCAAAGATTCATAGCAATCGGATGAACAGTGCGGGAATTATCCAATTATACGATATAGTGCCGCCTAGTGTACGTTGATTGTACTTCCACAGAAACATTCACGCCAGTGCCAACAACAACTCACCAAAGTTTAATCACGATCAGATGAATACTTTGGGCACACATACGGAACAAACATGCAAAAAGTAGATAAAAGATTGTATCCAACAAGCGTTGAATACACGCGGTCAGGAACACGGCGATGTCTCCTGGCCAAAAAGATGTGTGTGTCAGACAAGCGCTGAACACACGCGTTTTGAACACGGTGGGGTCTCCTGGCGTGATTGCGTTGAGAACACGGTGCTTCCGTGGCTGGAATCAAATCCTAACTTTGTTGTCTATGGACAAAAGATTACCTTTATGCAGAAATAATCCTACTCCAAATAAATACATTACACGCCGGTTGCTTTCTTCTAGTAATAATAACCTTTATTTACAAGATTGATTGGAATTGTCCTGACTGAGAAAAGAACTCAACTGGTTTGGTCGACGGTTAAACAAAGAGAAGGAGAAATTAGCATAACGTAACAGAAAAGTGGTTGTCATTTGACAACCAACAGAATTAATTCAAAGAAAAAATGTCAGCTGATTGCTGACATTGCTTAAGTGATGCCACATATCTGATTCAGGTGGTGCCACAATTAATTTAATTGCGAATTCGCCGGATGGTCAAGGGCGAATCCGCAACAAAGATAAATCTGCCCATAAAGTTCTTTGCGGTAAACAACCGGGAGCAGGACAGGACAACTGACCTTCAAGTTGTTCCAATAATTAAATGGTTAACTTAGAGTGTTAGTGAAATATATTTGGAATTTACAATTTAAGGCTCTAGATGTAGCATTCCAGTCTAACAATGTACGTTTTCAAAAGTAATGGCTATTAAAAGAGCCACAAAAAATGCGGCAGCTGTTACCCAAGATGAGTGCGAGGATTTGTTGATGTTGAACGCTCGCAAAGTACTACGGAAATATTCTCACAACCACGCAAATTATTTACGGCATAGAAAATACAGTGAGATTTCCGAAAACAAATTGCAGAAAAGACAAAAAGTGCTGAAGCACCACCCGCATAATTGGCCACACTTTGCTATTCACCGTATTCAGGTGGTTTCCCCCGACTATTTCAAATACACTCGTGGGAAGATACAACACCAAACAATCCAAGTAATGACCAAGCGAAACCAGCCGTTTGACTGGGGGGAGACGTTTTCACGACCGAAGATCTAATTGACGCTGGTTTATCGCTTGAATAATGCGAGGAGATTGTGGTTCTAGACCACCGAGTTCGCCCCTGCTGCATAAACAATATGGGACAATTGTCCCTTCAACATATCTGAAAGTACTTCTATGTACTCATCGTTCATTGCCGTAACGATGCTCAGCAATCTTATTTTGCATATTCCGAATAAAATCCCTTGGGCATGTCTTCATGTACTTTTCATTCCCTTTGACAAAGGGCAGAAACATCTCCGCATACACAATAGAAGCACAAAGTGATGATAATTTGAATAACTCCAAAATCAAAAACAGACACACAAACTATTCTATAGGGGAAAAGAAGAGTTCTCAAATCGAACAAGGGAGCCAGTAACATTTCATAAAAGCCCTTCGGCGCCCTTGTAGGGTTACAACTTCATAATGGGAGATTCTTATGTCCATGTTAATATAAAAAAAGAGAACATCTACCACCCGTCCGTAGCACTTGAGAAATTGTAGCGCCGTAGGATCAAATTCCATCGGACACTACGAGTATCATATCAATTATCCTTGCCAACGATTATTGTTGGTGCGTTATTATCGAATGTATGCCATAAGTCGCTCCATCCCTGGTAATATGATATTCAAAGGACCCCTCAGGAGGTGGATTTCATGAAAAGACCGCACTAACCAACGATTTGCAGAGTCAAACCAGAAGACCTATTGAAATTTTAACATTTATACACAGAATCCAATCTACAACTGAGAGAATTAATCCCCAGTAAAGGTCGCTTACAGGAATCAATCAATCTAGTACGGTCCAACATCAGATTTAGCTGCTTGTTTGATGCTACACTTGAATACCAAACGGACGTTACCGGAGACGTTCTCACACCGTATTTATGTGCAGTAATTAAACTTAATTTGCATAGTTTACCTTGCCTTCGTTTTATCTCCCTCGTTGTGTGGCTCCTAGTAACTGGTTGTGGTTGGGTTTTATCGTATGCACTCAGATGCGCACATGTATCTATGTCGCCGCTTTCGTCAACGGATATAGTTCAGTTTGTGAAATTTAAATGTCCGCATCGGTTCCTTATCGAACAACATCGACTACAATGGATACTTTCCAACTGCGGGGTTTTAGGTCATCACATCTGAAGGATTATCAACCATTGAATCACTTTCTAATGGAACCTAATTAAGAAACACGCATACAAATATACCGCATAGCAAAATCCGACAGTAATGGACCAACCCCCCAACGATAAGTCCTTCTATTATCCTGATAAAAACTAATGAATTGATTCACATCATTATTTTCGCATTTAACTGTTTGCCATCAACAGAGCGCAAAGCGAACGCAATACAACGACGGCGAAGGATAAGATGGATTGCACTTTTAATTAAAGACGATGCAGCAGTACTCAGAAGATTGTCTTAGAGTCCCAAATAACAATAGATACACTAACTTAACACGATGTAACGGCAATTACCATCCATCAGAATTTCCTGCTCGGCGGATACTGTAGCATAACTCTCAATTTACGCGTAACAAATATTCACTTGCCGCCACTTATACGATTGTCTTTTACAGCACGCTTCAGCTCAATGCAGAGCCGTTTTGTTGTCGAGAATTTATATATACTATATTTAAGTTTACGTGTTTTCAATTGCGGTATGATGCAAACACTCGCCCCCTGACAATTGGTGTAATTCACGGAACATCAACACAAACAACATAGAAATGTTCGCACATTGTGAGCCGAGGGATTCACAGCACTATAAACACCCAACGAATTCCGTTTCACCGTCAGTACAGCAAGCAATCCTGTTTGGTACTGTGCTATGTGGATCGGGTCCTTCTAGTGGTAAACTGTAGAACTCGGATAAAGAGATTTGGGTGGAGACTCAAAAGCATCCTCATGCGAAAGTCGCAGCATTCGCTACACACAGCCGACTGATTGTAGGATTTTGAGTGCGAGACGAGCTGGCTGGTGATGTTGCCAGAGATGAATGATTGTGAATTGTTATCCTGTTCGCATGCGTTAATTTTCTTACGAGGATGGCTTTGTATTGTACCTTCTCTTATTAGCTTAAAATTCGATTCATTTGAATGCTCCATTATCTATTTAACTGTGTTTTCGGAGGCACAAAAAAAAAATACAAAATTGGAGGAAATTCGAACAGGGTCCTTAGGGATATTAAAATATTGGCATTTTTATCGTCACTTGGGATAAGTCCTGTGAGTAGGGCGTCAGAATATACTCACGGCTAGGCCGGCTTGTCGTAAGAGGCGACTAAAGGCCGAGTGGTAGGGGAGGTCCCATCGCCCTGCCGCCCGGTGAAATGCCAACCCTTCAAGTTATAGACTCCGTCAAATGGTCAGGCGTAATCCCTGGCTATCTTTCCGAGCTTATGCGATGGACTGGTCCGAGAAAAGGTTGGTTTAGGTGGTAGTCGGTCCCAAGGTGAAATACACCCCGTCACGCTGTACATTCCACGATATCGTCGGGAAAAAGCTGCGACTATGTTTCGGATGTATGACTGGTGGCCGGGACTGACGCGGTGGCAAGTCATGATGGTACCTTCTGAGATAAAGAATTCCGGAGGTAATCTAGTTTTCCATTCGGATCTCCGGGCGGGACTATGTCAGGGGGAACATCATGCAGATATTATGATAAATAACTGTGGGGTTCTCTATACTACATGGAGAACCAACCCACAATTTCCGCCGCTTTCAGCGTGTCATACCAACCCCTATCCCACCGTTCGGTAATTCACCTGAGAATCATTGTTTTCCCAAAGGACGCATAGCTAAACTCATTAACCTATGCAGATAATGCATAATTGAGTTCAGCTATCCTTTTGCCTTACGGCAACTCCATTTTGCTAGCCCATGAGATTTCCACCGGAAATCACATCATGGCGGTTAGCAACAACAAGTCGAATCAAACGACGCTATTGCATAATCATGCAACGGCTGGGGTAATTCCAAATTATTCGAGTTAGGTTCACACGATAATATTACCCTAGCCAAAGTAGTGTCATTTCGGCTTTTCCCAGACCATTCATTCGCTTGGGATCAATGACCTCTTTTCGCAGGTGAATAGCCACAGAATTAAATTGCGATTTAGATCCACCCTCTCCGATCCTTTTTTTCCAACCTCAGGTGTCCCCCAGGGCACTCATCTCGGCCCTCTCCTATTTATCCTAACCATAAAAGACATAGGCTCGTGCATCATTCACTCCCTCATCTCGCTTTACGCGGATGATACCAACATTTTCAAGACAATCCGCACTCACCTTGACTCCTCACTTCTCCAATCGGATCTTGACAGCTTTTCGATCTGGTGCCAAAATAACTGCCTAAAACTGAATATCGCCAAATGTCACACAATCACCTTCTCTCGGAAACGCTCCCCCACCCAGTCACGCTCCTATCTCTTGCTAGACTAACCGATAACATCGGTTGAATCGATTCACGACCTGGGCGGCCTATGCGACAAGGAACTTAGATTTACCGCACATATCGATGGCATAATCCTTAAGGCCAACGCCGCCCTTGGCTTTGTAAAACGCTGGTGGAAGAAATTCTTAAACCCCTACGTCACCCGATCACTCTATACAACCTTTGTCCGGCCACTACTCGAATATGCTAGTCACGTCTGGTCCCCGTATCAACTGTCTCACATTCGTAGGATCGAGGGCGTTCAACGTCGTTTCTTGCGTATTGCCCTCCGTGGACTTGTGGGTGTTTTTGTGTTCTGCGCTTTAGTGCTTCTTTGTGCAAGCAGGTGCACTGGTTCACTTTAATCCCTCACTCAACTGTCACAACTTCCTATGGTAAGGAATCAAAACACTCCACTGTTCTTCAATATTATTCATTTATTAGGGTTCCACACAAAGCAAACAAAGATTAACAAAATCCCAAGTGTTGACAAACATTACATAAAATCACTTGGCTCGTGTTATAATATAAATAAAGATTCAAATGTACATAAATTAGTGGGCACTCGGCACTGTGTTTATATGTGGTTAAAAATTCTAAGATCCAATATTACATAATTTAGTAGGCACTCGGCAATAATTTAGTAGGCACTGTGTTTACATGTATTTACAAATTCAAAGGTCCACGATTACAAAAATTAGTAGGGACTCGGCACTGTGCTTAACTGTGTTTAAAAATTCAATGTTACCTAATGTGACCTGGCTTCACCACTCGAAATTTCCGACTGAAGCTTCCAAACATGCTCGTGCCACCACCCCTAACTTCAGTCATCGAAGCGACAGAACGCAAAAATCCCATCCATCGCCCCGATGACCATATATGGTGCGATCCTCTTCAACTCGGCACACCGGTCGTGAAGCATAAAAGATGCTTTCCTCTGCCACTCATGGTGTGTGTGTACGTCCACCGTAAGCACACCATGGATCATCAGATCCACAACACCATGGGCAACGATCTGCTGCCGGCACCAGCATCCCAACGAAGGGTTGAAATGCTGACGCCACACATGAGCACACAAGACGAGTGTGGCGTCGCACCGATGATGGTGGTTTACCCAGGACACTCGTGTGCATGATACAATGTTGCAACATTGATTCCGACATTCGAACGAGAGATAAAGGAGCAAGCTTCGCCGCCTGGATGATTTGGTGTGTAATGGTTGCATGCTACGATCCTTGCGCAGGTGCGCAGCATCGCTGGTGTATGCGGGTAGCGCCGAATGTGTTCCCCGGAAGTATGCCGCGTCTGTAATCTCTTACTAGAAATTCGATGACGCAACACACAACCGGTGAATTGTCTCTAGAGAATTGGTATCTGATGTTGATACGATTAATGCCAGCCAGAATCATCGCTTTTAGGTATTTCTCCTATGACAACCATCACTCGCAGTAATTGTGACGTTCAATGGAACTGTCACAATACATGTTTACTTTATGCCCTTTTGCATGCCCTAGACGGGGTTTTTATCCAGGCAAATGGCAAGATGCATGGTGGCGTTCGAGAGAACCGCCACAGACTAAACTGGGAAACCCATTCATTCTACCACCATACATTGGCCGGCTCCTTCTAATCAATCTTAACACACTTGAGGAGCGCAGAATCCATGCTGACATCATCTTTGTCCATCGCCTTCTGTCAGGCTCAATCAATTGCCCAAGCTTGCTCTCCACTTTATCATTTCATAAAAAACCCCGTAATGTGCGGAACCCTCGTCTGTTTTACGTGCCCACTCATCACACTTCTTACGACGCTAACGAGCCCATCTCGGGTATGCTACGACAGGCCAACTCTTTCCCCACCTTCTTCGATTTCAACCTCTCCACTCCTGCCCTCAAACGACGTCTCAGAAGAAACCCGTCCTAGCCCGCCACACCCCAATTTCAACCTCTCGCCCCAACTCCCCAACCCCGCCCCCATACCAGCACGTAGACGGGCCCTTCACTGCCACTGTCTCACAAATGCCGAATTTGCGCCCCCCCCCCCCCCCCCCCCCACATACACTTGCTTTTCCTACCCTCCTACCCCCCCCCCCCCATCTCCCCTCATTTTCACCTCCTGGTTTTTCTTTTTTCTTTTCTATTCTCCTTCTTACTCTAGAATAAAGATAGTCTGTAATTTTTTTTTATATTAATTAATTTAAGCTTAATTAAGCAAAATATATGGGGGTTCTGCCCCCACTAAACTAGAAAATTTTCCTCTCCTTCGCATTTTTATCTTCCCCGGGTTCAATGCACTCTGAGATCACCACCGTCATCGCCCTAGGGCAGTAAGTCATTCTTAGAGCTGCATTGATACCGCACACAAAAAACCAAATCCACCGCGGGATCATTGCACATTGTGTTTCTGTTCTCTCATTCTCCCTGGTTCGTCGACTATTCAATTAACCGAAGTGTTCACCACATCTCGATGGCGGGGAGCATGAGAGAGCAAAAACGTAAAAACGATCTTGATTGGTTGTCCGGTGTGCCAATCAAAAAATCCTATCTTCATCCCTAATTCAAGTCAGCCGTTATTCAACTACCGTGGCGTGTGCACGCTGGTGCACACGCTCGAGTCAGAACGCAAGAGAAGTGTTGTCAGACGAACGTAGTGTCCCGTTAGTCAATTGAGAAAGAGAAACGCGTTGCCTTTCAAAATAAATCGGTTTCAATTAATTTGCCACTAAAAGTCGATTATTAATCACTGAAGTGTGCACACGTATCGCAAGTTATTTTTCTCTTAACGAAGTCAAGTCACCAGGAGTACGGAGTCCACGAACAACTTACATCTCAGTGTCCAGAAAATAATAGTTTTTATAAATAAGATTGTTCTGTTAAAAGGAGAAGTTTGTGTTAATTCTTAATGCCAATATTGTAACAAACTACATATCAGTGTCCAGCACATAATAATTTTTATGGTTTACATTGCTCTTTTAAAAGGAGAAGTTCGTGTAAATTCATAATACATAAATTGTAACAAACTTACGCATCAGCGTCTTACATCCATTTGTGTAAAAAGTGTAATATCGACATTTAGACAGTAATCTGATTTAACAATTGAAGCAAATTTTAAATTAGGTTTCTTAATATCAATAACGAATGAAATGTTAACGTTGAAACTCTAACCGTAAATTGTGTTTGATTCCGTGAACAATCGTTGGGGATAAGTGAATCCGTGCCCGTGTATTGGCATACCTACTTCGTACCCCACATAACCGAACTTTAAGAAATTCGTCATCGCAAAATCGGGCTCGTTCTCGAAGCTCTGTCGACGCTCGGCATTTTGTAACATCGGGGGCATCATTTTCATCAATACCAATGTAAACGCCGTCTATCAATATTTGCAAACAGCGAATCCTGATATCCTTGCCCTAACTGAAACCCAGGTCGATTTGTCAACTGATTCGACATATCGCATAATCGGGCTCGTTCTTAAGGCCCTGTCGACGTTCGAATGATAACGGCATTTTGTAACATCAGGGGCATCAGTTTCACCAATACGAATGTAAACCCCGTCCAATATTTGCAAACAGCGAAACCCGATATCCTTGCCCTAACCGAGAGCCAGATCGATTCGTCAACTGATTCCATATATCTTCGTTGCACAGGATACGACTTACATTCGAGATTCCGTTTTAAGGGCGGAGTCTGCGTCTTCACGCGGTCCGATCTAGCTTGCCAGAGGACGGAGGTGTTGGAACCCAATAACATGAACATCATATGGTGGAAGGTCGTGCTGAGTAATTCTGTTAAATTTTATTGTTGTCTTTACCGCTTCCCTATTGACGATTGACCATCGATATTTTTCGAACATCTTTCACGTACCGTCGACTGGATACAGATCAACGACCCGGCTTTTGAAATGATCGTCTTTGGGGATTATAATGTGCACAATTCTGTCTGGTTGGTTCATTCCAACAGAACCGACGAGGCTGGGAGACTGGCGGAGATGTTCGCTGTTAGCCAAAATCTGGCTTAACTCGTGGAGGATCCTACGCGAGTGCCGGATACCCGAGGTGATTATGCAACCACCCTGGATCTGTTTTTGACATCTGAGCCGAGCACTTATACCGTGGAGGTTGCTGCGCCCCTGGGAAATTCAGATCACTGGTTGGTATCTGTTGAGCAACCACTTGCATTTCAAGCGAATAACCGATCTAAGCGGCTTCGATATGTATGGAGGTATGGGGCTGCCAATTTGCGAGATTTCTTCGCATCCTTTCCGTGGTCGGAGGTGTGCTTTGGAGACTCCGATAATAACGCATGCACGGAGTCGGTCTCGGAGATTATTCTTCCCGGGATGGAGGTCTACATTCCACGTTCCATTAAACGAAGTTCATCTGATAAACCTTGGTTTGATAAAAAAAGCGAGTAGATTACAGCGGCAAAAAAATAGAGCTTTTAAACAATGGCACTCCAATCCCACCGAATTGAACAGAACGAATTTTGTTAGAATCAGAAAAGCGTGCAACCCGATGATTCACACCGCGAAGAAGACCTACAACGACAGAGTGACCAATAAACTCCTCGAGTGCCCGACTGGTCCGCGTCCCTTCTGGTCAATGGCAAGGGCTGTCAGCAGTAACGTCGCATCCTCCTCTTTTCCTTCGTTAGTGACGGGCAGCGGGACTTTAGTCACAGGTTCAAAGGATAAAGCTAATGTGTTCGCGAATTTATTTTCCGCGAACTCAAACCTTGATACCGGTCTTTTGGAACCACCTGTGATCGCGCCGCTACGGTCTTCAATACGGGATGAGGGGTTCCCCCCGCGTACTATTCAACGCGTTTTACGTGGACTGGACTGTAGGAAGGCGACCGGCCCGGACGGAATACCAGCAATAGTCGTTAAGAGCAGTGCTCCAGAACTGTCGTGTAGTGCTCCAGAACTGTCGTGTCTTGGCTGAATCTTTCGTGTATCTTATTCACGGAGGACCTTTTCTGTCTGCTGGAAAATCACTCGAGTTCAGCCAATCCCAAAGAGAGGGAAAAAAGTGTCTCCAACAAAATTACCGACCGATAGCATTACTGTCTATGTTATCTAAGGTAATGAAAAAGGTCATCAATACCAAGTTAATTAAGTATTTGGAGTGCAACGGACTTCTTAATGATCGTCAACACGGATACCGTGGCAGGCGGTCCACGGGAGACCTTCTGACCCCTATAACCGATATATGGACATCTGCGATTGAGCGGCATGGTGAGTCAAGAGAGGTCAAGGGCGGTCGCATTGGATATCTCCAAGGCTTTTGACCGCGTCTGGCACAGGGCTTTGCTGAGCAAACTTCGTTCATATGGACTTTCCCAGCAGCTTTGCGACTGGACGAAAAGCTTCCTCGAAAATCGATCGATCCGGGTTGTTGTGGACGGCGAGTGTTCGGATGTGTGTCCTGTTAATTCGGGGGTGCCCCAAGGTTCTATTTTAGCTCCAACCTTGTTTTTGTTTCACATAAATGATTTGTTGGAGTCTACGGATAACAAAATGTTCAGTTTCAAGGATGATAGTACGCTTGTTTCCTCTTTCCCGAGTGATCTACCGTTAGTGCATCAACGTCGCACCAGCTGAGATGTAGCCGATCGAGTCTCTGAACCGGGATCTGGATAAGGCCCAGCAGTGGGGAAAGGCCAATCTCATCGATTTTAATGCAATGAAGACACAATATACAACATTTACAAAGAAATGTGGATCATCGGTCCCACAACTGATGATGAATGGCCACGCCCTCGACTCTGAGGAAAGCTTAAAATTGCTCGGCGTCACGGTCTGTGGGAGTGTATCGTGGCATAAACACGTGTCGAACATCGCCAGATCCGCCTCAGGAAAACTGAGCTATCTTTTTAGAGGTAAGAAATATTTTACTCCGGCTCAACTTCTGTATAAATCCCAAATTACCACAACCATGAGTTGTACGCGATCTACCTTAAAGCAAACGTTATAAGAAAAATCATGCTCGATAGACTCCAGTGGGTGAGATATCTAGCTCGAATGAGCGAAGAGGAGCCTGTCCGGAAAGTCCTTTGTGGCAGGATGTATGGAAGGCAACAGCGCGGCAAACCTTGTCTGCGATGGAGGGATGGCATAGACCAGGACGCCCAGAGTCTGGGAGTGCCAAACTGGATGACATCGGCTCGAAATCGGGACCGGTAGAGAGACTTGCTAAATAAGGCCAAGGCTGGATCCCGGTTGTAGTGCCGATGATGATGATGATGATAAAACATTCGAATAAAGGAAAAACAAACAGCGTCAACTTGTGAGTGGTTCTGCGTTATATTTCGGGCAATAAAGTATTTTTTTACGCACGCTCATTAAACTAGGAGGGTTGAGTGTTATTCATATTCAAGAGCGCAAAATAAAACAACAAGGAACAGCTCACATCGTTCCGGGAACAGCCACCATTAAGAAAAAGGAACGACCAACATCGTTTCTGGTTTCTGATGAAGATAGTACATTCAAACAACCTAAGAGTCACCAAAACGTTCAAGAATCAAGGACCAAAGAAAGCAGTTCACAAAGCAAGCAACAACAGCAGCAACAACAACGGAACAGCCGCACAACCATAAGTAGGCCTTATTCATTTTTTTTTTGTGCAAGGTAATTTAAATGCAGCTAAGTTAGCGCAGCCGGTAGGATATACTTATAGGTGCGTTCGCAGGGAGGGGGTACCTGTAATGTACTTCCTCTGAATATGGTGGTTGAATTAATTGTGTCTCACTCTGTTTCGTGTGGTGGTCTTGTTGGGGAAGAAGGGTAAGAGAGTGAGCCTGTGGAGCCTGTGGGGTCACCTGGGTCGAGTAATGGCCAGGGTTGAAGGCTTTGCAGTTTCTAACCCTAGGCCGAGCTTCCCCTGAAAAGGGAGTCGCGCTGTTGCAACATCTCCTTTTGGGTCCTTTCTATTTGGAGGAGCCTATTCAGGATGTCATCGAGAGGTCCACCCGCGAAAGCCAGCAAATAGTGTCGGAAGTGTTCCTCTCTGACACCACCCATTATTACGGTCTTCGCCATCATTTCCATTTGGATGGCGAAAATGGCACCATTTACCTATCCGTAAAAACAATTCGGCGCCTCCCTCCAACGTACAATGGCTTGCTTCACACGAGAAACAAAGCCGGTGGTATTGTGGGTGTACGAGGTCACGACGCCGCATGGGCGAGAGTTCTACCTAGTCCCCACAAATCACTAAGGTATCGGACACCGAGGGAAAAGCACAAACATCGGACCAAAAGAACAATTAGGTACACACATCTATGAACGCCGAAGGCACTGCAACACAGAAAATTAAAAACTCGAATTGAAAGGTGATCATCGGCTTTTTATTGCTTTACTTAGAACTTAATATTAAATTGCCTTGATTTTTATAATTATTAACAAGGTGAAAAAAAAAAAACTACTTTCTCACACGACTTCGAGTATTTTTGCGTCCTCGGCGCGCGACGAGGAGCGAAAAAGGCAACGACCATGGCTGTCGGCGGATGTAAAAGGACTCAACGATATTCAATCGTTGTTAAAAGAAATTCAGCAGTGAAATTGGTTCTCTTAAATTAAGGGTGCATTTCCTGTTCCGAGAGAGATGTAAAGTCTCTCTTTGGAGTAACCAAACCGATCTCATAGAGGAGATCTTCACGATACGCAAGTGTGTGTGTACGTCGGTTATTTTTTAAGGATTCGGCCATAAAAACACACCTGAAACTCAACGACGGGGCATAATGGGCATCCAAGAGATGTGTGTTTGTTGAAACAAACGAATCGCATCTCGTCGGATGCTAATGGATGTGTATTTGCTTTGCATCTAGTTCGTGAGGGAAAAGATTCGGCGAATTTAAGAACAAGGGAAATATGACCTGATGCATAGTTCGGTAATGAGGGTCGGCTAGATAAATAGCAGCCGCTCATTAAATAGAAAATGTGATTCGGATACCACAAACGATATGAATTGTCTATGGTATCGCAGGAAACCTATGTAGGAACAGCGATCTTCGATTTGCACATGGTGCGAGTTAGGGAATTTTATTGCTGGAAGAAAAAGGTCGCCGGCCGATGTGTACGTAAACAAATTTAGTTGGCGAAGTTGGGAAACGGCGCAATATTTATGATCCCTTTCATGAAGGTTACAATGTATTTAAACCGAATTATTTTGTTTACCGGAATTCATCTAAGGAAATTTAACAGGCGACGTAGATGCCGAAATTGATTGGGAATTCCTGGTAAGCTAATAAAGAAATCTTATGGAGCAGTGGTATGCGAAGAGAATGCATGAAGGTAAGTTTTCTTTACAGGGACTTGAAGATCATAGATTTGATCTCTTAAATGTGTGCAGCATTTTTAGGTGCCGAATGCGAATGCATTGGCGAAGACTTATGCGTCTTGGGTGATGATTATGGGGGCTTTTAAGGTAAGTGTACCGTGGGGTTTAGCGGAACCGCTACAGTATCTTCTGCAGGTAGTTGTCGCATTAAGGAAAGCTGTGCACACAACTCTTTATATGACTCTTGCGGCTGGTACGCGTTCCTTGGGTCGAACTCCAGGGATGTTCCGGGCACCGCCTCACTAATTAGCCGGTATGCATAACCGTATGGCAGCCACATAAGGAACCTCTTTTCCTCCTCTCCAGCTAAAGAGCTTAGGGCCCTTCTGCAACTATCTATGAACATTTGCACTCCAATAGCTGTGTTTGGACACTTTTGCCCAGAGAACATCTTTATCGGGATCGTCTTTAAAATGAGGTCAACAATTTTGTCCACACGCAACATGGTTCTTGTGGGAAGTGGTGGATCTCTCTCGCCCAGACGGCCGGGTGTATCCGGTGTATTTTTTTTTTGCTTTTTTCTTATTAATTTTGTTTATATATGGTTATGGTTGAAGAGGAGGCAGGCCAGACCGTTCGCTTATCGGAGTCCATTAAAGATGTTTATTGGTTTGGACAGCAATCTCGCTATTTTTACTTGACTAGTTACGTTGGTCATGGTCAACCTGCAAACTCGCATCAATTTGTTTGGAATACCAAACTCTCTCATGGCATTATATAGTTCTACCCTGGCTATGCTATCGTAGGCGGCCTTAGTCTATAAATAGATGATATAATGGTACCTTAAATTCCTGACATTTCTCCATCACCTGCCGAAGGCTAAATATCTGATCAATCGATGATTTACCTGTGATGAAGCCACACTAATATTGACCAATGATGACTTTAGCGTATGGCGCTCTCCGATCTTGTACGAAAGGGGAGAGTATCTTATAACCCAGCAATAGTTGCTGCACACTGTGATATCTCCCTTCTTATGTATTGGGCAAATTATTCCGCGACGCCAATCTTCCGGCATCTCCTCCGGCTCCCATACGCGCACCACGATCTGATGAATCGCGTGATATAACGCTGTCCCTCCTTGTGTGATCAGCTCAGCCGGTATGCCATCATATCCGAGGGCTTTATTTGATTTGAGCTGTCTTATGGCTTTTACTGTTCCCTCAGTTATTAGTGGCGGCAGCATTTACTCTTGATCTTGCATTGGTGGAGCCTCCAATTCTTCTGTGAGCTGACCATTTAGTAATTCATTGAAGTGCACTTCCCATCGACAACTTCTTTTTTTTTTTTAGGCGATTTTCTTTTGCTGTGGAGTGTTTTTTCAGGTATTCTGAGCTCTTTATATTTTACCGCGCGTATCCGCGTCCTATGAGACTGCTGCATTGCCCGGTATGTAGCATTCTTATGTTCAGTCGTTAGTTTGCACTCATCATCAAACCAGTCGCTCCGATCTCTACGACTACTGCCTAAGATTGAGTTGGCAGTACTAATGACAGTACTCTTAAGTCGTGTCCATTTTGGCCGGCATTCTGGCCCCAGGACTCACTCTCCCTCCATTGAGATTTTCGAGGACGGGTCTTAACACATGACCAAAGGTGTTGCTCGTGTTCTCATTGCGTAGGGCAGACGTGTTGATCCGAATCTGATCCGCGAACAGAATATGTCTCCGTAAGGCAATCCGCGCTCGGAAAACTATACCAACAAGATAGTGGTGAGAGTCGACGTTGGCACCTCGGTACGTTCATACCGTCATCAGGCTCGAGGTGTGGCGATCTATTAACACGTGGTCAATTTGGTTGCCATTATCATTAGTGTTCTCCTGCAAACTATGGAAATCTGCGTAGTGCCTGAAAACCGGCTCCCGACCTATTTTGGCATTCGAATCAGCAACAACGATTTTCACATCGTATCTTCGGCAGGCATTGAGGGCCCGTTAACGTTCTCGTAGTATTCATCCTTTTCATCGTCAGGAGACTCATCTGTCTTTTCTCGCACGTCTTTCCTATATGGACCTGTATAACTTCGGCCCAAATGGAAATACTTCCGAGTTTTCGAAAGGAAACTCCTCAGAAGATGCATCAGCCACTCTACAAGGCCTGACGGTCGCCATTACCCAATTCTGATCTATATAAAGGTGCCTCCATTACCCCTATCGACGAGTACTTGACACAATTAGCATACAAGTACTGCGAAACCATCCAGAACAGCGAGAACCTAATTGCACGGAAGTTTTACGTTTTTGACCCTTCTCTCCTTTGAACTCTTCGGATCCGACCGCCACAGTTTCTTCTTCAGCCCAAAACTGAAGAAAGCACCCTTTGCAACAACATTTCCCTCTATAATAGAGGATTGCTGGACCCATCCCATAGGGTCTACCGCAAACACACTACGCAGACACACGCACTATACAAGATGGCACAAATGCACAGGCACACACACCGACCACCGGCAAGAGTATGCAACGTTTTGGCGAGACTGCTTGTTGGAGGACCTGTGGCGGTTCTTTAAAACCTTCCTAAAGAACCATCCATTTCTTTAAAACAACCTACTTTTTCCTCACTCCATAAACCACTGTACTTACCTGCATTCGAGCAGTGTAAGCTTTCTTTCATGTAACTTTCACCTGAAAGTAAAACCCCAGCAATCATGCACATCAAACAAATTGTTTCATTCATATTACATGAACCGTGCCAGACAATCGGCTCGGCTTGTCAGCAATTATAAAAGATAAATACCCGCTGGCCGGCGTAATTGTTGACACAGCTGTAGCCGGTATTTTTTTACGGTTCATGAGTGAATATTGCCCCAATCCCACGGTTCGTTACAGTTTCGACCAATTTCCTTTATCGGTTATCTGCCGATCATGGGATTTGGGCACTAATATGATTGACGTTACACAATTATACCCTAGATCATGTCTAACGATGCTCCGGCCTGTTAAACAAACAAACACACAGTAGCATCACTGTGTTTACCCTATTAACCGACCGCTGGTCCATTGTCACCCTGGGCGAGATGTACGCTTGCACATCTGCAAGGCTAATTCCTCCCCATTATACTCATGTACCGGCACCGTCTTGTAAACAAGACCCAAATTTTCGGCTGACCTATTGTCACCAGAATGTATAGTGTTGTATTCCAGAATACTACCCCTATTAGCTTTAACACTGAATCTCCTTACATATCTAACATCTCATTTAATACATACCATAAATAAACATACACAATATTATATCAAGCCAGTTACAGTACATTTAATAACATGCCCCTTTTCATAACTTGCCCCTTTTTATTTCAAAACAGAGCACTTTGATTTTCGTTCAAATTTTATTAAATTTGTTTTGTCCATATTATAATTTACAGTAAATTAGAACACAATGTTCCATAAGTAGAGAGAAATTCTAATTGTAAAGTCAGTTGAGTTGAAGCAGTTGAAGTGAATCAGTTAGTTGAGAAATACAGTCGAGGAAGTTAGTGAAGTAGAAGAGTTTTGAATCAAGAGTTTTGAGTTGAGTTCGAGAGAAGTAGGAGCTCAAGAAGTTTGAGTTATCAGTGTGAGAAGTAAAGTTGAGAAGAAGTTATTAAGAATAGAATAATCCGAAAGAAGAAATAAAGAAATTTACAAAGAAGAAGAAAAACGAATTATTATTTATTCGAGGAAGAAGACGGACAGAAGACGTCTTACCATCCTCTATTAAAGAAAAGGTCCACGCTCTTCCCTCGAAAGAGGAAGCACGGCGTCTCGGATCGTTACAATAGCCTAGAACGGCATTATCATGAACGCCTGAGTAAACACGATGTGCATATCATCGTGACCCTTGAAATAGCGTTTTTGTGTATCTTAAAGCAAAAACCTATTTCGTTCTCAGGCGCAGGTCATCAAAGATTTATGGCCCTCGAAATAGCGTTTCTGTTTATTTAAGACACAGAAACCTATTTCTCCCTTCGGCGATCTTCCCTATCGCGTATGTCTATAATGCCTGCAATGCATTACACCAGCCCATGTTTATTCAGGTGCATTTTCGTCGTTGCCGATATGCAGGCTGAAGGGCAACGTACTTGTCCTATACGGACACATATAGAATCCTCCCACACCGATGTAATCCACCACCGTTGAATCTGACGGATATGGATTGCATCGGCGAGTCAGATTCCTATTACCGCAGCGGACAGTCGTACCCGCTTAGAGTTCCCCTTTTTACCAGCCCGCTACTAAGTAGCCAGTTTCGTTTTCCACCGTTATAATACTCGAGAATGCCGTTGTTCTTTTTAAGTGAACTTTGCATAAAATCTTTCAACGATCCTGAAGGAGTGCAGGCGTCATCGCAAAGGATTAAGTGATTGTGAACTCCCAGTTTTAGGCGCATGTGCCAATGCCATATTAAAGATAGAAATAAAGAACACCAATCAACTAAGTAACTTGCGTGCATTTTTATTTTTCTGCTTATTTGAGGTAAGTGTTTTAAGGTGTTGGTAAGTGTTTTAAGGTGTTGAGTTGAACTAGTGCCCATGTACGGTACAATAATCAACACCCACAGACCCCGGCCCCATACCCAGTGTTAACACCTCCATTATAATGTATGCAGCTCACATATGGGCAGGAGCCGCACAGTATAAGTCGTACATGAGGGGAGTGAACTCGGCACATAGGCTGGCATCACTAAGAGTATGCTGTGCATTCCGAACGGTATCCGAAGATGCTATAAATATTTAGGCCGGGAGGACACCACCTCCAGAGAATCGTCGGAGAATGCGGTCACAATTAGAGCTCTCAAGCCTAAGAGAATGGCAACGAAAGTAGGATTCTTCCACCAAAGAAAGATGGACCCACACCATCATCATCATCGGCACTACAACCAGGATCCGGTCTTGGCTTTATTTAGCAAATTTCTCCTCCGGTATCCGGTCCATATCCGAGAGTTGTCAAATTGTCTATAATAATTCGTTTTTTCGGGCAAGGTTATTAGCCTTGCGCCAAAGGACCCACACCATGATACCTGATATAGAAACATGGGTGAAAAGAAAGCATAGCGGGCTGAACTACCACTTGACTCAGCTAATATCAGGACATGGATGTTTTCGAGAATACTTGCACAGGTATAAGCATGTGAATCACCCATACTGCTTGTATTGCGAAGGCAAAATAGAAAATGAGGAACACGTACGCACAGAGTGCGTGAGCTTCGAGACCGCACGAACGATTTTGGAGAGACATATGAGACGGACAGTTACTCGGGGAGGAGTAATAGAATACATGCTGAATTCATAACAGGTATGGTCTGTAACAAATAGTATTCTCTGTGAAATGCTGCAGCAGTTGCGATGCGACGTTATAATTACGAAATAATTTTGAAACTTTTTGGTGTTTAGTAGGCCAGATTTTGATGTTTCACAGGTTCTTTCAGGATTCGGGCTTTTCGAACGCTTACGAGTTTTCAACCTCGGGCTTCCTCGAATCCTGTCCGCAGCGCCAGTTTGTGGTGTATAAAGCCACAAAAATTTGGGTATAAAACAACTTGGTTACCTGTATTTCTCAGTGTGGGGGCGTCTATTAATTCGCTTCCAAGCCTTCTGTTAGGGCTCCTCTTCTTCTTCAGCGGCTGCTCCACCACCTGTGGTTCCTCTTCAGGTTCCTTCCTTTTAACACGACCTGGGTGGCCACCGCCAACTGGCGACTTTTGAGAGAAACACGATGGATAGATTTGGCCAATCCAAGTTTAGACACTTGCGTCTGTAAACGGCGCTCCACACAAGGAAAGAGTTTTTTCTTTTTCTTCGTTTAATTTCCAAACGTTTTTCTTCTTACAATTTAATCTTTTTACTTAGACCAAAAGGGGAAAATTCACTTTTTCAAAATTATTTCGTAATTATGACATTTTTCTTTTTACAATTTCTTCTCAACAGAACAATGAATACGGGACAACTCTTCTGCCTCTTCCTCCTTCAACGGTATAACCGAACTCTCAAAAAAAACCGTATCTTAAAAAACAACAGTCAACAACGGAATCAAAACAAACTTGTTGTTCCTTTCTCTCCCTCTCCATCAACATCCACTCCGAAAACAGAAATCGAACTTGCACACGATCCACACTCGAACAGGGGTATGTTCGCACACTCAACATGTGGATCGTGTGTCTTTCCCACCACCTTACCATCAAATTATATTAAAACCAAATTATATTAAAAACAACTAAATGATGGGGGTGGTGGAAGCCGCACGTAACACCCGCCACACTTTTTTTTTTTTTTTTGTGGAGCAATCTTCCATTTAAAGTTACTGCGGGCGAAATTCAAAAAGTCACTGACTTATCAAACTGTCCTCGTACTTGCTATGCAGATCATGCTCCTTAGCTCCTTACGTGTGTTGACAAATTCCGCATGTAGCTGTGGGTATGTGTTACGGTTGATTGCTCTTTATTACCAAGTTGTGCCCTGTTGCATTCCGCTCGTACACGGGAAATTTCTAATTCCTCCAATATACTGGTTTGATAGTCCTTGGTGACTATCTTTATCGTGGCACGGCAGTTTCGCATGCATTAATTAGCCACTTCGTGACTTTTCAGCCTGTCCGTTCGCATCTGAGTCCGCGTCGAGTGGTGGATTGGATCTTCCATCATTTAACCGAACAGCCCCGCATCGAGTTTTTTTTCATTGCAACCATTTTTCAGAGCTTTCTTCACCAATCTGCCTGAGAGGAATGCTCTGTATGGTAATATTCGTAACATCACGGCTTGGTGGTCACTATGGGTGTAGGATTTCCAGAACCCGTGACTCTATGTTCCTTGTTAAAACGGTACTGAGAAAACTGATGATCTTTCGGTTGTGAAGGTGTCATCAACACCTTCATTAAGTAGTATTACATCTGGGATTGCGAGTGCTTCGAATAATGCCTGACATCTACTTTTGGTGCTTGTGTTTCCCCATTCTATTGAAGCCTTCGGCAATTATTAGGGGATTCATTGTTCTGTCACCTTTAATTACTCGGTGTAGAAAGCTTTTGAACACTTCTATTCTCCGCTGTGAGAGCGTAATAGCAGTAGAATTGAGTGCTAGATGTGTGCGTGTGTTTTAACAGTATTCTGAACATTTTTCGTCCACCTTCGATGACCCTGGCGAAGAAATTATATTCCTATTCTCGTGTGCCTGGAAGTGGACATAGCTTAACATCCCATAAGGATTGATGGGCTGGTTTCCCCACCCCCTTCGAGATATGTTTTGATAATGCCTTGCCGGGCGATGACATCCATCAATAATAAGTAGCAGCATAACTTCTATTATCGCGGCAGTTGTATTGATCCATTTGTAGAAGGCTCCATAGTTCTCAAATATGCATAACGTTTCTCCTACCAGCAATATAGTAGTTAGTCTAACATTTTAGGAAAGCGTTTTGAAATTTTCCCAAACCACAATATTTTCCATACCCAACTGGAAATTATACTTCCTTCTCCACATGTTTTTGTCATATTCATTGTATTGCCCTCCTCCCTCTTCTACTTTTGTTGCCTCGCAGTAGAGTAGAAATCCGTTTACATCCCCATTCGATATCCTGTGTAATTATAATGAAGAATAGAAACTCTTTTTTTTTGTCGACCCACATGAGTGTGGCAGATTTCCTATTCTGTGGGTTATCTCACTGCATTCATGGTTAAAGGGAATCGGCATTCGTGCTTCTTCTTCTCATCTCTGTTTTCAGTTTCTAGTTTACCCACAATGATCCTCGTACGTGCTTCATATTAAAAACAGGAAGTAACACATCTATCAGCACGAATACAGATAACACAAACCACCTGTATAATCGCTGTGAAATATGCACCTAATTTAAAACAATACGTTTGCAACTACATCTTATTTCGAACTAGCATTTCTTTCGTCCCTGCCATCTTTACTTCTGGCGTAAAACTTGTGGTTATTCCCGAGAGCGTAATCGGCACAATACCTTGTTTACTGCTGCTGTTATTAGTCTTCGGTTGTAAACTGCAGGAAATGTTCCAGTGAGAGTTGTGATAGTTTTTACCGTGGTGAGCCGGTAGATTTTCGTCCTTGTAGCCCATCTGGCACTTGGGAAATGTCATCCGATTTCCTACGGCGATAAGAAATTTAACGAGGAAGTGGAAAATCGTGTTTCCCTATCCGGTCTGTGTAAATGTAGTGTCACTGCCTTTGATTTCCTGTCCACACAATATAACTCACAGAATACACTGGGGGACCTTTGATTTCGACACTGCAGAGCTCCTTCGCGCTCTGTGTTTGGTTCGTGGTGTATATCGGTCCACCGTCAACACAATTTCCCTATATTTGTATTTACAATCATCTAGAGAAGAATGGACACAACACACAATCGACGAACGACATACAAACGCATCCAGAAATTGTGGGCTATGGACTATTCGTTCTTTATTTCAAAGTGGCCTCTTATTTCCCACTGCGCCTTCGCTTGCGTGCCAGAAGCAAAGAAACAACCAAAAATGCCATCTGTAACTCTCGAGAACTCGCGTATAGCGGATGCTAAACAAATTGTGAATTGTAGCTTGTAAAAGTGTAGTACTTGCGAGGCCAGATGCAGAAATACGCCCGACAATTACCAGGCTCATTGAGAATAGAGTGCATAAAAGAACTAAGCGCCAGGAGGTATTCTGCAGAAGGCATGAAGCATGAATCATGAGCCAGAAGCCAGAAGCCAAGAAGCAAGGACCCGACACTAGGAACGAACACCTAAGGACTCAGGACCTAGGTTTAAGTTGATTTCTGCACGACTTGTAACTCAAAAGCTATTGAGAAGAGGACAAATGCAGCTACCAAAACCACCATCAAATAAAAGTCGAAACCATGCCAGCCCAGGCTACAGTAAAATATGCACATTGCCAGGAGAATGTTGAGGATGCACCTCACAACCAAAGTGAGACGAAAGTTTGGTTCGTCGTTCTGTCTATTGTACTCTGGTTATTTGGTGCTACTGAATGAGTGCTACTAGAAGATGCCACACCTCCGGAATCGGATAGAATTACCTGGTTTCTGTAGGTGTGTATTCGGTGGCGCGTTAGTGACATACTTCTGGTACAACATGCACTCGACGGAAGTCCTTGTGTAAAATATAAGAGCGGTTATTCATTGCAGCCAGCATGGTTTTCATGTGAGCATCGTGATGGCTATGGCTGACTGTGGATGCCAGTTTTATGTTACTGTGGTTTCACAATATTTATCTCTGCCTTGAGGTTTTATTTTTAGTGAGCCCAGTAAGTGAATCAGCGATTTTTCTCGATGTGTCCGAGTATATGGAACACCTAGCTCTTAGGGTTCGATGTGATATTGTGTTAATAAAATAATTGGACATGGATTTATTTTCCAAATGTGTTATGTAAATGGATGGAGAAGAAACAGCGAGTCAAAATGGTGCCAATGTGACTTTAGAAGAGTTCGCCACACTTGGACATTTCGGAGATGTTCAGTATGATGATGATAAAATTGGACGCGCAAGCTACAGACATTAACACAAAATTGGACGCGCAAGCTGCAGATGTTAATGCAAAATTGGATGCCCAAACGCAGTGGATCAAATGTAATTTTCAACACTTTAAGGAAGAAATTCGAAACGAAGTAGAAAATCTGGATCTAAAAGTCACCTATGAAATAACGTGAATCGAAAAGAGACTTGAGTGTGTTGAGAGAAATAAGACATCGCCTAGCAATCAGCATGACTACAAAGATACAAGGATGCAACCGCCAACCTTCGATGGAAGGGGACCCTTCTCCGTATTTATACGTCAGTTTGAAGCCGGGGCCAATTATAATAAGTGGTCGGATGAGCAAAAGTCAACATCACTAATCTTGTCACTCCGCGGGGCGGCTGCAGTATTGCTACAAACCATGCCAGCAGAGAAGCAAACAGATTTCCAAGCGGTAAGAGACGGCCTTGAAGCTAGGTATGGTGACAACCACATGCAGCAGGTCTACCGCATGCAACTGCGAAGCAGAACGCAGAAACCTGGAGAAAATCTTCAACAGTTGCAGGCAGACATTCAGCCATTTGCAACCTTGTCTTATTCAAATATGACTAAGAAATTTCTGAACGAGGTAGCAATGGATGCATTTATAAACGCACTCCAATATCGGGACTTCCAACAGGCCGTTAGTTTGGCGGGAAAGAAGACGACTAATGAAATACTGGCGTTCGCATTGGCATATGAATCTGCCAAACTGGCTATCAGGAATACATATAGAGTCCGAGATGCGACCGTCGAGGAACGACGACCTTGCCTCTCTCCACCATAAGTCGCTCTCCGAGATCACCTCCCTCATCAGAGACAACAACAAAACAATCGTCAACCAACAGATCCACACGTTCAACGAATGCCTTAATACTTCAACTCTTGAATTAATCCAAGCCTTTCGTTCTGACTTGGATAAAATCCACCAATCGACATCCAAAAATACGCCTGTTCATTGTTCCAGTCCCCTTTTGGATGACATTCTCGGCAAGCTTAACAGCCTTAGTGAAGAGCTCACCTTATCGCAATCCTCCACTCATAGCCACCTTATCTCGGCCGAACCTAACCCGTTACTGGAGCTTGTACTCCATAAACTCGATTCTGTCGCTGATGAACTTTCGACTTTCCGTTCTGTGCTTGGCCAACTTGACTCCGCGTTTGCCTCCATGCATTCAAAGAATACAAACCCCCACCCCTCCCCTCGATGCATTTCATCTCTTTACGACGAACTCTAGCATGTAACCCCACCTCCGCCTCTTCCCACTACACCCACTCCTCCCCCACCCCCTACTTCAATCGACATCCCACCTGCCTACACGACTCCCCAAACTGAGTCTCCTTTAATAGTCCACTTTGGCACATCTTGGACACCTGCTGAATGGCAAGCTCGACTTAACAAACTGGAGCACTCAAATCTAGCAGTTACATCATACCTGTTAAAGGGCGCACCAAGAACTGCGATCCCAGCCTGGATTGCTGAATTCTTCCGAAATTCGAAATTGACGAAATTCAGCATTCCTGTAAAAGAATGTTACCCGCTTCCCGGCAGTATGATGAAACCTAGTTTCCGCTTAGTCCTTCCCTCTAGATATGACTGGATTTTCCACCCGGATAATAATGCGCATTGTAGGATCGGCGGGATGTCGTTATCCCTAAGCAACCCCAACAAACCGTCAAAACCATTGACGTCTTCACTTATACCCACTCATGGATATAACAACAGTACTGTCCGTCCCAAATCGACACTCGCTCTTCCTCCAAAATCCTCCAGAGGGCCCCGCGGTCCAGGTACAACTCGTCCTATAAATTCCCTGCCCAAGCCAAATACCATGCACACTCCGTTCCCCATTCCCAGAAGCACGCGCACTCGCGTCCACGACCCAACTCTAAGTCGACCCACCAAATCCTCTCCCAAGCCTAGGTTCAAACGATCTTCCCTCCCTTTACCACGCCGTGACCGCATTCCTTATCCCAAACCCATCCCCACACATTCCCGCCATGTCATCCTGCCCAACACAAACCAAACCACTCCCCCCACGTCTCATCCTGCCCCTAACCCCAGCCCCTTTCCGCTCTTTGACCTTAAAACAGGTGCTAAATATACCAATTTCCACAGATCGCACACTCTCAATCCCTTAGGCCCCACCCACGAAAGCTCAGCCCATTTGTCCTCCGAGCCGTGCACAAGATCGAATCTCTTACCCTCTCGCCCCACTTCCCCATCTCGCCACGGCCCCACTCCCCCCGCCCCCACGGTTTTGACCCCCTTCTACCGCCCCCCCGTCAAGATCACTCAACAGTCCCTTAGGACATCTGAATGCCGCTATGCCCTCTCAAAGCTTCGAAATAGTCAGACCTACGATAACGTCCGCATTTATCTAGTTTATCTTCATGGTAAATCTGATACAGTTTGCTATGAAGGCAAAACGAAAACGAGCGTTAAGATCTCCAGTCAACAAGAAGGTCTCCCCACCGATTTCCCTAGCCTTCGTAACCTGTTCATAAAGTTCCACGAAAATTTCAATATTCCCCCTCTTAAAGTAACAAGAGACCTCTCGGCTCTCCGACAATACATTTGCTCGAAAATGGCACCTGGTCCACCACGCAGCGAACCCACTAAAAATATTTTTTTTCGGCCCTAATCGGCTGCCCACCCCACTCTCCATGGGGTCCCCAATTCTTGTCCCCTAACCATATACTATCAGAATGTCAGAGGACTTCGCTCCAAAACCCAGTCGATCTTACACAATACCCACTCCTTTCCCTATGATATATACGCCCTGACCGAAACCAACCTCATCCCCAGTATCAACAGCCTAGAACTGTTCCCCCCCTCCCTAACAGTTTTTCGTGACGACGATGTCCATCATTCCTTGCCAGAAACCCCCTGCCGAGGCGTGTTGCTTGCCGTCCAAAACGGACTAACATCTTCTCTTATCACCTTCTCTTCTTCACCCTACCTCGACTATGTCGCTATAAAAGTTGAACACCGCTTAAAGTCCTTGTATATCATTTGCTTCTACATTCCACCTTCGCAAGCTACCGAGGCATACGAACTCGCTATTGCTGCAATCGACTGCTTAACGGAACTGAGTTCTTCCCAAGACGACATTGTAGTCCTGGGCGATTTCAATCTCCCCCATCTCCAATGGTCGTTGTCTGACGATGAGTCCCACTATATCTCTAGCCCCTCTACTACCAAGGAGTGTCTCTTAATAGACAACCTCACCGACTCTAGCCTTTACCAAGTCAGCAATATCCTAAATCATCTGGGCAGACAACTCGACCTAGTGTTCACGACAGACCCCTGTAACTCCTCAGTTACCCCTAGTCCCCACATCCTCTCAACCATTGACAACCACCACCCCCCACTTCTCTTATCCTTATACCCCGACTACTCAGCCCACAGCATACCCACTCCCCTCCCCTACCAATATTCTTTCAATTTCCGAAAAGCCAATTTCCGGCTCATAAATGAGTACCTCAGCAATACCTTACCCCGCTTAAATGATATTAGTGTAGAGGTCGCTACAGCCTCGCTCTACACAGTAATCTACAACGCCATATCCCTATTTGTCCCTTATTCCCAAAACAGGTTATCATTTTCATCGCCCCCTTGGTATAATCACAGACTCCGCACACTTCGTAACAAGAGGAATAAGTTGTGGAACACTTTCTTAAATACGCGTTCTCCTCTGGACTATTCCAACTATCTCGGTTACTTTTACCAATTCACCGAGCTTTATAGCTCCCTTTGCCACAATTACCTTGCCAAAGCCCAACTCAATCTGATCAATGACCCCAAATCTTTCTACCACTTTATCAACTATAAACGGAAATCAGATGCCTATCCCAACTCTCTTTTCTACGACTCAACTACTTCATCTGATTCCCAAACCATAGCCAATCTTTTCGCATCCTTCTTCAAACTATCCTTCACGGACGACTCATTCGAGCCTAACCCCTCCTACTTTACTGGCATGTCTCAATTCTCCCTTAGCCCACTCATCCCTCTACACATACAACAACACCAAGTTAAAGAAAAACTTGAACAACTGAAAGACGATTTCAGTCCCGGCCCAGACGGACTCCCTGCTATCTTCTTAAAAAAATGCTCCTCTTCTCTCTATCTTAACTCTCGAACCTGTCGTGTGCGATTTAGATCCACCCTCTCCGATCCTTTCTCTCCAACCTCAGGTGTCCCCCAGGGCAGTCATCTCGGCCCTCTCCTATTTATCCTAACCATAAAAGACATAGGCTCGTGCATCAATCACTCCATCATCTCGCTTTACGCGGATACCAAAATCTTCAAGACAATCCGCTCTCCCCTTGACTCCTCACTTCTCCAATCGGATCTTGACAGCTTTTCGAAAAAATAACTGCCTAGAACTGAATATCGCCAAATGTCACACAATCACCTTCTCTCGGAAACGCTCCCCCACCCAGCCACGTTCCTATCTCTTGCTAGACCAACCAATAACACCCCCTTTACTACCGGAAACGGACTTTACCAATTCAACGTGATGCCTTTTGGATTGTGTAATGCTCCAGCAACGTCTGAACGATTAATGAAAAGTGTTCTACGGGGACTTACATGGAAGACGTGTCTTGTATGCTTGGACGATATCATCGTTGTTGGAAGGAATTTACCAGAACACATCAATAATCTGCGCTCCGTCTTCGAACGACTAAGACAGGCCAACTTAAAACTCAATTCGAAGAAATGTGAACTCTTCCAAAGGAGAGTAAAATTCCTGGGACACATCGTTTCATCTGCAGGAGTTCAAACGGATCCTGATAAGATAGCAGCTGTCCAAGAGTGGCCTACTCCAGAAGATAAGCAACAGTTAAGAAGCTTTATGGGGTTAGCCACATATTACCCACGGTTTGTTAAAGGTTTCGCCAATGTGGCTAAAACCCTACATGAACTAACGGATAAAGACAAGAAATTCAATTGGACAGAAAAGTGTGAGGCAGCATTCAACACATTGAAGGCCGAGTTATGTAAGACTCCAACATTGGCATTCCCAAGAGCGGATCGCCCATTTTTATTGGATACTGATGGAAGTAACACAGGAATCGGAGCAGTGTTATCACAGGAAGTCGATGGTAAAGAGAGAGTTGTCGCATATTATAGTCGAGTTCTATCTAAGCCAGAGAGAAACTACTGCGCAACAAAAAAGTAACTGCTGGCTGTCGTAGAAGCCGTTAAGAATTTCCATAAGTACCTCTACGGACGTCGATTCCACCTTCGAACGGATCATGCCGCCCTGAAATGGTTGTTAAATTTTAAGAATCCGGAAGGACAGATAGCTCGATGGATCGAACGACCTCAAACGTACGATTTCCAAATTTCCCACCGTCAAGGGAAGGTGCATAATAACGCTGATGCTCTATCAAGAAGACCATGTAAGCCAGATTGTAAACATTGTCATAGAGCGGAAGAGAAAGAAGAGGCGTACGACCTGCGAAATGTACAAGTAGAAGTACTAGATGGGTGGACGGGTGATGCTATACGCGCAGCTCAACTTCTGGATGAAGATATGTCGCTAATCCTGGAACACAAAGAAAAGAACGAGCGGCCAACTTGGAACAATATTTCCGACAAGAGTGGAACATTTAAAGCATATTGGGCACAATGGAATTCCTTGCTGGTAGAAGATGGAATTCTAAAGCGTAAATGGGAAGCCGCGGACGGAAAATCCCATCGAACACAGATTCTAGTCCCACCATCAAAGGTGAAGGATATACTAACAGAAATGCACGACGGGGCCTCCGGTGGACATCTGGGAGTTAATAAGACACTTTCAAAAATACGATCTCGCTTCTACTGGCTTCACATGAGAGATGACGTTGAGTCTTGGTGTAGGAAGTGCACAACTTGCACTACGACCAAAGGACCAACAGCAAAACCAAGGAGCGCTATGAAGCAGTACAACGTGGGTGCCCCTTTCGAGCGAATTGCGATTGATATCTCAGGACCATTCCCAAAAACAAACGACAACAACAAATACATCTTGGTTACCATGGATTACTTCAACAAGTAGGTGGAAGTCCTTCCAATTCCAAACCAAAAGCAACAACCATCATTGAGCAGCTCATCAATAATTGGATCAGCAGATATGGAGTTCTCTGTGAGCTTCATTCCGATCAAGGCCGAAACTTCGAATCACAGATATTTCAAGGCATCTGTGCGGCACTGGGCGTAAGGAAAACCAGGACGACACCCTTACATCCGCAGTCAGACAGAATGGTCGAAGGGTTCAACCGAACAATGAAAGAGCATTTATCGAAGGTCGTTAGTGATCACCAACGAAATTTGGAACAAATATGTACAAACCTTTCTTATGAGTTATAGATCGGCTAATCACGATACGACAGGCCATTCTCCAGCAAGAATTATATTTGGACGAGAGTTACGATTACCAGCCGATCTGCGATTCGGAATACCTCCAGACGCCATAGATAAGACCGAAGACTACGTAGCCGAATGGAGAAATCACCTCGATGAGATTCATCACTTGGTTCGAAAGCAAATCAAGGTATCAAGTGACAGGATGAAAACAAGGTACGACGTTCGAGCCAACGCATCCGGATTTAATGCAGGCGATATCGTGTGGCTTTATAACCCTCATCGGCAAAACGGAAGGTCACCGAAGTTGCAGCAACATTGGAAAGGACCGTATAAGATTCTCACAAGAATTAACGACCTTGTCTATAGGATTCAGTGAAGACGAACGGCAAGATGAAAGTGGTACATCGTGACCGACTGGCGACTTTTTGTTAACCCAGGAGACCAGTGAACTTAGTTCGGGACGAACTAATCTAGGCGGAGGGTTTTTTTTTTTTTTTTTTGGTTTCGGTAGGAAGGTGGAGGGTAGTGTGACGCATACTAGAATATTCTAGAAAGTCCGAAACAAAGTACTAGGATATACTAGAAAGTACTGGAAAACTGGAGACTATGACCAGTAGAATATTCGAGGCTATGGAACGGACGGAAACGAACCACCGAATCAGAAGGAGGAAAAACGGTATAAATTCGTCGCACGCAGATCGGGGAGATAAGTAAGAAGTAAGAAGTAAGCAGAGTCAAAGACGCGATAAGTAAGGAAGCGATAAGTCAAGAAATCGTTAAGTGTACGGTAAAAGTAACGGTTGTTATTAACGGACAAATAAAGTGTTAGATTAATTCAAAATCGATTTAACGGCTCTTATTTATTAAAAATAATTAATCCAGCGAACCCTAAGCTCGCTACAATATATTGACGAGTAAATACCACCTCTCAGAACCATTTGAAATCCGGGACGGACTAAAGCAGGGAGATGGTCTATCACCGTGTCTCTTTAACCTTGTGCTCGAGTATGTCATCAGAAAGGTACAAGACGACAACATGGCCGGATCATCCCTGAACGGGGTCACACAAGTGCTCGCATATGCGGATGACATCGCCGTTCTGGGCGATAATCTAGAGACTGTTAGTAAAAACTGTGAAATCATCATGCAAGCGGCAGAAGAGGTGGGCCTAGAAATAAATGAAGACAAAACAAAATACATGATTACGGCGAGAGCAGGTGGGTCTCAGAGAACACATATAAACGTCAGAGGTAAGATCTTTGAAAAAGTTAAAGAATTTAAATATCTGGGAACGATACTGACGGCCAGTAACGAAATGTCGAAGGAAATTAACAAGAGACTGCATTCCGGCAACGCGAGTTGGCACGCAGTCAGTAAACTGCTGAAATCCAGACTGCTATCACGTAACATAAAGCTCCGTGTCTATAGAACCATAATCATGCCAATTGTTCTATATGGATGCGAAACATGGGCTCTCACTAAACGGGAAGAAAACAAATTCCGTCTATTCGAGAATAAAGTTTTGAGAGGCATCTTTGGAGGTAAATATGACGAGGAGGCAGGACAATGGAGGAGACTCCATAACCACGAATTGGAAGAACTATATCGCAAACCTACAATAGTGAGAGTAATCAAGTCGCGAAGATTAAGATGGGCCGGACACGTGGCGCGAATGGGGAACGATAGGACCGTGCATAGAATTCTTGACGGTAGACCAACGGGAAAGAGACCGGTAGGACGGCCGCGACGGAGATGGGAGGACAATGTTAGGTTTGACCTTGAGGAGATCGGATCGAATGGTCAAGCGTGGAAGGAGAGTGCCCAGGACAGGGAAGGATGGCGAAGCCGAGTCGGTGAGGTCATGAACTTCCGGGTTCCTACAGGCCAATAAATAATAATAATAATAAATATCACGAGGCGTTCGCAATATGACGGGAAAATTATTCAACACAACAACAAAACATAGTGGCATTTCAAACGAGCTCCAACAACCATCGTACACCACTTTTTGTCAGAAGCTTCTTAACATATACGAATATAGCCATAGACGTCGCGTGCAAACGAAATACATATCCTTCCTGGGTTGGTCTCACATGGATTCCATTTTAGCGACACGAAATCCAGAGTGAATGAAGTTTTACAACAAGAAAACACAGAGACTTTATTCACTTGAAATATTTAAATAGATTAACATCAAAGTGCGAATTCGGTCGAACATATGGGAGAAAAAGCAGCAGGAGACAAAAAAGGATCTAACGACAAATGGAGATGTCCTGCGAAAAGGGTAAATTCAAAAGGATGATGCACAGTACTTTTCAAAAGTTCTCTGGCGCTCAACAATGTATTCACGGTTAAGTGGATTTCGAACGAGCCACAAATTTGTGGACTCTGGAAATCCAGTTCGGCACCAGAGATTCTGTACGTTTCGGGTGGAAGTTCAACGAGTTCGAGACAATAGAAACAAATTACAATAACATAATAATAATATTTATATTAATAACAATATTTATAATACTGTAATAATAAAAATGGAGAGTTGGATCTCAACGCACAGCGGGATACTCTAGTGGTTTCGTTCTTATACTGCTCAGAGGGAAAAAAGGGAAGACAATTTGTTCACTGTTTGTATTTTTATTGGTGCTAACATTACATGCGATTTGAGCAAAACACTTTTTATTTATCCGCCTTATAAAAGTGCTACAGTTTCCTTCGACAATAACTGAGATTTTCAATTAAAAAGTCACGTGCATGCAAGGAAACTAGAAGGCGCGAAACGGCTACCGATGATTGGTGGAAGCCGGCTGACTCGCTGTGGCGAAAAACGAATTCGACACCAAGCAAACGTGCCACGTTTATTTTTCGAAGATCACTCATTGCAGTGCAAAAAACTTCTTAAAAACTACGACAGGGGGACTATGTTAGGGGGAACATCATGCAAACATTCTGATAAATAACCGAACTTTAAGAAATTCATCATCGCAAAATCGGGCTCATTCTCGAAGCTCTGTCGACGCTCGACTGATAATGGCATTTTGTAACAGCAGGGGCATCAGCTTCACAAATACGAATGTCAACGCCGTCTACCAATATTTGCAAACAGCAAATATCCTTGCCCTAACTGAAACCCAGGTCGATTTGTCAACCGATTCGCCATATCTTCGTTGCTCAGGATACAACTTACATTCGAGACTCCGTTTTAAGGGTGAGGCCTGCGTCTCCATGCAAGATGATCAGGCTTCCCAAGGGATGGAGGCGTTAGAATCCAATAACATCAGGTGGCTGAAAGTCGTGCTGAGGAATTCTGTTAAATTTTTTTGTTGTCTTTTCCGCTCCCCGAATGACGATCGACCGGCACCATTTTTCGAACATCTTTCATGTACCGTCGACTGGATACAGATCAACCACCCGGCTCCTGAAATCGTCGTCCTTCCCGATTTTAATACGAGGGTGGGCTGACAAGTTTCCGACCTCAACGTGAAGATAACGCAGTCGTCAATAAAAGTTAGTGAATGTAGTTGTGCATCTTTTGACAGTTACTCACTCAAAATTTCAGCCATTTTGGACGGGTAGTTTTTATTTGACAATCGTTTGAGTGAGCCGCGACTCTATTGTCACCAAGTCCAGCCAGATACTTGCCTAGCGGATGACATCGACACCATCGGTAGATCCGATTCGGCTGTACAAGACTCCTTCAACCAGATCGAGCAGGCGTCACAAAAACTGGGTACTACACATTAATGAGGGGAAAACTAAGTACATGGTGGCAACTTCTGCGAAGAGAAGACCTAACGTTGGTCAAACTATCAGGGTAGTGGAGCACGAATTTGAAGTAGTGCAATCCTTTAACTACCTTGGGTCAATAGTAACAGCCGATAACAATATGGAAAAAGAAATAGGCGGACGGATGATCATGGTCTATCAAGCCTCTTTAAATCCCAAAATTCATCCAGAACATCCAAGCTTCTACAGTACAAGACCAGTCCTCACGTATGGATCCGAGACCTGGGTGCTCAATAAAAGGCACTCTGTACTCTTAGCGGCGTTCGAGAGGAACGTCTTAAGTAGAATTGTTGGCCCCGTATGTGAGGGAGGACGATTCCGGAGACGCTACAACCATGAGTTGCACGCAATCTACCTTGACGCTAATGTCGTAAGAAAAATCAAGCTCGGTAGACTCCGGTGGGCGGGACATCTAGTTCGAATGAGCGAAGAGGAGCCTGCCCGGAAAGTCCTTTGTGGCAGGATGTATGGAAGGAGACGCAGACCTTGTCTGCGATGGAGGGATGGCGTAGACCAGGACGGCCAGAGACTGGGAGTACCAAACTGGATGACATCGGCTTGAAATCGGGACCGGTGGAGAGATTTGTTAAATAAGGTCAGGGCCGGGTCCCGGTTGTAGTGCCGATGATATATATAGATATCTATAAGTCTGATGGAAGACTCTCCTGAAATGGATCCGACCAATGACGAACAGTGCGCAGAACTTCCTAAAGAAACCGTTCCGCCAATTGTGGTGTTAAAAACAACTAGTGCTAAAGTGCGTGATATTTTGAGCAACATTAAGATAGACAAATACTTAATTAAAAACATATCGCTTGGACAAAAAATATATGCTCCAACAATGGACATATATAACAAAATCAGAACCGAACTTTTACGGTTAAAATGTGAGTTTTTTACCCACTCGCGTAAGGAAAATCGTCCATTAAAGGTAGTGTTATCCGGCTTAGACTTGATTAGCAACGATATTGTGAAAAATGAACTAATTGCACTCGGGATGAAGTGCATAGATGTTAAAACCATCACATTAAACTCGTCAACAAAAGCCCTGTACAAACACTACTTGTACATCGTCTACATTCAACGCGGTACTGTTAAATTAAACGAACTAAAACGGAACTACTCTACCTTGTTCAAAACCATCGTTCGCTGGGACTTTAAAAAACATCATCCAGGTAAGGTCACACAATGTCACAATTGCCAGCTTTACGGTCACGGCTCGATGCATTGTCACATAAATAGCTTTTGTGCAATCTATTCGGGAAACCATAAAACATCCGACTGCAAAACGAATGAGGTCATCAAGTGTGCAAATTGTAGTGGGCCACATAAATCCACTGATCCAGAATGTATAAGCCGAAAGCAGTACATAGACATTCGCCGCAAATTATCCCCACGTGGACGTGGTACAGGAAATACAACGTTCCTACAGGCTCCGAGTGACAAACAGCAGCCACTGCCCGACCGATTATCCATTGATAATTTTCCTCCACTACCCCGATCTGTGCGTCAAACTCCACCTCCTTCATCCACCTGGGCTTCTGGCCTCCATCAAACCCAGCAACCTTCCAACAGTGATACGACACACACGAAGAAAAATCCGTCTGAAACTATAACTAATGATAACTTGTTCTCATTTAGCGAGATAAACTCTCTTCTTAATGAAGTTGTAACCAAGCTTAGTGCTTGTCAAACTAAAGCTGACCAATTTAACGTCATTACTTCATTAGCTATTAAGTACATATACTCGGAAAAAACATTTTAAGAAACTCTCTTAACATCATAACTTGGAATGCGAGAAGCATCAAAAACAAAAAGCATGAATTTTTTAGTTTCTTGATAAATTTTAATATTGGCATTGCACTTGTTTCAGAAACCTGGCTCAAACAAGGCATTTCTTTCTCACATCAAAATTACATATGTTATCGCCTAGACAGGGTACATGCTAGTGGTGGAGGTGTCGCCATTGTTGTGAAAAAATGTATAGAACATTCCTTGCGTCCTTCATTGCACCTTAAGTTAATTGAGGAAATTAGTATAGATGTAACATTAAGTGATAACTCCAAGGTGAGTCTTTTTTCGGTCTATTTCCCTGGTGGAAATAGAAACATTGAGAAATCTACTTACTTTAAGCGGGATCTGCAAAAATTGTATAGAGTCAACACTCGAAACAAGGTAATTATTGGTGGTGATCTAAACTGCAGACATCAGTCGTGGAATTGTCTTAGGGCAAACTGCTGGGGTAACATTTTACTAGATGTTACTGAATCCAGCCCAAGTTTTTCCATACTTTATCCACTTCTCCCCACCTATATCCCAGCGAGTGCTAACAAGAACCCCTCAACTCTTGATCTATATATCACTAATATTCCAAATTACTGCACAGTACCATTAACTCTAAATGCGTTAAGTTCAGACCAACTTCCGATCAGCCTCACAGTGAATCATACAGTAGCTGTAAATCGTACCAGTTTATACCACAACTATTCCGCCGCCAAATGGAATTGTTATAAATCATATATAAACACGAACTTGGTTCTAGGTGATACCAGCCTAAATTCTATAACCTGCGCGAGCACATTGATATCCTATGTAACAATTTTGTTTCTGTTATCAATAGAGCGGCCGATCTTGCGATACCTAAATGGTCCACTGCTCCAGTTGATAAGGCACCGCTTCCTGAAAATATCTTACATCTGATTAGGCTACGAAACTCTGAAAGAAGAAAATGGCTGCGTTATAGAATCGATTGTTTTCTAGTTAATGTTAAAGTCTTAAATAATATCATTAAAAACGAAATCTCAACATATGGGAACAAGTGTTGGAATAAACACCTTTCCTCTCTTGACAAAGCAAGCAAACCGTTCTGGAAAATATCAAAAATTATGAAAAAGAGAGGATCAAGTATTCCTCCGTTTAAAGTTCACGACAAGTTGTTTATTTCTTCAGTGGAGAAATCGAACCTACTTGCTAACACGTTTAGTAAGAACCACTCCATATCTATGCATCTAAGCGACGCGTATACTGAAGCTGAAGTTGCTAACACTATCCATGTACTTTCTCAAACACCAGCTGAAATTACTTACGCAACTAATATCAGCAAAGTTAAAGAATTGATAAAAAAATCGAAATCAAAAAAGGCTGCGGGTCTCGATAATATTAACAACAAATTAATCAAAGCACTTCCACCTGCTGCAAGTAACTATTTAACGTTCATTTTCAACGCTTGTCTTAAGAATTGTTATTTTCCTGACTGTTGGAAAACAGCAAAAGTAATACCTATCCCGAAACTCGGCAAACCGAAGAACAGCCCCGAAAGCTACAGACCTATTAGTCTACTTAGCTGTCTAAGTAAGCTCTTAGAAAAAATCATTAACGAAAGGATTGATCGTTTTGTGGAAGACAATAACATCTTACCAAACTTTCAGTTCGGTTTCCGTAGTGGTCACAGCACAATCCACCAAGTCTTGCGCATTAAAAACCACATAGCTGGTAAATTCATCGACAAGGAGTCAACGGGACTGGTTCTACTAGACATCGAAAAAGCCTTTGATACGGTATGGCACGATGCCTTGATTTATAAGCTACTAAAACTTAAGCTGCCAATACCGCTTATCAAAATTATCCAGAGCTTTCTTCGTTCGAGAAAATATGTTGTGAGTATAGGAACCGACATATCCTCTACTCACCAAATCCACTATGGTGTACCCCAAGGCTCGGTCCTGGGTCCCATATTATTCACATTGTTTGTCGCAGATTTACCATGTCTAGGTGAAAACATTCAGGTAGCTATGTTTGCCGATGATACGGCCATTTTCTCTTCGGGTGCCTTATTCACTAATGTCTACAACTCTTTGCAAGCAGCTCTTGACAAACTAGCAGTATATTACAGGAAATGGAAAATAAAAATAAATGGTAATAAAACACAAGCTGTCTGGTTTTCGAGATGTAGGAAACATTGCTACCTACCAAATGGCACTAAACTCAGTATGTGTGCAGTTGATATTGATTGGTCCGAAGACTGTAGATATCTAGGTATTATTCTAGATAAAAAACTTATCTTTCAAAAACACGTCGCTATCACAATTGACAAAATAAACAAAGTCGTAAGAGTTATGTATCCATTAGTGTGTAGAAAGTCAAAGCTTAGCATCGAAAATAAAATTATAATATATAAAACCATTTTTCAAGCGATACTCCTGTACGGGGCCCCTGTATGGTGTAATTGTGCTCGCACACACAAAATAAAATTGCAAAGGTGTCAAAATAAAATATTGAAAATGTTGCTGAATTTGCCATGGCATTATTCGACACATGAACTACATGAAAACGCTTATGTTAAACCGGTAGAGTTCCTTATTGACAAAATCAACCGAAACTTCTTCGTCAATTGTTCTTTTTCTGACAATATTCTTGTTTCCCGTCTTGCGTTATCCTAAATCACTACATATGTACTCTGTCTATGAAAATTATATCGAGGTCATTACTATATAAAATAACCGGAAACCCGTGCAATATTAGTCTTAAGATTCAAATAAGGGTTTTTTCTTGTAGTTTTCCCTTAATTTATTATTTGTTATTCATTAAAATTGTGCTATTGTCATTATATAGATTTAAGATTATAGTTGTAAAGGAATTGCTATCCTAAATCTCTTAGGTACTAGTTGTAAAATAGACCATAAATGTAATTATCTAGCAAATAAAATTGAATTTAATTGAATTGAATATATATATATAATTTTTTATTTATTTGTTGAAGGTGGCGGGATGACAGGAGCCAATCGTAAGCGTATTATAGGAAAAACACAAGCCAACTGCTAATAAAATGCCCGATTTTCCTTTAGTTTTCACCGAGTATGATGCTGATTCTGAAATTTCACCACCAAGGAAAAGACAAACTACGCAATATATACAACACAGTAGCCAAAAACTATCAATGAAGATCAAGGGAAAAGTATGTACTCCATAACAAGAGAACTGTCGATGAAGGATGCTAGGATTGGCAAGATTATTGCTGTCGACAACAACTGCAGATTCCATGTTCTTAGAAGAGGCTAGATTATGACCTATTTTGATTTTTGACAATACATATATCACACGGACCTATACATGTATGCTATAGTGACGACTGGGTAATGAATTTCGGGTAAAATTGTGGCAAGGTACGGAACTTATAATCTGATTATCTTTAAAACATGAATTCGACAGCGAGAGAGGGTGTGTGTGCGTAACGAGCAAGGATTTTCAACGGAATTGTGCTTTGCTTAGATAGCCACCCTTTGGGAATGTCACAAAGTGCCTTTCAACCGCATGTATTCTAAAAAAAAAAAAAAAAAAGTGGGGTTTGCTGTCTAATGTTTGCACTAAAAGCATCTCGCGCAAGAAAACACGACCCACATCTCATTTAGCATATTAGTAGTTAATAACCCCAACAAACAACAATGAACGCTAAAGACCCAACGTTTTTTAAAATCAGTCTCTCACCACAACGACCAACATTCTTCTGAACATAGAATTTAATTTGCATTTCAACACTGTTATAGCATACTTTCTTCCTTTGCTCCTCTGTTCACTTTTAATAGATTCCAAACAAGTGGATGTGCGATAAAATACCCCCCTCACCCGTTCTATTTTTCATCCGTTGAGAAAACGACTTGACTCTAGGGTATTCCATTTTCAAAGGATGTGATGTTACTAAATAAATAACCAATCGAGCCATTGCATTGAAAATCAATGTCCCAACATAATTTAATTAAATTTCCGTTCGACCATGAGGATCTTCGATTCAAATTTCTTTTCTTTTATTAAGCAAGTTACAAAGGAATGTACTACTGGGGTGTCGATTTAATCCCTATTGACAGATAGAATAGAAACAACAAAATTCGATAGCGTCTTACCAATAAGGGGTTCTGCTTACCGCCTCAATCCTATGTAGGACGACGTTTTTTACATCCTTTTAGTATGTTGTATGGATATATATTTATTTAATTATGTTTTAATTTATTAATCAATTGATTAATTTATTTATTTCGCTACATTCAGGACTTCAAAATGTAGAGCAACATTGAATCTAGTGGAAAGTCTAGCTGACAATAATATGCTTCAATTCTAATTACAAACATCCTTATTCTAAATGTTAATGGGAATTGTAAAGGGTGTTCCGTTAAGAAAGAAAGATGTTAAAAACAAATAAAACAAAGGGTATGTGCTAAATAAGTGATTTCTTCAATCGTTTGGTTAGGTCCATGGCAGTTCTGTGTGCAAAATATCATCGGTCACGGCTTGGGTGACAAACTTCCAAACGATGGTCGAAATTTTTGATAACAGTACTAAGAAAAAAGTCCAAAGGTGCCAAATCGTATGGATATGCGACCAGGAAACTTCTCATTCAATAAATCATGGTGGCATAGCCTGTGAGGCGTTTTTTTTTTTTTGGTGGAAATCTTCAAAGGAAACATATGGACCGATCCATGGCATACCGCATGTTTTCATCCCTCTTATGAGTTTTTGCACAAGCAACTCGTTTTTGATTTCGTTCATAAGAAAGTTTTGAGTTTTGGATAGAGAGTTAGAAGTGAAAGAAGACCTCCGAGAGAGGAAGTTTAAATTAAGTCTTTTGTGTTTTGTATTATAAATTAAATATTATTTGTGTTATAAAATAAAATCAATATTTTGTGATAAATAAATTAAATAAAAGTTAGGAACAATGGTGGCAGCGACGCTTCGAACAATGGTGTTTTTCCAAATCAGTGGTGTGTTATAAAAAAAAAAAAGAGTTGGTGTGTGATAACATTGGTGGCAGCGGAGTTAAAAACAATGAATGTGCCTGGATTAAAACATTGGTGATTAACTAAAATAAAAAACAAAAGTGAAAAACGAAAAAAAGACAGAAAACCAACAGGAAAAGAAAAAAAAACAAATAAAACTAAAAGACGGAAATATGAAAAGAAAACAAAAACAAAAGTGAAAGACGAAAAAAAAAAACAAAAAAAGAGAGAAAACAAACAAGAAAAGAAAAAAAATACACAAATACTAAAAGACGGAAATATGAAGAGAAAACAAAACCAAAAGTGAAAAAAAGAACATAATAATAATGCAGCAAAGACCAGGGTAATACAACTATAAGGCGTGAAGTCTACCTGGCAGTAATTAACAACTACAATATCAAAAAAAAAAAAAAAACAAAAAAAACAAAAAAAACAGGAAAAGAGAAGAAAGAAGAAAGAAGAAGAAAATTGAAGATAAACAATCAACATTAGTAGTAGATGAACAACTATCAACATTAGTAGTGAGTTTTTAGATTTAAATTTGTTGATTTAGTCGTAGATTTAAAAAAATTTTTGATCATAAATTAGAAAAAAAAAACGAAATTTTTGATTACTTAAGTGAAAAAAAAATTAAATTATTTTTATTTTATTTTGATTACTAATGAAATTTTTTCCTTATTTTAATTTTATTTACATAATTTAAATTATTATTTATGTGTTTTACATTCTCTCTGTATTCAAAACATTTTTCTTTCAAAATTAATTTTTTAGATATAATAGTAGTCTTAAGAAAAGATACTCTCTCGAGATGGTTGTGAAATTCATCAACAACAAAATAAAATTAAAGACAAAGGTCGTCTCATAATAATTTGGGGAAAAATCTTGATTCCATATAGCATTTTATACTCTTTCTACTTACCTTATTGTTGTAAAACAGTCCCAAAAGTTCGCGACGTTATTTTACCAGACAGGCAGCTAGGCATTTACAGGAAATTTCATCTCGAAGATCGTTAGAGCAGGATGCACTCGAAATGGCTCTCACAATTGGGATTTCGGATGTTTTTAAAATCGTCCCAGTTTTCAATGGGAAACCGTCAGAATTAAATAAATTTATTTCAGGTGGAGATATTTTATTTAACTCTATAAAAGACGCGGACCAAAATATATATAATACTTTTCTAGAGTTAGTCAAAAATAGATTAGATGGCCCTGCCTTTGATTTAATTCAATATTGTAAAATAACCACTTGGGAAACATTAAAAGAAAAATTAGAGTCAGAATATAAGGAAGAGCAGTCTCGTTCTACGGCTCATAACGAGTTGATCTCCCTGAAACAACAGTTTAGAGAAACCATTCGAGAATTCGGAGACAGAGTTGGGACAGCTCTAAGAAATTTGAACTCCGCTACATGTGTAATAACTAGTGACGAGGTCGTTAGGGCTTTTCTAATAGCAGAAAATACCAAACTAGCGGTAGAGATATTTGAGGACGGTTTGAGAGATGATCAACTAAAAATAATAGCTAAAGTCCATGGGGGGGACGAATTTAAAACAATCCATTGCACATGCGGAAGCTCACGCTGTACGTATAGACGGTAATTCACAAACGCTTAATAGATTTCCAAATAGGTCCCCTAATTTCAATAGAATAGTATGTCAAACTTGCGGTAAACTAGGTCACTCGCAGGAAAAATGCTATAGGAATATGCAAATTCCGAGTTATCCGAATAGGCAACCCATAAAAAGGGAAATACAGAACGTTATGTGTAGCTACTGTGGGAGAAACAATCACACACAGAACGAGTGTAGAATAAGGGTATCTAGGAATGGGTCGTCTTTTCCGAACTACCATCAAGGTGTAACGCGGAACCCATTTAAAGATAACACTTCAACTACAGATAATCGTTTTGGTGAGAATTTAAGACCCGCAAATACTGCGAGGCAATATGACAACCAAAATGTTCGATTTTCAAGTACCAAAACGGTACAAGAATCGAAAAATAAGGCCTGACGCCAAAAGAATCTTACTGAACACCACACTAATTTTTCAATTTATAGTATTCGTTCGAGCTATGCAGAGGAAAGGGAGTCATTGTCCTCGGGCAATGATAGTGAGCATCGAGGAAAGCCATACAACTCCATGATCGGGGCACCGAGCCTAATCCGTAATGAGTCAGTATGTGAATCACGATCCACTTGCCCCGATCCTCAGTTACATTCGAAGGTAACAATTTATGAAAATATTTCAGCAGCACAGACTGAAGAAGAAAATACTTCAGCAGCAAAGACTGAAAAAAAAGATATTTCAGCAGCCAAGACTGAAAAAGATATTTCAGCAGATAAGACTGAAGAAGAAAATATTTCAGCTGCAAAGACTGAAGAATCAAATATTTCAGCAGCCAAGACTGAAGAATCAAATATTTCAGCAGCAAAGACTGAAGAATCAAATATTTCAACAAAGATTGAAGAATCAAATATTTCAGCAAAGACTGAAGAATCAAATATTTCAGCAGCAAAGATTGAAGAATCAAATATTTCAGCAGCAAAGACTGAAGAACTGAATGTTTCAACAGCAAGTAAGACTGAAGAACTAAATGTTTCAGCAAGTAAGACTGAGAACCTATATGTTCCAACAGCAAGTAAGACTGAGGAACTAAATGTTTCTACAACAAGTAAGACTGTAAATTTAAATGTTCCTACAGCAAGCAAGACTGATGGATGTAATATTTCAGCTAAGCACAAATTTGAAAATAATTTATATATAAATACATTACATATATATCCTAGATAACAAGTAACACATAATTAAACCCATAATATAATAAGATAACACATAATTAAACCCAAAATAAGTGGACTGCGAGAAAATAAAATTGCGAAATCTCACCCCAACATTAACATTCATTTTTCATTAAAATATTCAATTGCATTTCGTATTCTTTTCTTCTTTTCGTTAAACAATTTTTAACAATCATCTTAAAATTAGAACCCAAAAGAGTATGGAGAATTTTCCACAAGTTTAAAGAGAAGCTTAAAATAAAACAAATGACTTTTCCCTTTATTATTCAAATAGGTATAATTATAAATATATGAAAAATAAAACAACTGGTTTCACGAATTAGAGAAAAAAAAACTTAAAATATAGAAAGAGAGAAGAAAGAAAAACTATATCTAAAATTAAATTATAAATAACTATAAATAGTTTAAATTTAGAGAGAGAGAAGAAAGAAAAACTATATCTAAATTAAAGCATAAATAACTATAAATAGTTTAAATATAGAGAGAGAGAAGAAAGGAAAACTATATCTAAATTAAATTATAAATAACTATAAATGGTTTTAATATATATATTTTAAAAGAAGGAAACAATTTCAAAATGGTATTAGTTTAAATACATTTTTGAAAAAGGAAAAAATTGTAAAATAGAAACCTCAGTTCTTCCTTCTTCAATGAAGAGAACAAGCATTTTGTTAATTTTTTATTTAACCTATTAGAATAGAATTTGTTATTAATAATATTAAATTAAAATTATTAAAATTGAAAATTAATTGTAAAATAACAGAGTATAATGTAATCTTAACTACTCAATGAAGAGTAATATTGTAAACAAATTGTATATAAATATTTTATAAGAAATCCCTAATATTGTAAATGAACGAAATCATATGCGACAATGATTTTAATATTAATTAAAGAGACAAAATGGTCTTCAATCGATTTTTGCATCACCGAATACATAGAAAATTATTCTCTTCAAGAATAATTTTCTTTCTCGAAGGAGGGTGGGATGTAGTGTTCCGGAACCCTACTGTCTTCCTTTAATCCTAACATCAATCTTAACATATCCTAACATATCCATTTTTACACACAATATCCTCATTTTCCATAATATATATATATATATATTTATATATATATATACCGTTATAATAATAATTATATCTTTCATTGTCAAACATATTACTCATTTATCCATTATCACATTTCATACATTCATTTGCATATCAATCAATTCAATAGTATCAATATATTTGCATATTGAGAAAACCCCTTTTCATATTAATACATTTCTTAAACAGTAATAAATAACCATTAAATTCAATCAATATCCATATTTCCACATATCCTTTACATTAGCAATACATTTTAAACCCTTAACAGCAAATATCTACATAATATGCACATACAAAATCAATTTTAAACCATCCTTGAAACCATCCTTTATATAATAATATATAACAACACATAATCCTTTCATGAAAACACATTCCCGTTATCCGAAGTAAATAAGCAGCTGCATAGTTTGCAATAGTTTCTGTTTTCATCCCTCTTATGAGTTTTTGCACAAGCAACTCGATTTTGATTTCGTTCATAAGAAAGTTTTGAGTTTTGGATAGAGAGTTAGAACTGAAAGGAGACCTCCGAGAGAGGAAGTTTAAATTAAGTCTTTTGTGTTTTGTATTATAAATTAAATATTGTTTGCGTTTTTAAATAAATATATTGTTGTGTTGTAAATGTTAAATAATAATTATCCGCGTTTATTATTAACATCCACGCTTTTCCCTCGGTCGAGGAAGCACGGCGTCTGGATTAGTACAAGGGCATTAGAATATATTCACAGCTAGGCCGGCTTGGGGTAAGAGGCGACTAGAGGTCGAGTGGTAGCTGGGGCCCCAACGCCTTGCCGCCCGGTGAAATACCATCCCAACAAACTATAGGCTCCGTGAAATGGATGTGAGAAATCCCAGGTATTGAACCGAAATACTTCTGGTCTCGTTTTATATGACTGCCGCTTTGACAGTTTTTTGGGATCATATCAGGCCCAGTAGTCGATGCTCCAGGGGTTTATGTCCGCCTCAGTGCAGATGTTTTTGAAGCATCTTGCGTTGCTATTTTTTTATTGACATCTTTAGATCCCGCCTCGACTTTTTCATGTTATCAAGATATCCTTGAAGCTCAGCTCTTCGTCTTGATTTCTGCGACCTACGGTGAGAGTGTAGGCATTGTGCTCTTAGTGGTTTAAGTTCGTTCGTCCACCAGTAGCATGGATTTCTTCCATGCGTGGGTATGTGGCGGTTCCGCCAAACCCCACTGTCTACTTACCCGAAGAACCATAACTGCTACCCAACTTTCATAATTTACTGCTAATGCAATCGCATTAGCACCTGTAAATGCTTCATGCATCAAGCTTATCAAATTTATTTATTTAAAAGCTTCTGGAAAAGAATTTTTACCTTCATTCATTCATTCGAATCCCAAAATTCTCCATAAGAATTCTATCCAAATTTATCACAGATCTCAATCATACATACGAATTACCTAGGAATTCCTGTAAAGAATTTCTCCAACAAGGGCATTCATGCAGGCATCAATGCATCTCTGCATTAGCGACCAAGAACCGAATTCTCGTTTAGTGTAAACACTCACACTAGAGTTCGACACTTGAGTCGTCTTAGATGCCGTATACAATTGGCATACATGTTATACAAATCGTCATTGTATAACCATCTAATTTGCTTCGCAATGACCTGCAGCTATTGATACAGCTGCAAGCACTTTACCCCGAAATGATCCGTTGTTTGAATCTCCAAACAATCATCGACTTCGCCCATAGCCGCCGGATTGATTTCAAAGCATAAACAATGCAAATATAGAATACGTTTCTTACAACGAATTACCCCGCATATACAAATGCAAGCAAGGGATTCGTTTCGGCCACCGACCCAAGATACGATATACAATTTTCATTGTATAAAGTATCGCAACCCATTAGCACCTTTTCCCAATGTCTATTCGTCTATTTACACGAGGGCATCACTCATCTAAGACTTTTATGATACCCTCGTCCCATCGTTTCTTTTAACACCATTTCTTCGATGCATCGTTGTCTATTTATTTAGCCGCGATGCACACCATAAACCATGATCTCTAGGTCCTTGCCGCCTGCCTGCTTTATTTTTCCATTGCCTTCGCGCATGAGTAAACAACACAGATCTAAACGATCACACACATACCACCATGATGTCCATTACGAGATCTGGCTTTCTATTCCACCAAGAGAGACTTTACGTTTCTCTGGTGGTAAGAAAAAACATATCCTTAGTGGCGAGGATATCTACCACCACACCACCAAACTCACCCCAAACGAGTGTTGAATCATTGAGTCGTATTTCAACCGCCGATCCGGGCGGTTCGTCTTCCGCTCCCCGTATCGCCGGGGATGCGTATGTCTAGGAGTCGCGGTTAGTGCGGAAGTCCAGTTAACCGAAAGAAGTCGAGTTCTCCGTTTTTATCACCCGCGGTGCGCCGATATAATTCGTGTGTTCAAAATTGCAGTGAATTTCAAAATCGGTATTATGTTTCGAAGGCCATCAAAAGTAAATACTAAATCTAAGAACAGTTTAAACGACGTTGTGAAATGACAATCAAACATAAATACTAAAACTAACAACTGTGTAAACAACATTGTGGAATAACAACATGACTTAAAATAAAGAACATTTAATACAATTAACATTTGATGTTTAATTTTCCGTGCTGCAGTTCCTGGGTGTTGTTCCCCTCTGATCGTGCTAGGAACTCAGTTTCCTGTCCCGGTGATTAACTTGTGGCTGAACTTGTACTTGATGGTGGTTGAAGTGAACCAGTGTCGTACGACGGCACAATACTTCATCCCCACAGGTAGCCGTCTAGGCATTGGTACGTCAGACACTGCGTTCACCATCTCTATTAACTGATAGACTATTTGCGCCGCACTTCCTTCGATTTTTTGGTTGTAGGACCTTGTAGCGTTTCTAACAGATACACACACAATACACAAGCAAATAGTGAAGAACACCGAACGAAAATCGAATAAGAAAATGCATCAGAGCCGGACACCATAGCGATAACATAACAATTCACATCAGTTGAATATATTTGAGTTTAAAAATCGAATTAAAAACACGGCCATAGCGTCAGTTCGAATCACCCGTTCTTGACTATCATCCCAAACGCCATAACCTCACAACGACTTCAAATGAATCCTCATCGAACGCACTATCCTTCTATTTAGGGTCTGTTTGTACTTTGAGGTGGCTATCATTACTTCCGCCAGATGCCATTATTATGTATTGGTGGTCACTGTGGGTGTATTTTTCACTGAGCTACCATTTGGCTACCCTTTTGAGCCGATTGCAGATGAGGGTGATGTATATTACTGATCCTCTTCCTGCTTCTCAGTATATGTTCTTCTTGCCAGAGTTTGCGATGGTAACTTCTAACGATGCAAATTTTTCCACTAGCCGGCGACGTCCCGTTTGCGGTCCCACTCGGTCGTCCATGGATTAAAGTCATCGACTATGACAACGGACTTTCTGCCTCTCACATCTGCCATGAGGTTGTCTGGCGCTGTGTGGAATTGGTTTGTGATACAACTATAGTAGGCCGTGCAAAACAGCTGTAGAAGTGGACTCCATCAATTTTAGCTCTTATTAAGCTTCTCTATTAGTCACCGATGCTTTGAAGGCGATTTTTTCCATATACCCATATGGCTGCTGATCTGATCTCGTCACTGATCCATATGTTGCTATCTATCAATACCTTGAGCAGGTGCGCTGATCAATACCATGTCGGCTCTCTCCTCATTGGGCATTTGTGCCAGGATACCCAGGGCCTTCGTTCTGAATTTTTTCTTTAATCCTCTCTCTAGTACCGAACAGTTCTAAATGATAGCCGGATCGATTGCCCCTTCACGCTTCATTTACTTACACATCATGCATATCGTCTGGTTGACGCAATCTTTTGCGATATTATGGCGCTTGCACCGATAGTGAAGAAGGTGTGGTTCGAACCGACGCTATGACGGTTAGAATCACTAAAAGATTGAACCAATGCTCAACACAACAGACCACGGCCAGGTGTACGGATTCGATCGTTATTCTCAACTACACTCAACTGATGTGGAATTGCTATGTTACTGCTATGGTATATGGCTTTGATGCTTTGCTTATTCGAATTTCTTCGGTGTTCTTCAGTATTTGCTTGTATACTGTGCGTGTGTATCTGTTTAAAACGCCGCAAGATGACCAAGTGATAAGGTTAAGGAGCAGCTAACGTCGGAACAATGTATTGAAGTTATTAACACATGTTATTTAAATAATTGTTCAATTGTGAATTCGTGTCCAATATTACGCCGCGTTACGTTACGCAGCGTTATGTTACGTTGCGTTGCGGTACGCTTCATTGCATTGCATTAATTTATGTTATATTACATCACATAACATTACATTATATAACATTACATTATATAACATTACATTATATAACATTACATTATATAACATTACATTACGTTGCATTGCATTAATTTATATTACATTACATAAAATTATATTACATTACATTACGTTATATTCCGTTACGTTACACTACGTTACGTTCCGTTACATTGCGTTTATTGGTGTAAATCGAGCATACTCACTTCGTTGATTTGCTTCGGTAAACTAACGGCATGATCAGGCACTGGGGACGTATTTCATTCATTATGCTAGAGGCAATGTCTCAATAGTTACTTGCCGCGAAGAAGGATTACAACGACAGAGTGACCAATCAACTCCTTCAGGGCCCAACTGGTTCACGTCCCTTCGGGTCAATGGCAAAGGCGGCTATCAGCGGTAACTTTACTTCCTCTTCTTTTCCTGCATTAGTGACTGACTGCGGGACGTTAGTCACACGTTCAAAGAACAAAGCTAATGTGATCCCGAATTTATTTTTCCCCAACTCAAACTTCAGTACCGGTCTTTTGTAGCCTCCTGTGATCGCACCAGTGCGGTGTTCGATGCGGGATGTGAGGTTCCACCCGCGTACTCTTCAACGCATTCTACGTGAAGTGGACTGTAAGGGAACCGGTCCGAATGGAATACCAGCAATAGTCCTTAAAAACCGTGGTCCAGAACTGTCGCCGGTTCTTGCCTCCAGGACCGTCGTCGGTTCTTGGCAGGCTCTTCCGCTTATCTTATGGACGGAGGACCTTTCCTGCCTGCTAGAAAATCACTCGAGTTCAGTCAATCTCAAAGAGGGGGGGGAAAGCGTATCCCACAAAATTACCGACCGATAGCAGTACTGTCTATTTTATCTAAGGTAATGGAAAAAGTCATCAATACAGAGTTAGTTAAGTATTTGGAGTGCAACAGACTTCTGAATGATCGTCAATACGGATTCCGTGGCAAGCGGTCCACGGGAGACCTTTTGACACTTATAACCGATATATGGACATCTGCGATTGAACGGCATGGTGAGTCAAGGGCGGTCGCATTGGATATCTCCAAGGCTTTTGTCCGCGTCTGGCAGGGAGCATTGCTGAGCAAACTTCGTTCATATGGACTTTCCCAACAGCTTTGCGACTGGACGAGGAGCTTCCTCGAGAATCAATCGATCCGGGTTGTTGTGGACGGCGAGTGTTCGGATCTGTATCCTGTTAATTCAGGGGTGCCCCAGCGTTCTATTTTGGTTCCAACCTTGTTCTTGCTTCACATAAATGATTTGTTGGAGACAACGGATAACAAAGTTTTGCGGATGATAGTACGCTTGTTTCATCCTTTTCGAGTGTTCGGCCGATTGGTGTATCTGCGTCGCATCAGCTGAGATGTAGACAGATTGACTCTCTGAATCAGGATCTAGATAGGGTCCTGCAGTGGGGAAAGGCCAATCTCGTCGACTTCAATGCAGCGAAGACACAATATGCAACATTCACAAAGAAAAATGGATCATTGGTTCCACAGTTGATGATGAGTAGCCGGGCCCTCGAGGCTGGGGAAAGTTTGAAATTGCTCGGCGTCACGGTCTGTGGGAATGTATCATGGCATAAACACGTGTCGAGTATCGCCAGGTCAGCCTCAGAAAAACTGAGCTATCTTTTTTGAGCTGAGACATATTTTACTCCGGCCCAACTTCTTCTCCTATATAAATCCCAAATTAGACCCGCGGTCGAATATTGCTCTCATGTTTGGAGCTCCGCTCCTAAACATACCCTCGACCTACTTAAGAGCATACAGAGACGAGCGATCCGCCTGATCGGGGACTCGGCGCTGACGTCGGGACTACAGTCGCTATCACATCGAAGGCCCGTAGCCGACCTCTGTCTGTTTTACAGATATTATCACTGGTGGTGTTCTTCGGAGATTCTTGGTATTGTTCCACGCAATTCGGCTTATATGCGCTCCACAAGACAATCCGACGGACCGCACCTGTTTGTGGTTCATCTCCCGACGGCGCAAACATTCCTGCATCAGAACTCGTTCCGTTACAGAGCGGGGAAGCAGCGGAACTCCCTTCCCACGCGAGTGTTCCCGGAGCGTTACAACCTGCAACTGTTCAAAAAGAACTGCAACAGTTGTTTGATGGCATCTCGGCGCGCCCATTAGGCGCTATAGGTTCGCCTCTCCCGAGAGAAATCTAATAAAAAATAAAAATAAAAAAAAACGGCGACGGGGTTCCATGATCGCACGAAACACGTCAGGATCCGTTTCAGTTTTGTACGTGAAGTAGTAAGGGATCAAGCAATCCAATTATTGCGCATAGCGTCGAAGGACATGATCGCCGACACTAGAGACGAAAGCGCTATCCAAGGAGAGACACGAGGAGTTCACGCATGCACTAGTTGTGAGAGACGACGTAATACCCACCCACACGATCCGCGAATTATGTGCTCCCCACTCCCGCACCATTTATTGCTTTTTGAAATAGTTGCACTCAAAAAAATTATAAATCCGCGATTAGACAGCCTGTACTTACGTTTCCTTAGTTGTCATTTAGTTCTATTTTTTACACTGGCGTAGTTGGCCACGATTTTTTTACTCCAAGCTAAAAAAATTATTTTCCGCGCTGGAAAAATCTTTCACTTGAATATCACGGAAGGCATTAAGGGGATTGGTTTAACCCAAAATTGAATTACGTGTTCTCAAATTAGCGGTGTGAGGATTCGGTTTCTTATTTTTAAGTTTTATTAAACATCTTTTTTTTTAGAAGCGCAGATATAAAGACAATGGCTAAAAAAGCATTTATTAAACTTGAATCTGCAGATCAAGAAATATTTGAGGTTAACGTTGATGCCGCAAAACAATTAGGCATCATAGGAATGATGGTTGATGTTTGTATCAATAGCTCACATGAGAATATTGTTATTCCAGTCTATAAGGTGGATTCGCTTACTTTACGTAAGATTATCAAATGGGCAGAGAACCATAAACAAGATCCAGAGGATGATGAAAGCTCTAACAATTTTGTTGAGCTATCTCATTGGGATAAAACCTTTCTCGATGTGGATGAAGACACCTTATTCAACTTGATCAAGGCTTCTAATTACTTGAACATGGAAAAGCTATTTCGAACTACGTGCCAAGCAGCACAGTTATTCGTTAAAAACACACCTTTGGAAATAAGAGATCTTCTAAAATTTGCTCATTAAACTTCCAGCCAACAAGAAACTCATCTGATTCATCAAAATTTCGGTGTATCCCGAATGCAAATATCCTGACAATAAATAAGTAATTATAATTAAATTAGTATAAAAAGGTCACAAAAAATTAATAAATGCGAAATGTACGAAAGAAATGAATAGTGAGCTATGTTTAAGTTGCCTACCCCATCCAGAATATAAAAAAAAACCTATATGATATTGTTAGTAGTATAATTTAGGCCACATGAATTAACTTATGTGCTCCATCTGCTAAACTATTTCTTAAGACCCTTCCGTATAAATCGGAATACCATCTTATTTGTCAAATACTATAGTGTCCGTCTGTCCTGATTCATACTACGAAAAGCGTCGTATTCTTTTCTTTTACTGTGCTTCCCCCTAATAATATCCAAAGGTTCAACGCGTAACGATAAGGAAGAGGACCGGAGCATACACCCTTGGCCATGGTACAGAAGGGATCGGAGCACCCAAGTGGGTTGTTGGTAATTCTATATTTTTAAGTTTGATGAATCGAATTCTTGTCTGCGAATCGTTGACCAAACAGAATGAAATCAACCCATTTTCGAAAAGAATGGTAACTAGGATGAGGGCGAAGCGGTTCAAATCAGGACTAACGGCCAGGTTTTGTTACACATTTCGTGGGCTTAGAAAGGAACCAACTATTATAAGCTACTTCCGAATACTAAATTCACACTTTTTCTGACCACAAATACATTACTTGAAGGTAGCGATTTACCAAAAGCGTTTAGAAATGGCCTACTGGAAAAGAGTGGTGTGTTTCGTCAGGGCAGCGCCAAGCCAAATATGACGCCAAAAGTTCCGAGAGCCTGGTTGGTAAGTTTTTATGCACCTACCATACTTACAGTCTGGAGCTAGCATCAAAAGATTACTATCTAAAATTGTCATTTCAAAATTACCTTGGTGATAGGAAGTTAGTGTCAAGAGAAGAATGTGGAGATCGAGTTCTCCGTCAATAGGGGTCATGGATTCTGTGAGAGAAGTGTTGTAATGCAAGGAGGCATCTCGATTACCTCACGAGTACGGACCGCCTATAAATTAGTGGTTTGTATTTGGTGTGTTCTATTTTTAATTTATTTTGTTTATTTTATTTCCCCCGCTTGGTAGAAACCTTGACGTGGTGCGGGGGCTTAAACTACAATGAATCACTCAGGCTACGCTGACGGAAGCATACGCTTTCAGTAGGGCCACCCAACGTCAGACGGGCTTGTGGCGTATCTACCAACGCCACTGCTACCTTTTCAATCTACCTCAAAATCTTCCCTCCTAAAGCTCCATTAATTTCATAATTTTACCATGCAAGCGCAATAACTTCCCCAAGCATTCTCCTACCGATTGCATTACCTTTCGGTTATGCAAATAGCATCCAACATCAAGCATCTGCCCATCAAGGACATTCACGCAATTAACGCGTTATATAAATTTCCCTAGAAGAAATTCGGTACGCCAGTACCGCATACATCAATGCATCTCAGCATTGTTCTAAAAGGAAAACATTTCGGTTGCCATACTAGTTAACCGAAGTGGATTATAAAAACAATCAGCAGAACCCCTGTCTGCCTGCATTTACTGTCCCACACGTGCGCAACAGATTTTTATGTTGCACCAGTACTCACGGCGGCTTTTATGCAATCTTCAAAGCACCGGCGCAATTCGCGCCTAGCTGCCAAGAGCCGAATTCAATGCCAGTGTAAATACTCACACTGGAATTCGACCCATGACTCCCTAGGATTGCAATACACAATTAACATGGTTGTAAACACAACCATCATTGTGTAATTATCCCAAATGTATCCTAATCCCTAACGTAGTATTTGGACAACTGCAAATACTTATCCCGAAGATGCTTTTTCAGGAATTTTCATTCCCACGGTTCTACCACCCATGAGCTCGCGTCACGAGCCAACAAGGTGATCCGCGCACAAGAGTAGTTCAGTCGATGAAAGTGTTGTAAAGGAGTCGAGTCTCCTGGAGTCCATTATTACCGTGAACAACAAACTAGGCTGCGGCATTCTTTGCACAAGTCTCCTAACTCCAAAATTATATTTCATTAGTGATAAGAAAGTCTACAACTGTGTTCATGATCGAAACAATTTATTTTCTGTAATAGTGCAGTTCCTAATTTACATAAAACAAATTAAGTACCGGTAATAAAGTTAATCTCAGAGAGAGCTTGTGTGTTTTACTTCTTGTGGACGGTCCGTCGCGGAGTTTTGTTTCCTTGGAGGACAGTGTTCGGCGGAACTATCGTGAGGAAATCTTGGTGAACCTTGCCAAGGCCGGTATATAACCAAGTGAAATACACACAATTGGTGACCCCGACGTGATTAAACACAATTTTCTGATTCGGAGTCGGATCAAAACCGTGTCCTAAAAAATGTTTAAAGAACAGTGACTATTCGGTGCCGCGACTGTGACAGTGACAATCTTCCCGAACCGAGTGCTTCCGGAAACGCAGTGGCAGTAAGCAATTGTGGCGGCAATTGCCGAAGATCCATATAACATTCACCGGAAACAGGAACAACAGGAGCAACTACCCAACACTACACCAGCACCAGGAGCATCCGATCAATAACACCAGGGATTTAAGCAGGTATCCTTTCTTTCTGTTTTTAAATTATTCCCTTGGTAAAACAACTGTATTTTAACGTACATTTCCTTTTTGTCAAAGTTTTATTATGTGTTTAACTGATTGTTTTGGAAATATTAAATAAAGTTTATAATAATTCTAAATTTAAGTGAGACAAAAAAAGAAGAAAAAGATCAATAATATTGTAACTGTAAAACGTTTGTTTCCTTTTTACTTTCGTGGCTGATTGGCAAAGATACTTATATGTGTAATTAGATTAAACGATGCTTAGCAAGGATTTCAAATTTTAATACAGATATCTTGGGTAGGAAAATGTATTATTAGCCTGCAGTTGACGAAATGTTGTCTGCAGTTATTTAAATAAATAAGCAACAAATCATCAGCCTATACAAATAAAATTAAGACAATTTGTGCCTTTTTTATTATTAACAACACGAGTAAAATAACTCAAAACGAAATAATAGAGTATCTTAAATAAATGCTAAGTGAAAAACAAAACAACAAAGTAAACACGAAATTATTTACCAACATCTTCGTTAATTGTACTTCCGATTTAATATTTTCCTTTTTTCGACCAGTTGCTAATTGAGAACAATTCATAAAAATCATTCTTCCATTTGATCGCCTTATTATGATTATTTTTACTTGAACGCAACTGCCTACTTTGACTCCATTAGCATTACTTAGAAGCATTTAATAATATTCCATGTCAGTTTTTGTTTTTTGTTATAACTTTATATTTTAAACATAATTTTTTTGTCATCATTTTATTGTATCCTTAAAATTTTTGCAAACAAGTATATGTATCTAATTTCTTCACATGATATTGACAACAAAATTAAATTTGTTTAAATAAAAGCCTGTGTTACAAATTAGAAAAGAAGAAATATATTTGTATCCCTAAACAGCACAAGATAAAGGCAAAATAAAATAAATTTTGTAAGCCCCTTCAGGGTATTAAGTAGCGCACAACCTTTCTCAGCACGCACACGACTCAGCTCAACTTCTCGCAACTTCTTTTCGACACTTTTCAACCCCTTCGACTTATTTTTAGCTTCAACACCACTCGACTGCAACCGACTCCACCAACTCTTTCAAGCTCGACTCCATTCAGCCGTCCGGACCACTTCACTTCGTGGTTTCTTTTCAGTCAGGCCGGATTGGACTAGCGCGAATACTCCGCCGTCCCAGTTTAGCTTCCAATTGGCCCCGAAAACCTTACTGCACCACCCCGGACGTTAGTCTAAATTGTTCCTAGTGTCACAGCCTTTGTTTCAGTTTAGGCAAGGTAGTAAATCCTTTACTTACCCAACTCCATCGACTCCCGTGACATCATTGTTCACGCACGCGCACCCTACCTTCAGTTTCCTGACGTTGTTGTCTACGACGATTTACTCTGCCCGCTCCCCACCAAGCAATTAAATTCCTTCGCTTCTCTTCCTCTTATTCCGTTGCTAAACACCCACTCTTTCCAAATAGAAAAAATGGCCCACTCTACTAGGTCTAAGGCAGCTCAGCAAGAGCAGACCCAGCCGTGCTCGGATGATCAAGCGTTCGTAGACGCTTCCAGCATCGAGCACACCTCGCATTCCCATAGCATACACTTGCCTCCTTTCGACGAGAAGGACCCAGAGCTATGGTTCGCCGTAGCCGAACGCTTCTTCAGGGTTGCCGACATGCACGATGAGGAAGTCCGCGCAGTAGAATTGTTGCGAGTGCTAAACCACACGCAACGGACGCATGTTGCTCACATAATTGGGTCAACAGAACCAAATCCCTACAGCAACATGCAAGAGACACTCATAAATGCCCTGGACGAGCCCAGGAGCAGCAGACAGCAGCGTTTGGCGAGCGAAACAAATGTTACTGGAATGAGACCGTCCAATTTTCTGACACATTTACGCTCAATAGCTGGAACCAAGATTTCGGACGATATAATTAGGCCTCATTTCCTGAGGTGCCTCCCGCAATATGCTCGCGCGGCATTAATAGTACAACCCAACCAGAGTTTGGGTCATTTGGCGAAACTAGCCGACACAATTATGGAAAGCTCAGACCCACCGTCTGAACCCCCAGCATACCAGGTCACGGCGATTAACCGACACGCCGTTTCACCTACACGGCATCAATCCTTATCACTAACAGCACCCCGGACTTCTCTAGTAACGCCTTCTACACAAGCCGCACCAAGAGAGGTAACACAAGCTACGATTTCCTCCCGTGAGGAATTTCAGCCGCGCACCCAGCAAACAAGGCTCTCGAGATTCGAGCGAGACCTGAACCAACTGCGGGCCCAAATGCGAAATGTCGAGCGCGCAATCCAAAACCGTTCTAATAACCAACGGCCACAAACGAGGAACCCCCAATGGCAGTTTAACACGCCCAGAGGAGCACCAATCACAAACGAAAACGCACCAGACAACAGGCAAAATACACCTAGTGGCGCTCTGACACAGGCCCGGTGCATATACCACAGACGTTTCGGTGCAAACGCCAGAAATTGTAGGCAACCTTGCAGCTGGACGCGGCCAGCCCCCGCGCAGAACCTCGTTCGAGTGCGAACGGCCGGCACCCCTATTATAAGTCGCTTAACAATCAGGGACTCTAGATCGAATATTAATTTCACCGTCGACACTGGCGCCGACATTTCCGTCATCCCTAGATCTTTCGCCCCGCGCAACCGAGTGCCGGGCCACCTACAGTTGTTCGCTGCGAACAACTCCCCCATAGCCACTTACGGGCGGAAAAATTTTAAACTCGATCTGGGTCTCCCACGCCCTATCTCCTGGCACTTCGTGATAGCCGATGTCAGCGAGCCCCTAATAGGATCTGACCTATTAGGAAGACACAACCTGTTGGTAGACACTGCCAACAAGAGGTTAGTTAGTCACAACGTCTCAACCCGTTTCCCCCCGCAAGCAGCTATAGGGGCGAACGACCCACCCGATGATTCTACAGACCCAATCCCCGCGCTGTTGGAAGAATTTCGCAATTCAACAATTCCCCTCTCCAACCAGCAACAACACAGATCCGGCGTGTTTCACCACATAGAAACACGCGGCCCACCGGTGAGCCAGCGCCCACGTCGCCTGGCCCCCGAAAAATTACGAGCAGCCCGCGCCGAATTCGAATATATGCTCGAGCGAGGCATCTGTCAACCCTCGGTCAGCCCATGGGCAAGTCCACTTCACCTCGTCAAAAAACGCAACGGTGAATGGCGACCATGCGGTGATTATAGACAGCTGAACGCAGTAACAGTTCCCGACAGGTACCCAATAGCCCATCTTTACGACTATTCGTACAAGTTGCGCGGTTGTACAGTTTTCTCAACTCTTGACCTCACCAGGGCATACCACCAGATTCCGGTGGCACCTGAAGACGTACCCAAAACCGCCGTAATTACCCCCTTCGGACTCTTCGAATTCAAGGTGATGACGTTTGGCCTCAGGAATGCAGCTCAGACATTCCAGAGGTATATCGATTCGGCACTACGCGGCCTGGATTGCTGTTACGCGTATATTGACGATATACTAATAGCATCTCGGAACCTTGCGGAGCATCACCAACACCTCAGACAGGTCCTTGAACGCCTCAGACAATTTGGCCTCGTAATAAACCCAGAAAAATGCCAATTCGCCAAAGAGCAAGTTACCTACCTGGGTTACCATATCAACAGCCAAGGCATCCGCCCGCTTCCAGACAGAGTGGAAGCACTAACCCAATTTTCCCGTCCCTCCAACGTTCGCGAGCTGCGCCGTTTCCTGGGTATGCTAAACTTTTACCGACCCACACTACGAAACGCCGCACACATTCAGGCCCCTTTAAATGAGTACTTAAAGGGGGCAAAGAAGAACGACAAGCGCCCAATCGCCTGGACGGAAGCTGCAGACAACGCATTCCGTCAATCCAAGGCACAGCTGGCAAATGCTACCCTACTCCGTTACCCCGCAGAGGGCGCACCATTGGCCATCCAATGCGACGCGTCAGACACGGCCATGGGAGCAGTATTGGAGCAAGAATGCAACGGAAACTGGGAACCGCTCGGTTTCTTCTCAAGGAAACTTAATACGGCCGAGCGGAAATATAGCACGTACGACCGGGAGTTACTCGCTATGTACAGCGCCGTAAAGTATTTCCGACACATGGTAGAAGGTCGCCCCCTAGTAATCAGAACGGATCACAAGCCACTGATCTACGCATTCCGGAAGAGGTCCGGGAATGCATCCCCACGCCAGGAACGGCAGCTCGACCTGATAGGTCAATACACCACTGAGATCAAACACATCTCAGGGGAACAGAATGTTATCGCGGACGCCTTATCCCGCATCGATACCATTCAGCTACGCGCCGCCATCGCCGACGCCGACCTAGCTCAAGCACAGCAGAATGACAACCAGCTCGAGTCTCTTCTCAAAGCAGAGACAGCACTTCAGCTGCGCAAGTTCCCACTCGAGCAATCCGCAGACGAGATATGGTGTGATATCTCCACGGGAACAGTCAGGCCCTATATTCCCGGAGAGCTGCGAAGGAGCGTATTCGAGACCTTTCACGGTCCGGCTCACCCCAGCGGACGTGCAACCGCTGCAGCCATTCGACGTAAGTTCGTATGGCCTCGTATGAATAAAGACCTCACGAGTTGGGCTCGTGCCTGCCTTAAATGCCAGCGCTGCAAAATTAGCCGACACAACGTGTTGGAGCCAGCGCAATTCAAACTCCCCGAGGCTCGATTTACACACGTCCACATAGATATTGTGGGCCCCTTAACACCCTCGAGAGGATTCTCCTACATCCTCACCATGATTGACCGTTTTACTCGGTGGCCAGAAGCAACGCCACTACGGGTAGTCACCGCCGAGAGTGTCGCCAGAGCGTTTTACTCGACTTGGGTTACACGTTTTGGCGTACCAGCAACGTTAACATCAGACCGAGGTCCACAGTTCGAGGCCACGATCTTCAAGCAGCTTACTGACTTATTGGGCTGTCAAAGAAGTCGTACGACCGCATACCACCCTTCATCCAACGGGATGATAGAGCGTTGGCACAGGTCGCTAAAAGCCTCCCTAATGTGTCATAACGACACGCAATGGTTCGACGCCCTCCCCACTGTCCTTCTAGGATTGAGGACAAGTATCAAGGAGGATCTGGGCGCATCCGCTGCAGAACTGACCTACGGCACCAACCTAGTGTTGCCAGGCGAACTATTTGTGGACAATGAAGCTCCACACGACCAACTACAAAGCGTAGGCTACCTCCGCGACCTGATGCGGAAGATCAGGGCAAAACCCGTAGCCCGACATGGCACCAAAAGAGTGTTTATCCACCCTGAGTTGCATAGCTGCACACACGTCTTCGTCAGGGTGGACAAAGTTAAGAAACCACTCGATCCCCCCTACGAAGGGCCATATAAGATTCTAAAACGATTCAGCGATCGAGTGTACGAAGTGGAGATCCAAGGCAGATCAACCACTGTCAGCGTAGAAAGACTGAAACCGTGTTTCTCGGAGGCCAACCTCCCAAAGGCCACCACAAACCCCGATGCTACAGAGGAGCTACCCTCACCTTCTACGGCAGGAATACCAAACAGAAATAGCGGCCCCCTCACGCGAAGCCGCACCCGAGCGCCACCACAAGGCGCATGTACGGCCAACCTCACTTAACTACAGCCTTCTGAGTACTACTTCGCCCTACCAACAATATCGTGACTATGTCACTGGGGGCGGAGTACTGTGGCGTATCTACCAACGCCACTGCTACCTTTTCAATCTACCTCAAAATCTTCCCTCCTAAAGCTCCATTAATTTCATAATTTTACCATGCAAGCGCAATAACTTCCCCAAGCATTCTCCTACCGATTGCATTACCTTTCGGTTATGCAAATAGCATCCAACATCAAGCATCTGCCCATCAAGGACATTCACGCAATTAACGCGTTATATAAATTTCCCTAGAAGAAATTCGGTACGCCAGTACCGCATACATCAATGCATCTCAGCATTGTTCTAAAAGGAAAACATTTCGGTTGCCATACTAGTTAACCGAAGTGGATTATAAAAACAATCAGCAGAACCCCTGTCTGCCTGCATTTACTGTCCCACACGTGCGCAACAGATTTTTATGTTGCACCAGTACTCACGGCGGCTTTTATGCAATCTTCAAAGCACCGGCGCAATTCGCGCCTAGCTGCCAAGAGCCGAATTCAATGCCAGTGTAAATACTCACACTGGAATTCGACCCATGACTCCCTAGGATTGCAATACACAATTAACATGGTTGTAAACACAACCATCATTGTGTAATTATCCCAAATGTATCCTAATCCCTAACGTAGTATTTGGACAACTGCAAATACTTATCCCGAAGATGCTTTTTCAGGAATTTTCATTCCCACGGTTCTACCACCCATGAGCTCGCGTCACGAGCCAACAAGGTGATCCGCGCACAAGAGTAGTTCAGTCGATGAAAGTGTTGTAAAGGAGTCGAGTCTCCTGGAGTCCATTATTACCGTGAACAACAAACTAGGCTGCGGCATTCTTTGCACAAGTCTCCTAACTCCAAAATTATATTTCATTAGTGATAAGAAAGTCTACAACTGTGTTCATGATCGAAACAATTTATTTTCTGTAATAGTGCAGTTCCTAATTTACATAAAACAAATTAAGTACCGGTAATAAAGTTAATCTCAGAGAGAGCTTGTGTGTTTTACTTCTTGTGGACGGTCCGTCGCGGAGTTTTGTTTCCTTGGAGGACAGTGTTCGGCGGAACTATCGTGAGGAAATCTTGGTGAACCTTGCCAAGGCCGGTATATAACCAAGTGAAATACCCACAGGCTAGCGAGGAGTAACACACAAAGATTTACCACCCCTAATCCAGTGTGTTACGCGTCACCGTGACCACTGGATGGTTTGCAGCCAGGGGTATACCGGCTCTATTATAACGGCGCCTCTCTGACACCGGGTCGAATCAGAGCAGTAAGCAGACCTTACCATATCAAGGAGGGGCTCTGATACGGCGGACTTTTTGAAACCCCAGAGTGGTCCCACGAAATGAATGATCTATATACAAAAAACAATCTCACGAAAAACCCAGTAGGTGTAGGTGTGATGAGCCGTAACTGCCATAAGGGAACAAATCATCAAAAAAACGCCGACTCGGCAAAAAGAAGACGTAGGGAAAACCGGAAAAAGCGGGATATACACACGTGGAATGTTCGAACGTTATATAAACCAGGCGCGATACAGACTGTCGTAGAAAACGCGAAACAATATAAAATGGACATCGTCGCGCTTCAGGAAGTCCGAGTCCCACATCAAGTTATCGAAACCAACAGATTTACACTGGTGTGTGGAGGTATCGATTCGCATAACCTCGGAACCGGCTTCATCATAAGCAAGAAGATTACGCCACATGTAAAAGATGTGAAATTTATTAATGATCGAATGTCGGTGCTAAAAATACGGGGCCCATGATACAATTATGTATTTATAAACGTACACGCCCCAACAGAATCTACGGACGAAGAAACGAAGGACACGTTCAACGAGACCCTAGAGGAAGTATTTGATGGAATCTCATCATTATATGTTAAAATCCTCCTCAGGGACCTCAATACGAAAATTGGAAAGGAAGATATCTTCTAACCAACTACAGGTAAAGAAAGTTTACACGACGTTTCAAATGATAATGGAATTCGAACTATCACGTTCGCAGCGTCAAAAGTTCTGTTAGTGAAAAGCACGATGTTCAAGCACAAACAAATTCATAAAGCCACATGGATATCACCCGACGGCGTAACGCGTAACCAAATAGACCACTTCCTCATAGACAAAAGACACCACTCGAACATCCTTGACGTAAGACCATATAGAGGAGCAGATTGCGACTTCGATCATCTTCTAGTGATGGGCAAAATTAGAAGTTGGCTCACGGGAGACGAGCAAAAAGTTCGACATTGATAAACTAAAAGACCTGCGCAAAAGGGCTGAATATCAAGAGGAACTAACGAATAGATTTAGCATCCTAGAGAATGGGAGTAGTGAGGAAGAGGAAACCAATAATCTGGGCACTAAATGGGCATCGATTAGAGCATCAACCAAACAGCCCAAAAGGTATTAGGATTTAAGAAAACAATTAAAGCCAAACCTTGGTTTGACGATGAGTGCAGGGCGGGAATCGAAGAACGTAAACGCCTCAGAGTGATCCACTTAGAAAGATATGATGAAGTCAACGCAGAAAGATACGCGACAATTCGGAAAGAGACAACAAAACTTTTCAAACGCAAAAAACGCGAATGGGAGAAGACTCGGATGGAAAAAAATCCTAGAAAATGCCAAAGCAAAGAATATCAGAGGTATGTATGCCGGCATAAATTCAATTTGAAATGGCTCCCGAGGGAGAGCCAAAATAATCCGAGATTCTGTCTGGTGACAGAAATAAACAATATCGTGACAAGGTGTAAGCAGTACTTTGAAAACCTGCTCACTGTACGCACCCATCAACCACAAATAAACGCACCAAACGTACATACAGCCGAGCCTCAGATCCCAGGGCCCTCTTTCAACGAAGTTGTAGACGCAATAAACCGATTGAAAAACAACAAGGCTCCCGGAGTCGACTGCATACAAGCAGAGCTTGTGAAGCATGGAGGAGAGGCAACCGCTCGAAAGATCCTCCAACTGATTAAAACAATGTGGGATAAGGAAGTCATTCGCGAAGAATGGAAAACTTCAAAAGTCGTTCCCATTTTCAAAAACGGTGACAGATCTGACTTCGAAAATTACAGAGGAATATCATTGCTCCCAACCACATACAAAATATTAACAAATGTCATTCTGGCGGAAATCACACCATACGCAGAAGAAATACTGGGAGACTACCAATGCGGATTCCGTAGGAAGCGGTCAACAAGCGACCAGATGTTCACAATAAGGCAACTGCTGGAAAAGAAGTGGGAATACGGAGAGACGGTTCACCAACTGTCGTACTCAGTCGCAAGCAAAGACTCTACCATATTGTAGTTGACCTGGGAATCCCGAAAAACGATGCCGCTCTCATTCAAATCTGCATGAACGAAAACAAAGGGCGAGTTAGAATAGAAAACCACCTCTCAGAACCATTTGAAATCCGGGATGGACTAAAACAGGGCGATGGCCTCTCACCATGTCTCTTTAACCTTGTCCTCGAGTATGTCATCAGAAAGGTACAAGACGACAACATGGTCGGATCATCCCTGAACGGGGTCACACAAGTGCTCCCATACGCGGATGACATCGCCGTTTTGGGCGATAATTTAGAAACTGTAAGTAAAAACAGTGAAATCATCACGCAAGCGGCAGAAAAGGTGTGCCTAGAAATAAATGAAAACAAAACAAAATACATGAATACGACGAGAGAAGGTGGACCTCAGACAACACACATAAACATCAGGGGCAAGATATGTGAAAATGTCAACGATTTTAAATACCTGGGAACGATACTGACGGCCAGTAACGAAATGTCGAAAGACATTAACAAAAGACTGCATTCCCGCAACGCTACTTGGCACGCAGTCAGTAAACTATCACGTAACATAAAGCTCCGTGTCTATAGAACCACCATCATGCCGATTGTTCGGTACGGATGTGAAACATGGGCTCTCACAAACGGGAAGAAAACAAATTCCGCGTATTCGAGAATAAAGTTCTAAGGAGTATCTTTGACGGTAAATATGACGAGGAGTCAGGACAATGGAGGAAACTCCACAACCACGAATTGGAAGAGCTATACCGCAAACCTACAATAGTGAGAGTAATCAAGTCGCGAAGATTAAGATGGGCCGGACACGTGGCGCGAATGGGCATAGAATTCTTGACGGTAAGCCACCGGGAAAGAGGCCGGTAGGGCGGCCGCAACGGAGATGGCAGGACAATGTTAGGTTGGACTTCGAGGAGATCGGATCGGATGGTCGAACGTGGAAGGAGAGCGCACGGGACAGGGAACAATGACGGAGTCGAGTCGGTGAGGTCATGAACTTTCGGGTTCCTACAGGCCAAAAAATAGTAATAGTATATTTATTTTATTTATTTAAATCTGCAATCTGTCCGACAATATCCTTTCAACAGGAATCCTATTGCTGGAATGTCCCATTCACACAGGACGCGCCTCGCCTTATACAGGCTAGTCACGTCCCCGTTCGCTTGTTCGCGCCCGAGTCTGTAATTTAAACAAACGGCCGGCTCGTGCGTTCACTTGTACGCATCGATCAGCTGGCTCGGGCGTTTAGTAGTGTCCGTGCTGCCCTCAGTCTCGTATATTATGTGGCCAACAGTCTCCTCCGCAGTGCAAGGTACTTCATTCTGCGATGTTTTCATGGGAACCCAAATGGCGGGTCGATGTTCGCAGCACCCCAAATGGTGTCCTCACATGCAGAATCCTGATTCTGTCGCCTGGTCCCGGATGCACCGTTTTGACCACCCCCGAGGCCAATTATTTCGTGGTAGTAGCGTGTCCACCACCAGGACCATGTCTCCGACCTGTGTGTCCGCAGAGGATCGTCCGGAAATCCTGGATAACCTCGTCTAGCGGGACTATCGGGTTTGCGACGATAGTGAAAGAACATGTGATTCGAACTGACGCTATGACGGTTAGAATCATTAAGTATGGAACCAATGCTCAACACATCAGGTCACTGCCGCGTGTACGAATTCGATTTCTAAACTCAAGTACACTCAACTGATGTGGAATTGCTATATTATTGCTTGGTATATGGTTCTGATGCTTTGCTTATTCGGTGTTCTTCACTATTTGCTTGTATATTGTGTGTGTATCTGTTAGAAACGCCACAACTTTGTCGTATGTGATTATTCTTTTTTTGAATTATTTTCAATTTGTTTCTTTGTTTCACCAGACCATGGCACGAAGTCATGTATTATCTTTTTATACATTTATTGAATACTGTTACACACCAATTATACTGTCAATATTTTTCAATATAGTCTCCTGTGTGTTCTACACACTTTTGCCACTGTTACACCTCGTTACACAACCCCCCTCAATTAGCAATCATTCTCAGCTCACAATTAGCACTCATATTGCCCACAAAGCAATTCCCAAACAATTAACGCAGTTAAGTAATTAATGCCCCTACCCACAGGCAATTAACGTTCATATCGCATACGTTGCGATATTCATTCAAATACTACCTGTGACGCATACGCACTTCCCCAAGCTACACGCTTATCGTGTATCGTCAATTCATATTCATATTGCCCACGATGCAATGAAGCCATAACAATTGACATACGATATCACATGACACATTCCCACTGCCCAAGGCCACACGCTAAATGCATTTTGCTTCATATTCAAAAAACACAGCGAGCACCTGTCCTCGGAGCTATTCACACGGTTTCATATTCCGAATGCATTTTTTGCTTCATGCCCGAGAACGGTCCGCACCTTTCAAAGGCAATTAGCGACGACTTAACTGGGTGTCCATCAAAATCCTGAGATCTGCGGAAGGATAGACACAGCAACGAAACGAATTCACATCCCACACACTCGTTGCCCTAGAAAACGGCGATGAGGTCGATATAGTCGCTACCGACTTTAGCAAGACCTTCGACAAAATCTCCCATAACCTCATTCTCTTCAAGCTATATTCCCTCGGTTTCGAACCCCCGCTGATTAAGTGGGACCCATCCTATCTCTGTTATCGAACCTGCCGCGTGCGGTTGAGATCCACCCTCTCCGATCCTTTTTTCCCAACCTCGGGTGTCACCCAGGGCAGTCATCTCGGCCCTCTCCTATTTATCCTAACCATAAACGACATAGGCTCTTGCATTAATCACTCCTTCATCTCGCTTTACGTGGATGATTCCAACATTTTCAAGACCATCCGCTCTCCCCTGGACTCCTCACTTCTCCAATCGGATCTTGGCAGCTTCTCGACTTGGTGCCAAAATAATTGCCTAGAAATGAATATCGCCAAATGCCACACAATCACCTTCTCTCGGAAGCGTTCCCCACTCACCCACGCTCCTATCTCTTACTGAACCAACCGATAACATCGGTTGAATTGATTCGCGATCTGGGCGTCCTATGCGACAAGGAGCTCAAATTTTCCGCACATATCGATTACATAATCCTCAAGGCCAACGCCGCCCTTGGGTTTGTCAAACGCTGGTGAAAGGAATTCCTTAACCCCTATGTCACCCGATCACTCTACACAACCTTTGTCCGGCCACTACTCGAATATGCTAGTCAGGTCTGGTCCCCGTATCAAATGTCTCACATTCGTAGGATCGAGGGCGTTCAACGTCGTTTCTTGCGCTTTGCCCTCCGTGGACTAAACTGGGAAACCCCCTCATTCTACCACCATACATAGGCCGGCTCCTTCTAATCAATCTCAACACACTTGAGGAGCGCAGAATCCATGCTGACATCATCTTTGTCCATCGCCTTCTGTCAGGCTCAATCAATTGCCCAAGCTTGCTCTCCACTTTATCACTTCATACAAACCCCCGTAATGTGCGGAACCCTCGTCTGTTTTACGTGCCCGCTCATCACACTTCTTACGGCGCTAACGAGCCCATCTCGCGTATGCTACGACAGGCCAACTTTTTCCCCAACTCCTTCGATTTCAACATCTCCACTCCCGCTCTTAGACGACGTCTCAGAAGAAACCCGTCCTAAACCCGCTCCCCCTTCAATAACCCCTCTACCCCGCAATCCTCTCCTCACCATCACTCAAACTAGTTCCCCCCACACCTTTCCACCCCCCCTCACTAATAGCCACCCCGGTATCAGTCCGTACACATGCCCTCCACTGTCGGTGGTTTGTTGTCGCAAAAAAAGGCCGCGTTTACCACCCCCACATACACTCGTTCTTCCCTGGCCTCCTACCTCCCCTATCGCCAAGTAATCTTCAATTTCCTCGTTTTCTTCTCCTTTTTTTTCGATTGAATAATTGAACAATGCCTTAACCACTACTCTAAATTTTAAGATAGTCTGTAAGGTTTTATGTTAAGTTAATTTAAGCTTGCATTAAGCTAAATAAAAATGGAGGTTCCGCCTTCAATCAATCAATCAATCAATCAAAAGGATGTTATTAAACAAAAAATATTCCTAAATAGACAGTGCATCTAACCACATTTGGAGCAAAAGGTACTTCCAAAGCATAAACTATTGGGTTTTTTACATTTATAGTCATATCCACTTTCTTGATGAACTGAACAATTAGTTGTGGAAGTTGGAAGTTGCACAGAAATTGCCCAAAGTATGATGGCACAATACAAAAAACTATAAAGTCCTGCGTTAGTATAGCTAACAGCAACACGATTCCATAGCCAACATACGCCTTTCTAGTCAAGTGGTAGATAACCTAGAACCACATGGTAAGCTCTAATAGCTCGACACCAAATATAAGTAAATAGGTGAACACTACGCAACTCAAAATAACACATAAATGTATTCGGTACTCACATAATTCTGAAGACTCCAAACCGACATGAAATAGTTGTGTTGTATTGAAATGAAACAATCACAGAGTTTTAGTTAAGGACACTATTCACTGACTTCATTCTCACGTCTATGGGCCTCTTTACCAGATAGCCTCATAATTTGCGTATTTGGTTTGCTAACCGCATACGATTCAGAACTGACTGTATCATTCAAGTAAACACCATTCGCCCGATTCGTGCTCTGCAAAAACCAGTACTCAATTAATGACAACTTCTTGTAAAGGATTCATACAATTGTTGCTCACCCATCGTTCCAAATCGCAGAATGTAAACTCATACCGAAAGTTCCTGGAAGTGCTGTCAGGCGACACGTCTACATCGGTTTTCCGTAAGAACAGACCGCGATTCGTGGAAAACAACACCGGCGTCTGGTGGCCGACAAGTGTCTCCGTAAATTGAATCGAATTCGATTGGATCTGGTGTCCACTGTTGTGATTAGAATGTTTACTAGCACTTGATTTGAAAATACCCTCTTTGGACATGACTGCCAAACTGTTGCCAATCGATTGAGCACATTTGATATCCGAACATAAACACTGCCACGAATGTAATGAACTAAACTTGCGTTATCCTTTGTGTTCCAACAAGACAAAGTTTAGCCAAACCGGAAAGGGTTTTAATATTATTTATAAGCAGAGTAATACTACTATCGAACAATTTAACGTTCTCTAATTATAATTATTATGAAACAAAGGAATAATACGGACACGGGAATTAAGTTAATCGAACGATTAGTTGCAGCGCACACGGACGTTTGATATGACTACTGAAATAATTTACCTACAGTCCTTGACGAAATTATAGGTCACCACGAAATTGGTGGTATTTTTCAAAGTGTGCTAAGAACAAGCTTTTAATATGTATACTCGTGGTAGTTACTGTTGTATGATATTTTCTTTTAAGTTGAGAAGATTATTTTATTTATTTAAAAGGATTAAATGGCGCAAGGCTAACAACCTTGCCCGTAAAAATAAATTATTATGGAAAATGTAACAAGCCTCGAGACTTGCTAAATAAGTTCAAGACCGGATCCCGGTTGTGTTATCTGTATCAGTATAACAATCAGTGCAAAATCCGATGTAATCCAACAAAAGCTATAGCCATAATCGTTAATAAATATTCCCAACCCAGTTCTCAAGTGTTGGGGGGTATGGTGTGGGGGGGGGGGGGGGGTCTGTAGCGGTTCTACGAATCATACCAACTCACTACAGGTTGAGGTATCCTTTTCCGCCAAGGAACGTTAATCACCTTTCGCAGCACACGTGCCCACAGGCACGTGTCTGAGTAGTCATTACCACGCCTGTAAGAAAGGTTATATGACATTGCAGCGACGTTGAACCCGATATCAGAAAGCAAGGAACTTAACGTTCAAAAGCTTCCAATATCGAGTTCAACGCATCCATACATCGTATGCAAGAACAATTTCAAATGCAGCAAAACATCGCATACAGGTCACCAATCTCCCATCCTAAACATCAACGCGATGTTTACCAAGAAATATTATTGTCGGTAAATAAACCGAACAACGGATGCCTATCCTGGTGACTAATGAAAATTAACACCTAAACTCCTAGCATGACTCTAATGCTAAGGCATACTTGCGCAAACAAAACGAATCATTGCGCCGCTGATTAGCAGTCGGACAACCATAAACTCTTAATACTATCCCCGATAGAATTTTTATGGTTCGAAAATCATAACAAAGGAACTATACCAGTCCCACGGTTCCTTTTATTACTCATCTGAAACACACAAGAACATTGTTAGCTTAAGCCAGATGGGTAACCAGCATTACATCCCATAGTTCCGTGTTCCCATCCGAATTGCATGCGATCCTTTGTCCGCATGCCAGATGTGTAGTACAAACAAATCAGAGAATACTCGGAGAATAAGCGGCGGCATCCGATCAACAGACAAAGGGACAAGATTCCGACCACCAGCAACTAATGGTGATGATGATGATAATGATCATGAGTAAAGATTTCTCCTTTTACAGAGACTATGGGTAATGCAGCTACACAGATACTTTGGGAAATTCTGTTAGCAGACAGGATGGCAAATTATGGTGGAGATGCGCTGGGAAGATTTTCCCTTGCCGAGGGTGAAGTAGTCGATCATAAGGAGTCGTGAAGAAGAGTTACTTGGAGCTGCAGTCTAGAGAGGTCGTCTTGGACAACCGAGAGAAGAGGATTATTAGTTTTCGTGTACGTTGGTGTGAGACCTAGTCCCGAAATGTGTTCGATTCAGCACCGTCGCAAATTCGTGTTCTTTTGTAAAGTAACGTCGAGTGTCAAAGTAACTTGTATTTCGTTTAAGTGATGAGTAGCGGTGACCAAGTTTTAATGTGCCAAAGTTCCTTGAGCGGTACCGTGTCATCAATATCGTAAAAACGCTCGGCGAAAGTTAGCTCGCAGTGCATAAAAGAAAAACATTGTAAAAGTTCCTCATAGCATCGCCACGGGTGATCCAGAGTTGTTAATTGATGTCAAGTAGCAATAAGAACTGGAATTCGAGCTAATAAAAAATAATAATAAAGATAAAAAACTATTAGACTTCGTGTTTTACTTGTGTGCTGTTTTCCGCTCCAGTGTGTTCTTGTTAGTGTGTGGACAGTGTTCGGCGGGACACTTACTACGGATAGACCAAACCTCGCCAAAGGTCCTCCTGTATCAGTATAATAATCAGTGGAAAATCCGATGTAATCCAACAAAAGCTGTCGCCATAATCCTTAATAACTATTCCCGACCCAGTTCTCAAGTCTTGGAAGGTGGGCGGATCCCTGTATCAGTATAACAATCAGTGGAAAATCCGATGTAATCCAACAAAAGCGGTCGCCATAATCCTTAATAAATATTCTCGACCCAGTTCTCAAGTCTTGGGAGGTGGGCGGATGGGGAGGTGTACAAAAGTTATCGCCATAATTCTTAGTAAATATAGGGATGACGATGTTGCTGGTGCTATCTGAGTATCTGAGGGAAACAACATACCAGTAATTTAATAAGAAACCAACTGATAAGCAACTCATCTTCGCATAATGAAGTTCACTTGCAAAATACTCTCAACGTTCAACTGCTAACAGTATTTTGTAATACCAGAGGACTCATTTTCACAGTACAAAATTGACCATTCGATTAAAAGCTCTATTTTTTGCCTCTGTAATCTGCTCGCAGGACAGGGAACAATGGCGAAGCCGAGTCGGTGAGGTCATGAACTTCCGGGTTCCTACAGGCCAATATATAATAATGTACCGAGCTTAGGGTTCGCTGGATTAATTATTTTTGAATAAATAAGGGCCGTTAAATTGATTTTTGAATTAATATAACACTTTATTAGTCCGTTAATAACAACCGTCACTTTTACCGTACATAACGATTTCTTGACTTATCGCTTCCGTACTTATCGCTTGCTTCGCTTTCTTACTTATCCCTCTAACTTATTCTTCTGCTCTGCGTGCGACGTATTTATACCGTTTTTCCTCCTTCTGATTTGGTGTATCGTTTCCGTCCGTTCCATAGTCTTGAATGTTCTATTCCAGTTTTCCAGTACTTCCTAAAATAATCTAGTACTTTGTTTCGGACTTTCTCGAAGATTCCAGTACTGATTGTCATATGCGTCACACTACCCTCCGCCTAGATTAGTTCGTCCCGAACTAAGTTCACTGATCTCCTGGGTTAACAAAAGTCGCCAGTCGGTCACGATGTACCACTTTCATCTTGGCGTTCGATCTTCGCTGAATCCTATAGACAACGTCGTTAATTCTTGTGAGAATCTCATACGGTCCTTCCCAATGTTGCTGCAACTTCGGAGACCTTCCTTTTTGCCGATGAGGGTTATAAAGCCATACGTTATCGCCTGCATTAAATCTGGATGCGTTGGCTCGAACGTCGTACCTTGTTTTCATCCTGCCACTAGATACCTTGATTGCTTTCGAACCAAATGACGAATCTCATCGAGGCGATTTCTCCATTCGGCTACGTAGTCTTCGGTCTTGTCTATGGCGTCTGGAGGTATTCCGAATCGCAGATCGGCTGGTAATAGTATCTCCCGTCCAAATATAATTTTTGCTGGAGAATGGCCTGTCGTATCGTGATTAGCCAATCTATAGCTCATGAGAAAGGTTTGTACATATTTGTCCCAATCTCTTTGGTGATCACTAACGACCTTCGATAAATGCTCTTTCATTGTTCGGTTGAACCTTTCGACCATTCCGTCTGACTGAGGATGTAAGGGTGTGGTCCTGGTCTTCCTTACGCCCAGTGCCGCACAGATGCCTTGAAATATCTGTGATTCGAAATTTCGGCCTTGATCGGAATGAAGCTCACAGGGAACTCCATATCTGCTGATCCAATTATTGATTAGCTGCTCAATGGCGGTTGTTGCTTCTTGGTTTGGAATTGGAAGGACTTCCGCCCACTTCCTGAAGTAATCCATGATAACCAACACGTATTTGTTGTTGTCGTTTGTTTTTGGGAATGGTCGTGAGATATCAATCGCAATTCGCTCGAAAGGGGCACCCACGTTGTACTGCTTCATAGCGCTCCTTGGTTTTGCTGTTGGTCCTTTGGTCGTAGTGCAAGTTGTGCACTTCCTACACCAAGACTCGACGTCATCTCTCATGTGAAGCCAGTAGAAGCGAGATCGTAATTTTGAAAGTGTCTTATTAACTACCAAATGTCCACCGGAGGCCCCGTCGTGCATTTCTGTTAGAACCTCTTTCACTTTTGATGGTGGGACTAGAATCTGCATTCGATAGGATTTTCCGTCCGCGGCTTCCCATTTACGCTTTAGAATTCCATCTTCCACCAGCAATGAATTCCATTGTGCCCAATATGCCTTAAATGTTCCACTATTGTCGGAAATATTGTTACAAGTTGGCCGCTCGTTCTTTTCTTTGTGTTCCAGGATTAACGACATATCTTCATCCTGAAGTTGAGCTGCGTGTATAGCATCATTCGTCCACCCATCTAGTACTTCTATTTGTACATTTCGCAGGTCGTACGACTCTTCTTTCTCTTCTGCTTTATGACCATATTTAAAATCTGGCTTACATCGTCTTCTTGATAGAGCATCAGCGCTATTATGCACCTCCCCTTGCTGAATTGAGCTTATCATTGATACGGGGGCACATTCTGCGGTTAACTCTCCTTTTCTTGTTACGACCGGCTCTTCGGACGCATTTAGTACTCTGACAGGTACGATGTGTTTCCTCACCTCAGGTTGTTCCGTTGATAGTCTCCTCTTATGACAAGCGCATGAAGAACAATTCTCACTCGATGTTTCATTCATTCGTCCACGTTTCCTACAGTCAACAGAGATGTGGCCGACTCCGCCGCATGTCCAGCACTTCATAACATGTCTCGGGGTTCTCCGTTGTACATGCCCGATTCTTTGGCAGGAACATTCCTGGACGGACGTTTCTCGGACTCTATATGTACTCCTGGTAGCCAGTTTAGCAGATTCATATGCCAATGCGAACGCCAGTATTTCATTAGTCGTCTTCTTTCCTGCCAAACGAACGGCTTGTTGCAAGTCCCGATCTTGGAGAGCATTCATGAATGCATCCATTGCTACCTCGTTCGGAAATTCCTTAGTCATATTTGAATAAGACAAGTTTGCCAATCGCTCAATTTCTGCCTGCAACTGTTGAAGATTTTCTCCAGGTTTCTGCGTTCTGCTCCTCAGTTGCATGCGGTAGACCTGCTGCATGTGGTTGTCACCATACCTAGCTTCAAGGCCGTCTCTTACCGCTTGGAAATCTGTTTGCTTCTCTGCTGGTATGGTTTGTAGCAATTCTGCAGCCGTCCCGCGGAGTGACAAGATTAGTGATGTTGACTTTTGCTCATCCGACCACTTATTATAATTGGCCGCGGCGTCAAACTGACGTATAAATACGGAGAAGGGTCCCGTTCCATCGAATGTTGGCGGTTGCATCCTTGTATCTTTGTAGTCATGTTGATTGCTAGGCGATGTCTTATTTCTCTCAACACACTCAAGTCTCTTTTCGATTCGCATTATTTCTTCGGTGACTTTTAGATACAGATTTTCTACTTCGTTTCGAATTTCTGACTGGATTTCTTCCTTCAAGTGTTGAAAATTACATTTCATCCACTGTGTTTGAGCATCCAATTTTGCATTCAGATCTGCAGCTTGTGCGTCGAATTTCGAATTTTGGGCGTCGAATTTTGAATTTTGGACGTCGAATTTTGAATTAACATCTGCAGCTTGCGCGTCGAATTTTGAATTTTGGGCGTCCATTTTTGTCATCATCATCCTGAACATCTCCGAAATGTCCGACAGTGGCGAACTCTTCTCCGTTACATTGCAACCATCTTGACTCGCTGTTTCTTCTCCATCCGGACAGTCTGGACCAATCGTAAAAACATATGTGTCGACATCAATACCCTCTTCCTCCATTGCTGCTTGCAGACGTTGTCGAAGAATTTGCTTCTGTCCTCTGCTATCCAGATTCCGGTCCTCAAGTTCCTTCTTCAACTCAGGAACGCGAAGATCCTCCAAATGTCAATCTGACATCGTTACAACACACTTTCACACACTTATTCACTTAAACAATAATTAATCCCAATTCTGATACCAATTGTAGCGAGCTTAGGGTTCGCTGGATTAATTATTTTTGAATAAATAAGGGCCGTTAAATTGATTTTTGAATTAATATAACACTTTATTAGTCCGTTAATCACAAGCGTCACTTTTACCGTACACAACGATTTCTTGACTTATCGCTTCCGTACTTATCGCTTGCTTCGCTTTCTTACTTATCACTCTAACTTATTCTTCTGCTCTGCGTGCGACGTATTTATACCGTTTTTCCTCATTCTGATTTGGTGTATCGTTTCCGTCCGTTCCATAGTCTTGAATGTTCTATTCCAGTTTTCCAGTACTTCCTAAAATAATCTAGTACTTTGTTTCGGACTTTCTCGAAGATTCCAGTACTGATTGTCATATGCGTCACAATAATAATAATAATAAAAGTAATCTTCTCGCATTTTTTATCAAACCAAGGTTTATCAGATGAACTTCGTTTGATGGAACGCGGAATGTAAATCTCCATCCCGAGAAGAATAATCTCTGTGACCAACTCCGCTCATGCGTTAACATCAGAGTTTCCAAAGCACACCTCCGACCACGGAAAGGATGCAAAGAAATCTCGCAAATCATCCCAGTTGGCAGCCTCGTATCTCCATACATGGCGAAGCTGCTTAGGTGGGTTTTTGGCGGATTATTTCGTAAGGTCCCTGCTGGATGATGTCGTAGTGTTCCGCCGAACACTGCTTACCGTGGAGGAAAAATATACCAGCGGAGCGAACACAGTCAATAAATGGTACACAACACCTTTTAGTTTTATTACTTGTTTATTGTTTATTAATAAGCACACAGTTCACACCAATTGACCAACGCGCGTTTTTTTGAGATGCTTTTTATTTTGCATTCGCTGCGACAACCGACACACGTTCGACTCACTTTCTCTTTGAAATTTTATAAAACTAAGTCGCGGTTACTATTGCCACAGAATCTCGACTCCCGTTCGACCTCTTCAAACTTCTCGTCCCGGTGACGATCAAAATCTCTCTGTCTGTCTGCCCACACAGATATCCAGATTCCAAACTGGTATCCGTATCTGTACGGAAAAATTTTTCTATTCGATCTGCTAACAGAATTCCGGAAATCTCTGTTAGCAGCATTCTATTTCATCCCAGGGGTAATTTCCTATTTTCCTGAAAGGAGAAAGTCATTCCTTGCATACATCATTATACGAGTATCATTATCACCATGGTGGTGGTGATCGATGTTCGGATCGACGGTTGTCGATCGTGTGCCGCTTCTATTTGCATAGCACATCTGGCGCGCGGAACGGAGATGATTGTTCGGGCGTACAGCCCGTGGTTGTTGGCCTTTTGTAAACACAACCGAAATCCATTAGATCCTTCTAATGGGTGTGAAATTCTTACAAAGGAATCGTGGGACCGGAGTATTTCCTTTGTTGGCGTTGGTCTTGTAAATCTTCCGAATTATCTTGTTGCGGTAATTACGGTTGTTTACCATTTTTGGCAGCGGATAGGCGATATGCTTTCTTGCATTTAGCTGCCAGCGTATGCATCCGTTGTTATCTATCTACCGAAAATGGTAATTCCTGGTAAACATCGTGCAGATGTTTAAGATGGGAGATTTATGGCCTGTAATCTGGGATTGTTTTTGCATACTATGAATGGATGCGTTGACTCGATACTGAAAGTTTTTGAACGTTAAGTTCCTTGTTTTTTTTTAAAGTCGGGTTCAACATTGTTGCGCCTTCCTATGCCCTTGTTACAGGTCTGATTAGGAGCTTTGTGGGCACGTGTCTGTGGGCCCGTGTAATGGATAAGGTAAGTAAGTTCCTTGAAGGTTTGGAACCTTACTTGGGCGGAATTGTGCGTTCGTAGGACGCTACAGGTTATTCGCTTAAAATTCAAGTGATTGCGCCACAGATACCAAGCAGTGATATGAGTTTCCCAGTAGCGCAGCAATCTCCACGGTATAAATGCTCGGCTCGGATATCAAAAACAGATCCAAGGGTGTTCGCATAATCACCTCGGACATCCGTCACTCGCGTAGGTTCCTCCATGAATTGAGTCAAATTGTGGCTAACAGCAAACATCTCCGCCAGTTTCCCAGCTTCATCTGTTATGTTAGAATGCACCAATTAGCGGGAATTGTGTATATTAAAATCGCCAAGGACGACAAATTCAGAAGCTGGGTGGTTGATCTGCATCCAGTCGACGGTACGTGAAAGATGTTCGAAAAATGTTGCTGGTCGATCGTCATTTGGGGAGCGATAAAAACAACATAGATATTTAAGATGTCCATGTTATTGGGTTCCCACGCCTCTATCCTCTGGGAAGCCAGATCAGACCAAGCAATGTCACAGACTCCGCCCCTAAAACGGAATGTCGAACGTACGTCGTATCCTGAGCAATAAAGATATGTCGAATCAGTTGATGAATCGACTTGGGTTTCGGCTAGGGCAAGGATATCAGGATTCGCTGTTTGCAAATATTGGTGGACGGAGTTTACATTCGTATTGGTGAAACCGATGCCCCTGATGTTACAAAATACCGTTATCAGTCGAACGTCGACAGAGCCTCGAGAATGAGCCCAATTATGCGATGGCGAATTTATGAAAGTTCGTTTACTTATCGTAATATCTGCATGATTTTCCCCCTCACATAGTCCCCCCGGAGATCCGAATGGAAAACTAGAGTACTGCCGGAATTCTTTATCTCAGAAGGTACCATCATGACTTCCCACCGCGTCAGTCCCGGCCATCAGTCATACATCCGAAACATAGTCGCAGATTTTTCCCGACGATATCGCGGAATATACAGGGTGACGGGGTGGTATCTCACCTTGGGACCGACTACCACCTAAACCAACCTTTACTCGAACCGGTCCATCAGCCGCAATTTGGATTTTCCTTATCGAAAGGACTATTGTGCAAAGAGAAGGTAAACAATAAACGAACCGACACTGTTCCTACAAGGAGATAAAAACCTGAGGAAAAAAGGGCTGAGGAAATCACCAGGCCCATAAACCACACGCGGGTAAAGTACACAAAGGGATACCGCAGATGTATGAAAAGCCTGACGATCCTCGGCATATCTCCGGCCACATGGACAGCGACGTTCGCGTCTGTGTGTGTGGGTGCATCCACACAGTATCGCTACGAACAAAACGTAATCGTAGGACAAAATAGGGTGCGATCTCCTGGAAAGGAGAAATCCCTTGGAAAAGAGAGTATACTAAGGGAAAAAGGACAAAAGATAAAGTGAGAATAACCGGGTGAGATTCCTTTCCTTCGAAGAAAATTTTATAAGTCAGTCCAGTTATAACATCCGACGCGTGGGGTTACGGTAGAGAAGAAAAACCTAGAGTGTGCCGCCGCGAATCCTTTTTAAATATAATAATAAATAAAGTTATATCTCCAGATAAAGAAAAAAATGACTTTGATTTTTGTGGACAGTGTTCGGCGGAACACAGCAACTATTAAAACTATAAACCGCCAAAGAACTGTGGGGGTTCTCTACACCACACGGAGAACCAACCCACAACCCTAACCTGCAAACATGCAAAAATCCAACCTGCAATAGCATATATTCCCAAACATGCAATAAAACATTTCCCAAACCTCCAAGAGAATATAATTCAACCGAATATATTCTAATCACCACCACATGCATTTTCCCAAAATTGCGTTACTCAATTATCCATATTTCCTCAACGCAACCAAACAATCCACATTCCCCGAAACTCGTATGCCATAGCCAACGCATATCCAATCCTCAACGGAACATCAGCAAGCATACCCAGCCGCACACATTTCCCCGAAGTTCATATGCCTTAACAAAGCGTATACCCAATCCTCAACGGAACACTACCAACCAAATAAACCGCGCACATTTCCCCGAAATTATTTCGGTTAACATTTCTATCTAAACGATATCCCTTGCTTGCACCCAAGCCACCCCAATTTCCCCCGAAAATACATGCCCATACTCGCTCGCGTCGCCAAACCAATTCCCGGTACACCCAACCAACGAAGTCAACCCAGCCTGTACGGCCAGAATTCGTTGGAACTGAATCCCTATGCGAGCATAGCAACTCGTCCACAATTCCCCGTAATTAGCAGCGAGCCTAACTCTGCCATGACGCACCGCCACGACGCAATGAATGAATTATATTCATCCAGGAGTCAGTCGAGTTTTAACAACCAATCGAGAAGGGTCCGAATTCTACAACCGAGTGTCTTAAGCATTTCACGTTTGTCCGTTGCGTTTAAACACCGTAGCTTGACAGAATAAAAGAAAATAGAAACCGAGAGTCTTAAGCATTTCACATTTGTCCGTTGCGTTTAAACACCGTAGCTTAACAGAATAAAAAAGAAACACTGGCATTCTATAGCTCGACCATCATTCCCCCGTTGCGTGTGTTTGTTCGTTAGTTTACCAAATAAAAGGGGAGAAAAACATTGTCATAACCAAGGTGTGTTACAACTAATAAACGAAACCCAATCGCAATCAATTAAAGAACCCCTTTACTACCAACCATTCCGTGGGTTTTATTTGGCATTTTGGCGAGCGGCGCCCGGAGCAACATCGGTGGAGATTTACTGAATCCGCGCCTGTATCGGCGCAAGAGTTGAATACCCCCACACTGGTGACCCCGTAAAAACGCGCAACCTTCGAACATTAGTGACCGGAGAGCAACACGCACCACTAAACACCGACTTACCCTTTACCAAACTAAAAAAAAAAAAAACTAGAACAGTGACAGTGCTAGCAACAAAAGTTCCTCAAAAAACAATTAACACTCAGTGACGAACAGTGCCAGCGGAAATCGCGAAAAATAAAAACAGACCAATTCCGAGTGAAATCCGACAAAGATGTTCTACCCAAAAGTGAAGTAAGACAGGCAATACGGTTATCGAGCCCCGGTCGACTTTGTTTATCATCACCCCCCATCGGACAATCAAATCGAAAACACCAAAAACAGCACGCGCACATAATTGTTTCAACGCACCTTAACCCAAAGCAAGTGCAACAAATCTACGCTAAAATAAATAAAACTATACATACGAGAGACTACCAACGCCGCAACCTACACTTTCTTATCGCATATATCTACAAAACGGCTCCGCTTGCCCAACAGTAATCAACACCGATTAAACACTTACCGCAATCAGCGAATCCAATCCAATTTAAGTACTTTCAATATCAGGACATCACAAATAAACCAAACGAACAACACAATCACCGTTACACCAATTAAAGACGAAGTACCCGAACCCGTAGAATCATCAGGTTCCTCATCCAGCACTGATCAACACAAATTTACGAAAGGAGTGCAGCCTTCACCTGGCAGCTTACCCCCACCTGCAACACCACAGCGAAGCCATAACACCTCATCAAGGGATCTGAAGCTGCAGCACCGGCATCGACACAACAGTCCCGGATAATCAGGTTTCCCTTTCTTTTATTATACCAAGCGTCATTTCTCCTTGCGACGAGCTCCTTCTGAGTCACCAAAAATAAATTTTTAAATAATATTCCAAAATTTAATGAAATTGTGAACTTTAAACTAAAATTTAAAAATAAGTTAAAATTGTCAAAAGAAACGCAAACTAAAGTTTTATGCTAAAGACAGCAGTAAGAAACCAAATTATTCCCAGTCTCCTACTTTTTCTGGCACATATTTCTTATATTCCGTTTTTAATTTATAACGACCTCAGTGCCCAAGTAATCACACATCTATCCAAGAACATTGTTACTAATATTTAAAGAAGCATAATTAAATAATTACAAAAGAACACAATTAATTTAAACGACACAGACTCATGACTAAATAATTAAAGCTAAATAATTACCAAATTGATATCTTTCCCTACACACGCACAGTAAAGAGAAACGAGTCGCCAAACACCAATTTTACCAATCATTAAGCCTTACTAAGAATACCTAAAAGCTTTTAAACAAAAATAGCAAAATATTAAAACAAACATACAAACATAATTCGTTACAATAGAAAAATAGGATATATATAACCAAACACACTCACTATCGTATCAAACATCCAAAGTACTAATTAAAAGCGTATTACACAACATTAAAGATCAAAAAGAAAAGAGCGAAAGAACAATTAAAATTTTTTTTTTTTTCTTTTTCGCAAACATAAAACCGACCAAACAAAACATAAGCATTCCCTTTTAACAATAAAAATTATAAATTTATCGAGATCAAAAATTAAAATAACAATCGGCAAACCCGAAAATATTAAAACCAAATTAGGCGAAACAATTCTATCAAAATTACAAACTATTGTAAGTCCCCTTCCGGGTCCGAACCAAAAACAAGATCACGATTGAACCATACTTCAAAACCACCGTGTCATAATCATAACAAGCAAAAAAAAACCAAAAATATCAAACTAAACTAGGCGCAAGAACCTTATCAAATTATAAACTGTCGCGCACCCCTTCTGGGTACAATCCACGCACACTAAACATAGAAGCAACTAAAGTAAAAACCGCGACAATATCCACGACTCCACTGGACCTTACGCGACTCTCGTTTGACTCCCCTCGACTCACACGTCCGCTCCACGCCCCTTGGCTTCATCCACAGACACACCCCGTCCCTCCTCAATCCCGGCTACCCTTCCCGACTCCGGCACCACTATGCCCACCACACGAGCCGGTACTACCCAGCAGGAACAACCACGACCCAACTCCCCCGCGTTTCAGGACGCTTCCGGCGTCGAATTCCCACCCCCTACCCAAAATATAAAGCTCCCCCCGTTCGACGAGGAGGATCCAGAGCTCTGGTTCGCTACAGCCGAACGTTTTTTCCGGCTCGCCAACATCCACGACGAAGAACATCGTGCTATAGAATTGCTGCGGGTGCTGGATGGGACACAGCGGACGCATATCGCGCACGCAATCAGGTCACCAGGCCCCAACCCATACAGCAACATGCGGGAGACGCTCCTCAACACCTTGGACCAGCCCATCAGCATCAAACAGCAACGACTGGCGAATGAGACCAATTTCTCGGGTATTAGACCATCCCTTTTCCTGACCCATTTACGCTCCATAGCGGGGACCAGGATCTCGGATGACCTAATTAGGCCATATTTTCTGAGGAATCTACCTCAACATGCCCGCTCGGCATTAATGGCCCAACCTAACCAAAGTCTGGGCTATTTATCAAAGGTGGCTGACGCGATCATGGAAACCTTAGACCCACAGTCCGAGCTCCCACCATACCGGGTCGCGGCGGTTAGCCAACACGCCGCACCGCCTACACGGCACTCCCCTGCACCCCCTTCAGAAGCCCCCAGGACCCCACTCCGCGGAACCCAATTCCCACAGCGGACCCAAGACAGCAGGCCCAACCAGTCCCCCTCAGACAGCTCCCCTGCGCCCGCCACCATATCCGATCTCCACGCGTTGCAGGCCTCACTCCGTCGCGAACTAAACCAAATTCACGCGAAGATAAGAAGCCCCCACCGAACCGCGCATACCCAACAGACAGATCGGCCTCCGCCTCCTCACAATACCACACCAGTGGATCAACCCACGAGGGATCAAGGCGCCCATCGATTGTACTCACTGACCGCACGCATCACGTGCAGCTTCTGCCATAAAAAAGGCCACCTGTACGACGAGTGCCTAAAAAGGCGAAACACGCCTTTCTGTCGGGAGTGCTGGCAGTATGGCCACGACATTGTAGAATGTCGTGCACACCATATCCCACTCCCACAGAATAGATCACCGCGCCAACAGAGGCAGTCCCCGAGGGAAGCACACCCGCGACCACACCAACCCTTTACCCCCCAAAACCCCACTATATCAACCATCCGAGTGACTAGCGGCCCAATCGGATGCGCGGTATGTGGCCACACGGACCACACGTGGGATCAATGCCGAAAAACAGTAAGGAGATCAAAACCTAGGAATCCCCCAGCAACCCCTACCCCAACACCAACCCGCAAGGCCAAGACTCCACGTCGACGCCAACGCCCAGGAAACCGCACTCCCACCAAGAGCGGCAAACAACCCCCCATACCACCGTATGCACGAAAAATGCCAACCCTCAAACCAAACCTTCTCCACCCGGCACACGGCACCCCGTCACTGCGCAGAAGAATAAATTCCGGCCTCCAAGCTCCTCCATCCCACACACGCAATTTCGTCACGGCAAATGTGAGAGAGCTACCAACAGGCCACCACTTACCCAGCCATCATACCTGCTGGCCAACACAGACCACAACAGACCACTGGACCACACCGCAACCCCCTCGCCCCTGCCGGCAACACACGCGGCACCTACAACCAGGTCCACTCCCAACGACGACCCAATCCCTATCACCGCGCCTTCAGCGACAAACCCAACCCACCAGACCCCTAGCTACCTAACATTCCCCCCGCCACACACCAACCTACTCCTTTCGCCCTACCCTTATTTCGTGACTACGTCACTGGGCGGGGAGTACTGTGCGGGTTCTCTACACCACACGGAGAACCAACCCACAACCCTAACCTGCAAACATGCAAAAATCCAACCTGCAATAGCATATATTCCCAAACATGCAATAAAACATTTCCCAAACCTCCAAGAGAATATAATTCAACCGAATATATTCTAATCACCACCACATGCATTTTCCCAAAATTGCGTTACTCAATTATCCATATTTCCTCAACGCAACCAAACAATCCACATTCCCCGAAACTCGTATGCCATAGCCAACGCATATCCAATCCTCAACGGAACATCAGCAAGCATACCCAGCCGCACACATTTCCCCGAAGTTCATATGCCTTAACAAAGCGTATACCCAATCCTCAACGGAACACTACCAACCAAACAAACCGCGCACATTTCCCCGAAATTATTTCGGTTAACATTTCTATCTAAACGATATCCCTTGCTTGCACCCAAGCCACCCCAATTTCCCCCGAAAATACATGCCCATACTCGCTCGCGTCGCCAAACCAATTCCCGGTACACCCAACCAACGAAGTCAACCCAGCCTGTACGGCCAGAATTCGTTGGAACTGAATCCCTATGCGAGCATAGCAACTCGTCCACAATTCCCCGTAATTAGCAGCGAGCCTAACTCTGCCATGACGCACCGCCACGACGCAATGAATGAATTATATTCATCCAGGAGTCAGTCGAGTTTTAACAACCAATCGAGAAGGGTCCGAATTCTACAACCGAGTGTCTTAAGCATTTCACGTTTGTCCGTTGCGTTTAAACACCGTAGCTTGACAGAATAAAAGAAAATAGAAACCGAGTGTCTTAAGCATTTCACATTTGTCCGTTGCGTTTAAACACCGTAGCTTAACAGAATAAAAAAGAAACACTGACATTCTATAGCTCGACCATCATTCCCCCGTTGCGTGTGTTTGTTCGTTAGTTTACCAAATAAAAGGGGAGAAAAACATTGTCATAACCAAGGTGTGTTACAACTAATAAACGAAACCCAATCGCAATCAATTAAAGAACCCCTTTACTACCAACCATTCCGTGGGTTTTATTTGGCATTTTGGCGAGCGGCGCCCGGAGCAACATCGGTGGAGATTTACTGAATCCGCGCCTGTATCGGCGCAAGAGTTGAATACCCCCACAGAACCATAATCATGCCGATTGTTCTATACGGATGCGAAACATGGGCTTTCACAAAACAAATTCCACGTATTTGAGAATAAAGTTTTAAGGTGTATCTTTGGCGGTAAATATGATGAAGAGGCAGGACAATGAAGGAAACTCCATAACCACGAATTGGAAGAGGGGACACCTATAATAGTGACAGTAATCAGGTCCCGACGATTAAGATGGGCCATGATAGGGCCGTACGTAGAATTCTTGACGGAAGACCAACGAGAATGAGACCGGTAGGACGGCCCCGACGAAAATGGGAGGACGATGTAAGATTTTACCTTGACGAGACCGGCTCAGATGGTCAGCCGTGGAAGAAGAGTGCACATGGCAGGAAGCAATGGCGCAGCCGAATCAGTAAGGTCATGTACTTCGGGTTCCTATAGACTAACAATATATTCAAGGCGGCGCAAAATTAATCACCCTATCGGAAGATGTTATAATTATTGCAAATGGCGTCGTACGTCAATCATATTTGACATTTGTGAATTAGACATCATCTTTGACATTTGTGAAATAGAAAAACTTGTAAAGGTCCGAATAAAGATTTCCATAGCTCAAAATCTTTTTTTTTTATTTAGTAAAAAAGTAATTCAAAAACAAAATTGGATGATTAATTTTGCGCCACCTTGTACATACGTTCCCGGTTGTAGTGCCGATGATGATGATGTACATACGTTGTTGCGTTTATCTGCTGCCTGGATCGGCCACAATATTTTAGCTGCCTGGTTTGTAAACCAGTTTTGCTCCGTACCCCTCAATGACGTTCTTCCATCTTTTGAGTTTTGTAATAGGATGTACCTCGGAAATAGCAAAAGGTATTATTATGCTCGTCTTCTTTTCTTGGTCGTTTTTTCACCTTTCGTTAAATAGGGATTTGTACTGGGCAAGACTCAAACGCCCGTTTCATCCAGAGAAGACTCCGGCTCTGGAGGTACAGTCCCTTGAATTAGGAATGCATCGTTGGCCGGCCAGTGCCGGAAAATGCAGTCCGCTAAGGGAGAGACTGGGGCGTCGCTAGAGAAAGCGCCGTTCGTGATTTCAGTTTTTCTTTTCGTTTCAGCAACATTTTTGGTCGTTTTAGCCGGATCTCGGCGATAAAACGAGGATGCCGATAGTGAGATCGGCCAAAGCTAGGAGGACGCTGCCATCCCCTACGGGAGGACTTTCTACTCAACCTGGAGTGGGCAGCACCGGACCTGATGTAGGCACCACAGAAGAAGCATCTCGCACACGATTTCGAGGAGATAACGACGGACCTGTCGGAGCACTCGCCAGAAGGGGAGAATCGGCGTACGTGACGGGAGCGAAGGAGACGCATTCTAAACCCCACACCCCCGGGCAGAGGACCGGCCCTACGTACCAAGGGGTAAACCAGAAGACCAGCATCGTCGGGGAGGACAGAGACTGGAACAACCGTGCCAAGATCAAAGCGAGGCGCGGAGCACGGGGCACAGGCTCAAGAGGGAGCTCAGTAAAGTCATCGAGGCGAGCCGATATCGAGGCAAGTATGGAAGTCGCCATGCGAGAGCTGGAAGTCGCCGAGGCAAAGGCGAAGGTGGCTCGAGCGAAACTCGAATTGTTGACAACGAGTTCCGAAGATGAGAGTAGCCAGAGCGAGGCTACCGAAGACGAGTACCAGCAGAGCCCTTGCGATCCATGGGGCAAGCTAACGCGGCTGGCCGAAGGAAGACGAGAGGAGCCAGCCCACGAGGACAGATCGCTGCATCACGAAGAAGTAAGGAGCGACATCCAGGATTGCCAGGCTATCACGAGTACCCTCCGGAGCAATTACCTCGAGAGGAATGGTTGAGCTATCCCCCTTCAACGGTGCTAGCATGGAGTGGCTGGCTTTCAAGAGATCATTTGAAGATACGGCCGATGGATCTACACACGCGCAAAACTTGGCGCGTCTTCGCAAAGCCCTTCAGGGAATAGCGCGAGAACCTGTTAGAAGTCTCCTGTTCATTGCCGAGGACCCACAAGAGGTAATGAACGGACTCCAGACTCGCTTTGGAAGACCGGGAGCGTTGGCCTTGGCGGAGCTATCGAAGTTAAAAGGACTGCCTCGAGTCACAGAGGACCCGAACGAGGTGTCGATGTATTTTGGTCTTGAATGTCTGGACATCACAACGACCAGGAAACACATGATCACATGACTCTCTATGTTTATTTGTGCGCCTAAAGTCCACTTTCAATGTGAACTGGTGCGCATTCACAGATTGACGGGTATCGCGGGAAAATGTCCGAAGGAGCGGAACACATTCAGCAAGTTCAGTTGAGCAACGACCGTGGTAATACCCATAGAAAGTAGATAGGCATGATACGTTGCGCCTGTGTTCTAACGACGGAATTGATCGCCTTACCGCTGGGTGCCCAATAAGTTTCACTGCTCGTTTTTGCATCCTGTCGAGCACGTGTAGTACAATTTTGGATGCGCCTGACCAAATATGGGAGTTGAACTCCATTTTTGGACGAATATACGCCTTGTAAATAGTGGCCAGGTTGGATGGAGTGAAGTATCTTTTGTATCTCTTAAGGAATCCCACACATTTGGCTGCACTTTTCGCAGCTTCAAATATGTGGTCATTCCAGTTAAGAGTCGAATTAATTCGAGTGCCGAGAATTGATAGTTCCTTGGCTTCGTCGATGCAAGTGCCGTTCGTCGACTGTATATTTACTTTGGGGCTCGCCGTTGACGACAAGCGACAGCACTGAGTTTTTTCGGCATTGAATTCTACTCGGTTAAATAATCCCCACTGATATATCTTGTTGAGGTCTGAATTCAATGAATCAAGCATAAGTTGCTGGTTGGTAGTGACGTTCGAAGAGTTTGGACGGGAGTGTTCGTATGAGTATGAGAAACTCAACGTGCTATCATCAGCAAACGAGTTAATTGTGTTATGAGTAATTGACAAGAGATCGTTTATAAAGATGAGGAAGAGAGTAGGTGAGAGTACCGAACCATGGAGAACACCTGCATTAATTTGATGGGAGACAGATTTGACACCATCAAGAACCACTTGAATTGAACGGCCAGAAAGATAGTCTCTTATCCATTGGATCAGGGAATTGTCCACTTCATATGAATGCAATTTTGACAAAGGTCTGGATGCCAAACTCTGTCGAAGGCTTTTGAAATATCCAATGCGACTACCTTGCTTTCGCCGAAGTAGTGGATGGAATGGCTCCACTTTTCGGTAAGGTACGCCATCAAATCTCCTGGGGACCTGTTGCTACGAAAGCCATATAGGCGGTCATTGAGGAGGTCATTTGATTCCAGATATTTCGAAAGTTGACGGTTGATAAGTGATTCCATTACCTTGGAGAGAATTAGAGTTAGTGTTATGGGTCGATAATAAGAAAGGGATGATTTGTCACCCTTTTTGGGAATCGGCTGAATGTTCGCTGACTTCCAACTATTTGTACAGTATAATAAGACAAATGGAAGAGTTTCCGCAGTGGTTTTAGCGAGTGAAGGGGAACATCTCTTCAAGAGGATTGGGGGAATGCCATCCGGACCAGCGGATTTGTGTGCGTTTAGCTCTTTGAGTGCGCGGGCAACAGTACGCGCTCGGAAGCGAATCTGGCTCATGGCGTGCTGCTTATGCTCAAGTCGAGGTGGAACTGATGTGGTATCAGGCAGCGTTGAGTTGGCTGCAAAATGTGCAGCAAGTATATTCGCTTTCTCTATTGCAGTAGTGGCTGGTTTGTCATCGACTATAGGCGATGGAATCGATGAAGAGACTGAGTTTTGAATGTTTTTCACGAATGCCCAGAAGTTTCTACTACCTGTGGGAGAGTGTAGTATTTTTTGTCTCACTCTCTGGTCATGCAAGAACTTGGCGCGCTGAATATACACATTGCAGTCATTTCTACCTCTCTTAAATCTTTTCCGGTTTTCCTCAGTATTGTTTGATTTATACAACCGGAAGCACAACTCTTTAGCCTAAATGGCTTCTCTGCACCCGGAGTCGAACCACATATTTCTCTTGGGTTTGATACTCTTTACTCTGTGTGGAATAAAGCTCCGCATGCCAAGTAGAATCGTGTCTGTCAATGTGTCCGCTATAGAGTTAACATCGTTATTGAGGAAAAATAACGACCAATTTAACCTCCCAAAAAAATTGTTCAGACCTTCCCAGTTGGCTTTCTCGTAGAGCCATAATCTTCTTTTGGGAGCTTTCTCATTAATGTTACTGTTGGTTAGAGGAAATTTAGCTGACACGAGACAGTGGTCTGAAGTGCCGAAGCGCGAAGAAACTTCAATTGTGTATTTGTTTGGGTGGGAGGTGAGAAACAGGCCCAGTGTGTTGGCGAAATGACCATATATATCTGGTACCCATGTTGGTTCATTGACAAGTTGAGTTAAGCTATTTGAATCAGCAAAAAGCTGGACATATTGACCTTCAGGTGTTGCGTGTCCGAAGTGACGAAGCCACTGAGAGTTATGCACATTCAAATCACCCGCAATAACGATTTCAGTGTGCGGATATAGGGTCAAGTTCCTATCGACAGAATCAGACAGAGCATCAAATTCGTTAATGGATGCATTTCTATCCAAGTTTGGGCTTCTGTAAAGAAAGCAGTAATGTATGATATGCTTACGAACGTGAAGTCTTAGCCACAAGAAATTAAATTCTGGATTGGAGCAGAACCCATACTGTGGCAGAAGCAGATAAGCAATATCATTTCGTATGTATGTGGCTATACCACGAAGTGGAAAGAACAGAGGCACTAAGTTATATCCAGGTAGATAAAAATCGGAAATATCTGTATTAGTAATTACCTGGGTTTCGCTAAGTGCAAGGATAGTTTGAAAAAAACAGCGACTTGCCTTTATACCAAAGGAATCAAGAATCTAGAAGCGCCGTCGTCCTATCGCCCATTGTGCGTGCTGGACACAACAGGGAAACTGTTTGAGCGAGCAATTGCCACTCGCCTGGAACAATTCACTGAGGAGACATAGGGGCTCTCTGAATGGCAGTATTGGTCCCGGAAAAGTGGATCAACCGGCAAGACACTATCTGTGGTGTGCAACATCGCTCGCAATGCGGTAGCTGGAACACGAAAAAATCTTGCGCTGCGGTGACACTAGACGTTAAAAATGCATTTAACTTGGTGAACTGGAATCGGATTCTAGATGCGTTGGGTGATCTACAAGTCACCCTACTTGGGGGGTATACTAGCAAACTATCTCTCGGATACAACTCTGCTCTATGACACTGATGAGGGACCACAGGAATATAAAATAACAGTGGGTGTACCTCAGGGATCTGTATTAGGTCCGCTGTTATGGAATATCATGTATGCTGGTATGCTCAGGGTCAATGTACCAGAAGGGGTTAGAATCATATGGTACGCAGATGATTTGGCAATAGTGGCCGTAGCTAAACATCTAAATGACCTGGAAAATATTTGTTCCCAAGCAATTCAGAACATTAAATGCTGGCTAGATACGGCCGGATTGAAACTAGCCGCACGTAAGATGGAGGCAGATTTAATTAGCAGCCGCGAGAAAGTTGAACACCTTGATTTGGAAATAGAATCACAAACTATCAGATCCAGTCCCTATATTAAATATCCTGGTGTTATACTCGACAACAAGTTGACCTTCAAGGAACGCCTGAGGAAAACGAGTGAAAAAGCGGCAAGAGTATGCAAAGTTGTGGCGAGACTGCTACCCAATGTTGGTGGACCCTAGCCCCACATAAGGAAACTGATTAACAGCGTCAACACCTCCTTTATGATGTATGCAGCTGACATATGGGCAGGAGCCGCACAGTATAAGTCGTACATGAGGGGAGTGACCTCACCACATAGGCTGGCATCATTAAGAGCATGCTGCGCATTCCTAACGGTATCCGAAGATGTCATAAGTCTCTTGGCCGGGAGGAAACCACTCGACCTTGCAACTAAGGAAAATGAGTGCTACCCAATGTTGGAGGACCCCGGCCCAACATAAGGAAACTGATAACCAGTGTCAACACCTCCATTATGATGTATGCAGCTCAGAGATGGGCAGGAGCCGCACAGTATAAGTCTGACATGAGGGGAGTGAACTTAGCACATAGACTGGCATCACTAAGAGTATGCTGTGCATTCCGAACTGTATCCGAAGATGCTATAAATATTTTGGCCGGGAGGATATAGCGTTTGGGATGATAGTGAAGAACGTGTGATTTGAACTGACGCTATGATGGTTAGAATCACTAAACATGGAATCAATGCTCAACACATCAGGCCACTGCCGCCTGTACGAATTCGATTTCTAAACTCAAGTACACTCAACTGATGTGGAATTGTTATGTTATCGCTATGGTATGCGGCTGTGATCCATTTTCTTATTCGATTTTCGTTCGGTGTTCTTCACTATTTGCTTGTGTATTGTGTGTGTATCTGTTAGAAATGCCACAAGGACACCACTCGACATTGCAGCTAAAGAAAACGCTGCATTGCATGAGGTCTCCCAGGAGAATCGCCGGAGAATGCGGTCACAAGTAGAGCTCTCAACCTTAAGAGAATGGCAACGAAGGAGGGATTCTTCCATCAAAGGAAGATGGGCGCACACCATGATACGTGATGTAGAAACCTGGGTGAAAATAAATCATGGCGTGCTGAACTATCACTTGACTCAGCTGATATCAGGACATGGATGCTTTCGGTAATAGTTGCACAAGTATAAACAGGTGAATCACCCATACTGCTTTTTTTGCGAAGACAAAATAGAAAATGCGGAACACGTACTCACAGAGTGCGTGAGACTCGAGACCCCACGAACGATTTTGGAGACACTTATGAGACGGACCGTTACTCCGACAGGAGTAACAGAATACATGCTAAATTCCCACCACGTCTAACTGTCTTAGTCTTTGTACGTAAACCACCTGGGCACTCGACTAACCTGTTACTTGTGAATATTTTTGCGATCATAATTATTTTGTTGCATCTGTTCCACGTTCATTCCGTTGGCATGGTGCGCTATGGTTTAAAATCCGTATGTCTAGGTACTATGATCTGTTCGCATTTCTTTTCAAACCACTTGAATTCCGTTCGATGCAGTGTGAAACTGCATGCCAAGGAGAATCATTTCTTTAACTGACTCACTCTCAGCAAGTGTTAACATCGAAGCTCTTAAAGCAAGCCTCCGACCACAAAAAAGACATGCAGACATCCGAAATCAAGTCCTCCTAGGTGGTATCCCCGTATTTCCTTACTCGGCGAGGCTGCATAGGTTGATCAAACGTTGAACAAATAAATGGCTGTGCAACAGATACCAGACAATGATATGGATTTTCCAATGGTGCAGTTTTTCGCTGGGTGTTCGCAAAATGTATCTTGTTGTGGGTTAATCCGAGTGGTGTACAAAAGATGTCCGCAGCGCCAGTTGTGACGTTTGTTTTTGCCACAGAAAATTAATTGTATTTACATAACCAAATTACCTGTCGTTCAGGTGAATTCGCTCGGCAGCTCTCCCAGCGGTGGTCCTCAACTCCTCGCAACTCCGGATCAGCAGGCGGTCGTGATTCCTGCCCCCAGGAAATTAACCAGGGCTTGTACAAGGCGACCCTTGGTTCTGATAACTGTGATGGGCGGCAGAAATGGCCCGAACCAACTTGAGTACTGTTTGGTCAATCCAACTCCGCCGGCTTCCAGCTGCGCACAGTCCACAGAGACCTCCCCGAAGTTCAGCAATCAAAAAATAGTCCAATTCACGTTATAAATGGTTCTCTTTATTTCTTCCAAAACACAACTGAGGTGTTCTTTAACTTTACTTTTAATTCTTTAACTTTACTTTTAATTCCTTAACCTTGCTTTTAATTCTTTTTCTTTACTTTTAATTTTTTAACTTTACTTTTAATTCCTTAACCTTGCTTTTAATTCATTTTCTTTACTTTTAATTTTTTAACTTTACTTTTAATTTGACAAAAAGGAACGGACTTCTTCTCTTCTTCTTCTCACTTCCGAATCAACTCTACTGCAAAAAATCGATCAACGGAATTTTGCAAAAACAGTATTCAACTTGCTAAAGAATCAACTAACTGGGATTCAAAAACCGTATTCAACATCATATTAACCTGCTGTTCCTTTACCAGGTACACAAAAGACCTCTCTCTCGCTCTCCCTCAACATCCACTCCGAAAACAGAATTCGAACTTGCACACGATCCACACTCGAACTGGGGTACGTTCGCACACTCAACATGTGGATCGTGTGCTTTTCCCACCACCTTACCATCAAATTATACCAAAACCAAATTATATTAAAAACAACTAAATGATGGGTGGTGGAAGCCGCATGTAACAATCTAGATTTCCCATAAGTTAATCTACTAGCTGAGTAGGATTATGACAGCGAACGTTTCTGCTGGCGTCTCAAATTCGCCAATTCCGTTAGTGTGCTGTAATCAGTTGGAGTTGGATGGTGAGTGATTGATTTGTAACTAGTTGATGGTGTGTGAGAGATGTTCAAAGAAATTTCTTAGAGTCTCGGAGCAAAATGATTTGCAACCGCATGATATTCAAGTTTTTGGGTTCGAATCCTTATGTTTCATGCAACCAGGCGATTGATACCGCGAAGAAGGCTTACAACGACAGGGTGATCATTAAGCTCCTTCGGTGCCCAACTGGTTCACGCTCATTCTGGTCAATAACAAAGGCTGTCAGCAGTAACTTCGCTTCGTCTTCTTTCCCTCTGTTGGTGACAGACAGCAGGAGGTTAGTCACAAATTCAAAAGATAAAGCTAATGTGTTCGCGAATTTGTTTTCCGCGAATTCAAACCTCGATCCCCGTCTTTTGGAGCCACCTGTGATCTCGCCGGTACGGTCTTCGATGCGGGATGTGAGGTTTCGTCCGCGCACTATTTAACGCATTCTACGTGAACTGGATTGTAGGAAGGCAACCGGCCCGGACGGAATACCAGCAATAGTCCTTAAGAACTGTGCTCCAGAACTATTGCCGGTTCTTGGCAGACTCTTCCGCTTATCTTATGCACTGAGGACCTTTCCTGCCTGCTGGAAAATCGCTCGAGTTCAGCCAAGCCCAAAGACGGGAAAAAAGTGTCTCCCACAAAATTACCGGCTAATACCAATACTGTCTATGTTATCTAAGGTAATGAAAAAGTCATCAATACTGAGTTAATTAAGTATTTGCAGTGCAACGGACTTCTGAATGATCGTCAATACGGATTCCGTGGCAGTCGGTCCACGGGAGACCTTTTGACACTTATAACCGATATATGGACATCTACGATTGAACGGCATGGTGAGTCAAGAGCGGTCGCATTGGATATCTCCAAGGCTTTTGACCGCGTCTGGCAGGAAGCATTGCTGAGCAAACTTCATATGGACTTTCCAAACAGCTTTGCGACTAGACGAGGAGCTTCCTTGAGTATCGATCGAACCGGGTTGTTGTGGACGGCGAGTGTTCGGATCTGTATCCTGTTAATTCGGGGGTGCCCCAAGGTTCTACTGTCGCTCCAACTTGTTCTTGCTTCACATAAATGATTTGTTGGAGACAACGGATAACAGAGTGTTCAGTTTTGCGGATGATAGTACGCTTGTTTCCTCCTTTTCGAGTGTTCGGCCGATTGGTGCATCTGCGTCGCATCAGCTGAGATGTAGACAGATTAACTCTCTGAATCAGGATCTAGATAGGGTGCTGCAGTGGGGAAGGGCCAATCTCGTCGACTTCAATGCAGCGAAGACACAATATACAACATTCACAAAGAAAACTGGATCATCGGTTCCACAGCTGATGATGAGTGGCCGGGCCCTCGAGACTGGGGAAAGTTTGAAATTGCTCTGTTTTACAGATATTATCAAGGGTACTGTTCTTCGGAGATTCTTGGTATTGTTCCACGCAATTCGGCTTATATGCGCTCCACAAGACAATCCGACGGATCGCACCCGTTTGTGGTTCATCTCCCGACGGAGCGAGCATCCCTGCATCAGAACTCGTTTCATTACAGAACAGGGAAGCTGCGGAACTCCCTTCCCACGCGAGTGTTCCCGGAGCGTTACAACCTGCAACTGTTCAAAAAGAACTGCAACAGTTATTTGATGGCATCTCGGGGCGCCCAGGCGGCGCTATAGTTTTGCCTCTCCCGAGAGAAGTCTAATAAAAAAAATAAAAAAAAACATAGCAATGGTATACCATTCCGTTGCCATTGGATTCCAAAAAAAAGCTGATATCCACCAGAAACTCCCTCTTCCCCTTTATTTTCTTAATTTCCAGCCAGACAAACCTGATATCCCCTTCATTAATTTTCTAATTCATGTAGGTATACCTATGCTCTAATATTGGATGTTACGCAACTCCAAAAATTCTCATCACCTTGAAACAACACCTGATAGCATATGCCCTATACCCCACCACCTTCAAGGTAATAATACTATTTCACGCAGGCATCATCATCATCATCGGCACTACAACCGGGAACCGGTCTTGCCCTTATTCAGCAAGTCCTGAGGCTTGTTAAATTTTCCATAATGATTTGTTTTTTTCCGGGCAAGATCATTAGTCTGGCGCCAGAGGCTCCCCGACTGGGAATTGAACCCCGGTCTCCCGCGTGACAGGCGGGTATACTTACCACTATACTATCGAGGAGCCATCATGCAGGCATACCCGTGCTCTAATGTTGCATGTTATTTGCTATACGCAAATCAAAAGCTCTCATCACCTTGTGTGAGGGATGCGATCCTTGAGAGGTTGCGTCTACCGTGTGCAACGTGTGTGGTGGCTAGGCGATGAGGCGGCTTCCACAAGTCGAGCTGGGCAACGAGCGAATGTGCCCATAGGATGATATAGCAGTAGCCCAAACGGTGATGGCTAGGCGATTAGGCGGCTTCCACAAGTCGAGCTGGGCAACGAGCGAATGTGCCCACAGGATAATGTAGAAGTAATCCAAACGGTGACGGCTAGGCGATGAGGCGGCGTCCACAAGTCGAGCTGGGCAACGAGCGAATCTACCCACAGGATTATGGAACTAATGAATGAAAATGCGTTGTCCCAAGAAAAACTGGAAAAGAACGCCCAAGGATGAATCGAAAGCAACCGCTGAGTCGATTTGAATGGTGACGCTTAAGCTGGCGTCCCTTTTTTCATTGACGCGTAGTCAGCTAGCGGGTGACAGTTTTCACATGAACGTACTAGATTTCTCCAGTACATTCATTTGTGAATCCACAACATCTTGAAATCTTGCAATTCCTATCGCCTTGGGCTGGCCTATACTATCACCGCACACTATTTTGCTATTTCCATAACCGTGGTGGGCATACTGTCACTTTGGTAACACCTAAACTGCAGTTCTGCAATTCCCGGGTTCCACATCCTATTACATGCATGCATACCTATACCCTAAGGTTGCATGATTTTGCTATACACAATGCTAAACTCCCAATAGCATATCCCTTCTGTTCTCGTCATCTTGAATCGGTTCGCACCTGGATCTATTGCCAGAAATTTTTCCATAGCCTTGGGGTAAGATACGGCCGGAGCAGGCGTTGTTGTGTTGCCGTCTCAAGGTGAATGGCGACAATATTGCAAGGTTGTAATTCCCATTGTCATTGGCATGGCCTGCACTTAAGCTGGCATCGAGTAACGATGTCAAGGTGAACGATGCGACCGTGGGAAGGAAAATAAAATTAAATTTTAATTTTGGCACCGTAAAAGGGTTTGTTCGAATTCCAATTTATCCATTAATAGATTGATAGTTAGACCGTGGAGTTATATTGAACTAAGCCACTGGTCGAAAGTAAAAAACAAACCAGAAAATAAGCTACCACAGCTGCGGTCGAAGTAAACAACCTATAGTTGGGGTTTTAATTCAGAGTTTAATTTGCCAATATATATTAACCCCAAGGGATGTACACCTGGTAAGTCCTGCTAAACGTCACCCTCACAGGAAAAAGTCTGTGCTTGCAAGATGAGCAGGACATTCAAAAAAAATTATTCAAAGAAACGAGAATGACATTTATCACACCATGTGCTCGGGGTAGGGTTTCTAGTCAGCCAAAAACTGAAGCCTGCCATTATCGTCTTTAATGCAATAAACGAAAGGCTATCCACTCTTTGCGTGCGAGGCAAGTTTAAGAACATAACGTTCACCGACCTACAGAAGAGTCCCCCGACGACGAAAAGGAAGAATTCTAAGAGAACGTCGAACGGGCCCTCAATGCCTGCCCAAGATACGATGTGAAAATCATCCTTGGTGAATGCGAAAATAGGTCGGGAGCCGGTTTTCAGGCACTACCCAGGTTCCCATAGTTTGCATAAGAACAGTAATGACAATAGACTACGAGTAATCGAACTGGCAGCATCAAAGAACTTGGTGGTTGCGAGTACCAGGTTTGCACGTCAATATATCCACAAAGCCACCTGCGTAACACTTGATGGAGCCACTCGCAACCAAATTTACCACGTGTTAATATATCGCCGCCACTCCTCGAGCCTGCTGATGGTATGAACGAACCGAGGTGCCAACGTCGACTCGGATCACTATCTCGTTGGTATAGTTTCCGAGCGCGGATTGCCTTACGGAGACGTAATGCATCCGCGAATCAGGTTTGAATCAACACGCTTGCCGAACGCAATAAGAACGCCAGTAACACCTTTGGTCATGCGTTAAGAATCGCCCTCGAAGAGCTCGATGGAGGGGAGTAAGTCCTGGTGCCAGAACGCCGGACGTAGAAGAGAAATGGACACGCCTTAAGAATACTGACAATAGAACTGCCAACTCCATCTTAGGCAGTAGTCATAGAGATGCGAGCGACTGGTTTCATGATGAATGCAAACTAGCGACTGGACATAAGAATGTTGCATACCAGGCAATACAGCAGACTCATACGACGCGGGTACGCACCGAGAAATACAAAGCGCTCAGAAGATTTGAAAAAAGACTCCACAGACAAAAGAAAAGTGCCTGGGAAAAAAACTTGTATGTGAAATAAAGATAAGTAAAGAGCGAGGTCCGCACCAGGCGCGGAAGGTCTACCAAATAATCCGCAGTATGACGCGGTACACATCACGCTACACTTACTGCAAGGATAAAGTGGGCAATCACCTCAATTCGCAACATTCCCAGCATGCCCTGTGGATACCCAACCTGTGGTATTGATGATGCACATGCCGACTATGTCAGCTGTAAAGGCATCTGCGGCAAATCTTTTTGAGCCTCCTGCGTGTGACTGAATAAGCGAAATACCCATTTCGCGAAGGAATTCCCTGAGAACCTCCGGTTTTTTGCCATAAGTGTATTAATATCTCGCCCTCCCACGTCCTACTAGCTATTAACTGTCTGAGTGACGCCAATGATAGTTCCCATAACTCCAACCAGAAATGTATAACAATTTAAAATTTCACAGATCCCTCTACCAAATGTCTATTTCCAACATTAAATCCCTCATTAGAGACAGTAACATTAGATCCCTCATTAAAGACGGTCGTTAACCAAGTCACCGTTTCAATTAACGAATCCCTCCATTTACTCACAAAAGAGTTATCCAACTCTTTCCGCACATACGTCGACAAATGCCTGCAATGCCTGTTCAGCCAGAGAGCCCCATTTAAGAGCATATTCTCTCCAGGCTGAACTGCCTTGGGTATGAGTTAGCCTTATCGCGCTCCTCCACACAAAATTACCCCACCCTAACCGAACCTGACCCCCTACTCGAGCTAGTACTTTACAAACTCAAAACGGTCGTGTGCGGGACCGCGGCTTCCCGGTCCTTCTATGCCAGCTTAAGATTTCTATCTCATCCTTGCAATCAAAAGTAACCTGTCCAACAAACCAATTACTTCATACCTGTTAAAGGGGGCTGCCAAAACCGCGAACTCTGATTGGATTTCGGAATTCTTTCCCAAAAACTACAGTATTCCCTTAATAGAATGCCACTCACTCCTCGTCTCCAAAAGCAGACCCATTTTCCGCGTAAATCTTCCCCCTAGATACGACTGGATTTTCCACCCCAACGGAACCGGCTACCTCAGGATAGGTAGGCTGACAATATTTAACACCAATATCGACCAATCCACCATACACCTGGCTCCCTTTCCCCCTCCCAATTCAGTCCTCAATACCAAATCGGTCCCTTGTCACATTCTATCCAAACCAAAGACGACCAGATCCACAAAATCCTAACTATAATCTAAATCTTCCCCGATTTCACAACCGTCTTAGCACCCTTCATTCTAAACCCTCCACCTCATCTGGCCGTAAAGAAGTCCTATCCTGTGCTAAGCCAAACTATAACCTAACTCCTCCCACAATATTCCAACCACTTAAACACCCGTAACCCTAAACCCTTCTCCTTATCCACCCACGAAAAAATCCCCCCTGATCTTAACAAAACCGTCCGCCCTTCAACACCCGCCCCCTAGTTCCAACCCCTTCCCCCTTTTCGACATCAAAACTGGCGCTATGTATCCCAACTTCCACAAATCACGCACTCAGCCTCCGTCAAATAAGAATTGTCCTAAATCATATGGGTAGACAACTGGACCTCGTGTTTACAACGGACCCCTATAATTTCTCAGTTGCCTCTAGTCCACACGCCCTCTCAACCATTGACGATTTCCACTCGCTTCTCTTATCCCTGCATCGTGATCACGTCGCCCAGCCCTCTCCATCTCATGACAGTTTTTCCTACAACTTCCTCAGACCCAACTTTCGCCTTCTGAATTGCATTTCGCTTTGATCATCTGGAGGTAGAAGCAGTTACTGCCAACCTCTACAAGGAATCTACTACGCCATTTCCTTATATTTCCCCCATTCTCGACTTAGGTTATGGGTTTGGGGGGGGGGGGTTCTTGAACCTCACGCAAGAACCACCCACAATTCCATCCTAACTTCCCTCGCATACCTGCAACATTTCCTTCTTCAAGGATGCACCTAGCGCATTACATAAAATTTCCTGAAAATAATTCTTTCATCATTCACGCATCCAATGCATTATTCCAGGTCCCTGAAAGAATTCTTTAAAGTACACATGCGTCATGTATTCAAAAAACTATTCGGCACCCTTGTTTTCCAGGCAAATCCCAGCCTCGCATGTGCACAACAATTTTCCTACATGCACATTGGTTGGCGACCCTTTTGTCCAACGACAAAGCAACGCCAAGCAGTTAGTTTACTCAGCTGCATGATACCCGACCCATGATCTGTTTGTCCAACTGACAAACAATCACCAACTTCGCGCTTAGCCGCCAAATTCGAATTCTACAGCATAAACAAATGCAAATAAAGAATCCGATTCTGTTCGCTGGCAGAGATACGATATACAATCCCCATTGTGTAAACTATCGAAATCCATTACCACCTTTTCCTAATAGCAATGCAGCTATTTACGCAGCTGCACCATGCATCTATGCCATTAATAATGCCCTTTGTCCATCTTCCCTTTTTTCAGCTTCGTTTCCCATGACCTGCGTGCATAAGTAAAACAACGCGATCTTCACGATCACCACACACACACACATCACCAAGATCCTGGTTTCTCATCTTAGAGAGAATTTTTCTCTCTCCTCCACTAAACTCACCTCGAACTGAGGGTTGAATCCCAGCCACCAGAGGAGTCGGTCGGGTCTTCTCCCCTTCGCCGTGCCGTGCACACGGTACGTTGCGTTTACACACGCGATTTTCTACGTGCGAATATTAGTAAAAATTGCTTTATATCCGAAGTGGAAAAAATAAATTAAATGAATACTTAACGTTACTTTGCATTTACTTTTGAAATATGTCAAATACATTGCCGCGGCAGTATAAGCAACATTCGGCAGCATTTTGTTTTGTGTAATAATGTTCCCGTCTATCACTATAAGTTATGTGCCTATTTCTATTAATGTGTAGAGTCAACTTTACCTAAGGAATAAATGCCGTAAAAACGTATTCAATGACTGTTGTGCTGAGTTTAAAGTAACTATAAATAAATAATTTTACATAAAATAGAACAATAAAGGACAATTAACAACGAAAACCGTGCGCTAGTGTTTTATTTTCTCTACTTGGAATGGTTGCATTAAGCAATGGATTGACTGAGTTGCTTTGTGAAAGGAAAAAGGATAATACAAGTGTCAGAGAAAAGTGATTTCGGGTGAGAGGCTCAAATAATTCTGTTTGCGATACATCATTTTCGTAAAGTGTTCGGCGAACAATATAGTGGGGTCGTAGTAGAACCAGTTCCCATGATGGCACACCGACCACGTACCCCCACAGGTTTCATCACCCCCATGGTACAACCACACACCTCGCACTCTTCGTAACAAGAGGAGTAACTTGTGGAATATATTTCTAAGAACGCGTTCTCCCCCTAGACTACTCCAACTATCTCGGTTCCTTTTATAAATTCACCGAGCTTTACAACTCCCTCTACTTCAACTAGATCTCAAAAACAACCAACCAGCCAACCTGATCAACGACCCCAAAAATTTTTTTTTCGCTTTATTAATTACAAACGAAAATCCGACGCCTATCCCAACTCCCTTTCCTATGACATGATTACCTCAACCGATCCCCAAACTATTGCCAACCCATTTGCTGTTGTACTTTCTTCAAAAAATCCTTCACGGACATCTCTTTCGAGCCCAACCCGTCTTACTTCAAAGACATGCCCGAATTCTCCATTGGCTCTTTCATCTCTCAACCTATTCAGTCTCACCTAGTAGAAAAAAAGCTAAACCATCTTAAAGACGAGTTCGGCCCCGGCCCCGATGGTCTTCCTGCTGTACTGTTAAAAAAAAATGTTCCTCTTCTCTTTCTCTCCCACTCTCAAAGATTTTCAATCTGTCTCTCACACAAGGCGTTTTCCCTAGCATTTGGAAATCGTTCCTTGTAACCCCTAAACATAAAAAGGGACCCAAAAATGGTATTAGTAACTACCGTCGCATCGCCAAGCTGTCTCATATGCCAAAACTGTTCGAAGGTATTCTTTACAACGCGTTATCATTTCGGTGTAAATCCATCATCTCACCCAATCAACATGGTTTCCTTTCGGGAAGGTGGACCACCACCAATCTGGTTGAGTTCTCATCCCATAATCTCCTTGCCTTAGAGAATGGCAGCGAAGCCGATGTAATCACAACCGACTTCAACAAAGCCTTCGACAAAATTTCTCATAATCTCATCCTCTTGAAGCTATCCTCCTTTGGGTTCGAACCCCTATTGATTAAATGGATATTGTCCTATCTTAAAGCTCAAACCTATCGTGTCAGATTCAGATCCTCCCTTTCAAATCCTTTTCTCTCCCTGTCAAGGGTGCCCCACGGCAGTCACCTGGGAGCCCTCCAGTTTATCCTTACCATTAATGACACTGATTCTACGATCAAGTATCCATCGCTCTCTACGCTGACGACACTAAACTCTACAAAACGATATGCTCTCTTCTCGACTCCTCACTTCTCCAATTGGATCTCTCTTCTCAATTTGGTGCCATCACAACTGCCTCGAACTTAACGTTGTCAAATGTCACTCTATTACCTTCTCCCGCAAACGTCCCCCTTCCCCGCCACCTTCCTATTTCCTACTCAACCAACAGATATCATCTGTACCCTCGATTCGCCTCCTTGATATCTTATGTGATAGGGAGCTTAACTTCACCCCACATATCGATGACATTATCCTTAAGGCCAACTCCGCCCTTGGATTCGTGAAATGCTGGTTGAAAGGAATCTCTCGTGTCCCCACGTTTCCCGATCACTCTATATAGCCTTTGCCCGCCCCCTTCTAGAGCATGCCAGTCAGGTCTGGTCTCCTCACTAATCGTCCCATATTCGCAGGATGGAAAACGTCCAACGTCGATTTTTGCGCTTTACCCTTCGTGGCTTGAACTGGGAAAACCCTCGTGCTCTCCCCACATACACAAGCCGTCTCCATCTAATAAACCCCAACACACTTGAAGAGCGCAGATGTCACGCTGACATCCTCTTCATCCACCGTCTCCTTACTAGTTCAGTCAACTGCCCAAGCTTGCTCTCGTCCATCACTATCCACACTAACCCCCGCAATCTACGAAACCCTCGTCTCTTCTATCTGCCCGCCCACAGCACTTCTTATGGCTCTAACAAACCCCTTTGACGAATGCTGCGATGGGCAAATTCGTACCCTTCCTCCTTCGATTTCAATCTCAGCTCTCTTGCTCTCAGACTTGGTCCCCTCTCCCACAGGCCGTGACGCCGAGCAATTTCATGCTTTCCACAGATTCGAGAGCCCGGCCATTAATCATCAGCTGTGGAACCGATGATCCACTTTTCTTTGTGAATGTTCTTTGCATTGAAGTCGACGAGATTGGTCTTTCCCCACTGCCAGACCTTATCCAGATCCCGATTCAGAGAATCGATCTAACTACATCTCAGCTGGTGCGACGTTGATGCACCAATCGGCCGAACACTCGAAGAGAACACTTTGTTATCCATTGTCTCCAACAAATCATTTATGTGAAGCAAAAATAAAACCTTTGGGCACCCCCGAATTAACAGGATACAGATCCGAACACTCGCCGCCCGCAACAAGCCGGGTCGATCGATTTTCGAGGAAGCTCTTCGTCTAGTCGCAAAGCTGCTGGGAAGTCTATATGAACGAAGTTTGCTCAGCAATGCTCCATGCCAGACGTGGCCAAAAGCCTTGGAGATATCCAATGCGACCGCCCTTGACTCACCATGCCGCTCAATCGCAGATGTCCATATATCGGTTATAAGTGTCGAAAGGTCGCCCGTGGACCGCCCGCCACGGAATCCGTATTGACGACCATTCAGAAGTCCGTTGCACTCCAAATACTTAATTAACTTGGCATTGATGACTTTTCCATCACCTTACATAACATAGACAGTAATGCTATCGGACGCTAATTTTGTGGGAGACACTTTTTTCCCGTCTTTGGGATCGGCTGAACTCTAGCGATTTTCCAGCAGGCAGGAAAGGTCCTCTGTGCATAAGATACGCGAAAGAGTCTGCCAAGAACCGGCGATAGTTCTGGAGCACATTTCTTAAGGACTATTGCTGGTATTCCGTCCGGGCCGGTTGCCTTCCTACAGTCCAGTTCACGTAGACTGCGTTGAATAGTACGCGGGCGAAATCTCACATCCCGTATGGAAGACCGTACCGGCGCGATCACAGGTGGCTCCAAAAGACCGGGATCGAGGTTTGAATTCGCGGAAAATAGATTCGCGAACACATCAGCTTTATCCTGTGAATTTGTGACTAACGACCCGCTGGCTGTCACCAACGGAGGGAAAGGGGAGGAAGCGAAGTTACTGCTGACAGCCCTTGCCATTGACCAGAAGGAGCGCGAACCAAACGGGCACTGGAAGGAGTTTATTGGTCACTCTGTCGATGTGAGCTTTCTTCGCGGTATCAATCGCCTGGTTGCACGCGTTTCTGATTCTAAAAAAATTCGTTCTGTTAACATCGGTGGGATTGGAGCGCCATTGTTTAAAAGCTTTATTTTTTGCCGCTGTAATTAGTTCGCATTTTTTGTCAAACCACGGTTTATCAGATGAACTTCGTTTGATGAAATGTGGAATGTAGATCTCCATCCCGAGAAGAATAATTTCTGTAACCAACTCCGCACATGCGTTAACATCAGAGTATCCAAAGCACACCTCCGACCACGGAAAGGATGCAAAGAAATCTCGCAAATCGTCTCAGTTAGCAGCCCTATCGCGTTTGCAATGATAGTGAAGAACGTGTGATTCGAACTGACGCTGAGAGTTAGAATCACCAAAAATGTAACCAATGCTCAACACACCAGGCCACTGCCGCTTGTACGAATTCGATTTCTAAACTCAAGTACACTTAACTGATGTGGAATTGTTATGTTATCGCTATGGTATGCGGCGGTGATGCATTTTCTTATTCGATTTTCGTTCGGTGTTCTTCACTATTTGCTTGTGTATTGTGTGTGTATCTGTTAGAAACGCCACAGCCCCATACCTCTATACATGGCGAAGCTGCTTAGGTCGGTTTAAATTCAAGTGATTGCGCCACAGATACCAAGCAGTGATATGAGTTTCCCAGTAGCGCAGCAATCTCCACGGTATAAATGCTCGGCTCGGATGTGAAAAATAGATCCAGGCTGTTCGCATAATCACCTCGAACATCCGGCACTCGCGTAGGTCCCTCCACGAGTTGAGTCAAACTGCGGCTAACAGCGAACATCTCCGCTAGCCTCCCAGCCTCGTCGATTCTGTTAGAATGTACCAACCATCCGGAATTGTGTACATTAAAATCGCCAAAGACAACAATTTCAGAAGCCGGGTGGTTGATCTGTATACAGTCGACGGTACGTGAAATATGTTCGAAAAATGTCGCTGGTGGATCGTCATTCGAGGAGCGGTAAAAACAACAAAGATATTTAACAGTATTGCTCAGCACGACCCTCAACCACATGATGTCCATGATATTGGGTTCCAACGCCTCCATCCTCTGGCAAGCCAGATGGGACCGCGCGAAGGTGTGTTACGGACCGACATTGAGTCCAGGTCCCCCCAGAATCCACTAATCCCCCTTTGATTCCCCTCTTTACCTGTAAAAGGAAATAACGCGCCAAGTAGTTAATTTGCATAAACTACTTTATGCTAATTCTACTTGGCGGAGAAAAAAAAATAATAAAATAAAATAACAACCGGAAATAAATTCGGAAAAATGACAATTCGCCGTCAATCTCCGAATGAGAAACAACTATAATTAAATTTATGGATTTGAGGTAATTTCAACGTCCAAATACAAGTCAAGAAGAATCAGAAACACTTCATAAATTTATCAGCTGACCGTTTCATTCAGCTTAGCAAGTTTATCTAACTTATCTCTGGTGGCACCATAAGCGGATGCATGTTAACGAAGCTTGCTGAACAGGGGAGCAGCCTTCAACGCCCCCTGCAACCTGACACGAGCCGCCACATCATCCCAAGATACCCAAGATAAACCACAGTAAGTCCCACCTTCTATATTCAATATATTTAAATTGTTATATATAAAAAACATAACAGGTGCTGACCTCACTCCTAAAACGGAATGTCGAATATACGTCGTATCCTGAGCAACGAAGATATGTCGAATCAGTTGACGAATCGACCTGGGTCTCGGTTAGGGCAAGGATATCAGGATTCGCTGTTTCCAAATATTGGTGGATGGCGTTTACATTCGTATTGGTGAAACCGATGCCCCTGATGTTACAAAATGCAGTTACTAGTCGAGCGTGGACAAAGGCTCGAAAGCGAGCCCGATTATGTGATGACGAACCTGTGGCATCTCTAACAGATACACACAATTCACAAGCAAAAATAGTGAAGGACACCGAACGAAAATCGAATAAGAAAATACATCAGAACCGTATACCTAGCTATAACAAAAATAATTCACATCAGTGGAATATAGTCGAGTTTAACAATCAAATTCAAAACACGGTCAGTAGCCTGATGGGTAACGCTTAGGTAAAATTTTTTTCGTGATTCAAACTGTCATAGCGTCAGTTCGAATCACACGATCTTCTTCACTATTATTTCAAACGCTATAAACCTTTTAAAGTTCGGTTATTTATCATAATGTCTGTATGATTTTCCCCCTGATGACATCGGCTCGAAATCGGGACCGGTGGAGAGATTTGTTATATAAGGCCAAGACCGGATCCCGGTTGTAGTGCGGATGATGATGATGATGATGATAATCCCCCTTTGAGATCCGAATGGGAAACTAGTTTACTTCTGGAATTCTTTATCTGAGAAAGTGCCATCATGCCTTATCTCCGTGTCAGTCCAGGCCATCAGTCGCACATACGAAACATAGTCGAAAATTTGTGCCGACCATACCGCGGAATGTACAGAGTGACGGGGTGGTATCTCACCTTGGGACCGACCACCACCTGACCAACCTTTTCTCGAACCGGTCCGTCAGCCAAGCCCCGAAAGATGGCCAGGGATTTTTCCCGACCATTTCACGGATCCTAAAGCTTGATGAGGTGGTACTTCACCGGGCGACAGGGCGTTGGGACCCCGGCTACCACTCGGCCCTTAGTCGCCTCTTACGACAATATTCCAAAAAAATTCCAATCAATAAAAAAACCACCACTATTGTTTACGATTAACTCTGTATAGTGTACTAATCGGGAGCATTAAATCCTTACCCCCGAAAATCTATGTTCTAATGTCGTGCACCGGTAGTTGTCATCTTAATCAGTCGCTTTGTGTTATGTTTGTGACCGAAGAACTATTGTTTACGGTTAGCTCTGTATATCGTACAAATCTGGACCATTAAATCATTATTCCAAAAAATGCAATAACAAATCACTGCAATACAATAGGAAAGGAACAATAAAAATAAAAGAACGTTTATACAATTAACAGCCCTGTATTTCATTTTCGTCTATATGTGAACGGTTTGTGGCGGAGCGGTGATTTTTGTGAACAATTACTCTCGCAACGTGTTGTGGGTGTGTTCAATGCGGATACCAAACGTGCAGTCTATTCCATGCCAAAGAAGACGTTTGCCGAAACAGTGTCGTTTGCTCTTACGCAGGAAACAGCAAGCCTTCTGAGCAAACAGACGCACAAAGTTCATCGGTTGGAAGTCGAGCCAAAAGAATCTCTGGGAAATCCTATGAGGGATTTCATCCAGGCTATTTCTCAAATGATGCCGACCTCGCGCAAGGAAATGATGCCAACCTCAGACAAAGGCTCTGAAGCAAAGTGTTACAGCTGCGGAAAAACAGGACGCCTCGCACGAAATTGTAATGCGTCTCGTAGGAAAAACGAAAACACGCCGAAAAGCAGCGCTGAAAGTGGAAATGGTGCGTCTGGAGAAAGGCAATCGTTAAACTAAAACGGAGCAGCTCAAAGGGGCGTGAGCTGGTCTCCGTTTCACAAATACATCGTAAAAACAATAATTTAACCGTAAACTGGACTAAATGGATGATCGCTGGTCTTAACCCTGGACACGGGCGCAACACATTCCATCATTAGATCAGACCTGGCAGGAGATAACGCTGAGCCGCTGAGTTGTTGCAAACTACGAACAGCTACAGGAGAGGAAGCTGTGATTTCTGGAAAATTGGAGTGTAAGGTTCACATTGGAACGGTAGAAGTAATTCACACCTTCTTAGTGGCTGGAATAATGGACGAGGTAATAATCGGCGTGGATTTTATGCTAGCCCATGGTCTCACTCTAAATCTGAAGAAAAGAATGCTGACGTGCCAGAACATGGAGATACCCCTAAGCATTGGGTATGAACGGCCTCAGATCATGAATGTAAGTGTAAGTCACCGTCCGCAGATTCCACCAAAGTCCGAAGCAGTTCTGTGGGCATGTGTAAAGGGAGACTGCGGAGCAGGCAAGTTGTGGGTAGTAGAGCCATCAGAAAGCACTGGGAATATACTGGTTGGACGAACCTTGGTACAAACGGAAAAGAATAAGCGGATCCCAGTTCGAGTGACGAATGAGTTCAGGTCACCGATCACTTTTAATAAAGGAGAATTAGTAGGACAATGCCAAGCTGTGGAGGCCGTGGTTAATTGTGACAATCCTCCGCAGAAATGCGAAAACAAGGTTCTCAAAGAGGGCACGAAAACTCCTGCTGTCATGGATACCTGGTTGAATAAGGTTAGCGGGCCAGAAAGGATAAAAGCCAAACGGTTACTGAAAAAGTATAGCTCCATATTTGCCAACGATGGCAATAAATTTTGAAGAACTGCCATCGTGCAACATCGAATAGATACTGCAGATGCAAGACCGATTCGGCAAGCTCCACGCAGAGTCCCACTGGCGAAAAGATAAGAAGCGGAACAGATAATTGACGAAATGCAGAAAGGTGGAGTCATTGAACCATCAACAAGCCCATGGAGTTCACCGGTCATGTTAGTGAAAAAGAAAGATGAAAGCACCCGGTTTTGCGCTGACTATCGAAAACTGAACGATGTCACTAAAAAGGACAGCTACCCGCTGCCACGAATAGACGACCTTGGACACATTATCCGGTGCGAAATGGTTTTCAACGCTGGATTTACAAAGTGGTTATTGGCAAGTGGCGATCGAGAAATGCGATCGCGAGAAAACTGCTTTTAGCATCGAAGATGGATTGTGGCAATTCTCGGTGATGCCATTCGGATTACGTAACGCTACAGCAACTTTTGAGCGCTTAATGGAACACGTATTAAAAGGGCTTCACTGTGTGAAACTAGTCTCCCATTCGGATCTCCGGGGGGGACTATGTCAGGGGGAACATCATACAGATATCATGATAAATAATGAAACTTTAAGAGGTTCGTCACCGCATAACCGGGCTCGCTCTCAAGGCTCTGCCCACGCTCGACTGGTGACGGCATTTTGTAACATCAGGGGCATCGGTTTCAGCAATACGAATGTAAACGCCGTCCACCAATATTTGCAAACAACGAAACCTGATATCCTTGCCCTAACTGAGACCCAGGTCGATTCGTCAACTGATTCGACATATCTTCGTTGCTCAGTATGGAAGTATGGGGCTGCTAACTGGGACGATTTGCGAGATTTCTTCGCATCCTTTCCATGGTCCGAGGTGTGCTTCGGAAACTCCGATGTTAACGAGATTATTCTTCTGGGGATGGAGATGAATAATCCACATTCCATCAAACGAAGTTCGTCTGATAAACCGTGGTTTGATAAAAAATGCGAGCTAATTACAGCGGCAAAAAATAGACCTTTTAAGCAATGGCACTCCAATCCCACCGATGTTAACAGAGCGAATTTTGTTAGAATCAGAAACGCGTGCAACCAGGCGATTGATACCGCGAAGAAGGCTCACAACGACAGGGCGATCAATAAGCTCCTTCGGTGCCCAACTGGTTCGCACTCCTTCTGATCAATGGCAAAAGCTATCAGCGGTAACTTCGCTTCCTCCTCTTTCCCTCCGTTGGTGACAGACAGCGGGACGTTAGTCACGAATTCAAAGGATAAAGCTAATGTGTTCGCGAATTTATTTTCCGCGAATTCAAACCTCGATCCCGGCCTTTTGGAGCCACCTGTGATCGCGCCGGTACGGTCTTCCATACGGGATGTGAGATTTCGCCCGCGTACTATTCAACGCAGTCTACGTGATCTGGACTGTAGGAAGGCAACTGGCCCGGACGGAATACCAGCAATAGTCCTTAAGAACTGTGCTCCAGAACTATCGTCGGTCCTTGGCAGACTCTTTCGCGTATCTTATGCACGGAGGACCTTTCCTGCCTGCTGGAAAATCGCTCGAGTTCAGCCAATCCCAAAGACGGGAAAAAAGTGTCTCCCACAAAACTACCGGCTAATAGCATTACTGTCTATGTTATCTAAGGTAATGGAAAAAGTCATCAATTTAAGTATTTGGAGTGCAACGGACTTCTGCATGATCGTCAATACGGATTCCGGGGCAGGCGGTCCACGGGAGACCTTTTGACACTTATAACCGATATATGGACATCTACGATTGAACGGCATGGTGAGTCAAGGGCGGTCGCATTGGATATCTCCAAGGCTTTTGACCACGTCTGGCATGGAGCATTGCTGAGCAAACTTCGTTCATTTGGACTTTCCCAGCAGCTTTGCGACTAGACGAAGAGCTTCCTCGAAAATCGATCGACCCGGCTTGTTGCGGGCGGCGAGTGTTCGGATCTGTAACCTTTTAATTCGGGGGTGCCCCAAGGCTCTATTTTGGCTCCAACCTTGTTCTTGCTTCACATAAATGATTTGTTGGAGACAACGGATAACAGAGTGTTCAGTTTTGCGGATGATAGTACGCTTGGTTCCTCCTTTTCGAGTGTTCGGCCGATTGGTGCATCTGCGTCGCATCAGCTGAGATGTAGACAGATTAACTCTCTGAATCAGGATCTAGATAGGGTGCTGCAGTGGGGAAGGGCCAATCTCGTCGACTTCAATGCAGCGAAGACACAATATACAACATTCATAAAGAAAAATGGATCATCGGTTCCACAGCTGATGATGAATGGCCGAGCCCTCGAGGCTGGGGAAAGTTTGAAATTGCTCTGTTTTACAGATATTATCACGGGTAATAGTGTGATAATAACTGCAGGCGGTCCACAGGAGACCTTTTGACACTTATAACCGATATATGGACATCTGTGATTGAGCGGCATGGTGAGTCAAGGGCGGTCGCATTGGATATCTCCATGGCTTTTGACCGCGTCTGGCACGGGGCATTGCTGAGCAAACTTCGTTCATATGGACTTTTCTAACAACTTTGCGACTGGATGAGGAGCTTCCTCGAGAATCGATCGATCCGGGTTGTTGTGGACGGCGAGTGTTCGGATCTGTATCCTGTTAATTCGGGGGTGCCTCAAGGTTCTACTGTCGCTCCAACTTGTTCTTGCTTCACATAAATGATTTGTTGGAGGCAACGGATAACAAAGTGTTCAGTTTTGCGGATGATAGTATGTTTGTTTCCTCCTTTTCGAGTGTTCGGCCGATTGGTGCGTCTGCGTCGCATCAGCTGAGATGTAGACAGATTGACTCTCTGAATCAGGATCTAGATAGGGTCCTGCAGAGGGGAAGGGCCAATCTCGTCGACTTCAATGCAGCGAAGACACAATATGCAACATTCACAAAGAAAAGTGGATCATCGGTTCCACAGCTGATGATGAATGGCCGGGCCCTCGAATCTGGGGGAAGCTTGAAATTGTTCGGCGTCACTGTCTGTGGGAATGTATCATGGTATAAACACGTGTCGAACATCGCCAGGTCCGCCTCTAAAAAACTGAGTTATCTTTTTAGAGGTAAGCAATATTTTCTTTTTAGAGCCAAGAAATATTTTACTTCGGCCCAACTTCTTCTCCTATATAAATCCCAAATTAGACCCGCGCTCGAATATTGCTCTCATGTTTGGAGCTCGGCTCCTAAACATACCCTCGACCTACTTGAGAACATTCAGAGACGAGCGATCCGCCTGATCGGGGACTCGGCGCTGACGTCGGGACTACAGTCGCTATCACATCGAAGGCGCGTAGCCGACCTCTGTCTGTTTTACAGATATTATCACGGGTGCTGTTCTTCGGAGATTCTTGGTATTGTTCCACGCAATTCGGCTTATATGCGCTCCACAAGGCAATCCGACGGATCGCACCCGTTTGTGGTTCATCTGCCGACGGCGCGAACATCCCTGCATCAGAACTCGTTCCGTTACAGGGCGGGGAAGCTGTGGAACTCCCTTCCCACGCGAGAGTTCCCGGAACGATACAACCTGCAACTGTTCAAAAAGAACTGCAACAGTTATTAGGTGGCATCTCGGGGCGCCCACTCGGCGCTATAGGTTCGCCTCTCGTATACCATTCATAAACGCTTGAATTTTGAGTAATTCAATTACTTCTGCTGGTGCGTCTGCATTGGCCAAATGCGCGAGCCGCTCTATCTCCGTTGCATATTCTTGTAACGGCTCGTTAGCTTTTTGATGGCGATTCATGAGCTCCATTTGGAACATTTGTTTCCTATGGTCGCTACCATATCGTCGTTCAATCGCTACCATTAACGCGTCGTAATTTTCACGTTCAATTTCAGGAACTGTTTGCAAGACTTCAGCGGCGGAGCCCTTCAATGATGCAACCAAAGCTGCCACTTTGTCTGCCGCAGACCAGTGATTGGTTCGCGCTGTGGTCTCGAACTGTAGTTTAAAAATGTTAAACGGTACAGTTCTGTCAAACGTTAGCGCTTTCAATTTCGTTGTACTAACAGCTGTAACTGGTCCACTGAACTGTATCTCTCGGATATGACCCCGTGGCCTTTTTATATGCGAGCTGACACTTGAGTGGGAGGTTCTGGAACTAGCTAGTCATTTCTCGCTCTTTCTCTTTCGCACTAGATCGTGTTTAATGCTTGTATGCTATTTACGAAGGTTCCACCCTAGTGCCTTCGTGAAACTCCGATTGTAAATTCGTCACAATATGCTTCATAGTTAAGGCGATTTACCGAACTGTATTCTCTCCTATCACTTCTACCGCCAACGGTTCAGAGTTGGTTTATCACCATACAGTCGCTTGCGTCTTATATGTTTTCTGCGACTGTCAATCATTCTAGGACATTTATTTATTATTTATATTGTGACGCATATGACAATCAGTATTAGTATATTCTAAAAAGTCCAAAACAAAGTACTAGAATATTCTAGAAAGTACTGGAAAACTGGAAACTATGACCAGTAGAAAATTCGAGGCTGTGGAACGTACGGAAACGAAACACCGAATCAAAATGAGGAAACGGTATAAATACGTCACACGCAGATCAGAGGAGAAGAAGTAAGCAGTCAAAGACACTATAAGTACGGAAGCGGTAAGTCAAGAAATCGTTGTGTTACATTAATTCAAAATCGATTTAACGGCTCTTATTTATTAAAAATAATTAATCCAGCCAACCCTAAGCTCAGGCTAATAACCTTGCCCGTAAAAATAAATTATTATGGAAAATTCAACAAGCCTCGAGACTTGCTAAATAAGGCCAAGACCGGATCCCGGTTGTGGTGCCGATGATGATGATGCTCATATATTTTGCTGTCTTAATAGAAGACCGATGCCAACAAAGTAGTTCTATTCATGATAACTAAGAATTTTTTTTTTTCGCGCGCGCAAAAAGAGATTTAAGATGTCCTTAAATATCAAAGCACAACGCGAACGTATATTGATCGGTATATATTTATGGATTAAATCTTTAAAACTATCACATAATTGCAATATATAGGGTAAATAGTAAATAGTAGAATCGTACACACGCAGTTTCTACGAGGAGGACGATGCAAGACTGGCCATCAGGTATTCCATTTTACTAAGGAAACTTTTGCCCTCAATTTTGTCGAAGCGCACCTGTACACAAGTATAGAACAGAAGAATTAGATGAATGCGATAACTCGAGTGTTTCCTTGTATGCATTACCTCTTTGAAATGTCCACCGAGGTTTTCCCAGTATTTTTCTGGCACTAATGGACTTGGAAAGAAGTCTTGTCTTGGACTGCGTGCAATGTAGACTTTGACTTCAATTTGTGGATCGCATCGAATTTTTACGGCCATCATGCGATCGCCATTTGGGGAAGACAGAAGGCAGGAGCTGGCGCTGCCCAGAGGTTCCACTTCACCAATTCCCAAATGATTACTGTTTGAAATCACCTGCCAAGCCATGCAGCGAGCCATATTTAACACACATGAAATCTGATGCTGGTTTATTTGACACAGTACGAGATCACGTAGTTCCTGGGGTTCATATGATAGGTGCATAACACGCCCATCACGGCAAATACACTTCAGAGAACGCTCCTGTACGTGAATAACCAGTGAAGTGCGGTTAATGGTGTCATATCTGAAGGATTCAAATGAAATCTGATAATTCAGTTATTTAGATCGATTTCAACTTACCCCTGGGTAACAATGTTAATTTTAACACATGACATTGTCGGGCTATTCAATGCATTCCAGTGCGAGACGATTTGCGGATCCTTAACATCACGAGCCAATGTATCCAAAACGTATTGAGTCCTTTTTCGCATGAAGATGTGCTGCGCACGGGCTATAATTTGCTCAAAGATAGTTTGTGACTTTGTCATTTGGAGCATTTCATGGCGATCTGTGGTCATGGGACCCGCCAACATTCGCTTCTTGTTCGGTACAAGTGGCCCACTGGATGGATGTGGAAATGCCAAATGACTCTCTTTATGATGAGCTTCGTGAAGCAATTGGTGTAGAGAATGTTCCAAAACGCGGTCGTGTTCAATTACGGTGTCGGTTTGAACATTTTCATTGGCATCAGAAGTGGAATGACATAACGTTATCATTAGTTGGATGCCGGGGAGAAGACTCGCGCGGATTTCATTCCCTATAATAACATGAGGTATGGGCGCTTGTAATTGAACTGCTTCCTTTGTCAATTGTTCGAAAAGCTCCTTGCAAAAAACAACGTTTTGTGCGCGTTCCAATGTCTTTTGCCAAATCCCAGAGTTTGGTGTGAAATAATAATCTTCATTGCTGTCCATCTTACCTATGGTTGTAGTGCACAGATCCTGTTGATCCTTCTGTGTTGTGATTTGTAGATAAACCGATCCCCTTAGTTCAGGAGGTAAGTTAACCCGAAGAGCCGATGTAGCTTTTGTTTTCGGTGAAACCGATGCACTACTACCCGCATTTGGGTATTCTTCGGGAACTTCTTCGGCTTCCGTAACATCAAATGCTCCACTCATGCCAAACTTTGAGCCCGCAGTGCGATAACTAACATCACCGACAATACCATTTGCTGTCTTTCGTATACGCCAATTTTGTCGCAAACGCAGCAATTCCAAATGGAAATCAGAAACATTTTGATTAACATGTTCATTCTGAATAGTTCGCATTCTCTCGGCGCCACTAAGTAAAATATTCGCAGCCGAAGCAAGTGCCTTCTTTCTAGCAAAAACATAAAATATAGGTTTCGGAGCTTCCGGCTCTGCTGCAACTGGATCCAAAACTAGATAACGTTTATCTCCTGCTATTGCTAATAAATCAGAAAGAACACAAATCTCGGAGAAAGCATCCTTCAACTTGGTACGCACTGCATCCCAAGGCCAAATGTTGGCGTAAAAGCGTGATGGATCCTTGCCATCTTCATCCAAGCTCTTATCACCCTTGGCTAACTCCTCGTCCAATTTTTCGCTAAAGTCAATACGATCAGCAAATTTAGCCAGGGTTTCCGAAAGAGTTAACGATCTGAAATAAAAATAGTAATCCTCGACCTGAAAGGAATTTTCAAATTTATTTAACATACGGTTGATAAATTTCTGTCCCATCGTAGGTTATTTCTTGTATTTCATTTTCACAAGGAGTCTCCAGACACAGATTCACCGCTGTTGAGTTACTCATTTTAACCACTAGTTTAATATGACTTATTCAATAGGCCCATCAGCAAATTAATTGCAGAGCCACCTTTGTCGCTGCAACTCCAGGTTGTTTGTAATGTAAATCGATCCCCACTTTACTTTTTCATTTCCATTGAAACTACGTAAATCCCTAGCAACCGGCGGATAGGTGGTTGTTATATTTACACACATCCTGATAGGGGGGCGGGTTAGTGCGTATTTGCAATTTTCATCCAGGGATGTTAAAATTGTATCTATTGCGCAGCAGATTGTTCTGTGAAATATTACGCTTTTAATTAGGATTGTTATAATTATTATTTCTTTCCCACAGTGCAAATTCCCAAATCAATCGACAATTGTATGCATTTCGTTTACGTGGTGTTATTGGTCCTTGTTGGTTTTTAATTATTTTTCCCTTCGTCTTGATTGATACAATGTTTTGCCTCTTCTGTAAATACTGGGAATGATTCCTGTCAAGGGCCACTTTAAGGCGTTGGCCGATGGCTCCTTGAATGATATGGTTCACATATTTGATAAAATTCATTTTTTGCGTACAAAGTATCCCAAGGTACTTTATCTTGTCCTGAGGACTGACTGGTAGTACTCGTAGTATATATAGGGTTATAGAATAGGGACTTGACAACTTTGAATTTAATATGTGAACGCACCCTTTCACTAATCACCAAACTGTCACTGTCAATTTATTCAGTAAACTCAACATTTTCATCACGGTTAAGTACACGAACGAACAACGTCTGCAAATTATAAAAATTTACTACCGAAAAAAAGTTGTCAAGTCCCTATTGGAAAACCCATTACATTCTATTTGTATTCGCATATTTCGTGGGTATCGAGTACTAGATTGGAAGTGTTCACTACTCAGGATTATGGCGACTGCTTTTATTGGGTTAACTCGGATTTTCCACCGACTGTGGTACTGAAATGATTTGTTTTATTTATTTATTTTTTTTTTACACAAACGCGTACCCTTAAATGTCAGAGCACAGTGCGAGCGGAAGGAGAGGAAATGGATAAGGACAGGACGTACGTATGTATATTGGTCTTAAATGCCTGGACATTACAACGACGAAGAAACACATGACCAGGTAGACTATTCCACATTCGTAAGGTTCGGCTAAAGAATGACTCTCTATATTTATTTGTGCGCCTGATGTCCACTTTCAACGTGAATTGATGCGCATTCTCGATTGGTGGATCAAATTCAGCAAGTTCAGTTGAACAACAACTTTGATAATATTGTGACGCATATGACAATCAGTACTAGAATATTCTAGAGAGTCCGAAACAGAGTACTAGAATATTCTATAAAGTAATGGAAAACTGGAGACTAGGAACAGTAGAACATTCAAGGCGATGGAACGGACGGAAACGAAACGCTGAACAGTATAAATACGTCGCACACAGAGCATAGTGAGGAGTATGAAGTAGGAAGTGAAACAAGCGATTGCTGAGGAGTAAGAAGTAGAACGTGAAGCAAGCGACAAGTGTAGTAGTAATAAGTACGAGGGTTGCCTTTTATATTTCGGGATTAGAGGACAAAAACAAATATTGATCATCGAAAATCACTTTATTGTTTTTCAAAATATTCCCCATGAAGGTCTATACACTTTTGCATGCGTTTGAACCAATTGTCGAAGCACTTTTGCCACTCTGATTGAGGTATCTCCAACACATGCATTCTGAATGCAGCAACCGCTTCTTCAGGTGTCGAAAAACGTTGACCTCTCAGTTTGTTTTTTACGTACGGGAATAAAAAGAAGTCATTCGGTGCCAAGTCAGGACTATATGGCGGATGACCCATCAAATCGATGTTTTGGGTGCTCAAAAAAGCAGTTGTCGCAGCCGATGTGTGAGAGCTCGCATTGTCGTGGTGAAGAGTGATCCGTCTTCGGCGGTTGGTTTTCCTGATTTCTTGGAAGACAACTGGCAAACAAATGGTTGTGTACCACTCAGAATTGACTGTTCTGCGTTGTTCTAGTGGTACGGTTGCGACATGTCCAGTTTTTCCGAAAAAACAGGCGACCATTTGCTTGGAAGTGCTTCGTGCGCGAACAACTTTTGTTGGATTTGGCTCATCTTGAGACACCCAGACAGTCGACTGCTGTTTACTTTCGGGCTCATACGCGTAAATCCACGATTCATCACCTGTCACGATGTCATAGACGTGTTTTGAATCACCGCGACCGTATTTTTTGAGCATTTCTTTCGACCAATTGACACGAGCCTTTTTTTGGGCGATTGACAAATTGTGCGGGATCCAACGCGAACAAATTTTTTTGACAGTCAAATGTTTATGCAATATTGAATGTACGCTGGTCCCACTAACGCCTAAGGTTGTCTCAATCTCACGATAGGTCACATGACGATCTTCCAATATCAGTTCGCGCACAGCATCAATGGTTTTCGGAACAACAACTGATTTTGGACGACCTTCACGAAATTCATCTTGGAGTGAACTACGACCACGATTGAATTCACCATACCATCGATAAACACTGGTCCTTGATGGAGCTTCATCGCCAAAAATTGAATTAAGTTCATCCATGCACTGTTGCTGAGTTAATCCACGCCGAAAGTTGCAAAAAATAATCGCACGAAAATGTTGACGATTTAATTCCATCTTCGGGCCGAGATGAATCTTTTAAGTTACTGTAAACAACACAAATAGCGCTCGTATGTCAAAACGTTCTGAGTGCATATAACCTCAAAAATGTCCAACTTTACGACAGAGCTGTCAATTGCCGGATTGCAACACTAGGGTTGCCAAATCCCGAAACATGAGAGGCAACCCTCGTAATAAGTAAGCAGTAAAAATACGCAATAATTACGGAAGCGATAATAAACAAAACGTTAAGGTTCGCTGGATTAATTATTTTAATAAATAAGAGCCGTTAAATTGATTTTGAATTAATGTAACAGTTTATTAGTCTGTTCATAACAACCGTTACTTTTACCGTACACTTAACGATTTCTTGACTTATCGCTTCCGTACTTATCGCTTGCTTGCTCTGTTTACTTCTTACTTCTTACTTACTTATCCTCCCGACCTGCGTGTGACGTATTTATACCGTTTTTCCTCATTCTGATTCGGTGTTTCGTTTCCGTCCGTTCCATAGCCTCGAATTTTCTATTGCTCATAGTCTCCAGTTTTCTAGTACTTTTTAGAATATTCTAGTACTTTGTTTCGGACTTTCTAGGATATCCTAGTACTGATTGTCATATGCGTTCCAATACCTATAGAAAAGAGATAGGCATGATACGTTGCGCCCAGGTTCTAACGACAGAATTGATGGACTTACAACTGGGTCCCCAATACGTTTCACTGCTCGTTTTTGCATCCTATCGAGCACCTGCAGCCCAGTTTTAGATGCGCCTGACCAAATATGGTTTGGCGCAAGGCTAATAACCTTGACCGGAAAAACAAATTATTATGAAAAATTTAACAAACCTCGGAACTTGCTAAAAAATGCCAAGACCGGACCCCGGTTGTAGTGCCGAATGATGATGATGACCAAATATGGGTGAGCAAGGAAGAGCAAATATTGATTCGCTGCCTGGCTTGTAATACGTCGGATCAGCCAGCTCCATATCCTTTAGGTGGTTCCAGTTAGAGCAGGGGAGATTGCGCATGAAAGTACCGCGGTAAGTTTGAGTAAGACCAAGGCTTGAACATGGAATTTGAATGTTTCGTTGATGTTGGAGTGGATGGTGAGTGATACTGTCTACCTTGATACACTCATCCTTGTTTCTCCGACGCCATAGACGGACACGAGGCCATTCTCCCCTTTGAGCTTCAAAAACCGTGATGCCGACTCAGTTATGAAGGAAACTTCCGATCTAGGGTCCAGCAGACCATCAAAGGCTGACCTTCACGAGAGCTGTAGCCAGTAGAACAGTTTGGACATTACTGCTTTCAGTAATGCAGGTGTTGAGTGCTGAGGCTCTTCTAGTCATCATCATCATCATCATCGGCACTACAACCGGGATCCGCTCTTGGCCTTGGCTTGTTAAATTTTCCATAATAATTTTTTTTACGAGCAAGGTTATTAGCCTTGCGCCGCGAGGCTCTTCGTTGGTTGTGCTTCTTTTTTTTTTTTTTTAGACTTCTCTCGGGAGAGGCGAACCTAAAGCGCCGAGTAGGCGCCCCGAGATGCCACCAAATAACTGTTGTAGTTATTTTTGAACAGTTGCAGGTTGCAACGCTCCGGGAACTCTCGCGTGGGAAGGCCGTTCCACATCTTCCCTGCTCTGTAAGGGAACGAATTCTGATACAGGGATGTTCGCGCCGTCGGGAGATGAACCACAAACGGGTGCGATCCGACAGATTGTCTTGTGAAGCGCATAGAAACCGAATTGCGTGGAACAATACCACGAATCTCCGAAGAACAGTACCTGTGATAATATCTCTAAAACAGACAGAGGTCGGCTACGCGCCTTCGATGTGATAGCGACTGTAGTCCCGACGTCAGCGCCGTGTCCCCGATCAGGCGGAGCGCTCGTCTCTGTATTGTGACGCATATGACAATCAGTACTAGAATATTCTAGAAAGTCCAAAACAAAGTACTAGAATATTTTAATAACTACTGGAAAACTGGAGACCAGGAGCAATAGAAAAGTCGAGACTATGGAACGGCCGGAAACGAAACACCAAATCAGAATAAGGAAATACGGTATAAATACGTCGCACGCAGATCGGGAAATAAGTAAGAAGTAAGCAGTCAAAGACGCGATAAGTACGGAAGTGATAAGTCAAGAAATCGTTAAGTGTATGGTAAAAGTAACGGTTGTTATTAACGGACTAATAAAGTGTTATATTAATGTCAGAAGTGGGATTAATTATTAGTGAAGTAAATAAGTCTGTGAAAGTGTATTGTGACGATGTCAGATCGACATTTGGAGGATCTTCGCGTTCCTGAGTTGAAGAAGGAACCGGAAGAACTGGATAGCAGAGGACAGAAGCAAATTCTTCGACAGCGTCTGCAAGCAGCAATGGAGGAAGAGGGTATTGATGTCGACACATATGTTTTTACGATTGGGCCAGACTGTCCGGTTGGAAAAGAAACAGCGAGTCAAGATGGCGGCAATGTAACGGAGAAGAGTTCGCCACTGTCGGACATTTCGGAGATGTTCAGGATGATGATGACAAAAATGGACGCCCAAAATTCAAAATTTTACGCACAAGCTGTAGATCTGAATGCAAAATTGGAAACCCAAACGCAGTGGATGAAATGTAATTTTCAACACTTCAAGAAAGAAGTGGATCTAAACAACGAAGCTGAATTTAAGAAAGTCACCGATGAAATAACTCGAATCGAGAAGAGACTTGAGTGTGTTGAGAGAAATAAGACATCGCCTAGCAATCAACATGACTACAAAGATACAAGGATGCAACCGCCAACATTCGATGGAACGGGACCCTTCTCCGTATTTATACGTCAGTTTGACGCTGCGGCCAATTATAATAAGTGGTCGGATGAGCAAAAGTCAACATCACTAATCTTGTCACTCCGCGGGGCGGCTGCAGAATTGCTACAAACCATACCAGCAGAGAAGCAAACAGATTTCCAAGCGGTAGGAGACGGCCTTGAATCTAGGTATGGAGACAACCACATGCAGCAGGTCTACCGCATGCAACTGCGAAGCAGAACGCAGAAACCTGGAGAAAATCTTCAGCAGTTGCAGGCAGACATTGAGCGATTGGCAAACTTGTCTTATTCAAATATCACTAAGGAATTTCCGAACGACTATAGCAATGGATGCATTTATAAACGCACTCCAAGATCGGGACTTGCAACAAGCCGTTCGTTTGTCAGGAAAGAAGACGACTAATGAAATACTGGCGTTCGCATTGGCATATGAATCTGCTAAACTGGCTACCAGGAGTACATATAGAGTCCGAGAAACGTCCGTCGAGGAATGTTCCTGCCAAAGAATCGGTCATGTACAACGGAGAACCCCGAGACCTAATATGAAGTGTTGGACATGCGGCGAAGTCGGCCACATCTCTGTTGACTATAAGAAACGTCGACGAATGAACGAAACATCAGATGAGAATTGTTGTTCATGCGCTAATCATAAGAGAGGAGAATATCAACGGACCAACCTGAGGCCAATGGCTCGGGAAACTTGTAAGGGTAGACATTATGGGGCGAAAGTCGGCTGGTGGAATGTGCAGCCCCAGCATCGTAACTGTATCACAACTCCAACGGGATAACCAAAGTTTGGTTATAACTACGATTGTTAATGCAAGGACAACAACAGTGACAATCGATACTGGAGCAACGAGATCCATAATTCGGCCGGATGTCGTCGGCAAAATAGCCCTTAATAAAAATAGAAGATACGCTTTGAAGACTGCCACAGGAGAATGTTCTACAGTCTGCGGAGAAGTGGAGAGCATAATAGTGCTGGGCAATATTTCCATCTCCCATCAATTTTTGCTTGCCGATATTACGGACGAATGCATTCTTGGAATGGATTTCATGAAGGAGCACCAAGTTGTTCTAGATATCGGGCAAAGAACACTGCGAATTGGTAACTTGGAGGTTGCTATTACACTGCAAGACGAACAATTGGGAAGACTGAAATGTTATGTGCGTGAGGAGGATGAGATCCCAGCTCGTTCAGACTCGGTAATTTGGACCAGTCTCGAGAGTGATCCCGGTGACAATCGATTTTACATCACCGAGGCTGTACAACATCATCCTTGTTGGGAAAGCCCTTATCGATGCGAAGAAGCACATCGTACCCGTCCGAGTACTAAATGCGTCCAAGGAGCCGATCGCGATAAGAAAAGGAGAGGTAATCGTTGATGGCCCAGAAAATCGGATTAACAGATAGAGAAAAGGCAAGCGTTAAATAACACCTGAACGATTTTTCTGATATTTTTGTGACAGGAAATGATAAATTCGGACGCACCGGTATAGTTAAACATCGCATTGACACGGGTGAGTCAAGACCTATAAGGCAGCCACCTCGTCGACTACCGTTGGCCAAACAATCAGAAGTCGGCAAGATGATTCGAGAGATGGAAGAGCAAGGAGTCATCGAGAAATTATGGGCTTCGCCGGTAGTGCTCGTCAGGAAGAAGGATGGGACAACTAGATTTTGTGTCGACTACCGCCGGTTAAACTGGAGCTTTCTGGAGCTCAGTGGTTTTCAACATTGAACCTAAAAAGCGGTTACTGGCAAGTGGAAGTGAAGGGGGAGGACAAGGAGAAGACAGCGTTTACTACCGGAAACGGACTGTATCAATTCAACGTAATGCCTTTTGGATTGTGTAATGCTCCGGCAGCGTTTGAACGATTAATAGAATGTGTTCTACGGGGACTTACATGGAAGACGTGTCTTGTGTACTTGAACGATATCATTGTTGTTGGAAGGAATTTACCAGAACACATCAATAATCTGCGCTCCGTCTTCGAACGACTAAGACAGGCCAACTTAAAACTCAATTCGAAGAAATGTGAACTCTTCCAAAGGAGAGTAAAATTCCTGGGACACATCGTTTCATCTGCAGGAGTTCAAACGGATCCTGATAAGATAGCAGCTGTCCAAGAGTGGCCTACTCCAGAAGATAAGCAACAGTTAAGAAGCTTTATGGGATTAGCCACATATTACCCACGGTTTGTTAAAGGTTACGCTAATGTGGCTAGAACCCTACATGAACTAACGGGTAAAGACAAGAAATTCAATTGGACAGAAAAGTGTGAGGCAGCATTCAACACATTGAAGGCCGAGTTATGTAAGACTCCAACATTGGCATTCCCAAGAGCGGATCGCCCATTTTTATTGGATACTGATGGAAGTAACATAGGAATCGGAGCAGTGCTGTCACAGGAAGTCGATGGTAGAGAGAGAGAGTTGTCGCATATTATAGTCGAGTTCTATCTAAGCCAGAGAGAAATTACTGCGCAACAAGAAAGGAATTGCTGGCCGTCGTAGAAGCCGTTAAGAATTTCCATAAGTACCTCTACGGACGTCGATTCCACCTTCGGACGGATCATGCGGCCCTGAAATGGTTGTTAAATTTTAAGAATCCGGAAGGACAGATAGCTCGATGGATCGAACGACTTCAAACGTACGATTTCCAAATTTCCCACCGTCAAGGGAAGGTGCATAATAACGCTGATGCTCTATCAAGAAGACCATGTAAGCCAGATTGTAAACATTGTCATAGAGCGGAAGAAAAACAAGAGGCGTACGACCTTCGAAATGTACAAGTAGATGTACTAGATGGGTGGACGAGTGATGCTATACACGCAGCTCAATTATAGGGTGAAGATATGTAGTTAATCCTGGAACACAAAGAAAAGAACGAGCGACCAACTTGGAACAATATTTTCGACAAAAGTGGAACATTTAGGGCATATCGGGCACAATGGAATTCCTTGCTAGTGGAAGATGGAATTCTAAAGCGTAAATGGGAAGCCGCGGACGGAAAATCTCATCGAATGCAGATTCTAGTCCCACCATCAAAAGTGAAGGATGTACTAACAGAAATGCACGACGGAGCCTCCGGTGGGCATCTGGGAGTTAATAAGACACTTTCAAAATTACGATCTCGCTTCTACTGGCTTCACATGAGAGATGACGTCAAGTCTTGGTGTAGGAAGTGCACAACTTGCATTGCGACCAACGGACCTGCAGCAAAACCAAGGAGCGCTATGAAGCAGTACAACGTGGGTGCCCCTTTCGAGCGAATTGCGATTGATATCTCAGGACCATTTCCAAAAACAAACGACAACAACAAATACGTCTTGGTTATCATGGATTACTTCAGCAAGTGGGTGGAAGTCCTTCCAATTCCAAACCAAGAAGCAACAACCGTCATTGAGCAGCTAATCAATAATTGGATCAGCAGATATGGAGTTCCCTGTGAGCTTCATTCCGATCGAGGCCGAAATTTCGAATCACAGATATTTCAAGGCATCTGTGCGGCACTGGGCGTAAGGAAAACCAGGACGACACCCTTACATCCGCAGTCAGACAGAATGGTCGAAAGGTTCAACCGAACAATGAAAGAGCATTTATCGAAGGTCGTTAGTGATCACCAACGAAATTTGGAACAAATATGTACAAACCTTTCTTATGAGTTATAGATCGGCTAATCACGATACTACAGGCCATTCTCCAGCAAGAATTATATTTGGACGAGAGATACGATTACCAGCCGATCTGCGATTCGGAATACCTCCAGACGCCATAGACAAGACCGAAGACTACGTGGCCGAATGGAGAAATCGCCTCGATGAGATTCATCATTTGGTTCAAAAGCAAATCAAGGTATCGAGTGACAGGATGAAAACAAGGTACGACGTTCAAGCCAACGCATCCGGATTTAATGCAGGGGATAACGTGTGGCTTTATAACCTTCATCGGCAAAAAGGAAGGTCTCCGAAGTTGCAGCAACCTTGGGAAGGACCGTATGAGATTCTCACAAGAATTAACGACGTTGTCTATAGGATTAAGCGAAGATCGAACGCCAAGATGAAAATGGTACATCGTGACCGACTGGCGACTTTTGTTAACCCAGGAGACCAGTGAACTTAGTTCAGGACGAACTAATCTAGGCGGAGGGTGGTGTGACGCATATGACAATCAGTACTAGAAAAAAATGCCATGATACATTCCCACAGACCGAGCAATTTCAAGCCTTCCCCAGGCTCGAGTGCCCGGCCATTCATCATCAGCTGTGGAACCGATGATTCACTTTTCTTTGTGAATGTTGTATATTGTGTCTTCGCTGCATTGAAGTCGACGAGATTGGCCCTTCCCCACTGCAGGACCTTATCTAGATCCTGATTCAGAGAGTCAATCTGTATACATCTCAGCTAGTGCGACGTTGATGCACCAATCGGCCGAACACTCGAAAAGGAGGAAACAAGCGTACTATCACTCGCAAAACTGAACACTCTGTTATCCGTTGTCTCCAACAAATCATTTATGTGAAGCAAGAACAAGGTTGGAGCCAAACTAGAGCCTTGGAGCACCCCCGAATTAACAGGATACATAGCCGAACACTCGCCGTCCACAACAACCCGGATAAATCGATTCTAAAGGAAGCTCCTCGTCCAGTCGCAAAGCTGCTGGGAAAGTCCATATGAACGAAGTTTGCTCAGCAATGTCCCGTGCCAGACGCGGCCAAAAGCCTTGGAGATATCCAATGCGACCGCCCTTGACTCACCATGCCGCTCAATCGCAGATGTCCATATATCGGTTATAAGTGTCAAGAGGTCGCCTGCCACGGAATCCGTATTGGCGATCATTCAGAAGTCCGCTGCCCTCCAAATACTTAATTAACTCAGTATTGATGACTTTTTCCATTACCTTAGATAACATAGACAGTAATGTTATTAGCCGGTAATTTTGCGGGAGACACTTTTTTCCCGTCTTTGGGCTTGGCTGAAATCGAGCGATTTTCCAGCAGGCAGGAAAGGTCCTCCGTGCATAAGATAAGCACAGTTCTTAAGGACTATTGCTGGTATTCCGTCCGGGCAGGTTGCCTTCCTACAATCCAGTTCACGTAGAATGTGTTGAATAATGCGAGGACGAAATCTCACATCCCGCATGGAAGACCGTACCGGCGCGATCACGGGTGGCTCCAAAAGGCCGGGATCGAGGTTTGAATTCCCGAAAATAAATTCGCGATGACATTAGCTTTATCCTTTGAATTCGTGACTAACGTCCCGCTGTCTGTCACCAACGGAGGGAAGGCGGAGGATGCGAAGTTACTGCTGACAGCTTTTGCCATTGCCCAGAAGGAGCGCGAACTAGTTGGGCATCGAAGGAGCTTATTGATCACCCTGTTGTTGTGAGCTTTCTTCGCGGTATCAATCGCCTGGTTGCACGCGTTTCTGATTCTAACAAAATTCGTTCTGTTAACATCGGCGGGATTGGAGTTTTTTCGTTAACGGTGCGCCTAGTTGTTGCAAACTTATCTGACACGACACAGTGTTCTGAAGTGCACAAAGGCGGAGAAACTTCAATTGTGTATTTGTTCGGATGGGAGGTGAGAAATAGGTCCAGTGTGTTGACGGAATGACCATCTTTGTCTGGTACCCGTGTTGGCTCATTGACGAGTTAAGTTAAACTATTCGAATCCGTAAAGAGCTGGATATATTGACCTTCAGGTGGTGTGTGTCCGGAGTGGCGAAGCCATTCGAGTTATGCACATTGAAATTACCCGCATTACCGACTTCAGTGTGCGGAAAACAGGGTCAAGATCCTGTTGATAGAATCAGATGGAGCATCAAATTCGTTAAAAGATGCGTTTCTACTTAAGGTCGGGCTCCTGTAAAGAAAACAGTAATGTATGATATGCGTACGAACGTGAAGTTTTAGCCGCGAGAAATTAAATTCTGGATTGGAGCAGAGCCCATATTGTGGCAGAAGCTGATAAGTAATATCATTTCGTATGTGTGTGGCTAGACCACGATGTGGAAAGAACAGAGGCACTAAGTTATAACCAGGTAGATTGAAATCAGAAATATCTGTATCCCATGTTACCTGGGTTTTGTTAAGTGCACGGATAGTTGGTTTCTGGTTCTCCTCGGTGGGCAGACACAGAGGAGAAATTGCATCTTAGACCGCGAATGTTACAATAATCGACGTGAAATTCCCGTGCCAAAGAAATGGCCCGGCTCAGGAAAACAGTCCCGCCCCAGGAAAGGATGTACGTCAGGACCAGCGATAGATGAGCGAAAACAACCGCTACAGGTATTATGTCCTTGAAGTAGCTCTCCAACTAGATTCATGCCGAAATCCAGGTCACATCCTTTCCATGACGAATATTACGCCACTCAAATAACAAGAACCCATTCAAGAGTCTAAATCATTGGTTATCGATGCCTGAGGGACGCAATAAAAGTGCGGTAGGATATTTTCCCGCACTACACACTTTCACACATTCCATTGCACTAAGGCGCGTATGTGGACATCCGTTTGATTTCTTCGGATCCCACAAATAACACCTTGTCCATACTCGGACACGTTTTTTTTTTTTTTTTTGGTTTCGGTAGGAAGGTGGAAATCTTCAAAGGATACCTCTTGACCGATCCAGAGGCATGCCGGGTTTTTACCGACTAAAAACACCTCCCGCCAGGCTCATATTCCCGTTGATCCCCGCGGAACTTTCTTTTAGATATTCCATCGCGGGGCTGGACGGAGTTTACCTGTTACTCCGCTCGTCGCGTCGCAACTGCTGCATCATTTCACAGAGAATACCATTTGTTACGGACCATGTCGGACGCGTGTGTAAAGATCCGGTTGTCTATTTCGGATCTCACAGAAGACTTGTCGCGCAAATCAATAGTGCAATTGGATATCTTGTGTTTACTTAAGATACCCAAAACGGATTGCACAATTGACCCGATCGTGCGGGTCTCGAGGCAGAAACGCACGTATTGTCTCGTCGGCGGTTAGACTAGGACTCGTTTCATACCAACCCCGTAACTTGCGGAACCCTCGTATCTTCTCCTTGCCCAGCCATCACACATCTTAACGAACCCATTTCGTGAATATTACGGAGTGCCAACTTACCTCACCTCCTATGACCTTAACGGGTCAGTCTGGTTCTTTTGGGCATATTTTTAAGATTTTTTTTCTTAGAAACTGTCTTTTCTTCTCTTTAGAAACAAAAAAAAATTGTTTCAATCAACGATGAGGTTTTAATTTTACAGCTATCTACTTTATTTGCCTCCAGCTAACAACTCAACTCATGCATTAAACTACACATGGCTTTTATATTTGATTACTGTTGATGCTGCAGTTCCCAGGCTCGTTTGTCTGTGGCTCCTGTTGCTTCAGCTGAATCGTCACGTACGATGTTGATTCCGTCATGCTGCAGGTGTTGTGTTGTGTCTGCGGTATTTGCTAATGTTGCACATAATGTAGTATAGTGTTGGCAGCTTATCGGTGACGATGATATTAATTTATCATCATCACCATCATCGACACTACAACCCGGAACCGGTATTGGCCTTATTTAACAAATCTCTCCACCGGTCCTTATTTCGAGCCGATATCAACCAGTTTGACACTCCCAGGCTCTGGCAGTCCTGGTCTATGCCATCCCTACATCGCAGACAAGGTCTGCCGCGCTGTCTCCTTCCACACATCCTGCCACAAAGGACTTTCCGGGCAGGCTCTCCTTGGCTCATTCAAGCTAGGTGCCCCCCCCCCCCCCCCCCCCCCCCCCCCCACCAATCGGAGTCTACCGAGCTTAATTTTTCTTGCAACGTTCACTTCAAGATAGATCGCGTACAACTCATGGTTGCAGCGTATCCGGACTCGTCCTCCCTCACATACGGGGCCAACAATTCTCACTAAGACCTTCCTCTCGAACGCGGCTAAGAGTTCAGAGTGCCTTTTACTGAGCACCCAGGTTTCGGATCCATACATGAGTACTGGTAAAACCATGTTCTTGTACAGTAGTAGCTTGAATGTTCTGGATAAATTTCGGGATTTAAAGAGCCTTGATATACCATAGTAGGCTTTGTTGGATTTGATCAGCCGTTCGCGTATTTCTTCTTCCATATTGTTATCGGCTGATACTATTGGCCCAAGGTAGTTAAGGATTGCACTACTTCAAATTTGTGCTCCACTACCCTGATAGTTTGACCAACGTTAGGTCTTCTCTTCGCAGAAGTTGCCACCATGTGTTTCGTTTTCCCCTCATTAATGTGTAGTCCTAGTTTTGGTGTCGCCTGTTCCATCTGGATGAAGGAGTCCTGTACAAGCGATTCGGTCGATGTCATCTGCGTAGGCAAGTATCTGGCTGGACTTGGTGACAATAGTCCCTCTAGTTGTAACGCCAGAGTCACGGATTGCTTTCTCCAACGCCAGGTTGAAGAGGAGGCGGGCCAGACCGTCCTCTTGTCGGAGTACATTAAAGATGTTTATTGGTTTGGACAGCAATCCCGCTATTTTTACTTGACTAGTTACGTTGGTCATGGTCAACCTACAAAGTCGTATCAATTTGTTTGGAATGTCGAACTCTCTCATGGCATTATATAGTTCTACCCTGGCTATGCTGTCGTAGGCGGCCTTAAAGTCTATATATATAACGGAATCTTAAATTCCTGACATTTTTCCATCGCCTGCCTAAGGGCGAATATCTCATCAACCGCTGATTTGCTTGGGATGAAGCCACACTCATATTGACCAATGATGAGTTTAACGTATGGGGCTATCCGATCTTGTAGGATAGTGGAGAGTATCTTATAGGCGGTACTCAGCAATGTTATACCGCTATAGTTGCTGCACACTGTGATATCTCTCTTCTTATGTATGGGGCAAATCATTCCACGACGCCAATCTCCCGGCATCTCCTCTTGCTCCCATACGTGCACCACGATCTCATGAATTGTGTGATGTAACGCTGTCCCTCCTTGTTTGATCAGCTCAACTGGTATGCCATCAGCTCCGGGGTTTTATTTGATTTGATCTGTCTAATAGCTTTTAATGTTTCCTCAATGCTTGGTGACGGCAACATTTGGTCTTGATTTTGCATTAGTGGAGCCTCCAATTCTTCTGTGAGCTGACCATTTAACAATTCATTGAAGTGCGCTTCCTATCGCTTCAGAATACCTTCAGGATCGGTGGTCAGATTACCCTCTTTATCCTTGCAGTAAGTGCAGCGTGGTGTGTACCGCGTCATACTGCGGATTATTTTGGCAGAACTTCCGCGCCTGGTGCGGACCTCGCTCTCTACTTTTCTCTATTTCCCAAACAATGTTTTTCTCCCAGGCATTTTTCTTTTGTCTGTGAAGCCTTTTTTTCAGATCTTCTGAGCTCTTTGTGTTTCTCCTCTCGTGCCCACGTCCTATGAGACTGCTGCATTGCCCGGTATGCAGCATTCTTACGTTCAGTCGCTACTTTGCACTCATCATCAAACCAGTCGCTCCGATCTCTACGACTACTGCCTAAGATGGAGTTGGTACTACTAAAAGGTAGTTCTCATAACAGTATTCTTAAGGCGTGTCCATTTCCCTTCTACGCCCGGCATTCTGGCCCCAGGACTTACCCTCCCTCCGTCGAGCTCTCCGAGGGCGAGTCCTAGCGCATGACCAAAGATGTTACTGGTATTCCCGTTGCGTAAAGCAGCCGTGTTGATTCGAACCTGATCAGCGGATGCACAACGTCTCCGTAAGGCAATCTGCGCTCGGAAAACTGTCCCAACAAGATAGTGATCCGAGTCGATGTTGGGACCTCGGTACGTTCGTACCGTCATCATGCTCAAGGAGTGTGGGCGATCTATCAACACGTGGTCAATTTGGTTGCGAGTGGCTCCATCAGGTGATACCCAGGTGGCTTTTTGGATACCTTTACGCGGAAACCTGGTACTCGCAACGACCAAGTTTTTTGATGCTGCCAGTTCGATAACTCGTAGTCCATTGTCATTAGTGTTCTTATGCAAACCATGGGAACCTGTGTAGTGCCTGAAAATCGGCTCCCGACCTATTTTGGCATTTAAATCACCAAGAACGATTTTCACATCGTATCTTGGGCAGGCATTGAGGGCCCGTTCGACGTTCTCGTAGTATTCTTCTTTTTCGTCGTCAGGGGACTCCTCTGTAGGTCCGTGAACGTTTATGAGGCTTATGTTCTTAAACTTGCCTCGCACGCGAAGAGTGCATAGCCTTTCGTTTATTGCATTAAAGCCGATGATGACAGGCTTCAGTTTTTGGCTGACAAGAAAGCCTACCCCGAGCACATGGTGTTTTGCATGACAGCTATAATAAATGTCATACTCGTTTCTTTGAATACCACCACTCCCGGTCCATCTTATTTCTCGTGATGCTGTTATATCAGCCTTATATTCGGTCAGGACATCGGCTAGCTGCTGTGCAGCTCGAGCTCTGTATAGTGAGCGGACGTTCTATGAGAAAATTCTCAAATCGTTTAGCCATTTTCGTTTCCGTGGTCGTCGGCGTATATCCGCTCCATATCGAGACTTGTTATATGTTTTTCCTAAATTAGCACACCATCGGCGGGAAGGATTTTAATATCATTTTAGCAGACTGGTACCGATCACCGGGTCTGGTACTAATATCTGTTATCATCATCATCATCATCATCACATTGGCACTACTACCGGGATCAGGTCTTGGACTTATTTAGCAAGTCTCTCCACCGGTATCCGGCCCTTATCCGAGACTTGTTAAATTGTCGATAATAATTAATTTGTTTATCCGGGCAAGGTTATTAGCCTTGCGCCAACCTTTCTCAGGATGTCGTTGCATGCATTGGTTCACTATTTGGCGGGTGCCAAAGTAGCTATCCAGGGGTGTCATGTGGAGGCTGCATGTCAACTTGGATTGAACAGGGACAAGGATCGTCCTGGCCTACGCCGGGTTGAAAGGAGGGACTTCGCACTTGCCAATATCGTACGATTTTCCACAACGAACGCAACGTCGAAAACGTATCCGAAACGTTGGTAGTGTCTGCGATGAGCTGCTTCACTGAAATACCGCGAAGACAACTGCTGAAAGAAGATTGATAGTATGTATTATATCTCGGATGCTAGGGCAATGCGAAACTCCGATATATTCACCTGCTGTATTTCTCCGTTCCGACTTTCAAAAACCGTTGTGAGTATTTCGTTTTTCTTGAATATATTTCTTAAATACTGAGTATTCTATTTACCGAGACATAACAAACACTTGAGCATATCCACTAAACTATAATTCCTGAGAAACCCCTTGCTATTTCTTGGTGGACACTCACAGGGATGTTACACTCAAACTTAAGATTGTAAAAAAGGAAGGTTTGTCTACTTTTTATAGATTTCTATGCGGTTAGAAAAGAACATTCAGAGATGAAGATGACAAGGAAATCTCAAAAGGTCGGTCAAGCGTGGGTGGTGTAATGAATGCTGCATCTTTCGCTTTTGGTGGATTTCGACTTGTTCATGAACAAGAACGAAATGAGCAGTACGACTAAATGGTGTTTGATTAATATAATTTTATTTTTCGTTAGAATGTAGTATTTCTGAATAAGAATATTAAACAAAATATAATAAGAACAACAACTGCAAAAATCTTACTGAGCAAGCATTTTTTTAAGTTCATTTAAATTCGGGTAAAGTTCATCAGCGCGCACTATATTTGCATACTTTGCTTTGTAAGTTATCGCGGCGTTTTTTGCTGTTTCCTTTATTATACGTTTTGCGATGGCATTCGGAAAGATATTAGTCGTATTGTAAGTGTTTCCTATAGAAGCAACGGTAGCAGCAGCAGCTTCTCCTGCTCGTGGTCCATACCTGGTTAAAAAGAAAAAGAGATCAAACCGATCGAAAAAGTAACTTAAATGTCTATGTCTTACGCATGCTCGATTATTTTTACGGAATTGTTGCCGATATTGGTACCAATTATTTTTGCTGATTCCCGCGCTCCATTGTAAATACTCGCAATCGCTTGGCAAACACCTCCAGCCACCACCAACGCGTGTTCCACCTACATACAATATACGTTAAAACACTGTTATATACAATAACTCTGCACATAATGATAAGAAAAAAAGGTGAATGGAATGATTTCATAATTTACGAGAGTAAGAGAGAAAGGGCTAATTAGTTTTATATATTTTTGTATAGTTCTCTTTAAATTAACAAGTTTTGTATTATTCAAATTAGGTATTCTTTTTTACAACCTTAAACGAATGGTATCTCTAACATCGCAATGTACAGAAACATCATTTTCAATAAAGTAATATGACATTAATTTAATAAACTGCTCGCTATATAAATGGCAATCTCGATAATTAGCGGCGCCGGGCAAATGCTTTTTTTTATTACACTTCTCTCGAGAAAGGCGAACCTATAGCGCCGAGTGGGCGCCCCGAGATGCCACCAAATAAGTGTTGCACTTCTTTTTTTTTTTAAACAGTTGCAGGTTGTAACACTCTGAGAACACTCATGCGGGAAGAGAGTTCCACAGCTTCCCCGCTCTGTAATGGAACGATGGTGCAAGCTTTCACGCGTGTTAGGTGTGTCAGTGACATCATAGATAAAGATGATGTGCATGAGGTCATTGATTCACCTAAACCAAAAAACGCTATCCATTTCTGAACTCAGATAACCCCAGAACGACAATGCAATTAATTGCACATTTCGGCGTGACCAATTAACCACAAAAAGTAATCAATTGCACATTTCGGCATGACCAATAAATCAAAAGAAAAAAAAGCAATTAAATGCACATTTCGGTGCAATCAATAAATCACGATAATTGCACAAGAATTAACTAGGTCAGTTGGCAATTGCGGATGTCAAACTGTGGCTCAAAGCGATGAAGAAATATCGGCGTACGCCGCAGTACAAAGCAATTGCGAATTGAAGTTAAAATGCGGAAAATAGGTCACTGCGAAATAAAATTGCATTGTCGTAATCGGGAGGTGTTGACCCCGAGGTAACGTAATGAAGTACGAACAAGATAGGAAGGCAGTCGCTTGTTTGTTGGTCAGGAAGTCTGATGGTGAGTGGATAGTTGAGTGAATGGACCAGAAGAGTCCGAAAGTAGAGTCTTTTATTTATAGTTTTCTGAGAGTCGATAGTTGAGTTTCGATGTTAGTGCGGTCCGAAGTAAATTAACGTTCTGAAGAAAGGTTTAGTGAATATTCTATGTGAAAAGAAAAGAGACCTAAAGAAAAGTCGTAAAAAAAAGGAAATAAATAATGTAAACAACATAAAGCGTGACACAAGTAGTTAAGTTTAATTAAAGCAAACAAGAAAAATACAAACACTGTAAGATAAAACTAAGTAAAGTAAACCAAATAAGGTTTAACACAAAAACTTAAAATTAGTTAACGCAAACCAAAAAGGTGTAGATATTATAAGTTGAACAAAAGAAAGTGAATAAAGTAAGCTGAAGGCTTTTGAGGTTTGAAGATAATTAAGTTAGATAAGAAAAATTGTGAAAACTAACAATTCTCTTAATAGAATGAAAGATACAACAAAAATAAATCATCATCATCGGCACTACAACCGGGAACCGGTCTTGGCCTTATTTAGCAAGTCCTGGGGCTTGTTAAATTTTCCATAATGATTTATTTTGTCTGGGCAAGGTCATTAGTCTTGCGCCAGGGGCTCCCCGACGGGGAATCGAACCCCGGTCTCCCGGGTGACAGGCGGGTATTCTAACCACTATACTATCGAGGAGACAACAAAAATAAAAAGTGGAAGAAAACAAAAGAAAGACTCCATGTTTTAATTATTCAACGATTGGTGTAAAAAATGTTTTGATCGTTGTTCTTTTATGTTGTAATTTTTTGTTTCGACGAATACCTAAAATCATAACTCGCGCAAGAGTTGAATTTTGACTATTTCCTCCGGTACACTGTTGCATTAAATCTGCTATGGATAAAGCTTCGAAAACGGGTTTTCTGGCTTCTTAGACTTTTTCTGTAAGGGGAGTGCTGTGCTGAAATGACATAATAGTACTTAACCTTTTAAGCAACCACTTCTTCCCGAGTTATTGGAAAATATCGTAAGTATATCCAATAATACAAAAAAAGAAGAAAGATCCTTCTGATATTTTTAGTTATATGCCCCTTAGTCTCCTGCCTGACATCGGGAAGATATTAGAGGTAGTATTTACTAAATCAATTTTACACGAATGTAAAAAAGGAGACAATACCGCCGACCAATCTGAGTTCAAAAGAAACCACTCGGCAGTGCATGCTGTTACGAAATTCGTTTCAGGTGTTAACTGGTATTTAAATAACAACAGAAGTATACGAGGATTGCCTTTTATATTTCGGGATTAGAGAACAAAAACAAATATTGATCATCGAAAATCACTTTATTGTTTTTCAAAATATTCCCCATGAAGATCTATACACTTTTGCATGCGTTTGAACCAATTGTCGAAGCACTTTTGCCACTCTGATTGAGGTATCTCCAACACATGCATTCTGAATGCAGCAACCGCTTCTTCAGGTGTCGAAAAACGTTGACCTCTCAGTTTGTTTTTTACGTACGGGAATAAAAAGAAGTCATTCGTTGCCAAGTCAGGACTATACGGCGGATGACCCATCAAATCGATGTTTTGGGTGCTCAAAAAAGCAGTTGTCGCAGCCGATGTGTGAGAGCTCGCATTGTCGTGGTGAAGAGTGATCCGTCTTCGGCGGTTGGTTTTCCTGATTTCTTGGAAGACAACTGGCAAACAAATGGTTGTGTACCACTCAGAATTGACTGTTCTGCGTTGTTCTAGTGGTACGGTTGCGACATGTCCAGTTTTTCCGAAAAAACAGGCGACCATTTGCTTGGAAGTGCTTCGTGCGCGAACAACTTTTGTTGGATTTGGCTCATCTTCAAACACCCAGACAGTCGACTGCTGTTTACTTTCGGGCTCATACGCGTAAATCCACGATTCATCACCTGTCACGATGTCATAGACGTGTTTCGAAGCACCGCGACCGTATTTTTTGAGCATTTCTTTCGACCAATTGACACGAGCCTCTTTTTGGGCGATTGACAAATTGTGTGGGATCCAACGCGAACAAATTTTTCTGACAGTCAAATGTTTATGCAATATTGAATGTATGCTGGTCCCACTAACGCCTAAGGTTGTCTCAATCTCACGATAGGTCACATGACGATCTTCCAATATCAGTTCGCGCACAGCATCAATGGTTTTCGGAACAACAACTGATTTTGGACGACCTTCACGAAATTCATCTTGGAGTGAACTACGACCACGATTGAATTCACGATACCATCGATAAACACTGGTCCTTGATGGAGCTTCATCGCCAAAAATTGAATTAAGTTCATCCATGCACTGTGTCACGTACGTCGGCCACCACCACCAATTGTATTTAATATAATTTTGTTTTAAAATAGTGCGATGGTAAGGTGGTGGAGGAATTGCACGATCCAGAAGTGAGTTTTTGAACACGCCCTGATTTGGGTGTGGATCGTGCAGTTCTTCGAGTTCGAATTTGTTTTTCGAAGTGGACGTGAATGGAGAGCGAGAGAGACGGAGGGTTGACCTTTTCCTTGAATACGGTTCAATATTCCGTTGTTGACGTTTTGTTTTTTTTGAATGGAAAAAGAAGAAAAACGTTTTGTTCTGTGTGCGGAGTTACGAAAGAGAAGAAAGAGCAGCAAGTGGTCCCCGTTTTGTTTGATCGGTGCTGAAGAAATTTGAAATTTGAATGTAAAAAAAAAAGATAAAAAAAAAAGTAATAAAGAAAAAAAAAAAACCCTCGGGTGAAGTGAAATTTTCATTATTTATCGAAAAGCTTGCTTTCGCCAAAGTAGTTTCACTGAGATTAGAAATACTCATGCTGATAGGGCGTACCAGTTTGTTCCCGTTCTATAGCAACCAAATCTCTGTTGAGAGATAAATTGCAAATTAATGGAATGTATCGGACTGTCTTATGGAACGAAAATAAGCTAAATTCTTTGGATTGATATCACGGATTTCCAAGGAGTAGTCGCCGAGGTTATATCGATCAAACACAACATTAATACACGGAAGCAGTTATCCCCCAATACCAGGTAACCTATTTAGTATTCCAAACATAAAATTTTGTGTGGCTACATACACCACAACTGTTGCTGAGTTAATCCACGCCGAAAGTTGTAAAAAATAATCGCACGAAAATGTTGACGATTTAATTCCATTTTTGGGCCGAGATGAATCTTTTAAGTTACTGTAAACAACACAAATAGCGCTCGTATGTCAAAACGTTGTGAGTGCGTATAACCTCAAAAATGTCCAACTTTACGACAGAGCTGTCAATTGCCGGATTGCAACGCTAGGGTTGCCAAATCCCGAAACATAAGAGGCAACCCTCGTAGCTGCCTGACTGCTGGATTTGAAAAAGCCTTAGACGCGGTTTGGATCGACGGGATAATATATAAACTCATACAACATGAATTCCCTCCACATCTTATAAAGATGATCATGCCAACGATCTATGACAAAAAATTTGTTGTGACGGGTAGAAAATCTACAACGACTAGAGTTTTCAGTTTCATAGATGGTCTTCTTCGGGACACGGTAACTGCATCACACCTTTTTAATATATATTTCTGATATACTCAGGAGATTAGACGATTCGATAGCATTTGCTAACGATGTTACACGCAAGCGGCGCAAAAATTGAAGAAAACCAAACAGAACCAAACAGAAATTCAATAGGTTCCAGTAAATCTGTTCAGAATGGAAACTCAGCATTAACAATGGAAAATGTTAAACTATACTGTTCCGCACCCGAATAAGACGCGGAAATTCAGAATCGAAGCATAATCGGAAATTTTTTTAAATAATGAGTCCAGATTGTCTGGAGATGGAGTCCTAGACTCTGTTACGGACCTACCTAGCGTCCAGGTCCCCCCTAACATCCACAAACCCCCTTTCGTAAGTTTCTCCTCGCTATCTCTAAAAGGAGAACAACTCGCCAAGTAGCTAATGGCAACGAAAGTGGGATTCTTCCACCAAAGGAAGATGAACCCACACCATGATACCTGATGTAGAAACCTGGGTGAAATGAAAACATGGTGGGCTGAACTATCACTTGACTCAGCTAATATCAGGACGTGGATGCTTTCAGCAACACTTGCAGAACCACATCAATCACTCATACTGCTTTTACTGCGAAGGCAAAATAGAAAATGCGAAACACGTTCTCACAGGGTGCATGAGATTCGAGACCGCACGAACGATTTTGGAGAGACATATGAGACGGACAGTTACTCTGACAGGAGTAATAGAATACATACCGTCCCAAACAAGTCCGTAGCAAATCATATTCTATGCGACGCGACAAGCGGAGTAACAGGTAAACTCCGTCCAGCCCCGCAATGAAATATCTAAAAGAAAGTTCCGCGTGGATCAACAGGAATATGTGCCTGTCGGGGGGGTGGTTTTAGTCGGTAAAAATCCGGCATGCCTCTAGGTCGGTCCAGAGCTATCTTTTGAAGATTTCCACCTTCCTACCGAAAACAAAAAAAAAAATAACATGTGGGAAGCGGAAAATTAGTTTGAGTATAGCTATTATAATTCACGGTTGTGGAGTTTACTGCATTGTCCTTCGTCTTCATTACAGTTAGCGTCAAAGATACTCCTGAAAATGTTATTCCGGAATATAAAAAAAAACCTAAACATCCATTTTTCTTAAATTCAATAAATAAAGATTTTATCAGTTACACGTAAACCCATTTTTTCATTCGTAGCTTTCGCCACTTCCTAATCAGATAGTTTATACATATGACATACCTGGGATTCGGCCTGGTCCTGCTTCACTTCGAAGACGTTGGTTAATATATTGGTTCCAACCTTTTTGGCGTGTGGTGCCAAGAAATTACCACCTACTGATCCAAGGTACCCGACACGATCGACGATATATCCCGTAACAGATGCTGCCATTGCAGTTATGTTTTCCGTGGTCTTTAAAATTGACACAGTGTCTTGCGATATGTTGACGGGTTTCGGGGGTTTCTCTGATATCTTTGACATTAGGTGTGGTGTGTACCACGTCATTATGTTTCCGGCACCTTCTGACAGTTTAATCATAGATTCTGAAACAACGTCTGCAACGGCTACAACACCATTTGAAATCGAGTGAGAAATTCCGTCATTACTTGCTGATGGAATTGCGAGAATTTTTGTCTTTAATATGCTTTCAATCAGTTCCTCCCACAAACAATATTCATCTTCGAAAACTAAACAAAATACTTCACCAGGACATTCTGATTCCATATCTGGGAAGATGTACGCATTATGATCTATTTTCGAACAAAAAACAATGCCTGGGATAAGTGGATATACCCATAGCTCCTCTTGTTCGTCAGTTGAGAACTGTATAAAAAAGATGTTTTCCAAGATTTTCCAAGTAGTATGAATTCCGCATTTGACCACCGATAAAGAACCGGATATCTGAAACAACAAGAATGTAATATTTATTATCGACGTCGGAAACAAAAATATGGCATTACAGCCTACGCGAGCACAAAGCCTCCTGAAAATTATTAGTTTCACGCTCCATAAATGGACACAATTTTAAAATAAACAGTAAATAAGTGTTTTATGTCCAATCGCACCTCTTTTTGTAACTTTATGAAAATGGATTGTGGAGGTCACAAATGGGAATGTAATTTACGAACACACTCGAACATGAAGTAATAAAATCGGTTGGACGGGAAGTAATACATTTCAGTTGCTTTTATACAAGAAATGCGCCTCAAAAAATGACACGAAATTATTGTGAATGAACACACCTCGCTAAGGACACCGAGCAAGAAATCGAGAAAGACATACTCGTACATATGCCAGATTCCAGAAAACGATAACTATCCCAGACATCCTCAACTTATAACGAGTATATCAATGAAATTTACAGACTGCGATGCCTCTAAGACTGCACTCCTAGCGTGAGTGTACATGCCCTCAAACTTAAACGCGCAAACTGTCAGAGATGATCTCAACAAGATACCCAACATTGCACAGCAATATGCAGGAATTTAATAGGTGGTGACTTGTACTTGACTGGCGCAAGACTAATGACCTTGCCAAAAAAAAAAAAAAAAAAGAAATCATTATAGAAAATTTAACAAGCCTCAGGACTTGCTAAATAAGGCCAAGACCGGTTCCCGGTTTTAGTGCCGATGATGATGATGATGATGACTTGTACGTGAAACACACTGATTGAAAAGATTCCTTATAAATACCAACAACAGGGTAGTCTTAAACTGGCTGGATAAACCACCCACAAACATGGATGTCTCTAACCTGACCATCTGACGTACTCCATGGTCTTTTAACAAGCCGAAATAGAGGTAATTGTGCAAAAAAAAAAAAAAAAATAAAGATCTTTCCAAAACGCCCACTGATAATAGTTTCGAAACGACATAGACTACAACCTTCCAACGACTCTGTCGCTATAGCTGAACATCTTCAATCCGGAAATAGACAAACAAATACTGGCCTTTAACTTGGTCATTCACATTTGCGAGTTTGGCTCACAAATGCTGGACTGTACCTAGTAGAGAACAAGACGTAGGTGGTTCTGATGTCCAACCGCAAAACGGTACAATGAATTAGTCTTCGTATTGCCGGACACATAAACGAATCCAGCCCCACCATAAAATACCTAGGGGTTATACTGGATCACCACATGAGTTTTAAGCACCACATGCACTAAGCGGCAAAGAAAGCAGCGACAACACACACAGTACCGGAGAGACTGATGCCAAATGTGGGCGGGTCTAAGAGGTCGGGGAAAATGCTCCTAGCTTCTGTGTGCAGTTCAATACTATACGCAGGTCTAATATGAGCCAGAGCAACCACCTACGGAATCCGGCCACGGTAATTGTGGGTCAAGTAACCATAGAAATAGAAGCGAGATCACTGGCAGAAATATACAAGCTGCGCCAACTGAACGCACGAGACTCTAGTGGTATATTAACTCGCGGCTTTTTTTTTTTTTTTTAGACTTCTCTCGGGGGAGGCGAACCTATAGCGTCGAGTGGGCGCCCTGAGATACCATCAAATAACTGTTGCAGTTCTTTTTGAACAGTTGCAGGTTGTAATGCTCCGGGAACACTCGCGTGTGAAGGGAGTTCCACAGCTTCCCCGCTCTGTAACGGAACGAGTTCTGATGCAGGGATGTTCGCGCCATCGGGAGATGAACCACAAGCGGGTACGATCCGTCGGATTGTCTTGTGGAGCGCATATAAGCCGAATTGCGTGGAACAATACCAAGAATCTCCGAAGAACAGCATCAGTGATAATATCTGTAAAACAGACAGAGGTCGGCTACGCGCCTTCGATGTGATAGCGACTGTAGTCCCGACGTCAGCGCCGTATCCCCGATCAGGCGGATCGCTCGTCTCTGAATGCTCTCAAGTAGGTCGAGGGTATGTTTAGGACCCGAGCTCCAAACATCAGAGCAATATTCGAGCGAGGGTCTAATTTGCGATTTATATAAGAGAAGAAGTTGGGCCGGAGTAACATATTTCTTGGCTCTAAAAAGATAGCTCAGTTTTCCTGAAGCTGGCCTGGCGATGTTCGACACGTGTTTATGCCATGATACATTCCCACAGACAGTGACGTCAAGCAATTTCAAACTTTCCCCAGCCTCGAGGGCCCGGCCATTCATCATCAGCTCTGGAACCGATGATCCACTTTTCTTTGTGAATGTTGTATATTGTGTCTTCGCTGCATTGAAGTCGACGAGATTGGCCCTTCCCCACTGCAGGACCTTATCTAGATCCTGATTCAGAGAGTCAATCTGCCTACATCTCAGTTGATGCGACGCAGATACACCAATCAGTCAAACACTCGAAAAGGAGGAAACAAGCGTACTATCATCCGCAAAACTGAACATTTTGTTATCCGTTGCTTCCAACAAATCATTTATGTGAAGCAAGAACAAGTTGGAGTGACAGTAGAACCTTGGGGCACCCCCGAATTAACAGGATACAGATCCGAACACTCGCCGTACACAACAACCCGGATCGACCGATTCTCGAGGAAACTCCTCGTCCAGTCGCAAAGCTGTTGTGAAAGTCCATATGAACGAAGTTTGCTCAGCAATGCCCCATGCCAGAGGCGGTCAAAAGCCTTGGAGATATCCAATGCGACCGCTCTTGACTCACCATGCCGTTCAATCGCAGATGTCCATATATCGGTTATAAGTGTCAAAAGGTCTCCCGTGGACCGCCTGCCACGGAATCCGTAGTGACGATCATTCAAAAGTCCGTTGCACTCCAAATACTTAACTAACTCTGTATTGATGACTTTTTCCATTACCTTAGATAAAATAGACAGTAATGCTATCGGACGGTAATTTTGTGGGAGACACTTTTTTCCCGTCTTTGGGATTAGCTGAACTCGAGCGATTTTCCAGCAGGCAGGAAAGGTCCTCCGTGCATAAGATAAACGGAAGAGTCTGCCAAGAACCGGCGATAGTTCTGGAGCACAGTTCTTAAGGACTATTGCTGGTATTCCGTCCGGGCCGGTTGCCTTCCTACAGTCCAGTTCACGTAGAATGCGTTGAATAGTGCGTGGACGAAATCTCACATCCCGCATGGAAGACTGTACCGGCGGTATCACAGGTGGCTACAAAAGGCCGGGATCGAGGTTTGAATTCGCGGAAAATAAATTCGCGAACACATTAGCTTTATCCTTTGGATTCGTGACTAACGTCCCGCTGTCTGTCACCAACGGAGGGAAAGAGGAGGAAGCAAAATTACTGCTGACAGCCTTTGCCATTGACCAGAAGGAGCGCGAACCAGTTGGGCCACGGAATCCGTATTGACGATCATTCAGAAGTGACTTTTTCCATTACCTTAGATAAAATAGACAGTAATGCTATCGGACGGTAATTTTGTGGGAGACACTTTTGTCCTGTCTTTGGGATTGGCTGAAATCGAGCGATTTTCCAGCAGGCAGGAAAGGTCCTCCGTGCATAAGATACGCGAAAGAGTCTGCCAAGAACCGACGATAGTTCTGGAGCACAGTTCTTAAGGACTATTGCTGGTATTCCGTCCGGGCCGGTTGCCTTCCTATAATCCAGTTCACGTAGAATGCGTTGAATAGTGCGCGGACGAAATCTCACATCCCGCATGGAAGACCGTACCGGCGCGATCACAGGTGGCTCCAAAGGGCCGGGATCGAGGTTTGAATTCGCGAAGACATTAGCTTTATCCTTTGAATTCGTGACTAACGTCCCGCTGTTCGTCACCAACGGAGGGAAAGATGAGGATGCGAGGTTACCGTTGATAGCTTTTGCCATTGACCAGAATGAGCGCGAACCAGTTGGGCACTGAAGGAGCTTATTGATCACCCTGTCGTTGTGAGCCGTCTTTGCGGTATCAATCGCCTGGTTGCACGCGTTTCTGATTCTAACAAAATTCGCTCTGTTAACATCGGTGGGATTGGAGCGCCATTGCTTAAAAGCTCTATTTTTTGCCGCTGTAATCAGCTTGCATTTTTTATCAAACAAAGGTTTATCAGACGCATTTCGTTTGATGGAATGTGGAATATACATCTCCATCCCCATGTTACGTGAGTAACCTTTGTGCCGTGTTTGTTTCGACCTACTCAGCTGCATTAAAATTAAAGTATAAACAATATATAAATGAAATTAAAATGAACTGGTTAAATATGCAAAAATACAATTATAGTATAATATTGTGTAGTACTACTTGAAGACTAGTTAAATGCGGCTGGGTTGGAATCGAGTTGGAATGCTAGTAGTGTGTAAACCCGGTTTCTTTTCGGCGATGGTGACCTTCGCTAGTTTCTAAGTCGACCGTCGACGAAATTGAATTGATGCTGAGGAGAGATAAGGGATTGAGAGAGTCGAGAAGTAGTGGTCTCAGTGGACGGACGTGCAGTTGAGAAACAGTCGGGCGGGTCGACCCCCGATAGCGAAGAAAAGAAAAAAAAATTAACTACTAAGTTTTCAAAACGTAGCGGGAGAGTGTTTCGTGCAAAGAATAATTGTACATTGTGTTATGATTACGTGCCAATAGGCCATCACGTTCGTTTAGTTTTTTTTTGTTTGTGGCTATATATATTCGTAACTATGTGATAACCGTTAAAATTTTGAATAGACTTAAAATTAATGCATGCTGAAATAAAAGGAAGAACCACAAGAAGAATCCACGTGAAGATTGTTTTTACTTTTCTGTTCCCGACTAGAGCTTCAGTGGGCGGACTAGTGGAGCAAATTCCCAGGTAACCTGTGACTTCCAAAAACGTTCAGTTTCTCAGGTAGTGCAACGGTCGGCCATCAACGGTGGGCGATTACCCCGAAGGAACGGCTTTCAACGGGAACCATACAGCAAATACCGTATCGGCGCAACCGGACCTGACACTCTTACGTTACAAAAGTATTACAATTGTTTCAAATTAAAATATAACTAGATGAGCCAATCAACAAATCTCATATTACAATTGCCGAGTTGGTGAATAGAAAGGAAAAACCAATAGTTAACAAATTATATTAACAGAAGAAAGGAGCATAACAATAACAATACCTCTTACACTACAATTTATTCCTACGTTACAATTTATTTTACGTTACACCCAGAAGAAAAATCTCTGACACCGACTCCGCACAAGCGTTAACATCGGCGTTTCTGAAGCACACCTCGGACCATGGAAAGGATGCGAAATGAAATTGTCCCAGTTAGCAGCCCCATACTTCCATACATGATGAAGCTGCCTAGACCGGTTATTCGCTTGATATGCAAGTGCTTGCGCGACAGATACCAAGCAGTGATCTGAGTTTCCTAGTGGCGCAGAAACATCTACAGTATAAATACTCGGTTCGGATGTCAATAATAGATCCAGGGTGTTCGCATAATCGCCTCGGGCATCCGGCACTCGCGTTGGCTCCCCCACGAGTTGAGTCAAGTTGTGGCTTACAGCAATTATCTCCGCCAGCGTCCCAGCCTCGTTGGTTCTGTTAGAATATAACAACCAGTCGGAATTGTGGACATTAAAATCGCCAAGGACAACAATTTCAGAAGTTGGGTGGTTGATCTGTATCCAGTCGACGGTATGTGAAAGATGCTCGAAAATGTCGCCGGTCGATCGTCATTCGGAGAGCGGTAAAGACAACAAAGAAATTTAACAGAATTCCTCAGCACGACCCTCAATCATATGATGTCCATATTATTGGGTTCCAACCCCTCCATCCTTTGGCAAGCCAGATCGGACCACGCGAAGACGCAGACTCCGCCCTTAAAATGGAATCTCGAATGTAAGTCGTATCCTGAGCAACGAAGATATGTCGAATCAGTTGACGAATCGACCTGGGTCTCAGTTAGGGCAAGGATATCAGGTTTCGTTGTTTGCAAATATTGCTGGACGGCGTTTACATTCGTATTGATGAAGCCGATGCCCCTGATGTTACAAAATGCCGTCACAAGTTGAGCGTAGGCAGAGCCTGTTTATGCGATGACGAACCTCTCAAGGTTCGGTTATTTATCATGATATCTGCATGATGTTCCCCCTGACATAGTCCCCCCGGAGATCCGAATGGAAGACTAGTTTACCTCCGGAATTCTTTATATCAGAAGGTACCATCATGACTACCACCTAACCAACCTTTTCTCGAACCGGTCCATCAGCCAAGCCCCGAAAGATGGCCAGGGATTTCTCCCGACCATTTCACGGGGCCTAAAGCTTGATGGCGTGTTATTTCACCGGGCGATAGGGCGTTGGGACGCCGGCCACCACTCGGCCTTTAGTCGCCTCTTACGACAAGCCGGCCTAGCTGTGAGTATATTCTAAGGTCCTACTAACAGGGCTATTCGAAAATTAAACTTTAAGCAATGAGAACAGAAATGGGACACAGCCGTTACAGTAAAATGGACGCATGAAATGATACTAAACACCAAAAAGTGGACAAATAGACAACACAGTGAGGGAGACTTTCATATGTCTCAATGCCTGAATGTACATAGGTGTTTTGGACAATACCTGCATAGATTCAAGCACAAGGAAGACCGACTCTTCCCATATTGCAAGGGATGTGTAGAAAACACAGAATCGTATGCTAATTGTATGGAGTAGATTCCAGGAGGAGTGTTACGGACCTCGCGTCCATGCCCTCGCCCAACACCCGCTAATCTCCACAATCTCCACGAATTTCCCCTTTCTACCTGTAAAAGGAATCAATATCGTTAAGTAGCTAATTTGCATAAACTAACTTGGTGAGGAAAATAAAAATAAAAGGCGTTGTCGCCGGATAAATAATAAAAAGCATCAACGGCGAAACAAAAAAAAATGAATTGGAGAAAAATCATCTAAGCGAAGGCGCGTTAATTAATTCGAAATACATAATTAAATCGCACACACTCATGGAAGTATTGGGTTTTCCAATAGGGACTTGACAACTTTGAATTTAATTTGTGAACGCACCCTTTCACTAACTATCGAACTATCGCTGTCAATTTATTCAGTAAACTCAACATGTTCATCATGGTTTAATACACGAACGAACAACGTCTGCAAATTATAAAAATTTACTACCGAAATTTGGAATCGGTGACCGCAACTTTAAGAGCGTTAACTCCAATTTTCGGTCGTCAATAGGCGCCCTAGTAGACAGGCAATAACAAGTTTAGTGCAAAAATTTGAGTCTACATATTCGTTGTTTGATGTTGCCGTGCCAGTGAGACAACGGGTTGGTCAAAGTGTCGAAAATATCCCTGCCGTTCAGGCGTCCGTGGCAAACGATCCAAATCAGTCAATTCCACGGCGTTCTCAAGAATTGGGCATCGCCCAGACCACTTTATGGCGAATTTCGCGTAAGGATCTTGGTTTACACCCATACAAGATCAAGCTGACTCAAGAATTGAAGCCGATGGACCATTTGAAGCGACGTACGTTCTCCGATTGGGCTCTGGAAAAGATGCGTCAAAATGGTGAATTTCATCGCAAAATCATCTTCAGTGACGAAGCTTATCTTTGGCTCAATGGGTTCGTCAATAAGCAAAACATGCGTTATTGGTCGGGTGAAAATCCGCATGTGCTTCATGAATCACCACTTCATCCACAAAAAAGAACTGTTTGGTGCGGTTTACATGCCGGCGGCGTCATTGGGCCATATTTTTTCGTCGACGATAACGATCGTCACGTTACTGTGAATGCCCATCGTTATCGCGCCATGCTTACCGATTATTTTTGGCCCGAATTGAAACGACATGTGGTTTCAACAGGACGGTGCCACAAGCCACACAGCACACGATACAATCGATTTATTGAAGAGTAAGTTTGATGAGCGTGTTATCTCAAGAAATGGGCCAGTCGGTTGGCCGCCTCGTTCGTGCGATTTAACGCCTCTAGACTATTTTCAAGTCATTGGTCTATGCCAACAAGCCGACGACGTTGGAAGAGCACAGGGCCAGCATTGAACGCGAAATAGCGGCTGTTTCGGCCGAAATGTGTGGCCGAGCCATCGAAAATTGGGTCCAACGAATCGACTGCTGCAAACGTGCCCGCGGTGGCCGTATGAACAAAGTCGAGTTCCATTCATAAATGTTTTGATTGTACTTTAAGCCGATAATAAAGTTTTTGAAATATCTCAAATGGTTTGCGTTTTATTTTTGAAAAAAGTTGTCAAGTCCCTATAAACCCAATATAACGACTCGAATAACTACCGCGAGTGATTATACGAACAGCAAGCCGCGTACCCGCGAGGCTATACATCAGAAAGAAAAACAAACCTCAACCTAAGCAAATCAACTAAACAGGGGGAGTCAAGAACTCAACGCCCCCTGCATCCTGAATACCCGCGACGTCGACCCACGAAGAGGTCGGACAACGCTCTCACGTAAGTCATTTAACATTTCCAATATTAAATAGATTGATAATTCCTATACCTAATACTAAACGACATTTCAATTTTAAGTAAATTGTTAATTCTCCTAATAATTGTTATAACAGGAGCGCAGTACGTTTACTGAGCAATTTAGCTGCGCAATAGATGCTAATGCTAGACTCAAGCAACGGATAGAAAGTCATCAAGGCATGGCATCATACAGACTCCAAGAACTGCAACAACTTTAGAGATGTTATACTTCGATCCTGCCCTCGGAAGAAATGTCGCGAGATGGTACCCGGGGGAGCAAACAGGAATAGAAACAGCAACTCGGACGTGGGTTTAATCCGTAAGTACTGTCGGATAAACAAAAACGGAGTGAATTGGGCATGCAAGTGGACTCGGACTACTTCTTTATTTTTTAATACACTTCTCTCGGGAGAGGCGAAGCTATAGCTCCGTGATGCCACCAAATAACGATTGCAGTTCTTTTTGAATAGTTGCAGGTTATAACGTTCCGAAAACACTCGCGAGGGTAGGGAGTTTCACAGCTTCCCGGCTCTGTAACGGAACGAGTTCTGATCCAGGGATGTTCGCGCCGTCGGGAGATGAACCTCAAATTCGTGCGATCCGTCGGTTTGTCTTGTACAGCGCATATAAATCGAATTGCGCGGGACAATACCACGATTCTCCGAAGAACAGTACCCGTGACAATATTTGTAAAAACAGACAGAGGTCGGCTACGCGCCTTCCATGTGATAGCGACTGTAGTCCCGATGTCAGCACCGTATCCCCGATCAGGCGGATCGCTCGTCTCTGTATGCCCTCAAGTAGGTCGAGGGTATGTTTAGGGGCAGAGCTTGAAACATGAAAGTAATATTCGAGCTGCTGGTCTAATTTGAGATTTATACAGGAGAAGAAGTTGGGCCGAAGTAAAATATTTCTTGGCTCTAAAAAGAAAATATTGCTTACCTCTAAAAAGATAACTCAGTTTTCTAGAGGCGGACCTGGCGATGTTCGACACGTGTTTATACCATGATACATTCCCACAGATAGTGACGCCGGGCAATTTCATGCTTCCCCCAGCTTCGAGGGCCAGGCCATTCATCATCAGCTGCGGAACCGATGATCGACTTTTCTTTGTGAATGTTGTATATTGTGTCTTCGCTGCATTGAAGTCGACGAGATTGGCCCTTCCCCACTGCAGGACCTTATCTAGATCCTGATTTAGAGAGTCAATCTGCCTACATCTCAGTTGATGCGACGCAGATACACCAATCAGTCAAACACTCGAAAAGGAGGAAACAAGCGTACTATCATCCGCAAAACTGTACATTTTGTTATCCGTTATCTCCAACAAATCATTTATGTGAAGCAAGAACAAGGTTGGAGCCAAAATAGAACCTTGGGACACCCCCGAATTAACAGGATACAGATCCGAACACTCGCCGTACACAACAACCCGGATCGATCGATTCTCGAGGAAGCTCCTCGTCTAGTCGCGAAGCTGTTGGGAAAGTCCATATGAACGAAGTTTGCTCAGCAATGCCCCGTGCCAGAGGCGGTCAAAAGCCTTGGAGATATCCAATGCGACCGCTCTTGACTCACCATGCCGTTCAATCGCAGATGTCCATATATCGATTATAAGTGTCAAAAGGTCTCCCGTGGACCGTCTTTTTTTTTTTTTTTTTTTTTTATTAGACTTCTCTCGGGAGAGGCGAACCTATAGCGTCGAGTGGGCGCCCCGAGATGCCATCAAATAACTGTTGCAGTTCTTTTTGAACAGTTGCAGGTTGTAACGTTCCGGGAACACTCGCGTGGGAAGGGAGTTCCACAGCTTCCCCGCTTTGTAACGGAACGAGTTCTGATACAGGGATGTTCGCGCTGTCGGGAGATGAACCACAAACGGGGGCGAACCGTCGGATTGTCTTGTGGAGCGCATATAGACCGAATTGAAGCAAAAATAAGGTGGGAGCCAAAATAGAACCTTGAGGCACCCCGGAATTAACAGGATACCGGATCGATCGATATTCGAGGAAGCTCCTCGTCCAGTCGCAAAGCTGTTGGGAAAGTCCATATGAACGAAGTTTGCTCAGCAATGCCCCGTGCCAGAGGCGGTCAAAAGCCTTGGAGATATCCAATGCGACCGCTCTTGACTCACCATGCCCCTCAATCGCAGATATCCATATATCGGTTATAAGTGTCAAAGGTCTCCCGTGGACCGCCTGCCACGGAATCCGTAGTGACGATCATTCAAAAGTCCGTTGCATTCCAAATACTTAACTAACTCTGTATTGATGACTTTTTCCATTACCTTAGATAACATAGACAGTAATGCTATCGGACAGTAATTTTGAGAGAGACACTTTTTTCCCCTCTTTGGGATTGGCTGAACTCGAGCGATTTTCCAGCAGGTAGGAAATCTCCTCCGTGCATAAGAGAAGCGGAAGAGCCTGCCAGGAACCGACGACAGTTCTGGAGTAAAGAACCGGCGACAGTGCTGGAGCACAGTTCTTAAGGATTATTGATGGTATTCCGTCCGGCCCGGTTGCCTTCTCACAGTTCAGTTCACGTAGAATGCGTTGAATAGTACGCGGGCGAAATCTCACATCCCGCATGGAAGACAGTACCGGCGCGATCACAGGTAGCTCCAAAAGATCGGGGTCGAGGTTTGAATTCGCGGAAAATAAATTCGCGAACATATTAGCTATGTCATTTTGAATGGAGAGGAATTGGATGCATCGTTTGCAATTCTTATTAATTTTGGTATAAAAGGAGTGGTTGCCAAAGGAATCAGAGGCTTGAAGACGGAAGGTCGTCTTGATTAAAGAATTATTCATAGATTCAACTTGTAACCCATCAAGAAAAGTTAATCAAATAAATATCAACAAGTAAAGTAAAAAGGTAATGTACCTTTTTTTTATTTTTACTCTCCGTTTCTGTCACTATTGAGCAAGCACAGCGAGACGCATTATAACACGTGTCAAGGCTTCACCAACAAAGACGAAGTGGGAGAAATTGTTAACAGAAACCTTAAAAATTCGACACAATTAAATTCGAAAACAATTTAGCAAACCACATAATTAAGGAATCTCTTAACCGGCTATCGAGTCCATAATACACAACCATTGCCTCAACAATCCCGAAAATATTGGAAAGAATAATACAGTCGGGCAGTTGTAGTGCTCTGCAAAGCCCTACCATTTCCCTCTCAATATTCAATAATATATAAAGCATCCATAACCCAATCCATAATTCCTACATAACAATAAATATTACAAATGCGTAATAAACGATCCAAATGTTCATTTACCACGCATACACATCATTATCATCGGCACTACAACCGGGAACCGGTCTTGGCATGCACACGATTCCTAAAAAAAATCCCAAATAAAACCAAATTCATGGTAAATTGAACCAGATGCTCACTTATCATGCATAAACACAAATTCCACAAAACTCTAATATCATGAAATACATAATTCCCATACAATGCTTTGGAACTTTACTCCAACCGAAGTCCATGACAAATCTTGTCTGCTCCTTTAAGAATTTAAATATATTTCTCCCATATAAATCTCGACGAGATTTGATATAGAAGGGGGATGGATTTCTGATTCGACAATCACTCTCATGCCACGCCCACCTCTCTTCGTGCGGAAAACACCACAATCAATACTCAACAGCGAGGAAGGCCCCTCGACTGAACGTGTTGCCACCAATATTGTCCACGTCTTCGGTTAATGAATCTGTCGCAAACCTCCCGGTACACCCCACTGCATGGTATTCTCTGTGAAATGATGCAGCAGTTGCGACGCGACGAGCGGAGTAACAGGTAAACTCCGTCCCGCCCCGCAATGGAATATCTAAAAGAAAGTTCTGCGGGGATCAACGGGAATATGAGCTTGGCGGGAGGTGGTTTTAGTCGGTAAAAACCCGGCATGCCCCTGGATCGGTCTAGAGGTATCTTTTGAAGATTTCCGCCTTCCTACCGAAACCAAAAAAAAAAAGAAGACATATGAGACGGACAGTTACTCCGACACGAGTAATAGAATACATGCCGTTCCAAGCAAGCATGATCCGTAGCAAATCATATTCTATGCGGAAAACACCACAATCAATACTCAACAGAGAGGAAGGCCCCTCGAATGAACGTGTTGCCACCAATATTGTCCCCGGCTTCGGTTAATGAATCTTTCGCAAACCTCCCGGTACATCCCACTGCATGGTATTCTCTGTGAAATGATGCAGCAGTTGCGACGCGACGAGCGGAGTAACAGGTAAACTCCGTCCAGCCCCGCGATGGAATATCTAAAAGAAAGTTCCGCGGGGATCAACGGGAATATGAGCATGGCGGGAGGTGGTTTTAGTCGGTGAAAACCCAGCATGCCTCTGGATCGGTCCAGAGGTATCTTTTGAAGATTTCTACCTTCCTAACGAAACCAAAAAATAACCAAAAAACCAAAAAATAAACCCACTGCACGAGAAGTCATTCCTTCGGAAAACTCGTGCCTACAAATGCAGTATCACCCACAACCCCAAAACCACTTCGAAAGACCACGCAAACAGCGGTCATGGTCGACCCACCAGCTACAAAAAAAAAGTAGAGAACTGGGACTTTCCACGAGACCTCAACCTGAAGAAGTTCGTCGATGATATGAACCGACTAGGAATCTCCAAGTTTAAGGCAAAGACCTTGAGTCCAACCCTCAAAAAAATCTTAACCTATGATAGACAGATTTTCTGTACGGTTAACAGCACCCTCAAGGCCAAAGAGGTGAATTATTCACCCCGGCCGACGAAAAGTCGACGACCATTCTTTTAAAACGAGTTGCTGCTTGTTAGGAAAAGAACGACATCGTCATTGCCCTTGAGGTAACATTTCCTAACGTCAAATTCACTGACGTAACAAAATCAGACCGGAGTGGTCTAGCAGGGTGAACATACGGGAGCTTCACCATACATCAGGGACTGACAGACTCCATAATTCGGACAAAGTCGCTTCATATCTTGCATCAGCAAGTTATCTTCGAGGTAATTCGTAACAATGAAATACCTCAATGCAGACGCTGCCAACGTTTCGAGCTTGTCTCCAGAAACTTCAACATGAATCGCCGTTGCGTCAGTTGTGGAAAATCCCACGATATTGGCAAGTGCGAACTCCCACCAGCAAAATATGATCCCACAACAAATGTGCAGGATGAGATAACTTTACCAACTTGATGCAACTGCGGTAAGAGAGGACATCCAGCCAGTTACGGGAACGGTCCTAAATATAAAGAGATAATTCAAAGATCCAAGGAGACTCGACCAAAGCAAATAGCCAAATCAGACTTCGAAAAACAGGCCACACAAAACTTCATCCAAAATGGATTTACATTCGCTGATATAGTTAAAAGAATGCAAGCAAAGAGTATGAAAACTCTCCCACCACTTCTCCTCCAAAAACATATTCAAGTCCCTAAGCGATCCGCTATACAGGCCAACACAATGTCACAAATTCAAGCGGCGATTCAAAACCCTCCAAAGGACAATCCTCAATGTTCGAGAAACTACTAACTTTCTCCCGCCTGATTGAAGATATTCGAGCTCGATATGAAAAACTAACAACCGGGGCTGAGAGGGATGCACTCCTGTTCACGGCGTATTCAAGACATACCCTCCAAAATGGATTCCAAACCTAAAGTTGTCCTTATAAATAGCAACTCCCTTGTTTCGCTTTCAAAGCGGATGATAGTCTCTGATTTCATAAAGGATAACCGGGCGGACGTGGTTCTTGTAATCGAAACTAGGTTGCACTTATGTCACCGTCCCGTATTCCCAAACTTGTCCATCACTCGAAGAGATCGAACCCTCACTGTCGGTCCCACCATCAACGGAGGTGGCACTTGTATACTAGTTAATAGCGGACTTCGCCATGAAGCTATTGACCTCCCACATTTTGAGTCCATAGAGGTCTCCGGGGTTAAACTCCATCTGGCTAATAATGGTAGAGTGAATATATACTCAGGGGGGTGGGAGCCAACATACAGGGTAAAGTCTCTGCTTTTAACCCGGCGAAGACCAGGACGATCCTTGTCGCTGTTCAATCCAAGTTGACATGCAGTTTCCATGTGATACCCCTGGATAGCTACTTTGGCACCCACCATGTAGTGAACCAATGCATGCAACATCCTGAGAAAGGTTGGCGCAAAACTAATAACCTTGCCCGAAAAAACAAATTATTGTGGACAATTTAATAAGTCTCGGATATGAACCGGATACCCGTGGAGAGACTTGCTAAATAAGGCCAAGACCAGACCACGGTTGTAGTGCCGATGATGATGAATATATACTCCGTATACCACTCCCATAAAACCAATAATGGCCCCATTAATCCGGAAGATATCGGCAAGTTAATTAAGTAACTCAGGGATCTGTATTAGCTCCGCTGTTATGGAATATCATGTATGATGGTGTGCTCGGGGTCAATGTACCAGAAGGGGTTAGAATCATTGGGTACGCAGATGACTTGGGGATAGTGGCCGTAGCTAAACGTCTAGGTGACCTGGAGAATATTTGCTCAAAAGCAATCCAGAGTAGTAAATGCTGGCTAGATATGGCCGGACTGAAACTAGCTGGACATAAGACGGAGGCAGTTTTAATAAGCAGCCGCAAGAAAGTTGAACACCTTGATTTGGAAATAGAAGGACAAACAATCAGATCCAGTCCCTTTATTAAATATCTTGGTGTTATACTCGACAACAGGTTGACCTTCAAGGAATACCTGAGAAAAACGAGTGAAAAAACGGTAAGAGTATGCAAAGTTTTGGCGAGACTGCTACCCAACGTTGGAGGACCCCGGCCCCACATAAGGAAGCTTATAACCAGTGTCAACACCTCCATTATGATGTATGCAGCTCACATATGGGCAGCAGCCACGCAGTATAAGTCCTACATGAGGAGAGTAAACTCAGCACATAGGATAGCATCACTAAGAGTATGCTGTGCATTCCGAACGGTATCCGAAGATGTGACAAATATTTTGGCCGGGAGGACACCACTCGACATTGCAGCTGAAGAAAACGCTGCATTGCATAGGGTCTCCCAGGAGAATCGTCGGAGAATGCGGTCACAATTAGAGCTCTCAATCGTAAGAGAATGGCAACGAAGGTGGGATTCTTCCACCAAAGGCAGATGGACCCACACCATGATACCTGATGTAGAAACCTGGGTGAAATTAAAACATGGCGAGCTGAATTACCACCTGACTCAGCTAATATCAGGACATGGATCCTTTCGGGAATACTTGCACAAGTATAAGCATGTGAATCACCCATATTGCTTGTATTGCGAAGGCAAAATAGAAAATGCGAAACTCGTACTCACAGAGTGCATGAGATTCGAGACCGCACGCATGATTTTGGAGAGACATATGAGACGGACAATTACTCCGGCTGGAGTAATAGAATACATGCTGAGTTCAAAACAGGCATGGTCCGTAACAAATGGTATTCTCTGTGAAATGATGCAGCAGTTGCGACGTGACGAGCGGAGTAACAGATAAACTCCGTCCCGCCCTGCAATGGAGTATCTAAAAGAAAGTTCCGCGGGGATCAACGGCAATATGTGCCTGGCGGGAGGTGGTTTTAGTCGGTAAAAACCCGGCATGCCTTTGGATCGGTCAGAGGTATCTTTTGAAGATTTCCACCTTCCTACCGAAAACAAAACAAAACAAAAAAACGATTAGACCGCAAAACAGGATGAAATATCTGGGATCACCTATATCCCAACATCGAATTTCATCAAACATGTGAACCACATTCTTCAAAGGGCTCCCGGTCCGTCTAAGCGACTCCACAACATCTTGGAGTGGAGCAACAAAGTTGAAAACAAAGTTAAGCTTCTCTGCTATAAGTAGCTAATCTGATCTGGAATATCGTACGCCTTTCCATATGGTCCTGATATCTTCGGCCCAAATGGAAAGACTTCGATTTTTCGAAAGGAAACTCCTCGGAAGATGCACCAATCACTCTAGAAGGCTTGACAGTCGCCATTACCCCAACTCGCACCTATACGAAGGTACCTCCATTACGCCTATAGACGAGTACTTGCTACAATTAGCATACAAGTACCTCGAAACCATCCAGAACTGCGAGAACCTACTTGTGGGGAAATGTTGTGTTCTTGACCCTTGTTACACTTCGCTTTACACCCCCTCTCAAACAATTAATCATCCTTGCATCCAATACTCTCAAACAATCCACAAAATATTCTGCATACAATGCAATACTCGCCTTTCCCACAAGCAATCGAAATTCGCATATGATCAATCCTCAAAGTATTTCGCGAACAATGCATATAATTGAAATTCGCATTGATCCATTCAGAACCAAAGCCTTCTCCACGGGCAATTAATTCATATCGCATACGTTGCGATAATTACCCATTCATGCCCACCTTCCAAAGCCAAAACAATTATCATGTATCAAACACTTGACCCACTCCCCAAGGCGCATTCTGCTTCGTATTTCAAAAATCAAGCGAGCACATGTCCGCGGACCTACATGGTTTCATATTGCACATACATATTTTTTTTGCCAGGAAACAAGTGTGATACATGATATATGATCACAAGCGGTGTTGTGAAAGGCCACAGACTACGAAATAATTGAGCGTCGGTAAAGTGCTGAGTTCGGCGAAGTAGCGAACACAGCAGTGAGGCGCGATTAATCGTATGATACGATTAGCACACACGGGCAACGCCCTATAATTGGTTCTCCGCATGAAAGCAATTAAGTAATTGCTCAATTCTTTGTTGGGGCGAATAACCTCCGAATAGGTTACACGTTCTAGGTGAGGAAAATGCATCATCTGCATTAACTCACCAATAATTTGGTATAAAAAGGGATGTGCAAGTTTCTTCGCAGTACAGTGTAGAGTAAAATCCAAGCAAAAGACTGCGGCCTAACATAAGAACAGCGGGTCTTCTTGCTATGGAATAAAATAAATCACTCTTGTTTTGACTAGTGAATTAAGTAATGTAGTGAACTTTTGTAAAGGCTAGAATTAAAAAGTGTTGGCTTTAAACAATAACATTTAAGTACAAGTAAAAGAAAAGGTTCTGTTTTAATTGCTACAAACAACCCAACCCAGAAGGAAGCCCGCTGACCTAAGACGCAAGAAGACAACCAAAGAAGTCACAACAAAGGAAGAAAAGAGAAGTCCCCGGTTGAGTAACAATCCAAACCAGAAGGAAGCCCGCTGACCAAAGACGCAAGTAAGCAACCCTTAATTCTCATGAATAAATATTAAAATTAAATGTTGTATGACCAATAAAAAATTATACAACATCTTGGCGCACAACGTGGGGCCTATAATAAAATACTAACAACAACAATAATACGACATTTTGGCCATTAGCTGCCTGATAACTAAATAATAAATGTTAATATCTATACAAACACATTCATGATAATGAAATATTAAATGTTAATGTCAGAGGCTTGCACTCTGGTGCCCAAGCAGGGACATAGGAAAGCCTAAGTTAACTAACTTGTAAGTGCTTTTAAAAATCCTTAGTTCCCTAAAATAACAATAATTCGAACCTACTGGGCAAGACACCCTTACCCTGCGTCCGGTGCTGAGTCTGGCTTCGGAGGTACGTATCGTAACTGAACAAAAAAATATATAAAAAATTAACATACACCAAATTCGAAACGGACAGTCCACGAAACTGGTGACGGAGGACCAGCTTGCGAAACGTCAATTTCCGAACAGAAGAGCAATGGACCCCAGAGCACCTGCATTACAGCGACGAGGACGACGACTACGAGCCGGATGAACTCTTCAACAAAATAGTGGCAGCGTATTTTAAGCGACGCCACCTTCACACCCCGTCCATCGCAGGAGGGGACATATTCGTGCCGTCCGAGGAAGACGAAGAAAGGGAATATTGCAACATTTTATTGACAGCCCACACCGAGAACCTCGAGAATCTGAGGCGGCTGCAGTAAGAATAAAACATCCAACTACAAAACAAATTCACCACCAACTCAAAAAAAAAAAAAAAAAGCCGGTACAACAAGTGAAGCTAAAAACAAAAGTGACAAAATCAAATGAATAAGTGAAACCAATGACAAGCCAAGCCAGAACAACACGTGAAGCCAGACCCACAAGTGATAAAATCCAATGGACAAGTGAATTGAAGAGAAAGTGAACACAAAAGCGGGCCAGGAGACGTCTAACCACAACACAACAGAATAGTGCACATGACGTGGAATCCCCTACGATGACCAGACTGTTGAGAACCTAATCACAAGGAACAGTGCAAAACGAATTTAACTCCAGGCATAAAACGATCAGCAAATCTTCCAGACACGCCTGAAACAACTAGACGCTTGATTACATCCAAATTTATTTCATTTTTGTGTGATTGAAGTCGGGTCCTAGTATCCTGACACAGCCAGTAAATTTTGGAAGCACTGCCAGCTTGTAACGCACCAATATCCAGCTTACGAACACAATGCCAAACGAATCCAACCAGTCGGATAGCCAGCCCAACGGTGACCAGATCATCACAACATCAGCAGACACACCAAGAGCAATAACTTCAACGCTGTAACCAAACAAATCTTCCGATAACCAAAATATTAAGTGTTAATACCGGAGTTCACAACTCTGGTGTTACACCTTTCCCTCCTTTGATCTCTTCGGATCCGAAAGCCCATATTTCTTCTTCAGTACAAAACTGAAGAAAGCACCCTTCCCAACAACATTCCCCTATATAATAGAGGATTACTGGACACATCCCAGTGCTAACACACTACACATACAGCACAAGACGGCACAAACACACACACCGACCAAAGCGCAGATTATCACACGCCAAAGACGTACTCAGCGTTTATTACCGCACTCAGGACCCACCGGTCTTGTATGATTTCTTTCCCACTATCCCTCCATCTAAGTAATTGGAGAACATTTGAACTATCCCTGTATATACTATCTTTAGTTACCTTACTCCTTTTTCTTTTTCAGATATCTTGAGACCGAGCCCAACATCCTCGCGGATGTGGGTGATTTTGGTTGTCGCAAGACGACCAGAAGCCGGAGACAAGATGAAGGGCACATTCGTCCTTGTCTCGTTTAAATCGGCCTTCCGCCACTTTTTTTTTTTTTTTGTGATTCGACAATCTGTATCGATTGGTGGCCAGCGTGTGAGGACGCCAATAAATACATTAAATTTCATCATCGGCACTACAACCGGGATCCGGTCTTGGCCTTATTTAGCAAGCCTCGAGGCTTGTTAAATTTTCCATAATAATTTGTTTTTCCGGGCAAGGTAATTAGCCTTGCGCCACATTAAATTTAATAAATTCAAATTATATTAAAAAATAGTAATCCAGTCTCTCGACCGAGCCAGTCGTGTGAAGACGTCAATAAGTCGCGTTTTAAAATCAGATAAATCAGTATTTAATGGTACAAGGTAACAGTTTTCTGATTTGGCAATCTAAATAATGGAGGGTATGTATTGATCTAAATAAATAAGTTTTCCTCACCAAAAATTATCGCAGTCTTTCATTCAACCTTCGACTTGGCCAGTTGGAAGCACGTGCTCTCCCACCGTGTAGAAAGCTCCGACTCGCAATTATCAACAATGATCACCACTCTTCCCTCTGGTTGGAGAAAGCACGATGCTTGACCGCACCGAGCAACTTGGGAGGGATCCATCAAAGAGACCCTCGTCCTTTTAAGGGCAAGGAAATATCCTCCCACAAATTGATACACAATGAATATGACCTCCCTGAACGGACCGGAATACATACTTTACTATCAATTCAGTTTTTGGGAAGCTCGCCCCACAACTCGCGAGTTGCTCAAACTCCTTTCTAACGTCAACTCCTGCCTATAAAAAAAGATTTGCAACGTGGCATGCTTTCTTGAGGTGGAGAAAGCGTTAGACAGCGTGTGAAAAGGTCTTCTGTAAAATATCAAAGAAAACATTCCACTCTGCACCAATAACATGATATACATCATCATCATAATCGGCACTACAACCGGGATCCGGTCTTGGACTTATTTAGCAAATCTCGAGGCTTGTTAAACTTCCATAATAATTTATTTTTACGGGCAAGGTTATTAGCCTTTGTTATGTGTTCTTTAACAATTAATAGAATATAGGTAATTATATTTTAATATAGTTGATTTTAATGTACGTTAACGTAAGAAGGGGACTTACTGTGAATAAATTTGTGCGACCGTTGAGCGGTCGCTGTGCGGTTGTTGCTGTTGGCTGCGACTGGTTGCAGGGGGCGTTGATGGCTGCTCCCCTGTTAAGTCTTCTCATTCAATTGAACTGTAAGCTTAAATCTTAACTTGATCTCAATTCGTTGCTGTAGTTTTCTTCGTGTATGTAATGGCATCCGTGCTGGTTCGGAGATTTACGTCGAATTCAATTTTATATTTGTTTTCCGTTGACGTTATTTTTATTATCTGACACCAACGTCGTTTTTTATTTATTTCTCTGCCAAGTAGAATTTGCATAAAGTAGTTTATGCAAATTAGCTACTTGGTGCGTTATTCTCCTTTTACAGGTAAAGAGGGGAATCGAAGGGGGATTAGTGGATTCTGGGGGGAGCTGGACTCAATGTCGGTCCGTAACACCTTGCGCCAAACATGATATACAGCTTTCTGAATAGACGAAAGGGGTTCATAGACTGTGATAGCCGCTAATCAGGTAACGTCCTAATCAATCTGTACGTAACGTCAATACTGCGCCCTAAGCTATAGAGCATTCATATGTACGATTACTCCCATGAGGTATTCCGTGACAAAAACTGGCTACATCAAAGACTATTCTGTACCTTTACAATACGCTAATATGTGAACGCAGCAGCAATTATAAAGATTTGGTTAGCCGCAATTAAATAAAAGCAATCATAAGAAATATATTTGGCCGCGCAGTGTTAAAAAGGAACAACCAAAAGGACTTACAACTGGGGGTAAAGCAATCAACACCCTTAGCAACCGGAATAACAGTTAAACGTCAACCAATCATCGGTTCGGCGTTTTGTAACGTGAGTACCCTTTTGGAATCCAATGTCAGACAAATTGAACCAAATGTTCAATTGTCGCACATTGATTCAATTCCCAAAACGCAATCAAATCAAAGATGTGATAAACGAACCAAATGTTCATCTGGTTCGTATACACGCAATTCCCAGCAATCCACTATTAAACGAACTGCATGAAAAATCAAAATTTTCCCATAATCACATCCATAATCCATAACCCTAACATCCATTCATATGGATCGTATGATTTTAACTTCCAGGAATTTGCTCACACCAAATACCACGGAACTTCACCCCAGTCGAAGTGTATGACAAAACCCGTTTACCATTCCTAGAATTTTTAATGTATCTCAGATACAAATCTCGATGAAGAGGGCGATGGGTTTTCGATTTCATGACTCAGTTCAGTTCTCTTTTGTTATTTCCACTTGCTGTGAGCGTAACTAAGTTCTAATGGCGTGTCTTTAATTAATTTTGTCGAATTGTTGTATTCTGTGTGACTGAGTTCAATAAAATCCAAAAATGTTACTCAATTTAATCAATAAAACAATTCAAAGTTCGAACGATCGGTCGCCACTCTTCCCTCGAGAGAGGAAACACGGTGTCAACCGCGACGAGGCATAAAAGGCTACAACACCATATCGTCAGAATATCTTTAAAATAAATAGACTTTGTGTATTTTTTTGTTATATAGCAGAATATGCAATGTACCCTCTTCACGTGACTACCTACACTAGAGCATAATAATTTTTTACCTTCAATTGTAGCACGGTTCCATCTGTTTCCACTTTATATAATTTAGCCCAAGTTGTAAATCTTCCAGAAGTCGGTATAGAAGAGGTATTTTTTTCAAGTGCTTTTCGCAGGGTTTTAGCGATGTAGGAAAAGGACGTTTTGACGCTAGAATAATCCAGAATACGTAAAACTGACGAGCTATCTGATCCACCCGATGAGACGTCTGGTGTGGTTTGTACCTCTAAATTTCGTTGAACTGGAACCAATTGTTGCGCTGGATACTTTATACAATTTTGCTTGTACAATATGCTGGGCCGAAGTAATTTAAGGTCGCGGATTATTGCACATGCATCATTCCAACATAGTTGAAGTGACTCAATATCAGAAGGCAAACCAATAGGTATCGAAAAAACTTCATCAATCTTGTATATAGCCGCATCATAATCTCTCGCAGCTTCATTGAATTCACTTGCAGCCTCCTTCACCTCAGCATCAGCAATTGTTTTTATCACCGTGGCATAACCTGACGTAATATCCCTATAGGCATTTAGAAATTCCTCTGTCGTACACATCCTTTTTAACTGAAACGATTAACAAAATGCTATTTCAACAAAACATGCATGCTAAAATCATACCTACATTCAGTAACAAAGTAAACTCCAATTTTGACTCGGAAACGTTATTTACGGTCGTTTATGTGTAAGGCCAACTGCAGTTATCGAATTCAATTGAAACAATTAAAAATAACTGCTTTGTCAGCTATATGACTAACTTCACATATTACTTGTTTTAAATTATTCCTGAGGATGCACAAACCACGAAATCGCTAAATTGCAATATTGTTTTTAATTAGGGCGTACACTAGTTCTGTTTCTTTTTAACTTCGAGATTGTCAATAGTGATAACACGAACAGAGGATATTTGTTTGTTAAAAGATTTATAATGTATGGTGCTAACCATAGTGTTCCTTGCTGTGTTTTTTTTTGTTTTTTAATTTACAATACGCATTTATTGTACAGAAAAAAAAGTTTCAGATTTTACTTAAGACTAAATGCTAAGTCGTATTTACATTTATTTATCTTATATTAACTTACTGGCTCTGCACAAGCACTCTAAATTGTAGAATATATGCTTATAATATATCTTCTTAATTGACATTTAATATCATTTATGTATCTCTCTCTCTCTCTCTCTCTCTCTCTATATATATATATATATATATATATATATATATATATATATATATATATATATATATATATATATATATCATCATCATCATCGGCACTACAACCGGGCACCGGTCTTGGCCTTATTTAGCAAGTCCTGAGGCTTGTTAAATTTTCCATAATGATTTGTTTTTTCCGGACAAGGTCATTAGTCTTGCGCCAGAGGCTCCCCAACGGGGAATCGATATATATATATATATATATATATATATATATATATATATATATATATATATATATATATATATATATATATATATATATATATATATATATATATATATATATATATATATATATATATATATATATATATATATATATATATATATATATATTGTTATGCCTGGTTAGGCTGCACACCAAGTAATATGTTTTGCACCAACTAAGTCCGCAGGCCAGATACGGTTCGTGGGAGGAACCTCCGGCTTTTCCGTTGGATTAGGGGGCGGATGCTGGAACCAAGGAATATGTTACCGCGTGGATTCACCTCTTTTTTTTTTTAAGACGCTTAACTTAACTTTATTAATTACAATTACAATCTTGATTTTCCTCTAATTACTTTCAATCTTATTTACAGTTACAATATTTTCAATCTTATTTTCAATTTTATTTCTAAGTTACAATAATTAATAAATTTCAATCTTATTTTTGATTTTATTTCTAAGTTACAATAATTAATAAATCTTAATCTTATTTTCAATCTTATTTTTAAGTTACAACATTTAAATCTTATTTTATTTTATTTTATTTCTAAGTTACAATAATTAATAAATCTCAATCTTATTTTCAATCTTATTTTTAAGTTACAACATTTAAATCTTATTTTATTTTATTTTATTTCTAAGTTACAATAATTAATAAATTTCAATCTTATTTTCAATCTTAATTTTAAGTTACAACATTTAAATCTTATTTTATTTTATTTTATTTCTAAGTTACAATAATTAATAAATCTCAATCTTATTTTCAATCTTATTTTTAAGTTACAACATTTAAATCTTATTTTATTTTATTTTATTTCTAAGTTACAATATTTACACAATATGGTCCTATAGTTTTTACTTGCGCTTTATACACTTTGCTAACTTTAATTTCCTATAGTTTTTACTTGCGCTTTATACACTTTGTTAACGTTAATTTCCTATAGTTTTTACTTGCAATTTATACACTTTGTTAACGTTAATTTCCTATAGTTTTTACTTGCAATTTATACACTTTGTTAACGTTAATTTCCTATAGTTTTTACTTGCAATTTATACACTTTGTTAACGTTAATTTCCTATAGTTTTTACTTGCAATTTATACACTTTGTTAACGTTAATTTCCTATAGTTTTTACTTGCAATTTATACACTTTGTTAACGTTAATTTCCTATAGTTTTTACTTGCAATTTATACACTTTGTTAACGTTAATTTCCTATAGTTTTTACTTGCAATTTATACACTTTGTTAACGTTAATTTCCTATAGTTTTTACTTGCAATTTATACACTTTGTTAACGTTAATTTCCTATAGTTTTTACTTGCAATTTATACACTTTGTTAACGTTAATTTCCTATAGTTTTTACTTGCAATTTATACACTTTGTTAACGTTAATTTCCTATAGTTTTTACTTGCAATTTATACACTTTGTTAACGTTAATTTCCTATAGTTTTTACTTGCAATTTATACACTTTGTTAACGTTAATTTCCTATAGTTTTTACTTGCAATTTATACACTTTGTTAACGTTAATTTCCTATAGTTTTTACTTGCAATTTATACACTTTGTTAACGTTAATTTCCTATAGTTTTTCCAAGAGCGGAAGGACGAGACCACGACCACTGACTTCTCGAAAGACTCCAGACGAACTCCCTTCATTTCCCAATCTTCCTTGCCTCGTCGGCTGCCCGTGATCGCATTGCTTTTTGTCGATCATGCAAAAACGTTTGTTAGGGGCTCCCATGGGGTTCATATTTCTGTATAAGCTACTTTGTATCTTATGGGTTATGCTATGGGACAATCTGCAGATCAAGCGAATATTTCCCATGGGTCATATGACTGTGGGACTTGGATTATTTTGTGGATTAAGCAAAATTGTGTCTTTTGATCATATCATATTATGGGATTTGGATTATTTTGTGAATTAGGCAAAATTGTTTCTTTTGATCATATCATATTATGGGATTTGGATTATTTTGTGAATTAAGCAAAATTGTGTCTTTTGATCATATCATATTATGTGATTTGGATTATTTTGTGGATTAGGCAAAATTGTTTCTTTTGGATGGATATAGGGTTAGGACTCCTGATAGGTTTTTCTCCTATGGATTCGCAGCATCCATAACACGTCCCCCCTTCAGACACATCTAAGGGTACCTTACCCTTAGATTGGACTTAGGTGTTTTCAACTCAAAAACCTCCGCCAACTTGTGTGGCTCTGGTGTTCTTGCCACTTCCAACCTCACGTCTGGGTCAACTCGGTTCCTTCTGTTAAAGCATCTGTTAAGAAGGGTTATAGTTGTTCTTACAGGTCCACAGTTACATTTCCTGATGACACAGGCAATCCCCACCAGACTGAGGACTCCAGTTACAGACATCAGGATCCCTTGTGTTCGTTCTGGTATCTTTTGCAGAGCCCTTGACCAGAAGGTCTGCTGATTCTGTATTTCCAGGGATAGGTCTTGCAGCTCATGAATGCTTTTTGCTGAAATTTTGGACATTGGTTCCCTTTCGATTGCTATTTCGCGCAGCTTAGCGTTAGCGCAACAATTTTCCAAATCGCCATACGAGTGCCTATCTCTTACCGATTTTTCGGTGCCAACTCCCAACGTGTTTATAGTCATGTCATATGTTTCCAGCCTGCAGTACCCATTAATTGTAATAACTCCTGTACCCAGGAGCTTTCCTACTTCTGTCCCATTCCGGCATTTACATTCAAAACTGGTTTCCGTTGTTATTGTATACAGGAAAGAGTCATCTTTAATTTTGTGGAATATTTCAACCTGCGAGTTTATGACTTTGGCATTGCATCTTTCGGCTCTGTTTCTCATGAAGATGTTTATTTCGCAGTTTGAGTCACTTAAAGTACTGCGCAGAAGTTGCGGTTTACAAACGTATATTTTATTGAAAAGCTTACAATCATCCAGTCTTGACCTCAACACGTAGTCCTCTCTATTCTTGTTTATAATTAGATATTCGTTACTCAATCCCAGCACCACGATTCCATTGGCCACGATCTTTGGGAGAGCGATTATCTCATATATATCAAAAGTTTCTTTTGTAACTGTCGGAATATGAATAACGAAAATGATAGTGCGACCCTTGGTGAAAGCTTTAATTTCGATCAATTTTAAGATTTCGGGGTAATTTTCTAAATTTGGTTCTATGGCCAGTAAGTTATTGTGTTCGAATTCCTTTAATTCCTTAAGTAGGTCGATTGGTTCTATAATTCTTGGGTGTATAATTCCGGACTGAATGAACAACAGGCTATCAATTATTTGTTCTATTTCTAGTTCGAGTCGCATGATCTTGTGATTAATTTTGCTGGATATTTCATCGTAGTAAGAGGCCAAGATGATAGTTCTGTTTAGATTATCCTCTCTTATATTGACCCTGTTAATTTCGTCAATGACTTCGTTAACCTTTTTCAATGTAACGTTTGCGTTCTTTACGCTTTCAAGTACCTGTTTATTTAAGTGACTCATTATCTTTATGTTCTCTTCCATGCCGTTCTTGATTCTGTGCTCGTTTTCCAAAACACTGTGAATCGCTGTCGAATAGTATTCAGCATCCTCATTATCCATTGTACCAAACAAAACCTTAAAGCCCGAACCTATCACATTTGCCAGCCCTCTTTTTGTTCTTTTCGATTTTCCCACTATACCAGAGATTATATTGATTCTATGATCTGCCTTAGTTACTTCTTGCTCTGCTAAAATTTGGAATTGTCTACATTCTGTTTTGGTTTGTATGCAAAGTTTGTCTATTGCGTTAATCATATTTCTAATATTTAAACTTGTTTGCTCTAGAATAGTTATGTCTAAGTGTGCAACCAGCGTCAATTTGCTGTTCATCTCTTTTCCATCTCCGATATAGTTGAAATACAGTCCCGAATGTTCCCGCAGGCTCCGCACGTTCACGTTTCCCGCATTTATTGTGCAGATGCACGAGATCCTGCAAAGTAAGGTTTGACGTTAGCTTTATTGAATCTCTGTTGTTTATTCCGAAGTTGTATCACCAAATGATTTTGATGAACTTCGAGGACAGTAAAAGGGCCCTTATATGTACTTCGGAGTTTGCCTTTCACTTCATTTTTTATTAAGACCCTTTGACCAACCCTATACTCGATTGGCCTTCCTATTTTCTTGTCATACCTCAACTTGGATCTCTTCCTACATTCTCGGACATTTCCTTTAACATTCTCTCGTGTCTCGAAGAGGTTGGACCTAAGCTCGTCGATATAGTCGAAAACCGTTTTTTCGTTATGGGTGTCCACAGCGCTAGGTCGGTTGGCCTCGTTACCAAAAACTATCTCATAGGGCGTGTAGCCCGTCGCATTATGAACTGTACTGTTGTAACAAAATCCAGCATACGGCATTCGTTTGTGCCAATCCTCTATCTGGTCCAATTCCCTTCCTGTGGATCTCAAGTATTCCAGCAGTCGACAATGGGCTCGCTCCACGCTACCGTTAGCCTGTGGGTAAGCAACACTGGTTGTTATATGTTCCATTCCCAACAGGTCACAAAACTCTTTAAAGAGTTCATTGCAGAATTCTAGGCCATTATCGGAGAGAATCAATTTAGGCATACCGAAGTTCATTATCCACTCTTCCATCAGGGCTCGCGCCACTGTTTGCATTTCCTTGTTCTTCAAGGGTATGAACTTAATAAACTTCGACAAGTCATCTTGGATTGTTAATCCGAATTTGTAGCCCTCGTCCGTCTCCTGGAACGGTCCTATAATGTCAATCATAATTTTCTCTAATGCCCTATCGGCTGAACTAACTATTTTCATAGGATTTCTGGTCGGTGCCCGGTTAACTTTTTCCGTCTGGCAATGGGGACAGTTCCTGACAAAATTCTCGATGTCCTTCTGCATCCCCCTCCATCCATACCTTCTTTTTATCCTAGCGTAGGTTGCCTTTTGCCCTGTGTGGCCGCCCATCAAGCCTTCATGGTATTCCCTCATAATTGCCAACCTTCTGTCTGTGTCAATCACTTCTTCCCTGCCGCCCGACGCTCCACTCTTCGTGCTCGAACTTTCATCGTCAGCAGCGAGTTCAGCTACGACACCTGAACCGATCTCATCGCTGGGGCCGATGCCGATGTCACCGTTGTCGACATTCTCCTGTTCCCCTTCGACAATCCTAACATTCCGGCTGAGTTCGTCGGCAACCACATTTTCCTTACCTTTCTTATAGGTTATAACGTAGTCGAATTCCTCAAGCTTGAGGCGCCATCTCACAAGCCGACTGCCAGGATCCTTAACGTGGAACAGCCATGTCAATGGTCTGTGATCTGTCTGAACGATGAACTTAGTCCCATAAATATATGGACGAAACTGTTTCGTAGCCCAAACGATAGCCAAGCATTCCTTCTCTGTCGTGCTATAGTTGGTCTCGGCCTTATTAAGCGTCCTACTGGCGAAATGTATTGGTAGATCCTTACCGTTATGCTCCTGACTTAAGACAGCACCTATGCCGCCATTAGACGCGTCGGTAGTCACTATGAAGGTTTTCTGGAAATCCGGATACTGCAAGATGGGATGGCTTGTGATAATTCGTTTCAATGCGTCAAAGGACTGTTGCTGCTCTGTATCCCATTTAAACTCCACGTCCTTCTTTAAAAGTTTATTCAGTGGCCCGGCCACCTGACTGAAGTTCTTTATAAACTTTCTATAATATCCTATCATTCCTAGGAATGATTTCACACCTTTGGGGTTCCTGGGTTCCTCCATCCGCAGGATGCTCTCGATCTTCCCTGGATCCGGTCTAACACCCCTGTCCGTAATGACATGCCCCAAGTAGGAGACCTCCTTCCGCAGAAATTCACATTTATCGGGCTGCAGTTTGAGATTCGCACTCCTAAGTTGCTCGAACACCTCGATGAGCTTCTTATTGTGCTCCGACAGGCTTTGTCCATAGACGACGATGTCGTCCAAATAGACGAAGCATTTGATTCCCTGCAATCCAGCCAAGACGGTGTTCATCAGCCTCTGAAAGCAGGCAGGAGCGTTTTTCAATCCAAATGGCATTCTGGTATATTCGAAGTGACCATAAGGTGTGCTGAAGGCCGTCTTCTCGATGTCCTCCTCATCCATTGGAATTTGATGAAATCCGGACGTTAAGTCCAAAGTGGAAAAGTATTTAGCTTTTCCTAATTGATCGAGGATTTCGCCTATGTTAGGCAAGGGGTAGTTGTCCGCAATCGTTATCTCGTTTAACTTACGGTAGTCGATAACCATACGCCACTTCCTTTTGCCGCTCGCATCGGCCTTTTTCGGCACCACCCACAACGGGGAGCTCCATGGTGAGCTACTGTCACGCACGATCCCCTCGTCCTTAAGCTTCTTAATTTGCTCGCGGACCTCTTCTTCGTGGACCTTGGGGTACCTATAAGTTTTTGTAAAGATGGGCTCTGAGAAGTCCCTCGTTCTAATCTTATGCTTGATGATGGGAGTTGTTGACAACTTTTCACCCTCGACGCTAAATATGTCACTGAATTCCTGAACAATTTCCAGGAGGCTCTCTTTTTCTTCCTTATTTAAGTGATCGGTTCGCACGTTCCCTGAAACCTTCTTGGCTCTGTTTCCTGCGACGTTAAAGTCACTCAGATTTGAACCCCTGACGGATACTCCCTTCAAGTCAAATGGCTTATCTGTAGTGTTCAAAACTGAAACCAGACATTGGCCATTCCTATTCCTGGTGATGCAACTGGGGACAACAATACCTTCGGTAATTTCCTGTCTAGGTATTATTATTTCTTCGTCTAAGTTTCCTTGGACTTGGACTTTCCTAAAAACCTCGGATCTGGCCATGACAGACCGTAATTCATTGAGATACCTTAGCGGTATCTCACCAAAATGTCCCGCTATTACATCATTCTTATAGTCGATCGTGAAACCGCCCTCTCGTAGGAAATGGTTTCCAATCAATCCGTCATAATCTCCCAAAAGGGTGTTTGCGACCACGTGGAACTCCATCATATCCGTCCTGATGCTGCCATTATTTTGGCCGAATTCAACTCTCTGTTTAACCACTCCTAATGTGGCACACATTCTGCCACCTATCCCACTAAATCTCAAAACCCTTTCGACATCCACCTCATCCTTGTAGACACAATTTGCTTTGATGAGTGATATTTCAGCCCCCGTATCTATCATGAACCTCCTTACGTCCCCGTTGATTGTACCCAAAATGTGGGGACTCTCCGATTTATCCGAGACTCTGACCTGCATGAGTGCCCCATACTTCATGCAGCCTATTGAAAATTTCTTTCCTTGAAGTCCACCTTGCTCGGGCCCGAAGGTGGTTTTTCATCCTGCCTAAAGGGGTTTCCACTGAATTTATTACTCCGCCCATAGTAGTTCCCAACGGGTCGACCGTCCTGCTTCCTCGGAAGTCTACAATTCCTTGCGATGTGACCCAACTTGCCACAATTATAACACTTAATCTGCTGGAAGTTAATCTTTGCCAAATTTTTCGAGGTATAATCCTTTTGCGTATTTGATCTGAACAGGTTAATGCGCTGTTCTTCTTCACAAGCGAACCTGCTTGCCTCCGCAAGACTTCTAGGTCGCTGCGTCACAACATACATTGATAATCGCTCCTGGAGACCATTCACAAAGACTGAAAGGCTCTCATTCTGAATATATTCGATTTGGCCTTCCCTGTGTTCACGTTTTACGCCGGAGAGCTTGCTCTGGAGGAGTCGTCTCTGCAAAGTCTCAACTCGCTGCAAATAGTGCACCACAGACTCGTCCCTACCCTGTCGGATCGAAATCAACTCCCTGTGCAGCTGTAGTGCGCTGTGAGGTTCCCTAAACACTGCTATCAGTTCCCTTTTCAATGCCTGCCAGTCCGTGATCTCCTTATTCATCAGAATCGTTGCGGCATTGCCACGAACTTTGGTTTTGATATACTTGAAGAGTACATTTTTCTGCGCATCAGATGCCAGTTCGATGGCATCATCGCACGAATCGATAAAGGTGAAAACTTCATCGCTGGTACCATTGAAGGTAGGGATGAACGAGATCAACACGTTGATGGCAACCTCCGTCATGTCGCAAGTGGAATTACCCTCGACCCGCGAATCGCCACAATTGCTACCGTCGTCCGAATCAGAATCCCCACCCGCACCGGTGTCGTTATCGTTAGCTAAGGGTTTGTTCAGGGCACCTATTGAAGCTCGTAGATTCGAGAACATGAATGGTCTCTTCTCTCTAGTCGCCGGATCTCGTCCCTCGTCTCTCTCTTAATCAAATAAAGAGTTTCCTTTTTCCTTTCTCATAGGGCAACAATTCAACAATAACAGCAAATAAAATCAACAGCGCAAAAAATTCTAAAATCTATAGGGCAATAAAATAAAAGAACCACTTACAGGAACAATCCCAGGAACAACTCCATGTGTCCGCCGCAGTTGAAGTGCTGGATCCCACCGCTGCCACCAAAAATTTGGTATGTTATGCCTGGTTAGGCTGCACACCAAGTAATATGTTTTGCACCAACTAAGTCCGCAGGCCAGATACGGTTCGTGGGAGGAACCTCCGGCTTTTCCGTTGGATTAGGGGGCGGATGCTGGAACCAAGGAATATGTTACCGCGTGGATTCACCTCTTTTTTTTTTTAAGACGCTTAACTTAACTTTATTAATTACAATTACAATCTTGATTTTCCTCTAATTACTTTCAATCTTATTTACAGTTACAATATTTTCAATCTTATTTTCAATTTTATTTCTAAGTTACAATAATTAATAAATTTCAATCTTATTTTTGATTTTATTTCTAAGTTACAATAATTAATAAATCTTAATCTTATTTTCAATCTTATTTTTAAGTTACAACATTTAAATCTTATTTTATTTTATTTTATTTCTAAGTTACAATAATTAATAAATCTCAATCTTATTTTCAATCTTATTTTTAAGTTACAACATTTAAATCTTATTTTATTTTATTTTATTTCTAAGTTACAATAATTAATAAATTTCAATCTTATTTTCAATCTTAATTTTAAGTTACAACATTTAAATCTTATTTTATTTTATTTTATTTCTAAGTTACAATAATTAATAAATCTCAATCTTATTTTCAATCTTATTTTTAAGTTACAACATTTAAATCTTATTTTATTTTATTTTATTTCTAAGTTACAATATTTACACAATATGGTCCTATAGTTTTTACTTGCGCTTTATACACTTTGCTAACTTTAATTTCCTATAGTTTTTACTTGCGCTTTATACACTTTGTTAACGTTAATTTCCTATAGTTTTTACTTGCAATTTATACACTTTGTTAACGTTAATTTCCTATAGTTTTTACTTGCAATTTATACACTTTGTTAACGTTAATTTCCTATAGTTTTTACTTGCAATTTATACACTTTGTTAACGTTAATTTCCTATAGTTTTTACTTGCAATTTATACACTTTGTTAACGTTAATTTCCTATAGTTTTTACTTGCAATTTATACACTTTGTTAACGTTAATTTCCTATAGTTTTTACTTGCAATTTATACACTTTGTTAACGTTAATTTCCTATAGTTTTTACTTGCAATTTATACACTTTGTTAACGTTAATTTCCTATAGTTTTTACTTGCAATTTATACACTTTGTTAACGTTAATTTCCTATAGTTTTTACTTGCAATTTATACACTTTGTTAACGTTAATTTCCTATAGTTTTTACTTGCAATTTATACACTTTGTTAACGTTAATTTCCTATAGTTTTTACTTGCAATTTATACACTTTGTTAACGTTAATTTCCTATAGTTTTTACTTGCAATTTATACACTTTGTTAACGTTAATTTCCTATAGTTTTTACTTGCAATTTATACACTTTGTTAACGTTAATTTCCTATAGTTTTTCCAAGAGCGGAAGGACGAGACCACGACCACTGACTTCTCGAAAGACTCCAGACGAACTCCCTTCATTTCCCAATCTTCCTTGCCTCGTCGGCTGCCCGTGATCGCATTGCTTTTTGTCGATCATGCAAAAACGTTTGTTAGGGGCTCCCATGGGGTTCATATTTCTGTATAAGCTACTTTGTATCTTATGGGTTATGCTATGGGACAATCTGCAGATCAAGCGAATATTTCCCATGGGTCATATGACTGTGGGACTTGGATTATTTTGTGGATTAAGCAAAATTGTGTCTTTTGATCATATCATATTATGGGATTTGGATTATTTTGTGAATTAGGCAAAATTGTTTCTTTTGATCATATCATATTATGGGATTTGGATTATTTTGTGAATTAAGCAAAATTGTGTCTTTTGATCATATCATATTATGTGATTTGGATTATTTTGTGGATTAGGCAAAATTGTTTCTTTTGGATGGATATAGGGTTAGGACTCCTGATAGGTTTTTCTCCTATGGATTCGCAGCATCCATAACAATATATATATATATATATATATATATATATATATATATATATATATATATATATATATATATATATATATATATATATATATATATATATTGTGACGCATATGACAATCAGTACTGGAATCTTCGAGAAAGATGAAGATATGTCGCTAATTCTGGAATACAAAGAAAAGAACGAGCGGCCAACTTGGAACAATATTTCCGACAAGAGTGGAACATTTAAGGCATATTGGGCACAATGGAATTCCTTGCTGTTGGAAGATGGTATTCTTAAGCGTAAATGGGAAGCCGCGGACGGAAAATCTCATCGAATGCAGATTCTAGTCCCACCATCAAAAGTGAAAGAGGTTCTAACAGAAATGCACGACGGGGCCTCCGGTGGACATTTGGGAGTTAATAAGACACTTTCAAAATTACGATCTCGTTTTTACTGGCTTCACATGAGAGATGACGTCGAGTCTTGGTGTAGGAAGTGCACAACTTGCACTGCGACCAAAGGACCAACGGCAAAACCAAGGAGCGCTATGAAGCAGTACAACGTGGGTGTCCCTTTCGAGCGAATTGCGATTGATATCTCAGGACCATTCCCAAAAACAAACGACAACAACAAATACATGTTAGTTATCATGGATTACTTCAGCAAGTGGGTAGAAGTCCTTCCAATTCCAAACCAAGAAGCAACAACTGTCATTGAGCAGCTAATCAATAATTGGATCAGCAGATATGGAGTTCCCTGTGAGCTTCATTCCGATCAAGGCCGAAATTTCGAATCACAGATATTTCAAGGCATCTGTGCGGCACTAGGCGTAAGGAAAACCAGGACCACACCCTTACATCCGCAGTCAGACGGAATGGTCGAAAGGTTCAACCGAACAACTACTTTTGTTAACCCAGGAGATCAGTGAACTTAGTTCGGGACGAACAAATCTAGGCGGAGGGTAGTGTGACGCATATGACAATCAGTACTGGAATCTTCGAGAAAGTCCGAAACAAAGTACTAGATTATTTTAGGAAGTTCTGGAAAACTGGAATAGAACATTCAAGACTATGGAACGGACGGAAACGATACACCAAATCAGAATGAGGAAAAACGGTATAAATACGTCGCACGCAGAGCGGAAGGATAAGTCTCAAGTTAGAAGTAAGAAGGAAAATACGCGATAAGTACGGAAGCGATAAGTCAAGAAATCGTTGTGTACGGTAAAAGTGACGGTTGTGATTAACGGAATAATAAAGTGTTATATTAATTCAAAAATCAATTTAACGGCTCTTATTTATTCAAAAATAATTAATCCAGCGAACCCTAAGCTCGCTACAATATATATATATATATATTTATATATATATATATATATATATATATATGGCTCCTCGATAGTATAATGGTTAGTATACCCGCCTGTCATGCGGGAGACCGAAGTTAGATTCCCCGTCGAGGAGCCTCTGGCGCAAGACTTAATGACCCTGCCCGGAAAAAAACAAATCATTATCGAAAATTTAACAAGTCTCGGGACTTGCTAAATAAGGCCAACACCAGCTCCCGGTTGTAGTGCTGATGATGATATATACATATATATATATATATATATATATATATATATATATATATATATATATATATATATATATATATATATATATATATCCCGCTTGGCAGAAACCTTGGCGTGGTGCGGGGGCTTAGACTACAATGAATCACTCAGGGTATGCTGACGGAAGCATACGCTTCCAGTAGGGCAACCCACGTCAGACCGGCTAGCGAGGAGTAACACACAAAGATCTACCACCCCTAATGCAGGGTGTTACGCGTGACCGTGCCCATTGGATGGTTTGCAGCTAGGGGTATAACGGAGCCTCTCTTACACCGGGTCGGATCAGAGCAGTAAGCAGACCTTACCATATCAAAGAGGGGCTCTGATATGGCGGACTATTTGAAACCCCAGAGTGTTCCCACGAAATGAATGATCAATATACAAAAACCAATCTCACGAAAAACCCGGTAGGCATAGGCGTGATGAGCCGACACTTCCATAAGGGAACAAATCATCAAGAAAACACCGACTCGGTAAAAAGTAGACGCAGGGAAAAACGAAAAAGCGGGATATATGTGTCGGATATACACGCCCCAACAGAATCTATGGACGAAGAAACGAAGGACACGTTCTACGAGACCCTAGAGGAAGTATTTGATGGGATCTCATCATTCGATGTTAAAATCCTCCTCGGAGACTTCAATGCGAAAATTGAAAAGGAAGATATCTTCCAATCAACTATAGGTAAAGAAAGTCTACACGACGTTTCAAATGATAATGGAATTCAAATTATCACATTCGCAGCGTCAAAAGATCTGGTAGTGAAAAGCACGATGTTCAAGCGCAAGCAAATTCATAAAGCCACTTGGATATCACCCGACGGCGTAACGCGTAACCAAATAGACCACTTCCCCATAGACAAAAGACACCACTTGAATATCCTTGACGTGAGATCATGCAGAGAAGCAGACTGCGATTCCGATCATCTTCTAGTGTTAGGTAAAATTAGGAGTCGGCTCGCAGCAATCCCACATGGGCGGTCACGGGAGACGAACAAAAAGTTCGACATTGATAAACTAAAAGACCTGCGCAAAATGTCGGAATATCAAGACGAACTAACGAATAGATTTAGCATCCTAGAGAATGTAAGTAGTCAGGAAGAGGAAGCCAATAGCGTGGACACGAAATGGGCATCGATCAGAGACACAATCAAACAAACAACCCAAAAGATATTAGGATTTAAGAAAACAATTAAGTCCAAACCTTGGTTTGACCATGAATGCAGGGCGAAGATCGAAGAACATAAACGCCTCAGAGTGATCCACTTAGAAAGATATGACGAACTCAACGCAGAAAGATACGCGACAATTCGGAAAGAGTCAATGAGACTTTTCAAACGCAAAAAACGCGAATGGGAGAAGACTCGGATCGAAAAAATCATAGCAAATGCCAGAGCAAAGAACATCAGAGTTATGTATGCCGGCATAAATTCAATTAGAAATGGCTACCGAGGGAGAGCCAAACTAATTCGAGACACAAACGGTTGTCTGGTCACAGAAACTAGCAATATCGTCACAAGATGGAAGCAGTTCTTTGAAAACCTGCTCAATGTGCGCACCCATCAACCACAAATAAATGCGCCGGACGTACATACAGCCGAGCCTCACATACCAGAGCCCTCTCTCGACGAAGTTATAGACGCAATAAATCGATTAAAAAGCAACAAGGCTCCCGGAGTGCATGGTAAACCAACGGGAAGGAGATCGGTAGGACGCATCACAACGATACACAGTGACCGAGTGCGGACGTGTTTTCAATTCGGCGGTCGAATTAAATGAAAAAAGTTGCTTTTATGAGTCACGAGTGGCTGAAATATTATAAAAAGACTATTTATAAACAAATAAATTACAGTGATAAAAACAGTCAAAACAAAGTAAATATAAATAAATAGAATCAAATAAAAGAGAACGAAGCCACGTGTTGTGACAGTCAAAACGAAGAACACAGTTTAATACAAAAAGTGTGTGAGTAACACGTTAACGGTATCTACGTGTGAGTGCGCGAACGTTGTGAATGTGTGCGCGAGGGTATAATCTGTTTGTCCTTCACGCAAAAAAAAAAAAAAAAAAAGTGGTAACTTTCCATAATACGGGCCATAATAAAAAAGTGGGAACACGCGGTACATAATATGGACGTAAAACAAATGGATGCCAAAATGGTAAATCAGAGAAGGCCAAATACGGACCTAAACCTAAAGGCTAAACGCCTTAGAACAAGTGAAAATAAGAATACAGACATGTCGATTGTCACCAGCGATGACGAAGACAACACCCATGGTGCCCAGTACTCAGGGGCTGGAAACCAATTCAAAGAACTAGCTGTCAGCGAAACAAATGCAGACGGTAGCAATCAGATCGACGTCCTCAACAGACTCATCCATGAGATTAGTCGTAAAAAAGAAGAACTGGATAGACAAATGGAGGAAGTTGTTAAACTACAAAAACAACCTGAGCCAGAACCAGCGAAAAACGAAAATGGTAGAACAACAACGGCAAGAACAAAGACAACAGCAACCCACGAAGACAAAGAAAACACGACAAGATAGGGGAACTCAACAGCAGGAATCACATCAACAACAACAGCAGGAACCACATCAACAACAGGAAACATCAGCAGGTGCCAGTCAAAAAAAGGGAGAAAGTACCTCCTATCTACATCAGCTACATGGAGACAAAGGATGTCATAAAATTGGGTGAGTTGACATGAAAAACTTTTAAAACAAAACGGATAACTAATGTTAATATAAGTTTAACATGCGAGGCTTTGGAAGGGTATAACAAAATTAAATCGGCATTGGGGAAATCGAAAAGCGAGTACTACACGTACACCCCTAAATCGGAGAAAACTGTCTCCATGCTCCTCAAAGGTGTTGATCCTTCCTTTACTCCCGAAGAGGTGCTCGAAGAACTAAAAAGCTTCGAAAACGATACCTTGAAATTTACAGGTGTGAAACAATTTTCTACAGCAAATTCTAGAAATCGCAACCGTAAGTTGCCTTTCTTCATTGTGTCGCTAAGCCCCAATAGTAAAATTGATGGGCTTAGATATATTAAATACATTAATCACCAAACAATAAGTTGGGAGAGAATAAAGAAGTTTGACCGCGTATTGCAGTGTATGCGCTGTCAACGCTTCGGCCATGTGGCAGCGAATTGCAATATGCATTTCAGATGCGTCAAATGCCTAAACAAACATATCATTGGAGAATGTCCATTGGGCAAAGAACAGCTACCGGACAGAAATAAACTATCCTGTGTCCTCTGTAACAACTCAGGTCATCCTGCTAACTTTAGAGGTTGCCCTAAGTACCAATAACTAAAATCAAAGTTGGAAGCCAGAAACAAGCAAGTTGAAGAAGAGAATAGGATGAAAACTCGCTCTTACAACAACTTCGTGGCAGCAAGTGTGTCATACGGCCTGTGACTAGGGCGTTAGAATATACTCACAGCTAGGCCAGCTTGTCGTAAGAGGTGACTAAAGGCCGAGTGGTAGCCGGGGTCCCAACGCCCTGTGCGCCCGGTGAAATACCACTCCATCAAGCTTTAGGCTCCGTGAAATGGTCGGGAGAAATCCCTGGTCGTCTTTCGGGGCTTGGCTGATGGACCGGTTTGAGAAAAGGTCGGTTAGGTGGTAGTCGGTCCCAAGGTGAGATACCACCCCGTCACGCTGTACATTCCGCGATATCGCCGAGAGAAATCTTCGACGATGTTTCGGATGTGTGGCTGATGTCTCGGACTGACACGGGGATAAGTCATGATGGTGCCTTCTGATATAAAGAATTCCGGAGGTAAACTAGTCTCCCATTCGGATCTCCGGGGGGGACTATGTCAGGGGGAACATCATGCAGATATCATGATAAATAATGGAACTTTGAGAGGTTCGTCATCGCATAGCCGGGTGGCTCTCGAGGCTCGGCCCACGCTCGACTGGTGACGGCATTTTGTAACATCAGGGGCATCGGTTTCACCAATACCAATGTAAACGTCGTCCACCAATATTTGCAAACAACAAAACTTAATATCCTTGCCCTAACTGAGACCCAGGTCGATTCGTCAACTGATTCGACATATCTTCGTTGCTCAATATACGACTTGCATTCGAGATTCCGCTTTAAGGGCGGAGTCTGCGTTTTCGCGTGGTCCAATCTGGCTTGCCAGCGAATGGAGGCGTTGGAACCCTATAATATGGACATCATATGGTTGAGGGTCGTGCTGAGGAACTCCGTTAAATTTCTTTGTTGTCTTTACCGCTCCCCGAATGACGATCGACCGGCGACATTTTTCGAACATCTTTCATATATCGTCGACTGGATACAGATCAACCACCCAGCTTCTGAAATTGTTGTCCTTGGCAATTTTAATGTGCACAATTCCGACTGGTTGTTACATTCTAACAGAACCGACGAGGCTGGGAGGCTGGCGGAGATGTTTGCTGTAAGCCACAAGTTGACTCAACTCGTGGGGGAGCCAACGCGAGTGCCGGATGCCCGAGTCGATTATGCGAACACCAAGGATCTGTTTTTGACATCCGAACCGAGTGTTTATACCGTAGAAGTTTCTGCGCCACTGGGAAACTCAGATCACTGCTTGGTATCTGTCGCGCAAGCACTTGCATATCAAGCGAATAACCGGCCTAGACAGCTTCGCCATGTATGGAAGTGTTACGGACCGACCTTGAGTCCAGGTCCCCCCCAACATCCACTAATCCCCTTTCGTTAGGTTCTCCTCTTTATCTTTAAACGGAGAACAACTCGCCAAGTAGTTAATTTGCATAAAGGTATTGTTACGGACCGACCTTGAGTCCAGTTCCCCCCAAGATCGACTAATCCCCTTTCGTTAGGTTCCCCTCTTTACATTTAAATGGAGAACAACTCGCCAAGTAGTTAATTTGCATAAATTACTTTATGCGAATTCTACTTGGCAGAGAAAATGATAAAAACCGGCGTTGGCGTCGAATAATAAAATAAAACGTCAACGGCGAAAAAAATAAATAAGTCATTCGACGTAAAGCAACGAAAAGCGAATACGAGAGAATAAAAAGTTCTTCAAAATAAAAGATCGCACGATTCCACGGTCAAACCGATCATACGCACCCAAGTGTCCAAATCGAGCTGAACAGGGGAGCAACAGTTAACGTCCCCTGCAACAAGTCGCCGAAGAACTAACAGCTGACAAACAGCTTCTCCAGCGACCGCTCAACGTTCTCCAAAGTAAGTCCCATTCTTACTTTATTTTATATTAAATATAACTTAACTATACTCAAATTGTTAAATTAATCCATAACAGAAGTATGGGGCTGCTAACTGGGACGATATGCGAGATTTCTTCGCATCCTTTCCATGGTCGGAGGTGTGCTTCGGAAACTCCGATGTTAACGCTTGCGCGGAGTCGGTATCAGAGATTATTCTTCTGGGGATGGAGATGTATATTCCACACTCCATCAAACGAAGTTCGTGTGATAAACCTTGGTTTGATAAAAAATGCGAGCTGATTACAGCGGCAAAAAATAGAGCTTTTAAGCAATGGCGCTCCAATCCCACCGATGTTAACAGAACGAATTTTGTTAGAATCAGAAACGCGTGCAACCAGGCGATTGATACTGCGAAGAAGGCTCACAACGACAGGGTGATCAATAAGCTCCTTCAGTGCCCAACTGGTTCGCGCTCCTTCTGGTCAATGGCAAAGGCTGTCAGCGGTAACTTCGCATCCTCCTCTTTCCCTCCGTTGGTGACAGACAGCGGGACGTTAGTCACGAATCCAAAGGATAAAGCTAATGTGTTCGCGAATTTATTTTCCGCGAATTCAAACCTCGATCCTGGCCTTTTGGAGCCACCTGTGATCTCGCCGGTACAGTCTTCCATGCGGGATGTGAGATTTCGTCCGCGCACTATTCAACGCATTCTACGTGAACTGGATTGTAGGAAGGCAACCGGCCCGGGCGGAATACCAGCAATAGTCCTTAAGAACTGTGCTCCAGAACTATCGCCGGTTCTTGGCAGACTCTTCCGCTTATCTTATGCACCACTGCAGTGGGGAAAGGGCAATCTTGTCGACTTCAACGCATCGAAGACCCAGTATACAACATTCACAAAGAAAACTGGATCATCGGTTCCACAGCTGATGATGAATGGCCGGGCCCTCGAGGCTGGGGATAGTTTGAAATTGCTCGGCGTCACGGTCTGTGGGAATGTATCATGGCATAAACACGTATCGAGTATCGCCAAATCAGCCGCAGGAAAACTGAGTTACCTTTTTAGAGCCAAGAAATATTTTACTCCGGCCCAACTTCTTCTCCTATATAAATCCCAAATTAGACCGGCGCCCGAATATTGCTCTCATGTTTGGAGCTCGGCTCCTAAACATACCCTCGACCTACTTGAGAGCGTACAGAACCGAGCGATCCGCCTGATCGGGGACTCGGCGCTGACGTCGGGACTACAGTCGCTAACACATCGAAGGCGCGTGGCCGACCTCTGTCTGTTTTACAGATATTATCACGGGTGCTGTTCTTCGGAGATTCTTGGTATTGTTCCACGCAATTCGGTTTATATGCGCTCCACTAGACAATCCGACGGTGGTTCATCTCCCGACAGCGCGAACATCCCTGGATCAGAACTCGTTCCGTTACAGAGCGGGGAAGCTGTGGAACTGCCTTCCCACGCGAGTGTTCCCGGAGCGTTACAACCTGCAACTGTTCAAAAAGAACTGCAACAGTTATTTGATGGCATCTCGGGGAGCCCACTCGACGCTATAGGTTCGCCTCTCCTGAAAGAAGTCTAATTTAAAAAAAAAAAAAAAAAAAAAAAAAAAAAAAAAAAAAAAAAAATGCATTAATCTTAGAATAATCACGCAATACATGAAAACGCCTGCTCCAGAGGCACAAACTGATATAACAGCAATATTACTGTCCATACAAGGACAGTTTGCTGCGTTTGATAAACAATTCGGAATGATTGAAAAAAAAAATTGCAGAACAAGTGGCTCGAACGGACATTATCTATTTGACCATGTTTACAGACGAACCCACACTCTAATCATAACGTTCACGGCGACTGAATTAACCCTAAAAATTATTGCTGTGAATGTTAATTCACTAATCCGCATGGAAAGAAGGGATAATCTCAGCAATCTGCTGGAAGCTGAACGCCCAGATGTGCTTTTGGCTAGCGTAACTAAGCTAAATCAAAGGCACAAATTGGGCTGCCCAAATTATAAAGTAATTAGACGAGATCGTCCAAATTCCACTCAGGGGGGGCGAAGTTAAAAATGGTCTACAACACAAAGCCGTCTACAGTAGAGATGTATACAAGTTCCAGGTACTAGAAGCCTGCGTTATAGATATTCCTTTGAAAAGTCAAAAGCATCTATATGTGATCTCTGCTTATGCTCCCGAAGCTCCACAGTGTATACAGTTTATCAATGATTTTGATACCCTTTCCAAAGTCTCAAGTTAGACTCGGAAAATAATTATTTCTTTATGGCGGGAGATCTCAATTCCAAGCACAGTGCTTGGGGTAACCTTATCACAAACACAAAAGGCAATGCCTTGTTCGACTGGTGGCAAACAAACGCTATCGAGCATAAATTAGAATTGTACACTACAAGTACGCCGTCATATCCAAGAGGAAATTCCTTCTTGGATTTACTGTTGCTCGACGAGCGAATACAATTATTAGATACGGATCTAACTACTCGAAATTGTCTTCGTACAATCGAGTACGATAGCGATCGTTACGGACTTGGTGCTGTAATACATGTCCCAAACGAACATTCACTACTTGAGCAGTACAAACAGATACATTCTTTTAATTTCGGAAAAGCACTCTGGTCGCGCTTTGATCGGATTATAAAAAAGGAATTACGCTCCAATGGCATAGATCCACCAACTGACAGAAATCTTCATAATGATGAAATTGATCACTATCTTTCGACGATGAACAACATTGTTACTAATACAATGAATCGTTCTATCTCAAAAGTGTCTCACTCCGAGAGCTATACAAACCGATACAGAAACGCAACGATCGACGAGCTGTATAGGCAAAAGAGTATTCTGCTCTCTAAGTTAAAACTGCTCTACAGACAGTTCAGCGATCCAAATAGCCAGGAAATAAAAACAATTAAGTCATTAATTAAAAATCTTCAAAAACTGATCCGTGACAACTTTAGATCAGTAACTAATGAAGAAAGGAACAAGAGAATTCAAGCCATTAAAGCTAGTGGACCGAATATGTTCCCACAAATAAATAAAGTCTTTCGAAGGAAAGATTGTAATGACATCCCATGTCTGCGAGTTCCGCGGACTCCCGAGAATTGTCAAACGCTGCTGAACGCAGGACTTACCCTGGAACACATCAACTCTAACGAAGGGTTCATAATAGTCAAGGATCCGCAAAAACTGGCGAACTCAATTGGCGCTTGTTTCGAAGCAATGTATAGATTGAACGAATCGGCTCATTCTAACCTTGACCTGGAAAATAGGGCTCTCCAAAAACATATTTCGCCACGCAATGAACTTAACAATTGGCGTCTCTTAAGTCGAAGTTTCACTGTCTTTAGTGAAAATAATTGAGCGGATTCCCCGCTTAGAGATGTAAACACTAGCATATTTGTACATAAGGATGAACTGACGGACATTCTTAGATCGATTAAGAACAACAAATCTTCTGGAATAGATAGTATTCCAAACATTGTTCTAAAGCATTTACCTCTTGAAGTAGTGAAGGTTTACACTATTTTGTTCAATAACGCTCTAAATAATGCATATTATCCAACCCAATAGAAATCTGCAGTAGTCCATCCCATCCCCAAAAAGGGCAAGGACAGGAGCAATCCAGCCAATCTTCGCTCGATTAGTTTGCTTCCGAATATCAGCAAGATATTCGAGAAAATTATAAATAAAGCATTGACTAACTGGTGTGAGGAAAATGGTATTATTCCAAACAATCAGTTTGGTTTCCGATCGCAACATGACACAGTTCATGCTGCGGCAAAACTTGTTTCCGACATACAATGGACCAAGGCTAAGCGACAATGCACAGGGGCCTGTTTGGTTGACTTTGAAAAGGCTTTCGACACCGTAGGGCTAGAAGGGCTTGTATATAAGTTATCAAACCTAGGTATGCCCGAATATTTATTATACATTATCTACGATAGGGCTCCTCGATAGTATAGTGGTTAGTATACCCGCCTGTCACACGGAAGACCGGGGTTTGATTCCCCGGTGACTAATGGCCTTGCCCAGAAAAAAAAATCATTATGGAAAATTTAACAAGCCTCAGGACTTGCTAAATAAGGCCAAGACCCGTTCCCGGTTGTAGTGCCGATGATGATGATGATGATGATTATCTATGATATGATAATGGGTAAACAATTTGTAGTGAAATGTGGAGATATAATCTCTAACAAGACTTTCTACATCAAAAACGGTCTAAAACAGGGAGCAGTGAATTCTCCCATTTTATTTAACATTTACACTAGTGGTCTAGTGGGTTCTCTCAACCATGCAATTGCGTATGCCGACGACATTGTGGTGTATAGATCTGGAGAAAAGATTGATGTCATCAACAGACTTCTGCAAGATGATTTCAACAAAATCAAACGTTTTTGCGACGACTGGAAATTAAAAATAAATTTCCAGAAAACAGAGACTATCCTTTTCAGAACGCCACTGTCCAGTGCATCAAGGGATACAAAACGGAATTGGAAAACATTTTCGATTGCAGAAAGTAATAATCTTCCTCTACGAGTAAAAACTGTAGTCAGATACTTTGGAATCTGGCTTGATCAGTATCTTTACTTTGATAAGCTTACAACAGATGCTCTTACAGCAGCTAAAAACGCATAAGCAATGACACGAAGACTCTTCCGTAGTAGTCTGCTGAACCCCAAGGTGAAAATAATTTCATACTCAGCATTCATCCGACCAATATTGGTGTATGGCTGCCCGGTATGGTACAACATATCCCCATTTTACATGGAGAAGTTTCGGGTGTTCGAGAGGCAGTGTTTGCGTTCCTGCCTCGGAATGTACAGAACCCCAGAGTCGCAGTATAAGAAATACTATCCCAATAAAGTCCTGTATGACAAATCAACACTAAAGAGAATAGATAACTTCATTATTAAGATTATTCGTGGTCACACAACAAGGGCAATGTGCAGTGAAAATGATCTCATTTCGGGAGCATTCTATCCCAATGATATGTATATGGAGAGTACTCTCCAGAATGGGTTCATTCCCCCAGAAGCGTTCCCTTTCTTGGATAAAAAAGGACTTATCCAAGACAAACGTGGAGTCCCTATTATTTACCACGCTTTCCGTGGTGCCAGGGATAAACGAATTCTCCACGATAACGATATCTCTAATTTTCCAGAGCGCCTGCGTTTTTGTATGGTGATCGGGGAAAGAGATAAATCAATTAAAGATCGATCCCATCCCAACTCGTGGTGGATCAGTGATGAAGAAAGGACCACTCGTCCCCAAACATAGTATGCCTCTCAGGCGCACCGCTTTCCTTCCCCCTATCCCCAATTCTCAATTATTTTTATTTTTTTTTATTTTCGTTTTTAATTTAATTTTAATTTTTTATTTTATTATTTTTATTTGTATTCCTTGTTTATGTTTGTCCGTTTTGTTTTATTATTTTATTTTTAATTTTTTGCGTGTCAACAATATGTAATTTAAAAAATAAAAAAAAAAATAAATAAATAAATAAATTAATTAATTAATTAATTAATTAATAAATAATTAAAAAAATATATATAAACAAAATATATATATAAACTACATGATGTAGCAAAAAAATAGAATTAATTATTGTGACATGTTATAAAAACAGTTATTGTACGCCGAACGGCATAGGAAATATAATAATGTATAATTTAGAGTGCTTGCGAAGAGCTAGTAAGTTAATGTAAGAATGATATTTGTAAAATAGATGTTAACATTTAGTCTTAAGTGAAATATGTAATTAATTTGTTAAATAAATGTGGATATAAAACAAAACAAAAACAAAAGACCGGTAGGGCGGCCGCGATGGAGATGGGAGGACAATGTAAGGTTTGACCTTGAGGAGATCGACTCGGATGGTCAAGCGTGGAGGAGAGTGCACAGGACAGGGAACGATGCCGGCGTCGTGTCGGTGAGGTCATGAACTTCCGGGTTTCTACAGGCCAATAAATAATAATAATAATGCAATCCAGAGCATTAAATGCTGGCTAGATATGGACAGACTGAAACTATCTGAACGTAAGACGGAGGCTGTTTTAATAAGCAGCCCTGTCAGTATGGCATTAGAATATACTTACAGCTAGGCCGGCTTGTCGTGCTAGGCAGCTAAAGGCCGAGTGGTAAGTGAGATCCCAACGCACTGTTGCCCAGTGAAATACCACCCCATCAAGCTATGGGCTCCGTGAAATCGTCGGGAGAAATCCCCGTCCATCTTTCGGAGTTTGGCTGATGGACCTGTGGGTTCTTTTCGCTAGAGGCGTCGGCACGGACGCAGGTTGTGCAAAACGCCACTGATTGATCCCTGAGAATCGTTACGAAGCACACTGTTCTTCACCAAGGTTTACCAAATCGTACACCACAAAAATAAAACGCAGGAGGTTGTTTCTGTTTAATTTTTATTATCTATTGTTCCCTTATCGATAACTATCGGTAACTTAACCTTCACAAGAAAACTTTATTAAAGTGTACCTCTACAAGAACTCTTAAAACTGTCTATAATAATTGAATATCCGCGGTAAAACTTTATTAAACTTGAAACTCTACAGGAACATTTAATTGTCTTCATCAATGATACATCCACAGGAAACTAATGTTGAACTTGAGCTTTACAGGAATACTTACTTAAAATTTGTATATCAATAGAACTGGCGAGAGACAACTATCTGGCGCGTCAAAGGAAACTCCACTCGTATTGCGGGTGTGTCCACTTAAAGGAACGAAATCAGACTCATCGATGTTCGTTGAGATCAACTTCCACCAGCCGTCATAAAGATGGATTTTTCATATATCCTTACAGGTCAATGTACGATGACCCTTTTTCTGAAAAACCGACAACGAACGATCCTGCACTTGTTCATGGTTTAGCCGATGCTACATAGGAACATTATCGTGTTTACTTAGGCGTTCACGATCATGCCGTCGTAGGCTATACTTTCTTCGGTGACGATAGGTCAACCGACGATTTGGGGTTTGTTTGTTTTAGCCATATGGTGCTCTAGAAAGGAGGATATTTTATTGGCATTAAGTCAACAAAAATCTTGCCAACGGTGGCTAAGGGTCAGTCATGATGTTATCCTATTTGGGTTAATATGCTGGTACATGGATATGGTGGTGAGGAATTTGCCACCCATGGAAACCATGGACCAGCGTTGGTAAACAAAACAAACAGAGTGTGGTACTGTGTGTTTACTTTAAATAACACTCGATCGTTTGTGGGTAGCCAGCGATGGCTATGCTGTCTGTTGTCGATAGGGCGATCGTCCGATGGATCTGCCGATAAGGCAAGGGTAAGCATGTCATGCCGAATATGGGGAAAATGCTCCTCAGCCATGCGTATTGACATGTTCGGATGTTTATGTGGGTTACACGATGGGAAGACCGAATTGGATTTTAGGACAGGATGGTTTGTATGCAAGCATGCCCCGGAGTGAAAATTTGATGCCACGGTAAGATGGTAATGACTTATGTTTTCAGGTGGAAGGTGATGCAGAGTAGGTTACGATGCTCATTTGCAGGTAAGTAGAAGGCAGGTAATTTATGGAAATGGGTGGTTCTTTGGAAATGGGTTAAAGAACCCCCACAGACCAGTTCGTAAAAAGGTTAGTTTAGGTGGTAGTCAGTCCCGAGGTAAGATACCACCCCTTCGCGCTGTACATTCCGTGATATCGTCGCGAGAAATCTTCGACTATGTTTCGGATGAATGGCTGTTGGTCCGAACAGACACGGAGAAGAGTCATGATGGTACCTTCTGAGATAAAGAATTCCGGAGGTAAACTAGTTCCGCATTCGGATCTCCGGGGAGGGACTATGTCAAGGAGAACATAATGCAAATATTATGATAAATAACCCAACTTTAAAATAATCGTCATCGTATAATTGGGCCCATTCGCGAGACTCTGTCGACGTTCAACTGATAACCGCATTTTGTAACATTAGGGCCTCGGTCTCACCAATACGAATATAAACGCCGTCCACCAATATTTGCAAACAGCGAATTCTGATATCCTTGCCCTAACTGAGGCCCAGGTCTATTTGTCAACTGATTCGACATATCTTCGTTGCTCAGGATACGACTTACATTCGAGACTCCGTTTTAAGTGTGAAGCTTGCGTCTCTAGACGGTCCGATCCGGCTTGCCAATGGATGGAGGCGTTAGAATCCAATAACATGGACATCATGTGGTTAAAGGTTGTGCTGAGGAACTCTGTTAAATTTCTCTGTTGTCTTTACCGGTCCCGGAGTGACGATCGACCAGCGACACTTTTCGAACATCTTTCACGTACCGTCGACTGGTTACAGATCAACCACCCGGCTTCTGAAATTGTCGTCCTTGGCGATTTTAATGTACACAATTCAGGCACACTGGGGGAGATGTTCGCTGTTATCCGCAAACTGATTCAACTCGGGGAAGAACCCACCCGAGTGCCGGATACCGAGGTGATTATGCGAACACCCTGGATCTGTTTTTTTGACATCCTGATCTGGGAAACTCAGATCACTGCTTGATATCTGTCGCCCAACCACTTGCATTTCAAACGACTAATCAATCTAAGCAGCTTCGTCATGTATGGAGGTATGGTGCTGCTAACAGGGACGGTTTGCGAGATTTCTTCGCATCCTTTCCGTGGCCGGAGGTGCGCTTTGAAGACTCTGACGTTAACGCATGGGCGGTGTCAGCCAGGGAGGGTATTCTTCTCGGGATGGAGATTTACATTCCGCATTTCATCAAAAGAAATTCATCTGATAAACCTTGGTTTGGTAAAAAAAATGCGAGCAGATGACAGCGACAAAAGTAGAGCTTTTAAGTAAATGGCGCTCCAATCCCACTGAAACAAGTGTAACCAGCTGATTGATACCGCGAAGAAGGTTTACAATGACAGAGTGACCAATCAACTCCTTGAGTGTCCAACTGGTTTGCATCCCTTCTGGTCAATGGTAAGGGCTGCCAGCAGAAACTTCGCTTCCTTCTGTTTTCCACCTTTAATACCGGACAGCGGGACACTAGTCACAAATTCAAAAGATAAAGCTAATGTGTTCGCGAGTTTATTTTCCGCGAATTCAAACTTCGATGCCGGTCTTTTGGAGCCACATTGGATTGCGCCGGTAGGGTCTTCGATGCGCGATGTGAGGTTCCACCCGCGTACTATTCAACGCATTCTGCGTGGACTGGGCTGTAGGAAGACAACCGGTTGGACGAAATACCAGCAATTGTCCTCAAGAACTGTGCTCCAGAACTATCGCCAGTTCTTGGCAGACTCTTTTGTTTATCTTATGCACGGAGGACCTTTTCTGCCTGCTAGAAAATCGGTCGGGTTCAGCCAATCCTAAAAGAGGGGGAAAAGTGTCTCCCACAAAATTACCGACCGATAGCATTACTGTCTGTGTTATCTAAGGTGATGGAAAAGATCATCAATGCCGGGTTAATTAAGTATTTGGAGTGCACCGGGCTTCTGAATGATCGTCAATACAGATTCTGTGGCAGGCGGTCCACGGGAGACCTTTTGACACTTATAACCCATATATGGACATCTGCGATTGCGGGGCATGGTGAGTCAAGGTCGGTCGCATTGGAAACCTCCAAGGCTTTTGACCGCGTCCGGCACGGGGCATTGCTGAGTGAACTTCGTTCATATGGACTTTCACAACAGCTTTGCGACTGGACGAGGAGCTTCCTCGAGAATCGATCGATCCGGGTTGTTGTGGACGGCGAGTGTTCGGATCTGTATCCTGTTAATTCGGGGGTGTCCCAAGGTTCTATTTTGGCTCCAACTTTGTTTTTGCTTCACATAAATGGTTTATTGGAGTCGACGGATAACAGAGTGTTCAGTTTCGCGGATGATAGTACGCTTGTTTCCTCTTTTTCGACTGATCGACCGATCGTCGGCGCTATAGGTTCGCCTCTCCAGAGAGAAGTATATTAAAGAGAAAAAAAGCCACAACTAAGTTGAACACCTTGATTTGGAAACAGAAGGACAAATAATCAGATCCAGTCCCTATATTAAATATCTTGGTGTTATACTCGACAACAGGTTGAGCTTCAAGGAACACCTGACGAAAATGAGTGAAAAAGCGGCAATAGTATGCAAAGTTTTGGCGAGAGTGCTACCCAATGTTGGACGACCCCGTCCCCACATAAGGAAAGTGTTAACCAGTGTCAACACCTCCATTATGATGTATGTAGCACACATATGGACAGGAGCCACGCAGTATAAGTCCTACATGAGGAGAGTAAACTCAGCACATAGGCTGACATCACTAAGAGTATGCTGTGCATTCCGAACGGTATCCGAAGATGGCATAAATGTTTTGGCCGGCAGGAAATCACTTGACATTGCAGCTAAAGTACATCCTGCGGAGCTGATTCTCTACCAAGAGAATCGCCGGTGAATGCGGTCACAATTAGAGCTCTCAATCCTAAGAGAATGGCAACGAAGATGTGATTCTTCCCTCAAGGAAAGTCCATTGCATTTATTTTTGCAGGATAAAAACTCTTCAATATATTTTTCCGGCCCCGGAGCAACGTTTTTTCTCAACGGCCGCCATTTTGTATTTTTTTAAAAAATAATAAATGCAGTTTAATACATATATAAACATGTGGTAAACATCGTTTTATGAATAATACATTTTTTCCCACCCATAAAAATACCGAAGACGTAGTCGGTTTTCGGGTCTCTACAGTGGCATAAGGCCTAAAAGCATTATCCTGTAACTGTCTACACGACTCAATTCTTTCCTGTTAATTTTTGATGACTTTTCTCAATTCATCGCTGAAGAACGTTTTGTTTTAGAAAACAACAGGTAGTATGACCAGCACCCAATTGGCGTGTTTGTGACCGATTTCATGGTCCGTTCTCTTCAATTTTTGTTTGAGTTGCACTTTGTAAAGATGATTGTCCACGTTCAATACAAAAGATACTATAATGTGTCGTAACACAAGCCTAGGATCTCATGTGGGTCTCTGCACTGATAGCAGTGATATTTTCCATTGAGTGAGCACTCCAAATTTATAAAATACCCTGTCTTTTAGCGCTTAGTTTTACCTATTCTCATCATCATCATTATCGGCACTACAACCGGGATCCGGTCTTGGCCTTATTTAGCAAGTCCCGAGGCTGGTTAAATTTTCCATAATAATTTGTTTTTCCGGGAAAGGTTATTAGCCAAAAAATGTGGAACGCTTCACGATTTTGCGTGGCATCCTTGCGCAGGGGCCATGCTAATCTACTCTGTATCGTTCCAATTTTAGTATATGTTCTGCCGAAGCAAGAACTTTACTTATTCTAGAATCTATAAAAAAATTTGTCTCTAGAAACCATCTCGGGTCATATGAATGCGTGATAGCAGCGATACCTGGATATGTTAAAAACCTTCCACAATCGCACTTCATGAACAGATACCAGTTATTGGAAATATATTTGAACAATGCATATTGAATTAAGGAACAATTACAGATATAAGAGCATTTAAAAACAAATTTGTGGCACGCTGTTCGCGTAATCTGTATGGTGAAACAAAAAAACGATCGTAACTAGAGAAAAACTAGTCAATATAACTGGTTTGAATAGCACGTATATAAATGTTACACCTCGCTTTGCAACCCCTCTCAAACAATCAATCCTCACATCATCTCAAACAATCAATCTTCATATCATATCAAACGATTAATCTTCATATATATGCATACCTCATACAATGAAAAATACGCCTTCTTCCCATAAACATTCAATTAAAATACATATCGCACACGTTGCGATAAACGCTCAGCTCATAATATCAGCCGGCGCAAGACACATATCATGGCAAACGAGCCCAAGGTTGCTCGCCACGATCATTCTGGTGTGTCGTCAAAAAACCACGTGAGCACCTGGCGGGCACATGTTTCGACTGCACGTCTTTATCATACAAGCTATATGACACGAGCGGTGTTGTCAAAGGCCACCAACGACGAAGTAATTGAGCGTCGGTAAAGTGCTGAGTTCGGCGAAATAACAGACACAGCAGTGAAGCGCAATTAATCGTATGATACGATTTGCAGCCACGGGCAATGCCCTATAATTGGTTCTCCATATGAAAGCAATTAAGTAATTGCTCAAGTCATTACCGCTGCATTTTTAGCCGGGCAAATTAAACAATTATTGAAAAATGCAAATAACCTGTGAGAGGCGAGCGGCCTCAAAATAGGTTATACATTCCGGTAGAGGGAATGCATCATTTGCAATAACTTGATACATAAAGAGTGGTTGCGGATGGGTGATTTTTATAGTGAATTACCCAAGCAAGAAGGGTGCGGCTCTTGCTATTATATAAAGTAAATATAAAACTCTAACTATACAAGTGAATATAAAATTGCTATTAAATAAAGAAACTATAAAACTATAACTATGAAAGTAAATATAAAACTGCAATTATAAAAGTGAATGTAGAACTGCAATGATAAAAGTGAAATACGAGCTGCAACTATAAACGTAAATATAGAACTACAACTAGAACGGTAAAAATAAAGTTGCAACAATAAAGAACTATAACAATAATAAGAACTTGATATGACGATGAAATAAAGAAACAAAACAAAAAGGAAAAAGAGCTATAGTTGTATCATTTTAAACGCAAACCTCCAGGAGAACTCCAGCGGCGACGATACAGAAGACAGAAGACAGGAGAACCGTCCCATTGGAGAATGCTAACACCCTAACGATAAACTTTGGTGTTACATTGGCGCCCGAGCAGGGACCTAACTTAATAGTAATCGATAACATCGGAGGGTTGTCCCCCGAGAGATAACTATATATTTTATGTTAGCACCAAGATTATTTCATGGTGTTACATAAACAAGAGTTCTATATATATTTATATAACGCCCCCACAAGTTTATTTCTCTATAATCAAATTGCCACAGCTTCAATTATCGTATTCAAGTTAACTACTTTGGAGTACAAAAGTATTATTGTCACAATTAGGACTAGTCGCACATGCAAACCCAAAGGGCTGTCACTTTTAGTTGATAGCTGTCATTTGATTTGCTAGCACGTTGTCTCGTGATTCGCTGTTAAAATTTTCGGGTTTTGTCTTTAAAATTTCATCATTAATTCACGTTATATTCTAGTGACATCAATTATAACTTTTATAAAAGTAATATGTCGTGGCTTTTAGGAAGAAACCGACCTCAACCGCCGACCCAGGAAGGTGATGATAGTGGTTTGAGTACTGCAGGACAGGGTTTTGGTGATCCGAATTTATTAAAAGCCGAAAGAAAAGCCATGGAAGCCTACCGGTTTGATTCATCTGCCCTAGAGCGGGCCGCTGAAGCCGCCAAAGCGCTGGAAAGTTCTAGTAAGTTTAAATCCATTGATTATGCAATCATTGACTGAACCTGTAACCCTGGTTCATGAATGCCAATAGGATTCGCTAGGGAAGCACTGGATTTATCTAAGATGCAAGAGTCAACTCGTCAACAAGAATATATGGCGAAAATGAAAGAATATGAAGCACAATTTGAACAGGCAAAAGTGGAACTGAAACGAGTTGACCACGAAGAGCGCAGGAAGACTTTAGCCGTAAGATAATCACCATTAATTTTCATTTCCATTGAACTTGTATTAAATTTAATTCCCAGGAAGAAACTAAGCAACAACAACAGCGGGCACAATACCAGGATCAATTGGCAAGGCGACGATATGAAGATCAACTGGCACAACAGCAACGGGTTCAGGAGGAGAATTTAAAGAAGTAGTTTTTATAAAAAATTTTAAGATGAATTAATGTTGATTATTAAACAAACTGTTCCTTTGTCTTAGACAGGAGGAGAGTGTAGCCCGCCAGGAGGCAATGCGCCGCCAAACAATTGAACATGAGATTGAAATGAAGGAGAAAAACCGCCTGAAACTCCTTGAGCATGAAATGAGAACAAAAGCCAAAATTGATCGTGAAAATCGAGATATAAACTTGGAGCAACTTCGTCTGAAAGCACAAGAGCACCGCACTACTGTTCTCGAAGGGATCAAGTGAGGTTTATGTCTTGTTCGTATGAAAATACTCTAATTATATTTAATTCCCTTAAGAACTGCTGGTGCCGTGATTGGAGCTGGAATTGAATCTACGCTTACCGATTGGGACAAGATCCTAACAGCTGCTGGTGGCCTCTCTTTGGTAGCTCTAGGTGTATATGCAGCAAAAGGCTCAACTGGTGTTGCGACCAGGTTTATAGAATCTCGCATTGGAAAACCAACACTTGTTGGAGAAACGTCTCGGTTTACATTGGTTGACGCCTTCAAGAATCCCATTCAGTTCCTCAAACGCTTAAAATCTAGGCCATTAGATGCTCTGCAGGTGGGTTAATATCGATATGTACTTGTAACGTAGTTTATACCTCATTCCATCTAGGGAGTTATTTTGAATCCTAAACTTGAGGAGCGTCTTCGTGATATTGCCATAGCAACAAAAAATACACGCCACAACCGAGGATTGTACCGAAACATTTTGATGTATGGACCTCCAGGTACAGGAAAGACAATGTTTGTTAAGAAACTAGCTCAACATTCGGGAATGGATTATGCCATTATGACGGGGGGTGATGTCTCGCCAATGGGAAAAGAAGGCGTTACAGCTATTCATAAAGTTTTCGACTGGGCAAGCACCAGTAATCGTGGTTTACTTCTATTTATTGATGAAGCTGATGCATTCTTGCGAAAACGGTCCTCAGAAAAAATTTCCGAAGATTTACGCGCTTCCTTAAATGCCTTTTTGTACAGAACTTCTGAACAAAATCCAAAATTTATGATGGTACTTGCAAGTAATACTCCAGAACAATTTGACTATGCGATTAATGATCGACTTGACGAGATGGTGGAATTCCATTTACCGGGCCCAGAAGAACGTGAAAGATTGTTGAGACTGTATTTTGACAAATTCGTCCTAGAACCAGCATCAAAGCGCGCAAGGTAAGTGTTCATACAGTTTGTTTCATAATCTACTGTTTAAGACTTCTCCGGGTGTCCTTATTATGCGATTGTTAATCCCAGGCTTTTGTAAATTGCTTTATGGCACAGCATTCTTGTAAGTTGTTGCCACTCGCTGAGTGCCTAATTATTTACTTTAACTTCCTACAGTTTGTAAGTATACTATAGTGTAAAGTCTTTTTTATAATTAACACGTGGTAGACTCTGTTAATATTGTTCTGATATCGTGGGATGACTTGGTGACGGGAAACGATAATGCGTACAGAAGACTTAAAGAACTCCATTTGTTATACATGCCTCAGTGGTGCTAGCATTACTGGTTTAGTCTTGTGGCATTTGCCGAGTTCATGTCTTTCCACACGGCTGATTGATGGATTTCTTTTTTTAATATACTTCTCTCGGGAAAAGTGAGCCTATAGTGCCGACACGTCGCCCCGTGATGCCATAAAATAACCGTTGCAGTCCTTCTTGAACAGTTGCAGGTTGTAACGCTCCGGAAACACTCGCGTGGGGATTGAGTTCCACAGTTCCCCCGCTCTGTAGCGGAACGAGTTGTGATGCAGGGACGATCGCGCCGTCGGTAGATGAACCGCAAGTTGGTGTGATTCGTCAGATTGCCTTGTGGAACGCATATAAGCCGAATTGCGTGGAACAATACCAAGAATCTCCGAAGAACAGCACCCGTGATATCTGTAAAACAGACAGAGGTCGGCTACGCGCCTTCGATGTGATAGCGACTGTAGTCCCGACGTCAGCGCCAAGTCTCCGATCAGGCGGATCGCTCGCCTATGTATGCTCTCAAGTAAGTTGAGAGTATACTTAGGAGCAGAGCTTCAAACATGAGAGCAATATTTCAGTGCCGGTCTAATTTGGGATTTATACAAAAAAAAAGTTGGGCCGAAGTAAAATATTTCTTGACTCTAAAAAGATAGCTCAGTTTTCCGGAGGCGGACCTGACGATGTTCGATACGTGTTTCTGCCACGATAAATTCCCACAGACCGAGATGCCGAGCAATTTCAAGCTTTCCCCATATTCGAGGGTCTGGCCATTCATCATCAGCAGTGGAATCGATAATCCACTTTTCTTTGTGAATGTTGTATACTGTGTCTTCGTTGCATTGAAGTCGACGAGATTGGCCCTTCTCCAATGCAGGACCCTATCTAGATCCCGATTCAGAGAGTTGACTCAATCTCAGGTGGTGCAACGCTGATGCACCAATCGGTCGATCAGTCGGAACAGAGGCAACAAGCATACTATCATCCGCGAAACTGAATACTCTGTTATCCGTCGACTCCAATAAACCATTTATGTGAAGCAAAAACAAGGTTGGAGCCAAAATAGAACCTTGGGGCACCCCCGAATTAACAGGATAGATATCCCCACTGCTGGGCCTTATCCAGATCCCGATTCAGAGAGTCGAATTGTGTACATCTTAGCTGGTGTGATGTTGATGCGCCAGTCGACCGATCACTCGAAAAAAAGGCAACAAGTGCACTATCATCCGCAAAACTGAACACCTTGTTATCCGTTGTCTCCAACAAATCATTTATGTGAAGCAAAAACACGCGTCGGTTTTTGTTTTGTGAACACTGCCAATGACAATAAATAGACCAGTGAACAATAATTGTGGTACAATGGCCTGCGGGCCAAATATGACTGATAACCGGTTTCGGGATCTTGCCGAGGGCGTAGATTTCGAAATACGCAAAAAGAAAATAAAAAAAACACTTAGAATCGAGGAACATTTTCCAAATTTACCGATGAAATCAGAAAAAAAAAATCCGAAATTTTTAATTATCACGGCCAAACAAAGTGATAAACCCATATTGTCGGATTATCTAACCTGTCGGATTGTCTCCTGTCGTCAAAGGCGAACCCCAAAGTAAATATACTGTCTATGAACGGCACTTGCATCCACAACGCCAAGGAACTATCAATCCTCGGCACTCGAATTAAATCAACTCTCAATTGGAATGACCATATATTTGAAGCTGCGAAAAGTGCAGCCAAATGTATGGGGTTCCTTAATAGATGCAAAAAATATTTCACTCCATCCAACCTGGCCACCATTTGCAAGGCGTATATTTGTCCAAAAATAGAGTTCATCTCCCATATTTGGTCACGCGCATCTAAAAATGCACTACACGTGCTCGATAGAATGCAAAAACGGGCAGTGAAACTTATTGGGGACCCAGCTTGTAAGTCGTTTAATTCCGTCATTAGAACATAGGCGCAACGTATCATGATTATCTCCTTTCTATAGGTATTACCACGATCGTTGCTCAAATGAACATGCTGAATGTTTTCCGCCCCTTCAGAGATTTTCTCGCGATATCCGTTAATCTGTGAATGCGCATCAGTGCATGTTGAAAGTGAACTTCAGGCGCACAAATACACATAAAGAATTATTCTTTAGCCGAAACACACAAATGTGGGATGCTCTACCTGATCGTGTGTTTCCTCGTCGTTGTGATGTCCAGACATTTAAGACCAATATACATCGTCACCTCCTTGCCTTACTCGCTTCCTCTCCATCCGCTCGCACTGTGCTCTCACATCTAATCGCCATTTGTGCGCGTGTTAGTGTAAAAAAAAAAATCCACCGTCGCCCTCGAACCTAGACTGTTGAAATGAATCTATCTTGTAATGGTCGCGGCGTTGTTGCGCCTTAGAGTACAGACGAGCGCTAAACGCCTAACAAAATCCAGTAAAAAAAAAGGGTGACGCGTAATTGGACATCGGGTCTAACTGGTCGATAGAGTAATAAACAAGAGCTGAACGTCCAAATAACTAATAATTTAATAATTTGTTTTTCCGGGCTAATAACCTTGCCGGAAAAACAAATTATTCTGGACAATTTAATAAGTCTCGGATAAAGACCGGATACCGATGGAGAGACTTGCTAAATAAGGCCAAGGCCGGATCCCGGTTGTAGTGCCGATAATGATGAAAGTACAAAAGGATAGTTCGTAGTTTAACCAATCAGGCAGGACACGAATGTCAGGAGTCTGCCAAAAAGTGTATTGATTAGTTAAAACGACGGGGAGGGCACGAATGCCATAAATATCTGCCAGAATGAGAAACAATACAATAAGAAATTTGTTTGAATCTGATTTATTAATTGAGAATCCGTTTCTTAAATACTATTTCACCCACCAACATTTCTATTGCATACCAATAACAAGTAGGTTAGAAGCCATCATGTTTCGGCTGTTTCATTAATTACCTTCGTCACTTCAAATGTATTCCACATAGCATGGCTAATCCACAATGACTCACTTCTTAGATGACACGATAATAGCTGAGCGTCATGCACCGTGATATCTTATACCATACATGACACACATCCATCGAAACATCTGGGAAAAGAGTATTGTAATGTCATACCTTTGCTTTGGCGTGTGCCGTCAGGTATTTCGTTTCAATTGTGGGGAGAAGGAGTATATTGTGCCAGACACGGGCACTCGGTTCACTCCTATCACCATCCGTCTGTCACTAAAGTTCCAAAAATGTTCCGCCAAACACTGAAGGAAAACTGTTCACCCGGACACACACTGAGCAACGTCGCTAAAAGGTTCACCGAGTAAAAAAAAAACATTCGGACAATGATACGAACACCCAACTGCAGCACAGGAGAATAAGATGAAACGCCCGAATTGATAGGTGATCACCGACTTTTTATTTCTTTACTTAGAGGTTCTTATATTTCACTTATAACTTAATATTAATATCAAATTGATTTTTATAAATTTAATTATTATTATTATTATTTACTGGCCTGTAGGAACCCGGAAGTTCATGACCTCACCGACTCGGCTCCGCCATTGTTCCCTGTCCTGTGCGCTCTCCTTCCACGTTCGACCATCCGATCCGATCTCCTCGAGGTCCAATCTAACATTGTCCTCCCATCTCCGTCGCGGCCGTCCTGTCGGTCTTTTCCCCGTTAGTTTACCGTCAAGAATTCTGTGCACGGTCCTATCATCGCCCATTCGCGCTACGTGTCCGGCCCATCTTAATCTTCGCGACTTGATCACTCTCACTATTGTAGGTTTGCGGTATTGCTCTTTCAATTCGTGGTTGTGGAGTTTCCTCCATTGTCCTGACTCCTCCTCATATTTACCGCCAAATATACCCCTTAAAACTTTATTCTCGAATACGTGGAATTTGTTCTCTTCCCGTTTTGTGAGAGCCCATGTTTCGCATCCGTATAGAGCAATCGGCATGATTATGGTTCTATAGATACGGACCTTTATATTACGTGATAGCAGTTTGGATTTTAATAGTTTACTGGCTGCATGCCAACTAGCGTTGCCGGAATGTAGTCTTTTGTTAATTTCCTTTGACGTTTCGTTTCTGGTCGTCAGTATCGTTCCCAGATATTTGAATTCTTTGACATTTTCAAATATCTTGCCCCTGACGTTTATATGTGTTCTCTAAGGTCCACCTGTTCTCGCCGTAATCATGTATTTCGTTTTGTCTTCATTTATTTCTAGGCCCACCTCTTCTGCCGCTTACATGTTGATTTCACAGTTTTTACTAACAGTCTCTAGATTATCGCCCAGAACGGCGATGTCATCCGCATACGCGAGCACTTGTGTGACCCCGTTCAGGGATGTTCCGGCCATGTTGTCGTCTTGTACCTTTCTGATAACATACTCGAGGACAAGGTTAAAAAGGCATGGTGAGAGGCCATCCCCTTGTTTTAGTCCGTCCCGGATTTCAAATGGTTCTGAGAGGTGGTTTTCTATTCTAACTCGCCCTTTGTTTTCGTTCATGCAGATTTGAATGAGGGCGGCATATTTTTTCGGGATCCGCAGCTCAACCACAATATGGTAGAGTCTTTGCCTTGCGACTGAGTCGTAGGCTTTTTTGAAGTCAACGAAAAGTTGGTGAACCGTCTCTCCGTATTCCCACTTCTCTTCCAGCAGTTGCCTTATTGTTAACATCTGGTCGCTTGTTGACCGGTTCCGACGGAATCCGCATTGGTAGTCTCCCAATATTTCTTCTGCGTACGGTGTGATTCTTGCCAGTATGACATTTGTTAGTATTTTGTATGAGGTTGGGAGCAATGATATCCCTCTGTAATTTTCGCAGTCAGATCTGTCGCCTTTTTTGAAAATGGGGATTACTATTGAGGTTTTCCATTCTTCCGGAATGGCTTCCTTGTCCCATATTATTTTAACCAGTTGGTGGATCTTTCGAGCGGTTGCCCCTCCTCCATGCTTCACAAGCTCTGCCAGTATGCAATCGATTCCGGGAGCCTTGTTGTTTTTCAGTCGATTTATCGCGCCTACAACTTCGTCGAAAGAGGGATCTGGGGCTCGGCTGTATGTACGTCTGGTGCGTTTATTTGTGGTTGATGGGTGCGCACATGGAGCAGGTTTTCAAAATACTGCTTCCATCTTGTCACGATATTGTTTGTTTCTGTCACCAGACAGACGTTTGTGTCTCGGATTATTTTGGCTCTCCCTCGGAAGCCATTTCTAATTGAATTTATGCTGGCATACATACCTCTGCTGTTCTTTGCTCTGGCATTTTCTATGATTTTTTCGATCCGAGTCTTCTCCCATTCGCGTTTTTTGCGTTTGAAAAGTCCAGTTGTTTCTTTCCGAATTGTCGCATATCTTACTGCGTTGACTTCATCATATGCTTCTAAGTGGATCATTCTGAGGCGTATACGTTCTTCGATCTTTGCCCTGCACTCATCGTCAAACCAAGGTTTGGACTTAATTGTTTTCTTAAATCCTAATACCTTTTGGGCTGTTTGTTTGATTGTGTCTCTGATCGATGTCCATTTAGTGTCCACACTAATGGCTTCCTCTTCCTCACTGCTCTCATTCTCTAGAATGCTAGATCTATTCGTTAGTTCGTCTTGATATTCAGCCCTTTTGCGCAGGTCTTTTAGTTTATCAATGTCGAACTTTTTGCTCGTCTCCCGTGTCTGCCCATGTGGGATTGCTGCGAGGCGACTCCTGATTTTGGCCATCACTAAAAGATGATCGGAGTCGCAATCCGTTCCTCTATATGATCTTACGTCAAGGATATTTGAGTGGTTACGCGTTACGCCGTCGAGTGATATCCATGTGGCTTTATGGATTTCCTTGTGCTTGAACATCGTGCTTTTCACTACCAGATCTTTTGACGCTGCGAACGTGATAATTCCAATTCCATTATCATTTGAAACGTCGTGTAGACTTTCTTTACCTATATATAGTTGATTGGAAGATATCTTCTTTTCCAATTCTTGAATTGAGGTCCCCGAGGAGGATTTTAACATCGAATGATGAGATCCCATCAAATACTTCCTCTAGGGTCTCGTAGAACGTGTCCTTCGTTTCTTCGTCGGTATATTATATTGGGGCGTGTACGTTTATAAATACATAATTGTACCATGGGCCCTGTATTTTTAGCACCGACATTCGGTCATTAATAAATCTCACATCTTTCACATGGGGCGTAATCTTCTTGCGTATGATGAAGCCGGTTCCGAGGTTATGCGAATCGATACCTCCACACACCAGTGTAAATGTGTTGGTTTCGATTACTTGATGTGGGACTCGGACTTCCTGAAGCGCAACGATGTCCATTTTATATTGTTTCGCGTTTTCTACGACAGTCTGTTTATATAACGTTTATATGCGCCTGGTTTATATAACGTTCGAACATTCCACGTGCCGACGTGTATATCCCCCTTTTTCCGTTTTACTCGACGTCTTCTTTTTGCCGAGTCGGTGTTTTCTTGATGATTTTTTCCCTTATGGTAGTGTCGGCTCATCACACCTACGCCTACCGGGTTTTTCGTGGGATTGTTTTTTGTATATTGGTTATTCATTTTTGATCCCACGAGTCTTGGGGTTTCAAATAGTCCGCCACATCAGAGCCCCGTTTTGATATGGTAAGGTCTGCTTACTGCTCTGTTTCGACCTGGTGTTAGAGAGGCGCCGTTATAATACAGCCGGTATACCCCTGGCTGCAAACCATCCAATGGGCACGGTGACGCATAACACCTTGGATTAGGGGTGGTAGATCTTTGTGTGTTACTCCTCGCTAGCCTATAGCGTTAAGCAAGGATAGTGAAGAAGGTGAATTGAACACACGATGAAACGATTGAAAAGCGAAGCAGTGAAGCATCAGACTACTGACCGTGTTTAGAATTTGATTTCCAAACTCGACTATATTCCACTGGTGTGAATTATTTTTATTTTATCGCTTGGTATACGGTTCTGATGTATTTTTCTTATTCGAGTTTTTCGTTCGTGTTCTTCACTATTTTTGCTTGTAAATTTGTGTGTGTCTGTTAGAATCGCTACAAGCCTGTCTGACATGGGTGGCCCTACTGGAAGCATATGCTTCCGTCGGCATACCCTGAGTGATTCATTGTAATTTAAGCCCCCGGACCACGTCAAGGTTTCTACCAAGCGGGGGTTTATAAATTTAATACAAGATTAAACACTTCCCTCTCGACACGATTTCACTATATCTACGCTTCTCCGCCGCGCGACGGAGAGCGGGAGATCGCGCGTCCAGCTTGGTCAGCAGATGTAATTAGACTCAGTGATACAATTCTCGTTTGGGGTGAGTTTGTGGTGTGGTGGTAGATATCCTCTCCACTAAGAATATGTATTTACTTACCACCAGAGAAACGTAAATTCTCTCTTGGTGGAATAGAAAACCAAATATCGTAATGGAGATCATGGTGGTATGTGTGTGATCGTTCAGATCTGTGTTGTATACTCATGCGCGAAGGCAATGGAAAAACAAAGCAGACAGGCCACAAGTACAAAGGAATCGGGGCGATCATGGTTTATGATGTGCATCGCGGCTAAATAAATAGCCGACGATGCATCGAAGAGATGTGCTAAAAGTAAATATGGGACGAGGGCATCATAAAAGTCTTAGATGAGTGATGCCCTTGTGTAAATAGGCGAATAGCCATTGGGAAAAGGTGCTAATGGGTTGGTGGACGAAACGAATCCCTTGCTTGCATTTGTATATACAAAGGAACATTTCTGGGTAAAGTGCTTGCATCTGTATCGATAGTTGCAAGTCATTGCGAAGCAATTCAGGTGATTACACAATGACGGTTTGTATATACCATCTGTGTCAATTGTACATGGCATCTATGCCGACGCCAGGATCGAACTCTAGTGTGAATATCTACTAATTGGAAATTCGGTTCTGGGTCGCTAATGCAGAGATGCATTGATACATGTATGAATGCCCTTGTAGGAAAAATTCCTTGCAGGCATTTGCAGGTAATGCATTGGAAGCATTAATTATCCTTGGGAAGGAAATGTTTTTGCTGCGGGGAGATTGGGGTGCAGGTGTGGGAAGGTTGGAATTTGCCTGGCAACCGAAGGTACCGAATAGGTTTTGTTTTATGCTCCCGTATAATGGAAAGAATTCTTGTAGGGAATTTGTATGCGAGGAAATGCATGAAAGGTAAGAATTCTTTTACAGGAACTTGTAGGTTATATAAATTTGATCTATTTGATGCGTGAAGCACTTAAGGTGCTAATGCGATTGCATTGGCGAACTTAAGGAAGTTGGGTAGCAGTTATGGGGGTTTTTCAGGTAAGCGGGCCGTGGGGTTTGGCGGAACCGCCACACAATGACGGTGGAAATTGAATTATGACCCAATTTTCGGGTGTATAATATGGAAAAATGTGTTTCGATATCAATGGGTACACCACACTACAATTAAAATATAATAAATATATACGCGGCAAGAAGCGTTTTGTTTTTTACGTAAACAAAATATGAAAGCCGGATGTCCTTTAAATTCACCCTTTTTGATATATTTGTCCTTAAAGAAAGCAATTAAAGTTCTCATAACATAACACACGCTTTTATTTATTTTTATTTTAGACGTCTAAATGTGGAGCAGTTCGACTACAGCACCGTGTGTTCGAAGATGGCTGTACTATGTGAGGGAATGTCCGGTCGTGAAATTTCCAAATTAGGTGTGTCATGGCAGGCAGCTGCGTATGCTTCAGAAGATGGTGTGTTGACCGAGAAAATGGTCATGGATAGGTGTTACGCTGCTGTTGAACAGCATAAACAAAAGGTAAGTGGAAGTAAAACCGGGCAACTGTACAGTAAGTCTGCCTACCAATTTCTACCATTGAAATAACATTTTTCATTCGTCAGTTAAAATGATAACAGAGGAAGAGGAAATGGACTTTTCAGCTTCAATTCGCATAGCCCGGAGAAACTTTTTTGTCTTACAATTCTGTTGCGTCCCTTGACTACCACTAATTTAGAATGAATTTTTATAAGGAATGTAGTTGTAGACCGAGTGACGTCGAATTCGTTGTGGTCTGGGTTTCTGCAAGGATAGCACATGTAGCGGCTTTCAATCAATCATCTGATTCCATAAAGGTGGTGGTATTTTGTAATCCAGATGTAGTGATGTGGATAACTTTTATCATTTCACCGTAAGATAAAACAAGCCATCGCCCCTTTATTGAAATTTCATTTTAATTCCCCTTAATGGTATTTTACTGCGATTTTCACTATGGTTTCGGATCAACGAGTCGTAATATCATTCAATTTCACTGGTTTGCTCACCATAGATAGGTAAACTGCCTATTGACTGGTCGAAATGTACGACGTTTCTGGAGAGATGTAGAAAGTACTTCACCCCCTTTAACCTGGTCACAATTTACCATTATTGTTTTGTTGAGATGCACGTGAAAAAAAAGGTATTGCTTTTAGATTAAAAGTTTTTTTTTCATTGAACAGCAGAACACATGTATACTTATCAGTAGAAAAAAGAGAAAGGAAGTAAAGTAGATCAAGGAAGTGAAGTAGATCTGGCTGCTAACTGGCTGTTCCATCTACCGTCTAGCCAATGGCAAAAGAAAGACTGGTGAAAATGGATCCGTTCAGAGACGATAAAGAAGTGTACACATTACACACCTAACACCCCTTCTCAATTCCACAATCTGCTCATTTAATTTAGTCCAAAAAACTTTGTTAAAACGTCCGCTGGCATCTCTTCTGAAGCAATAAATTCCAACTTATATATATAACTGCCAGTGCCATCTACCGTCGAGTGGATGGCAAAAAAAAAGATTGATGGAAATGAATCCGCCCAGATACGATACCGGAGTGTACACATTACACATCCAACATCCGTTCTCAATTCTACAATCTGCTGATTTAAGTTAGTCTAAGAAACACATCCCTAAACATTTGAAACATCTCATGTGACCTGGTAATCCTATTGACTTTCTTAAAGCATCCGCTGGCATCTCTTCTGAAGCAATAAATTCCAACTTGATTGTCCCATCTCCGACAGGCTCTTTGACGAAAGGATACCTGATATCAAGGTGTTTGGTTCGTCTTTGGATGACAAAATCACTTGCAATCGCCTGTGTGCTGCAGTTGTCGGTCCGAATTGTCACTGGTCCTTGATATAGTCCAAGTTCTTCTAGCAAGTTCTGTACAAATGCAGCTTCTTTTGCAACAGCTGATTTTTACGTATTCCGCCTCTGTGCTTGATGTGGTCAATATCCTGTCTTTACAAGTCCTAGAGGACCATTCCTCCTTCGTAGACAAAATCATATCCGCTTTGGGACTTCCGGTCGTTGTAGTCGCTTGCCCAACTGGCATCATCATCATCGGCACTACAACCGGGCTCCGGTCTTGGCCTTATTTAGCAAGTCTCGCCACCGGTATCCGGTCCTTATCCGAGACTTGTTAAATTGTCCATAATGATTTGTTTTTCTGGGCAGGGCTCTTAGCCTTGCGCCAACTGGCATCAGCAAATGCGTATAGATCATGTGATGTCTTCTTATACACAATCCCAGCACTTTTAGAACCCGGTAGGTACCGGAGTACGTGCATTGCTGCATTCCAATGGTGCTGCCGAGGATAGCTAGAGAATTGAGATAATGCGTTAACTGCATAGGCTATGTCGAGTCTACTAAACGTGGAGAGATGCAGTAAATTTCCTATCAAACGAGGATAAGGGGTTTTGTCCATCTCACTTTCCCTCGATTGATGTTTCCCGTTCCAACTTTAAGTTCGTCTATTACTATTACTACTATTTATTGGCCTGTAAGAACCCGGAAGTTCACCGGCTCGACTCCGCCATCGTTCCCTGTCCTGTGCACTCTCCTTCCACGCTTGACCATCTGATCCGATCTCCTCAAGGTCAATCCTAACATTGTCCTCCCATCTCCGTCGCGGCCGTCCTACCGGTCTCTTTCCCGTTGGTCTACAGTCAAGAATTCTTCGCACGGTCCTATCGTTGCCCAGTCGCGCTACATATCCGGCCCATCTTAATAATTACTAAACTTTATTCTCGAATAGGTGGAATTTGTTTTCTTCCCGTTTTTTGAGAGGCCATGTTTCACATCCGTATAGAACAGTCGGCATGATTATGGTTCTATAGACTCGGAGCTTTATGTTACGTGATAGCAGTTTGGATTTCAGCAGTTTACTGACTGTACAGACTAGCGCTGCCGGAATGCAGTATTTTGTTAATTTCCTTCGACATTTCGTTACTGACCGTCAGTATCGTTCCCAGTTATTTAAATTCTTTAACTTTTTCGAATATCTTGCCTCTGACGTTTATATGTGTTCCCTGAGGTCCACCTCCTCTCGCCGTAATCGTGTATTTTGTTTTGTCTTCATTTATTTCTAGGCCCACCTCTTCTGCCGCTTGCATGATGATTTCACAGTTTTTACTTACAGTTTCTAGATTATCGCCCAGAACTGCGATGAGGCTCGGCTGGATGTACGTCTGGTGCGTTTATTTGTGGTTGATGGTTTTCAAAGTACTGCTTCCATCTTGTCACGATATTGTTTGTTTCTGTGACCAGACAGCCGTTTGCGTCTCGAATTATGTTTGCTCTCCCTCGGTAGCCATTTCTAATTTATGCCGGCATACACACCTCTGATGCTCTTTGCCCAGGAATTTTCTAGGGTTTTTTTGATCCGAGTCCTCCCATTCGCGTTTTTTTTTCTTTTTGTTTTTTTTTTTTTTTTTTTTTTTTGTGATTGTAAAGTCTTATTGTCTCTTTCCGAATCGTCGCGTATCTTTCTGCGTTGAATATCTTTCTAAATGGATCACTCTGAGGCGTTCACGTTCTTCGATCTTCGCCCTGCACTCATCGCCAAACCAAGGTTTGGACTTAATTGTTTTCTTAAATCCTAATACCTTTTGGGCTGTTTGTTTGATTGTGTCTCTGATCGATGTCCATTTAGTGTCCACACTAATGGCTTCCTCTTCCTCACTGCTCTCATTCTCTAGAATGCTAGATCTATTCGTTAGTTCGTCTTGATATTCAGCCCTTTTGCGCAGGTCTTTTAGTTTATCAATGTCGAACTTTTTGCTCGTCTCCCGTGTCTGCCCATGTGGGATTGCTGCGAGGCGACTCCTGATTTTGGCCATCACTAGAAGATGATCGGAGTCGCAATCCGTTCCTCTATATGATCTTACGTCAAGGATATTTGAGTGGTTACGCGTTACGCCGTCGAGTGATATCCATGTGGCTTTATGGATTTCCTTGTGCTTGAACATCGTGCTTTTCACTACCAGATCTTTTGACGCTGCGAACGTGATAATTCCAATTCCATTATCATTTGAAACGTCGTGTAGACTTTCTTTACCTATAGTTGATTGGAAGATATCTTTTCCAATTCTTGAATTGAGGTCCCCGAGGAGGATTTTAACATCGAATGATGAGATCCCATCAAATACTTCCTCTAGGGTCTCGTAGAACGTGTCCTTCGTTTCTTCGTCGGTATATTCTATTGGGGCGTGTACGTTTATAAATACATAATTGTACCATGGGCCCTGTATTTTTAGCACCGACATTCGGTCATTAATAAATTTCACATCTTTTACATGGGGCGTAATCTTCTTGCTTATGATGAAGCCAGTTATGTGAGGTTATGTGTATCGGTACCTCCACACACCAGTGTAAATCTATTGGTTTCGATTACTTGATGTGGGAGTCGGACTTCCTGAAGCGCGACGATGTACATTTTATATTGTTTCGCGTTTTCTACGACCGTCTGTATCGCGCCTGGTTTATATAACGTTCGAACATTCCACGTGCCGACGCGTATATCCCCCTTTTTCCGTTTTTCTCTACGTCTTCTTTTTGCCGAGTCGGTGTTTTCTTGATGATTTTTTCCCTTATGGTAGTGTCGCCCCATCACACCTACGCCTACCGGGTTTTTCGTGAGATTATTTTTTGTGTATCATCTTAAATGAACTAGTTCATAGTGTTTCTTTAGGGTGATGAGTTATGCGGGTAAATATAGTATATAAAAAAAGGCAGTCGTTTTTCCATAAGGACACAAGAACAAGGTTTATTCAGTATTTTCTCTATAAGGGGGTTCGGCAGATATTAGGTTGAAGGACAGCATTTTTTATCAAAATATTGTCCATTGCTTTTGACTATCTACTATCATCTTGTGGTAAAAATCACTATTTGTTTATTGTAGAATTATCCTTGAAAAACTGTCGTAGATGCTTTTCACAGGCCTTTTGAAGGTGTAATATTGGGACTATAAAGTGAATGTATCATCATCGGTAATTTTTAGTAAAAATTGACAACATTTTAATTTTATCCAACTACAGGATTATTTATCTAGACAATGTCCATTACTTTCGACCACCTTCTAAGACTTTTCCGTTAGAATCACTATAGTTTGATTGCAGAAATCTGAGGTATTATCTTTGAAAAATCGACATAGGTGCTTTTCATTGCCCTCTGGGAAGATGCAATATTAGGACTATAAGGTGAATGAATCAAAACTTCCAAGCCAAGGTATCTTCATATTTGCGAGGCCATCAAAGATGTGCGTGGTTAGTGTTATGATGATGATACACAGTATCTTCTTTGAGCATCTTTTTTTCAAGTAGTTCCTCATGAACTTTCGGGTTCCTACAGGCCAATAAATAGTAAAATAGTAATAGTTCCTCAACCACATTAATTGCTGGCAGTAAAGATTGTTTAGGTAAGAGACAGAACTCACTATGTCGGATGTCCTTGTAACCACACTACAAACACAGTATCACCTTTGTTGTCAATCGTCAATTTGCCACCATTTGTAGAGTTTCATCTTTTTTCGTCCGTTACAAGACAATAGTATGCGATAAAATGCTCGGTAGCTGTTACCACTGTTACAAATTTGCATATTTATATTGAAATGAAACACACTTAGTTTTTTATATTGTTTCCTTTATTTTCTGGTAAGTATTCCTGTTTTCATAAATTTGTGTGGTTTTAAGGTCAGAGTTTAATCAAAAATAATAAGGCCCTTTCTCTAGTCAGAAGATGTATGTTGTTAAATATTTAAATATAAGTGTGGGGGTTCTCTATACTACATGGAGAACCAACCCACAATTTCAACCTTATTTCGACCGCTTTCAGTGGGTCATTTCAACCCTTATTCCCCCTACAAGTTATTTCACCTGAAAGACATGTTTTTCAAAAGGACGCATCGCTAAACTTATTATTCTATGCAGACAATGCATAATTGAGTTTAGCTACCTTTATCTTGCCATACGGCAACTCCATTTCGCTAACCCATGAGATTTCCACCGGAAATCGCATTTCATGTCGGTTAGCAACGGCATAGTCTGATCAAACCGCTGGGGAAATTATCAAAGTATTTAATCTAGTTCCCACGATCAGATTTCCCTAGCCGATGCGGCGTCCTATTCACTTTCCCCAGACACTCCATTCGCTGGGGATCAATGATCTCTTCTTACAGGTGAATTGCCACAAAACATTTTCCTCTCCTTCACATTTTTATCTTCCCCCGGGTTCAATGCACTCTGAGATCACCACGGTCAGTAGGTCATCCTCAGAGGCTGCATTGATACAAGCACACAAGCTAAGTCAACCCGAAGTTATTGCGCTCTCTCTTTTGTTCTTTTCATCCTTCGCATGCCCGGCGACTGTCGAATGATGTGCAAGTATCACCTCGCTGAGACATGCAACTGAAAGGATTCATGAGAGAGCGCGATGATGATTGGCTAATAGCCGTGCAAATGCAAAATCCCAATTTCATCCCTAATTGGGATCAGTCAATATCCATACACCACCGGGTACACATGCTACGTCGGACGTTCACGTCAGATTAGCAATTCATTCACCGCTGAGCGCGCATCGTTTTCAACCTATCGGAGTCGAAATACCCCACGCGAGTTCGTAGACTTGAGGATTCGTGTTAATAACCAATAGTGGATTATAGTGCCGCCTATCCTTGTTGGTAAAGGAAACCCAATAATACTGAGTTTCGTTTAGTAAAATCAAGCAACACTAAACCTTTTGTGAAAATCCAACAATACTGAATTTCATTCATTCAAAATCAAATTATTCTGAACCTGCTTGTTAAACCCAATTCAACATTACAATAAATGAACAAACCACCACCGAAGACAGAGTGATTTATTTTCCGTTGGAGATAAGATAGCGGCAAAAAGTGCTGGGGCATAAGTGAACCATAGTGCCCGTGTTTGGCATAACATACTTCGCACCCCCACATAAGTATCTAACGAAATGCCAGCTGTACCTTGAGAAGACAGGATCTATTTCATATTTTATTACAATTTAACTAAAAGGATCCCACAAATACAACAGAACAATTAAAGAGTAGGCACTCCTTTTCATCATCATCATCGGTACTACAACCGGGAACCGGTCTTGGCCTTATTTAGCAAGTCCTGAGGTTTGTTAAATTTTCCATAATGATTTTTTTTTTTTTTGCGGGCAAGGTCATTAGTCTTGCGCCAAGGCACTCCTTTTACAGTATTCATATTAGACGCCATCAACAACCTTAAATTCCGACGGTTTCCTTAAGGAAAGCAAAACCCAATAAACACATGCATGATGTGATTGCAGTGATTGCATTAAAAGTAACTTCTGCGATAAAGCATGGTCTGCACTTTGCTACGACATTTAAAGGTACCTCAAAATTCGTTTTATGCTTTTCGTATATATAAGGAAAAAACAATCGTTTTAGAACAATAGCGGTCTTCGTTGCCATAAAATCCATCTCGTCTGTAAGCGCTATGAACAATAAACACGGTTTCTTCTTTCGTATCAGTTTAGTGCAAACAGAGAGCGGAAGCTTATATCGAACTGACACACCCTTCTCGATGCAGTGGATGGTATTCCGTTTGGTCAAATTTGTCTTTTATTAGCAGGTCCATTCTATTAGAAATTTGTAGCATAAATAAACATTTTTCAGAGTCCTGAAATATTACTTACATGAAACATCTTTTCTTTACAGATGGCTTGGTTGTCGGAGCAGGAGAAAAGTGACCATAAGTCGATTTCTGGGGGAAAGAGTACCCACTGATCTTAAGATCGCCGCTAAATCAAAGATTACATTTAAGAACATTGGTCTATTTTTATGTGAATTTATTGTTTTTATAGCGCATCCTTTTTTTTCATTTGCAACAATAGGTATATATATACAATAAGTTGCAAACGTAAACAAGTTTCATACGTAAAACAAAATTTATTGTTTAATACCGAAAGAACCAACATTTGTGTGATCCTCTCGTCATGGGGGATAGACTAAAAATATACGCAGCGGCATTTAACTTGGTTCCGCAGCTATACAGTGATCAGGAGAAGGGAGACATTATATAATATTTAAGGCCAATGAACCATTTTAACTTACACTGGTTTCCTCTTAAATCTTCTTTGTCTGTGTTCCACCTGCGAATGATGTTTTTGTTCCCTATTATTCCAGGATATCAAGGCAATGAGTATATAAGTTGTACCATTTTGGTGCATTCGTTTTTTTTTTTTTTTTTTGGCAATTTCTTATGGAAATTTATATTAAACTTCCGTTGCCATTCAGATTGTTTGGTTGCCACTGTTCTTTTCTTTCCCTCTTCTTAACTGTTATTTTTATACACCAAAATTAAGTATTTTATAATCAATTACAAATTGTTAAAAACAAAACAAAAAAAAAACAAAGCATAATAAATAAATTTAGAAATATTACAAAAAAGTGGATTTTATTAATTTGTGATCATTGCAAATCGCAACTTATTCCATTAAGCCAGACAAGTATCAACACTGTCAACCAGAATTCTATCATTACCCCATCAACAATATTTTCTTATGGAAACCAATCAGTAGCGAAAGTAAGAGCATTTGGGACAGTATGCATTGTTTGCTTAATCGTGATACCAGATATATTGGAAAAATAATGAGACCGGTTTTTTATAACCAAGAGTTTTATTCTTCGTACATATCAGGTTTCTTTCCTTCTGCAGTTACATAGCGATGGAAGCGTTATTTCCGATTTTCGTAATATTTCTGGAAAGCGTCCACATATCACATGGCAACTCTGCCAGCTTAGTACAATATTTAAAACGAAGTAGTGGGCTAGAATCGAATACCAGCTTCGTACAATATTTAAAACGTAGTAGTGGGTCAGAACCAGATTCCGACACCATACGTCAATTAAAAACGAAGCAGTGGGCCAGAAAATAAAATATAAGAAAAATTACGGGACATGTGTAATAATCCCTCCACGCATTTTTTAACAATGTTAGGCAACTCAGTGAGAAATGTACCCACAGTGACCCAACCATAATAGTGGCGGAAGTGACGAGAGCCACTTCGTTCGACGAACGTTCATTTGAAGAGGTTGTGTGGTCCTGCGATCCAAAAATCGAAGGAAGTGCGGCCCAAATGGTCCACCAATTAATAAAGACAGTGAACACAGGGTGTTGCGCAATGCAACTAGTTATGAGGAGGGTAATATAACAACATATTTAAGTATCTCACTGGAGGTGTTAGCTTGTGTCACAACCGACTAGCTCAGTTTTGATTACATCGAGCTGTAACACAAGAGCTAATGGGGCAAATTCAAGAGAACAGTACTGCTCTTGAACGAAGAACACCACAAAAGTCCGAGAAAGAAGAGGAGCGTCGATAACGTTTTAGCGAAAAAGAAGAACAATGGAAGTAAGCGGCGAGCGCAAACAACTGGTCTGATGGGCCGACAAGGATCGAACAAAGGAATCAATAACGTTGAAAAAAGAAACAAAGCGATAAGGAGAGGAGACGGGAAAAACGATAAATTATAACCGGGAGTGAGCGATTAATATTAATTAATATTAGTTAATATGAAAGAAAACGAAGGAGTTTAGAGCGAAGTATTCGTCGGTTATTCAAGACATGCGTCAAATTGCCTTCAAGTATTATTATTATTATTTATTGACCCGTAGGAACCCGTTAGTTCACGACCTCACCGACTCGATTCCGTCATCGTTCCCTGTCCTGTGCACTTATGGGTAGTTATTTTATTGTACTGCTGATGTCCTTAGCACTGTTTTACTCCTACTCCCATATTCTGGTGTACTCTGTCCTCAACAACTCGTGGCGACTATTAAAATCACTCGGCGATTCCGTTCTTTGATTTAATTTTTTTTATATAAATAAAAGTTTCGAAATGGTTTTCAATGGATGAAAGTTTATTAAAACTAGGCTTCTTATACACTGTTCTTATTTATATTGTAGATTAAATGAAAGTTTATTAAAACTAGGATTCTTATACACTGCTCTTATTTAACATTGTAGATTAAATGTAAGTTTATTAAAACTAGGATTCTTATACACTGCTCTTATTTAACGTTTTAGATTAAATGAAAGTTTATTAAAACTATATTTTACAATTGGACACAAAAGTTATTAATTCACATACATTCGGTTAGTAGTTCTTACTATAGTATTTGATAATTGCAACCCGATCGCATACTAAAACTGTCTTTTACAATTGGAACACAAAAGTTATTAATTCACATACGTTCGGTTAGTAGTTCTTACTATAGGTATTTGATAATTGCAAACCGATCGCATACTAAAACTGTCTTTTACAATTGGAACACAAAAGTTATTAATTCGCATACGTTCGGTTAGTGGTTCTTACTATAGGTATTCGATAATTGCAAACCGATCGCATACTAAAACTGTCTTTTACAATTGGAACACAAAAGTTATTAATTCGCATACGTTCGGTTAGTGGTTCTTACTATAGGTATTCGATAATTGCAAACCGATCGCATACTAAAACTGTCTTTTACAATTGGAACACAAAAGTTATTAATTCGCATACGTTCGGTTAGTGGTTCTTACTATAGGTATTCGATAATTGCAAACCGATCGCACACTAAAACTGTCTTTTACAATTGGAACACAAAAGTTATTAATTCGCATACGTTCGGTTAGTGGTTCTTACTATAGGTATTCGATAATTGCAAACCGATCGCACACACAGGCCATCAACACCGTAACTCGGTTCCGTCACTTGGAATCCTTGGTATCTCTTGGGACAACCCACGAGAGATTTTTCTTTTATTCCGCTTGAGACTAACCACTCTGTCCACCACCGAATTTTTACTCCCCGTCCGAAACGCTACTGATCTGCACTCGAGGCGACAGGATACCAAAAACCTATCTATCGCCTCGATGACCATATTTGGTCATCATTTTTTTACTTACTTGGTTCCCTATCCTATAAGGGTTGAACACACAGCAAGATCCCTCGTTAGTGTTCATCGCTTGTGTCGCCCAGCATGCGGACCATATACATTGAGTAAGGTAAAAACAACACATTCGCAGCTGGGGCGAGTTGTTCAGGGAAGGTTATTGTATTTGCATGATTGCCGATCGTGCGCATGATGGCCGTTGGCATTGACAAAGTCGCGCCGGCGTGCGTGTATTTACGCTGGTAAGTTCTATTTTGCCTGTGTGTGGCATTTCTGGTACGTATTAAGAGAAATATAAACATTTCTCATTGCATAGTCGCCGTTTCTTATGATCAATTTCTTGATAGGGGACTATGCAATGTTGGTTGCTAGATGTGCGACCAATTTGTACTTCCTATGGCGTGCTTGGGTTTGGCAATATTTGAACAGCGCAGTTAAATATTGCAGCTGGTGGTTGGTCGTATGGGCAGGTAGGTCGTACCTTTCAGGTTTTATTATGCCCATGTTGTATTCTTATATATCTTTTAAAGCGTTTCTATTTAGGGGGAATGCCTGTTATTGCTGATACACTTTATGTATCAGCAGACATTGCGGTTATTCAATATGCTAGTGCAGGTAAGTACACGACTTATTGGCGCCGAAGGCTTATAAACGAGGGTTTACCTGGTGGTAGGTTAGCAGGTGAGTAGTGGCGTTCGCAAGAGCCGCCACACACTCTCCTTCCACACTTGACCAGCTGATCCGATCTCCTCAAGGTCAAACATAACATTGTACTCCCATCTCCGTCGCGGCCGTCCTGCCGGTCTCTTTCCCGTTGGTCTGCCGTCAAGAATTCTACGCACGGTCCTATCGTCGCCCACTCTTGCCACATGTCCGGCCCATCTTAATCTTCGCGACCTGATTACTCTCACTATTGTAGGTTTGTGGTATAGCTCTTCAATTCGTGGTTGTGGAGTTTCCTCCATTGTCCTGTCTCCTCGTCATATTTACCGCCAAAGATACCCCTTAAAACTTGTTTCTCGAAAACGCGGAATTTGTTTTCTTCCCGTTTTGTGAGACCCCATGTTTCGCATCTGTAGTACTCCGACGCCGTGTTTTCCCATGAATTGGGAGAAGAGCGTGGAGTGTTGAAAGTAAAAGAAAAAGTCTAAGTTATCGTCTAAACTTTACTGTTTACTTTATTTACGTTGATGTGACGTGTAAAAATACAATAAATAAAAATAATGGAAAGGAATGGTCGTCGCGATCTCCACAAAGGTATGATTGACACTGACTGAATGATCGTGAGCGATCTTTAATGAAAGGGCAAAAGGGGTAAGAGTAAAAGGTGACCTAAAAACATGTTCGTTCTCTCTCTTTGTTCTTCATCATCATAATCGACACTACAACCGGGATCCGGTCTTGGCCATATTTAACAAGTCTGAGGCTTGTTAAATTTTCCATAATAATTTGCCTTTCCGGGCAAGGTTATTAGCCTTGCGCCAATAATTTATCAGATACCTAAAAGGTATTTTATTATTGTTATTATTTATTGGCCTGTAGGAACCCGGAAGTTCATGACCTCACCGACTCGACTCCGTCATCGTTCCCTGCCCTGTGCACTCTCCTTCCACACTTGACCAGCCGATCCGATCTCCTCAAGGTCAAACATAACATTGTCCTCCCATCTCCGTCGCGGCCGTCCTAGCAGTCTCTTTCCCGTTGGTCTACCGTCAAGAAATCTATGCACGGTCCTATCGTTGCCCACTCGTGCCACATGTCGGGCCCATCTTAATCTTCGCGACCAGATTACTCTCACTATTGTAGGTTTTTGGTATAGCTCTTCTAATTCGTGCATGTGGAACTTCCTCCATTGTCCTGTCTCCTCGTCATATTTACCTCCAAAGATACTCCTTAAAACTTTATTCTCGAATACGCGGAATTTGTTTTCTTCCCGTTTTGTGAGACCCCATGTTTCGCATCTGTAGTACTCCGACGCCGTGCTTTCCCATAAATTGGGAGAAGAGCGTGGAGTGTTGAAAGTAAAAGAAAAAGTCTAAGTTATCGTCTAAACTTTAATGTTTACTTTATTTACGTTGATGTGACGTGTAAAAGTACAATAAATAAAAATAATGGAAAGGAATGGTCGTCGCGATCTCCACAAAGGTATGATTGACACTGACTGAATGATCGTGAGCGATCTTTAATGAAAGGGGAAAAAGAGCAAAAAGGGGTAAGAGTAAAAGGTGACCTAAAAACATGTTCGTTCTCTCTCTTTGTACCTGGACTCCGAAGCACATGAAAGTTGGTTTGGCCAGTCATGTTCGAGCATGATGTCACTGTTTGTTCGAATGGATTTTGTTGATTGTGTTGAATCTGCAGCCCAGGTTTTCGGCTTGTGGAATGAATTAGTGATTCGGAGAATCGTTTGGGATACTTTAGCAGCTGTGGTTGCTCGTTAACCGCTTAATGCACACCTCCGTGACATATACGGGCAATGTTAATGATTCGGAGAATTGTTTAGATTTTTGGATGTTATATCGAGCAGCTGCTATAGTTGCTCGATATGGAATTTGGAAACTTTTGGGTTATTGATGAATTTAGTATTAATTATTGGATATGTGTTTAGAGGGGGGGAGGATATTAATAGTAGGGCTCTCTGGAGCACTGCACATCCGTATAGAACAATTGACATTATTTAATGGTTCTAAAGGGTGGTTAAATTTTAAGGGCCGATGTTGAATGTGAACCACACCTAAACGTCAAGTTTTTTCTGCATTTCATTTGACGTTTCTCAATTTCAGACTAACTCAATTTGAACCATGGAAAGACACACAATCGAGCAACGCGTTAAAGTTATTCAGGCTTATTATGAAAATGGGCGTTCAAATCAAAATGCATATCGTACACTTCGTGATTTTTTCGGTCAATTTAATCGTCCAAATGTACGTACAATCGGAAAAATTGTGCAAAAATTTGAGCAAACCGGGTCTGTAGGAGATTTGAAAACATCAGTGCATGCTCGTACAGCTCGTACTGCAGAAAATATTGCTGCTGTTCGCGATAGTGTGGCTGAAGAGCCGTCCATCTCAACTCGTCGTCGTGCCCAACAATTGCACCTCTCACGCTCGTCGTTGATGAACATTATGCATAAAGACTTGCATTTACACGCTTACAAGGTGCAATTGACTCAAGAACTAAAGCCTCTTGACCATTTCAAGCGTCGTCAATGGTTAGAATGGTGGCAAGAAATGGCAACAGCGGATGATCAATTTTCGAAGAAAATCATCTTCAGTGATGAGGCACATTTTCACCTCAGTGGATTCGTCAATAAGCAGAATTGCCGCATTTGGGCGAATGATAATCCAAGAGTGATTGTCGAAAAACCAATGCACCCACAAAGAGTGACTGTTTGGTGCGGTTTATGGGCTGGCGGCATCATCGGGCCGTATTTTTTCCAAAATGAGGCCGGTCAGGCAGTTACTGTGTGTTCGCTATCGTGAGATGATAACGAACTTTTTATGGCCCGAATTGGAAGATATGGATGCGGACGATATGTGGTTTCAACAGGACGGTGCCACTTGCCACACAGCTAACGAAACAATGGTTCTTTTGCGCGACAAATTCAATAGCCGTGTTATCTCACGTGGTGGCGATGTCAATTGGCCGCCAAGATCATGTGATTTGACACCGTTGGACTTCTTTCTTTGGGGTTATTTGAAAGAAAAGGTGTACGTCGATAAGCCAGCAACAATTCAAGAGCTAAAGGATGAGATAATTCGGCACATTAACGGCATAGAACCTCAATTATGCCTCAGCGTCATCGAAAATTTGGACCATCGGATGGAGGTGTGCCACCGAGGTCGCGGCGGCCATTTGGCCGATATTTTGTTCCATACATAATTGAACCATACCAATATTATCATAATAAAAAGAAATGACAATAATTTCCTAAATAATTTGTGTTTTATTCAAAATCAACATCGGCCCTTAAAATTTAACCACCCTTTATAAACACGGAGCTTTATATTACGTGATAGCAGTTTAGATTTCAGCTGTTTACTGACTGCATGTCAACTAGCCCCCGACATTTCGTTATATTTCTTTCTTTTATATTTCAAACATCCACTTTTTTGGAGTGATTATATTCCTTGCGGTGTGGCAAATCCATGCAAAATTGAAACATTAAACAAATTGAATATTGACAGATACCTAATGAGGCATGGTGCTTACTAAAAGCAGACCATTAGCGATGCTACGTGCGCCATCGTAGGCATTTCTAAGGACTTATTGACCTACCCACCATTTGCGCTTGGTGTTTGACTAATGTTTTATAAGCCGAAGTCACAGTACGATACATTCATCTCGGAATCCTCACAGTATAGTTGCTTACGCGCGAACACCAAACACACGCTACCTTTCTGTGAACGACTCTTTGGTGACTAAAAATTCCACGGAGTGGCGCGTCTAACGACACCGCTAGTGTCCCCACGCATTGCGTATTTTTTCAAATACGGCACTCATCCGCAGATATTTTTTTTCATTTCCAATTTATCAGATCATCATCATCATCATCGGCACTACAACCGGGATCCGGTCTTGGCCTTATTTAACAAGTCTGAGGCTTGTTAAATTTTCCATAATAATTTGCCTTTCCGGGCAAGGTTATTAGCCTTGCGCCAATAATTTATCAGATACCTACAAGGTATTTTTTTATTATTATTATTTATTGGCCTGTAGGAACCCGGAAGTTCATGACCTCACCGACTCGACTCCACCATCGTTCCCGGTCCTGTGCGCTCTCCTTCCACACTTGACCAGCTGATCCGATCTCCTCAAGGTCAAATCTAACATTGTACTCCCATCTCCATTGCGGCCGCCCTGCCGGTCTCTTTCCAGTTGGTCTACCGTCAAGAAATCTATGCACGGTCCTATCGTTGCCCATTCGCGCCACATGTCTAGCCCATCTTAATCTTCGCGACCTGATTACTCTCACTATTGTAGGTTTGTGGTATAGCTCTTCCAATTCGTGCTTGTGGAACTTCCTCCATTGTCCTGCCTCCTCGTCATATTTACCTCCTTAAAACTATTCTCGAATACGCGGAATTTGTTTTTTTCCCGTTTTGTAAGAACCCATGTTTCGCATCCATATAGAACAATTGGCATTATGATGGTTCTACAAACACGGAGCTTCATATTACGTGATAGCAGTTTGGATTTCAGCAGTTTACTGACTGTGTGTCAACTTGCGTTGCGGAATGCAGTCTCTTGTTAATTTACTTCGACATTTCGTTACTGTCCGTCAGTATAGTTCCCACATATTTAAATTCTTTAACTTTTTCAAATATCTTGCCTCTGACGTTTATATGTGTTCCCTGAGGTCCACCTCCTCTCGCCGTAATCATGTGTTTTGTTTTGTCTTCATTTATTTCTAGGCCCACCTCTTCTGCCGCGTGCATGATGATTTCACAGTTTTTACTTACAATTTCTAGATGATCGCCCAAAACGGCGATGTCATCCGCATATGCGAGCACTTGTGTGACCCCGATCAGGGATGATCCGGCCATGTTGACGTCTTGTACCTTTCTGATGACATACTCGAGCACAAGGTTAAAAAGACACGGTGATAGACCATCTCCCTGTTTTAGTTCGTCCCAGATTTCAAATGGTTCCGAGAGGTGGTTTTCTATTCGGACGCCCTTTGTTTTCGTTCATACAAATTTGAATGAGGGCGGCATATTTTTTCGGGATTCCCAGCTCTACTACAATACGGTAGAGTCTTTGCTTTGCGACTGAGTCGTAGGCTTTTTGAAAGTCAACGAACAATTGGTGAACCGTCTTTCCGTATTCCCACTTCTTTTCTAGCAGTTGCCTTATTGTGAACATTTGGTCGCTTGTTGATCAGTTCCTACTAAATCCGCATTGGTATTCTCCCAGTATTTCTTCTGCGTACAGTGTGATTCTTGCCAGTATGACATTTGCCGGTTGTTATTTTATGTGGTTGAGAGTAATGATATTTTTCTGTAGTTTTCGCAGTCAGATCTGCCGCCTTTTTTGAAAATGGAGACAACTATTGAGGTTTTCCATTCTTCCGGAGTGACTTCCTTATCCCATATTGTTTTAATCAGTTGGTGGATCTTTCGAGTGGTTGTCTCTCCTCCATGCTTCACAAGCTCTGCCGGTATGCAATCGACTCCGGGAGCTTTGTTGTTTTTCAATCGATTTATTGCGTCTACAACTTCGTTGAAAGAGGGCTCTTCGATCTGAGGCTCGGCTGTATGTACGTCGATGGTTGATGGGTGCACACATTGAGCAGGTTTTCAAAGTACTGCTTCCATCTTGTCACGATATTGTGGCATCCGAAAATGCGTCAGTAAATTAAAATAAAAGTACGTCTGGAAGAACATGAACAAGATGGTAAAGACATTTGTAAATAACATCGAAATTTGTAATAAGGTCAAGATAACAAAATACACCAGAGAAAATTTTGTGATAACAGATACGCCAAGCACCTCATTTGAGACAATATCAATAGACGCACGGCTCACCAGCGAGTCAACGCCCGCGACGTTTGACTGCAGAAAAATTGCGCGAAGCCCGCGCAGAGTTCGATTACATGCTCGAGCTAGGGATTTGTCAGCCATACGATAGCCCACTCCATCTCATGAGAAAGAGTAACGGGGAGTGGCGACCATGCGACGACTACAGGATGCTAAATGCTGTAACCACTCCGGATTGGTACCCCATAACAAATCTGAACGATTTTTCCTTTAAATTGCAAGGATGCACAGTCTTCTCAACACTTGACCTCACGAGAGCGTACCACCAAATACCGGAAGCACCTAGCGACGACCCCAAGACAGCGGTAATGACACCTTTCGGACTATTTAAGCTCAAGGTGATGACCTTCGGTCTCAAGAATGCAGCGCAAACATTCCAGCGATATATAGACTCGGCCCTTCGCGGACTTTACTTTTGCTATGTATATATATACGACATCGTCATAGCATCGAAAACGATGGCAGAACGAACGCCTTCGAGAATTTAGCCTGGTGATTAATCCAGAAAAGTGCCACCTCAGAGAATCACAAGTCAAGTACTTGTGTTATCACATTAATAGCCAAGGCGTCCGCCAATACAAGACAGAATGGAAGCACTGATTTGATTCCCTCGCCCTAATAACGTACGGGAACTCAGGCGTTATCTGGGCATGTTAAACTTTTATCGCCCTACACTACGACACGCCGCACAAGTCCAGGCCCCACTCAACGAGTACCTGGTCGGAGCTAAGACGACAAGCGACCGATAAAATAGACTGAGTTAGCCGATCAAGCTTTCCGCTTATCAAAGGAACAGTTGGCTAATGCCACGTTACTTCGACACCCGATCGAAGGAGCCCCATTGTCCATAGAGTGCGACGCATCAGACATCGCAACCGGGGCGGTACTCCAGCAAGAGTACAACGGAAAATGGGAACCCCTAGGGTTCTTCTCGAAGAAACTGAACCCAACACAGCACGCTACAATGCATATGACAGGGAGTTACTGGCGATATACAGCGCCGTAAAGTACTTCAGACAGACCACAAACCGTTGGTCTACGCCTTCCAGAAGAAGGCGGGAAATGTGTCTCCACGACGAGAACGGCACCTAGACTTTATCGGGCAATTCAGCACCCGGATCGAGTACGTTTCGGGGACACAGAATGTAACCGCCGACGCCTTATCACGAACCGACGTGATTCATCTTCGCGCTGCTGTGAATAATGCTGATGAGAGGTTATACTTACCTCCTCACGATGATCGACCGTTTTACACGGTGACCAGAAGCAACGCCACTACGAACAGCAACCGCAGAGAGTGTAGCAAGAGCATTCTACACGACTTGGATTACACGCTTTGGTGTCCCAGCTACTCTCACAGCAGACCGGGGACCACAGTTCGAATCAGTAACCGACCCACTCGGCTGCCACCAAAGCCACACTACCGCTTACCCGAATCCAATGGGATGATAGAGCGATGGTACTGGTCCCTCAAAGCATCGCTGATGTGTCACAACGACAGCTAATGGCTCGACGCCCTACCCACTGTCCTCTTAGGTCTACGAACTAGTATTAAAGAGGACCTGGGGGCATCCGCAGCAGATTTAACTTACGGAACAAATCTGCGGCTTCCAGGGGAATTCTTCGTGGACGGATAACCCCTCACGACCAGTTGCTAAGCGTGGAGAATCTGCGCAAGGTCCGGGCAACACTTGTCGTCAGACTCGGCTCCAAAAGGTTATTCGTTCACCCAGAAATGGACAACTACACTCACGTCTTCAACAGGGTGGACAAAGTAAGGAAACCTTTAGAGCCTCCGTACGAAGGACTATATAAGGTGTTAGAACGGATTAACGAGGGGGTGTTCTCGATCGACATCGAAGGAAAACCGTACACCGTCAGTGTTGAGAGGCTAAAGCCTTGTTATTTCGAACCGCTACCCGACATAAAAACGACGACCCGTTTTGTGAACCACCAAAGGTACTCTCAGGAAAACAGTGAAGTGGCGTTTCAAACAAACAGGGCAACGTCCCTGCTTTTGCCAGGACGATCCTTGTTCCTGTTCAATCCAAGTTGACATGCAGCGACAGCCTGAGAGAGGTTGGCGCAATCCTAATAACCTTGCCCAGTAAAACAAATTATTATGGACTATTTAACAAGTCTCGGATAAGGACCATATACCGGTGGAGAGACTTGCTAAATAAGGCCAAGACCGGATCCCGGTTGTAGTTATACATATAGTATTATAGATGATGATGATGATGATGATAGCAGATATTAATACCAGACTCGGTGATCGGTACCAGACTGCTAAAATGATATTAAAATCCTTCTCGCAGTTGACTTCTCAGCGAAGTGTTCCACTCCCACAAGCCAAGTAAGTCAAATAAAACGACGCTTAAACGCCAGTGCGATCCATGAGTTAGGTTTAAATTTAATATTTGATTCCGACGAATGCCAAAAGGTAAAAGACAAATTTGAATTTTCCGATGTAGTAGACGACAGCCGAGAGAGACCAGGTGCAGTGGTTGCTGGGTTTAATGATAATAATGACAAAGAAGCTTTGGTAGACAACCCGTCCGATGAGTTGACCAACAGTGCCGAAATTACTCCGATCGTGTTAGAGGGGATTGCATGTGATCTTATTTTACAAGCTAACGACTTAACTTCATGTCTTCTCGATAATAAGGAAAATGTTCCCCCAGACCAAGAGGCGAAGTTGCTGGGCAGAGACAAAACGCTATATCCTTCATTCCATGCCAGCTATAGATCACCCCTTAAATATTTGTTTTCTGAATCACCTTTGTTAGACGAATCGCTCAATGCGAATGAGGAGCCACTTGAACCAAGGAGTGCGGGGCAAGCGGCCGATCATGATCTTATATTAAAACTGCTGCCACCAGAAGAGGGCCGACGAGATCATTGCCACCTCCAAGGAATTGAACCCAGAACACCAATAAAGCAAAATACTGAGGAAAAAGCAAAGAAAGTGGAAACGGCTGGCGTGCCACCGGGCCCACCGACTAACCTAGTCGATATGTCGGATCTGGACACTGATGCAAAAGATGCCGCACCGCTACAACCACCCGAAAGAACGAATCGCCGACCCGATCACTCTATAGTAAAGGGAGAAACCGATCTACCGAAGCTGCGCCCAGTGCAGAAGCGAATGCTGGCAAAGACATCGACGAAGCAACACAACGGCTCCCCGACGACATTCCTCGGTCGGCGGAACACCAAAGATCTCGACCGACGACATTCCTTGCTTGGAAGAGATCATACGCTGTTTGACACTATGCGTAACGGTGACGACAGTGGTGACGGCGGCGACGGCGACAACATTGACAACGCTTCCCCGACGACATTCCTCGGTCGGCAGAGATCATACACGTGTTCATCACCAACCTGAGTCGAGTACAAATGTAAGGACATGCATAAAAGAAGATGACAGTTCCAAGGATTCCTTAAGTCGTGGATCGGAGGACAGCGGCCGCCAGATGATCATTGCAAATCAAACGCTAGGTGATTTGTTGGAGAAAAATTCACTGGAAACCGCTGTTGATGCAAAACGAAAGCAGGATGACGAACTTTCTACAACGATAGTTCAAACCAACGTGCCTTTGACAGCTGCTCCAATACAACAACCGACCACGATTAAGGAACTCATCGCCGCTTAGTTCGCGGCACAGGCCACCATCTCTAGCGCTTTCCTCAACATACAGGAAAAGGGACAACCAAGTCCGACAGCAATCGAGGCAACCAAACATGCACTCCGCGCCGAATGGGAAGCCTTCTCCAAGCGGCACTACGACATCTTCGTCACGGCGACAACGGACCATCTACAACACGCATACCTCGCGGAGGATTGTTTCGGCGAAACCGAAGAAATATACCTGGAGGAACAGACGAAGCTGCTCAAGTCAGCCTCTCCAACCATGGTCAACAGCACCAATCGCCTTCACCCTAGCGAGCTGCCCCCAGTGCAGCTGCCAATGGCCGACATCAAGCCATCAGAAACGGAACCGCACCCCAGAACAGTGGATAAGAGTGAGCAGGCCGCCGACCAGAGTGCCGCCTGCCCAAAGCCCAACCTATTCAAGGTCCCGATGATCGACCAGCCGAAGCCCCCACAGAAGACGATGCCGCGCACGCATTGTGAGGCACAACATGACATGGCCGTTCCTCGTGGGTTGCGAACTTACAACTCCGACCCAGAGGAACTGGCTACCTTCACACGGACTCCAGAGAAAGGAGTGGGCACGGCGCACTTAGGATCCGTGGCAGAACCAACGCCAATGCCTCCCACAAAACCGCCTTCGACTGTTCCAGCAACAGTAGCTGGCCCGATGACTAGCCAGCCCCGTGTCCCGATGCACGAAACATCGCCGGCACCCGTAATGCAACAGCGCCCTTGCACATTCTGCAGGGCCGCACACACGATCTACGCTTGCGAGGGCTTCCGATCATTCACACCCGGCCGTCGGAAGTCCTTCGCACACGAACGGAAATTATGCGTCAATTGTTTGTGTCACCACCGCCTATGCGACTGCCACTCCAGCAAGACGTGCCGTCGATGCCAGCGGAGGCATCACACCCTGCTGCATGTCCGGTCTACCGCCATCGACGGGACAACATCACCGCCGCAACGAGCCAAAGAATCCGCTCCCCGGATCGACCGTCATGAAGGGGCCTGCGCACACACCATCAGCAGCCCTTCACAGCATTCCGCGTTGCTGCCAACAGCCAGACTCATCGTGGCGTCGGAGACCGAACAGAGGATTGAAGTCCGTGCTCTGCTGGACCCCTACTCCAGCGGCACCTTCATTTCAACGTCACTAGCCCGAAGGTTGCACCTCCGACGTCAAGTATCACCCGTCCCCACCTACGGTGTCGGGGACACTCGTGGCCTTGCCACAAGGGCTCAAACTGCCATCAACATCACTCCTCGCCTCCACGGCTCGAGCCAATAACACTAAGGCCCTTCATCCTGTCAGAGCTCTCAGAGTATACACCACCACCACAATCAACGACAAGGGATCTCTCGTTCGTGGCGGATCTGGAACTTGCAGATCCGAACATCGCCTCCGCCGAGAAGGTGGACATCATACTTGGTTCAGACATATACCCCAACATCATCGTCGAAGGTCTCAGGAAGGTCCAACGTTCCGGCTTCGTCGCGCAGGCCACTGAACTGGGATGGGTGCTAACAGGCGCAGCACCCACCATATCATCAAGCCTAAAGGTGGCAAGGCCTGTCACCAGCCATCATATGGCCATTCCTCGTGGGTTGCGAATTTACAACTCCGACCCAGAGGAACTGGCCGACCCTACGACTGATGATCGCAGCTCCCATCAGAAGACCAAAAGGAGGTCTCGCCGGCTTCGGCCCCAGGGGCCACCTACGAGGCCCATGCAACTACCAGCCACCGATCACTCGCGCGACCCAACTACAAGACATACCCCCCGCCCGCTGAACCATTGCAGGGGCAAGAGGCAATCGAGGAACCAGGAGCTTACCTACTCAAACACTTCAAGGCATCCCACCACACCCAGGACACCACGTGGTCAAGCACCTGCCCGAGTCCAAAACTACCCAGGCCAACCGCTGCCACGTGCAGCCACCAAAACAGGACCAGGAGCGCGCAATGCCCCGCTGGGCGGGCGGTGCTCCCCAGCAACCAGCGGTCTCCCGAACCCCAACATGAAAGCACGCCTCTCAGGGCATGAACAGAGGCTGCATCCCAACGACTCCGGACGGCACTTGGCCCGTGACTGCCATTCCGCTAAGCCACGCGGACAATGCCAGGGACGACATCGCACCACACTCCACGCGACAGCCTCACACGCCAGCGGCCGCATCCCGCCGGTTACTAACTTCGGACGGGCGCCAACGGGCGCATCACCTTGCACCACCACTGGCCTCGACATAGCGAGACCCATCACCAGTCATCACGTGGTCATTGATCGTGGGTTGCGACCTTACAACTCTAACCCAGATCAACTGGCCGGTCCCGCGACCACAAAAGACAACGGACATCAGCCATGGGAAAGAGGTTCCTGCCGGCATCAATCATACGGGCCATCCCAGACCCTCAAGCCTCCAGCGCTCCTCAGGGCGGGCGGCCCCCTCTCAACCGATCATCCATGTGAAAGTGGACAGCCGACCAAGACCAACCGCCACCAGCAGACCGCACACTCCCGGCCCCTAGCTACCGTCCCCTGGAACAAAATGATTCGCCAATGATTGGCGAAGGCGGGCGGAATGTTGCGGATTGGCAATTAAATGTGCTGGAATGTACTGGAGAAATCTAGTACATTCGCAGTGTATACCAGTTGCGCAGCAGCTGGCACCAACTGGCCGATTGTCACCATCGATGACGTCATAGCCTCCCTATTTGAATTGGCAGTTATGCCCAATGAGTCAGTCTGCACTCAACCTTCATCAAGTGGACACCATCGGTTCTCGTCCGATCAACATACATTAAATAATAAAGGTCAATCTCAAGGAAAAAAGACTTCATCTTTTCGGGCAGTGATTCCATCGTTTCACTTCATCCTCTTGGGCCTTGATTCCATCGTTTGACTTCATCTTCTTATGTGCTGATTCTATCGTGTACTTTCATTTTCCTGGGCGCTAATTCTACCGTTCGAGTTCATCCTTTTGGACGCTGATTCCATCGTTTGACTTCACTCTTGAAACGCGTTTCTCCTGGACGCGACCACACTATCGGCAGCCTCTATTACAACATAGGAAAAACATTTTTAAAATGGGTTTTTGCATTTAACCCGAAAAAATCGAACTAAGCAATCAACTTCTCGTCAATTTGTTATACCTCGCTACACAACCTCTCTAAAACATCCTCACAACTAACACAGTTCAATTCACAAACAATTAACTGCCGCCTTTTTCCCACAGACAATTAATATTTATATCGTATACGTTTCGATATTTATTCATTCATACCCACCTACCAAAGCAAAACGCTTATCGTATATCATTGCAATCAAACAATTGACCCACTTCCCAAGGCCACTCGCTAAATGCATTCTGTTGCACATTCAAAAACCAAGCGAGCACCTGCTCGCTGACCTACACGGTTTCATATTTCGAATGCATTTTTTGCTTCATGCCCGAAAACAAGTGTCATACAAGTTATATGACACGGTCGGTGGCTTCAAAGGCTATTAGCGACGACTTACTTGAGTGTCGATCAAAATGCTGAGATCTGCGAAAGGACAGACACAGCAACGAAACGCAAATTTATTGAACGATACGATTTGAACGTGGAGCAATGTACTATAATTGGTTTGGTCATTACCTCTACAATTTGACTGAATGTTTAAGCCGATGCCGTTGCACCGTGGCCAAGGCAAAATAAGCATTAATGATAATTTAGAAATGCGAATGACTCGTGCCAGGCAATTAGCCTCAAAATGGGACATACGTTCTGGATCAAAGTCAAGGCTGAGGTAAACGCATTGTCTGCACTTCCTCACCAATAATTCAGGTATAAAAGAGTGGTTGCAAATGGACAGAAGGCAGAAGTAATCAATCAAGCAAAAGGTTGCAGCCCTGCAACGGAACAGCGGGCCTTTTGTTTTGATTAGATTAGAGTAGGTGAATAAAAGTGATACCTGTAACATATTGCAGAAAAGTTGTTCAAATAAAAGTAAACCAAGAAACAAGTGGTTTTAGTTTTCTTCTCGAATGGAAAATCAACTTACTTGCCATTGTAAGTGCCGAAGCTAATAACGTACTTACCAGGAAACCTACCAGAGCCAACAGGTAACTACTTATTGTTATTCCCCAAAAGATACCTTCAGGGGAACGAACTTCAAAAGGAAAGCTACTCAAATAAAACTAGACTAGATAACGAATACCTAGTTTCCCTTGACTGGAAACGTGAGCGAGCGGGTAAATATTGTGACGCATATGACAATCAGTACTAGAGTATTCGAGAAAGTCCGAAACAAACTACTAGAATATTGTGACGCATATGACAATCAGTACTAGAATATTCGAGAAAGTCCGAAACTGGAGACTAGGAACAGTAGAACATTCAAGGCTATGGAACGGACGGAAACGAAACGCCGAATCAGAATGAGGAAACGGTATAAATACGTCACACACAGATCATGGAGACAAGTTATGAGTAAGAAGTAGAAAGTAAGAAGTAAGCAGTAAGCAGTGAAGCAAGCGATAACTAAGGAAGCGATAAGTCAAGAAATCGTTATCTATACGATAAAAGTAACGGTTGTTAGTAACGGACTAATAAAGTGTTATATTAATTCAAAATCGATTTAACGGCTCTTATTTATTAAAAATAGTTAATCTAGCGAACCCTAAGCTCGCTACAATATTGTAGGAAGTACTGGAAAAGTGGAGACTACGAACAGTAGAACATTTAAGGCTATGGAACGGACGGAAACGAAACGCCGAATCAGAATGAGGAAACGGTATAAATACGTCGCACACCGATCATGGAGACAAGTTACAAGAAAAGAGTAAGAAGTAGAAAGCGAAGCAAGCGATAAGTGTGGTAGTAAGAAGTAATAAGTGAGAAGTAAGCAGAGTAAGCAAGTGTTAGTTGAAGTGGTACGCGTTTTGTTGGCCGCCGATGGACCGTCACAACGAACAATGGCTGTCGCACAGGAGAGAGAGCAGCGCGGTCAATATAGAAAAGCACGTCACCAATTGAACTGGAACCAATCAAATTACAACACCTTGTTCTCTATTGTAAATGTCAAGTTGTTCTTTATTGCTTAAGGAACGCTATTATGCACAATGAATGGTATTTTGTGGGTGGCAACGACTGGGAGTAGCTTACTGTTCCGGTTGACGGTGTGAGCGCCGCGAAGGTTGATTGCAGACTGACTCATTGGGCATAACTGCCAATTCAAAGAGGGACGCTATGACCTCATCGATGGTGACAATCGGCCAGATGGTGCCAGCTGCTGCGTAACTGGTATACACTGCGAATGTACTAGATTTCTCCAGTACATTCCAGCACATTCAATTGCTAATTCGCAACATTCCGCCCGCCTTCGCCAATCATTGGCGAATCATTATTTTCGAGGGGACGGTGGCTGGGGGCCGGGAGTGTGCGGTTGGTCTTGGTCGTTGAGTCTATGGTGGTCGGATTTTGCTATCCACTTTCACATGGATGGTCGGTTGGGACGGGACCGCTCGCCCCGAGGAGCGCTGAAGGCCTGGCGGTCTGAGATGGCCTGTAGAGTAGATGGCGACAGGCTGATCCTTTCCACTGAAGACGTCCGGTGACTTTTGTGGTCACGGGACCGGCCAATTGATCTGGGTCGGATTTGTAAGTTCGCAACCCACGATCAATGCCCACGTGATGACTGGTGATGGGTCTCGCTATGTCGAGGCCAGTGGTGGTGGAAGGAGATGCGCCCGTTGGCGCCCGTCCGAAGTTAGTAGCCGGCGGGATGCGGCCGCTGGCGTGTGAGGCTGTCGCGTGGAGTGTGGTGCGATGTCATCCCTGGCCCTGTCCGCGTGGCTTGGCGGAATGGCAGTCACGGGCCAAGTGCCGTCCGGAGTCGTTGGGGTGCAACCTCTGTTGATGCCCTCAGAGGCGTGCTTTCTTGTTGGAGTTCGAGAGACCGCTGGCTGCTGGGGAGCACCGCCCGCCAAGCGGGGCATTGCGCGCTCCTGGTCCTGTTTTGTTGGCTGCACGTGGCAGCGGTTGGCCTGGGTAGTTTTGGACCCGGGCAGGAGCTTGACGACGTGGTGTCCTGGGTGTGGTGGGATGCCTTGAAGTGTTCGAGTGGGTAAGCTCCTGGTTCCTCGATTGCCTCTTGCCCCTGCAATGGTTCAGCGGTCGGGGGTATGTCTTGTAGTTGGGTCGCGCAAGTGATCAGTGGCTGGTAGTTGCATGGGCCTCGTAGGTGGCCCCTAGGGCCGACGCCGGCGAGACCTCCTTTTGGTCTTCTGATGGGAGCTGCCATCATCAGTTGTAGGGTCGGCCAGTTCCTCTGGGTCGGAGTTGTAAATTCGCAACCCACGAGGAATGGCCATATGATGGCTGGTGACAGGCCTTGCCACCTTTAGGCTGGATGGTATGGTGGGTGCTGCGCCTGTTAGCACCCATCCCACTTCAGTGCGTGGGCCCTTCCTTAGACCCTCCAGGATGAGAGTGGGGTACATGTCTCCCCCAATGATCATGTCCAACTTATCGGCGGAGGCGATGTTTGGATCTGCAAGTTCCAGATCCGCCACGAACGAGAGATCCCTCGTCGTTGGTTGTGGTGGTGGCTCATACGCTGATAGCCCTGACAGGATGAAGGGCCTCGGTGTCCATTGTTTGAAGCCGTGGAGGCGAGGAGTGATGCTGATAGTAGCGTGTGTTTTGGTGGCAAGGCCACGAGTGCCACCAACGGCGTAGGTGGGGGCGGATGCTATTTGGCGTCGGAGGTGCAACCTTCGGGCTAGTGATGACGTAATGAAAGTGCCGCTGGAGCAGGGGTCCAGCAGAGCACGGACTTCAATCCTTCGTTCGTTCTCCGACGTCACGATGACTTTTGCTATTGGTAGCAACGCGGAATGCTGTGAAGGGGTGCTAATTGTATGCGCGCAGGCCCCTTCATGACGGTCGATGTGGGGAGCGGCTCCTTTGGCTCGTTGCAGCGGTGATGTTGTCCCGTCGATGGCGGTAGCATGCAGCAGAGTGTGATGTCTCCGCCGGCATCGACGGCACGTCTTGCTGGAATGGCAATCGCGTAGGCGGTGGCGACCCAAACAGTTGGTGCATAGGTTTCTTTTGTGCGTGAAGGACTTCCGACGGCCAGGTGTGAGTGATCGGAAGCGCTCGCAAGCGTAGGTAGGGTGTGAGGCCCCGCAGAATGTGCATGGAGCCTGTTGCCTTAGGGGTTCCGGCGGTAGTCCGTGTATCGGGACACGGGTCTGGTGGAACATTGGGCCGGCGGCATTCTGGTCTGTTTCTTGGTCGGGACTCACTGGTCTGGGGTGCGGTTCCCTTTCCGCTGGCTTGGTGGCGACCATTGGCAGCTGCACTGGGGGCAGCTCGCTAGGGTGGCGGCGATTGGCGCTGTTGGCCATGGTTGGGGAGGCTGAATCGAGAGCGTGCTGGGCCTCGAGGAGCTTCGTCTGGTCATCGAGGTATATTTCTTCGCTCTCGCCGATGAAGTCCTCCGCGAAGTACTGATGCTGTTGGTACTCAGGGGGTGCCATGTAAATGATTTGGTTATGCCGCCTGCGGATGGCTTGCCATTCGGTGTGGAGGTCTCGTTTTGTGGTTTCTATGCTGGTAGTCATTAGTTGTCCCTTTTCCTGCATGTTGAGGAAGGTGCGAGCGATGGTAGTCTGTGCCGCGAACTGAGCGGCGATGAGTTCCTCAATCGTGATTTGTTCATTGATAGGTTGGTTGGGTTCATTGCCCTTCTGGGGTGGTTCCGCAATTGTTGTCGTCACGGCTTCGGTGTCCCTATGGGGGGAATTTTCCGGGTGCATCATCCGTGATGACGATCCGGGTGGGGGGCCGGGCGACATGCGCATGTCAGGTGTTGGTGGAGTTTCCGGGCGCCGTAGAGGTGGCCGGAACATCATTGGCGGCGAAAGACTTGCTGGCAGGGGAGATGGCCGGTGCACCAGTCCGAGGAGCATCGTTACCAGGTTTCGGCGCCGAATCACTTTCCCCGTCACCGGTTTCACTCGATGTATCACTTTTTTCCTGCTTGTCAATCTCACTGTGGTTAGGCTTAGGGTCCTGTTCCTTTCCCCGCTTCCTTTGAGCACTCTCTGTTCCCTTCAGGGATTTACCAGCATTTTGTCCGGATATTGCCAGCATTCGCTGCTGCACTGGCCGCAGCTTCGGTAGATCGCCTTCTACCTTTGCCTGTGGTTTCCTTTCACATATTTTTGTTGCCAAGTTCTTTTGACTCAAGCCTTTCCCTTGACGCCCCTGTTGAATGACTTCTAAAGGTATTTTTTCATGTTTAAGTTCGCCAGTTTCCCTGTCCAATTTAGCCGTGTTTTTAGTGTGGATGTGCTGCTTATTAGTACCGGCACCAAATTTCTGTTGAGTATGCGGTTGAACGCCCTGACGACGTACCTGATTAATAGCACTTTTTGTTTTGAGGGCAGGTGATTTCGGAGCCCGTTTACGTAAAACCGTAACTGTGTCCCAGTCAGACATCTTGTGTTTGTTTCACAGACGATTGGATTGAAAATTAAATTGGTACTTCAGCAAATGTTGCTGCTTGCTTGATTATGAATAACCGATACGAAACGTTTAGTAATACCTTCAGATCCTACAGATATTATGATTTCATGAATGTTGCAGCTTCAGTTCCTTGATTTGTGTCGAGGTGACTGGCAGTTGTTGATCTAGTTGCAGTGTCTACAACTGATGGTGCACTATCTGTAGTGTGTTGTGGTTTTGGCGCTCTTTTGGCGGCGATGATGTACAATTTTCAATGCTCGTTCTATTTTCAGGTGACGTAACCTTTCCTTTCAGTTTTGTGTGGATAGATACATCTGTATGTACTTTATTTAAGGGATGATATTAAAGTGGTCGCACTTTAAGGGCACTTCGAAGTTTTAATGATCTTCTGACGTGTGTACCTGTCACGGGTATGTTGTGCCGCGAACTGGGCGGCGATGGTGTAGATCCAAATAGGCACTGGATCCGGCTCGAAGGACCAGAAAATGTTAGTTGAAGAGGTACGCGTTTCATTGGCCGCCGATGGACGGTCACAATGAACAATGGCTGTCGCACAGGAGAGAGAGCAGAGCGGTCAATGTAGAAAAGCACGTCACCAATTGAACTGGAACCAAATAACACGTTGTTCTCTATTGTAATGTCAAGTTGTTCTTTATTGCTTAAGGAACGCTATTATGCACAATGAATGGTATTTTGCGGATGGCAACGACTGGGAGTAGCTTACTGTTCCGGTTGACGGTGTGAGCGCCGCGAAGGTTGATTGCAGACTGACTCATTGGGCATAACTGCCAATTCAAAAAGGGACGCTATGACCTCATCGATGGTGACAATCGGCCAGATGGTGCCAGCTGCTGCGTAACTGGTATACACTGCGAATGTACTAGATTTCTCCAGTACATTCCGGCACCATCAATTGCCAATCCGCAACAGCAAGCGATAAGCAAGGAAGCGATAAGTCAAGGAACCGTTGTGTACGGTAAAAGTAACGGCTGTGATTAACGGACTAATAAAGTGTTATCTTAATTTAAAATCGATTTAACGGCTCTTATTTATTTTAAATAATTAAACCAGCGAACCCTAAGCTCGCTACAATGTATTAAATTAATAACCTCGGAGGAGTATCCCCCAGAGCTAACTAACTTCATATCACGATAACTAAATATTAAATGTTGTACAACAAATTTCTTGAACTATTAAATGACAATTTTCTTTAATTATGGATTTGTTTAGTCATAACTAACATCGGTAGGGCGACCAAAGAAAACTCCAAATCGAAATTTTTTAAAACAATTCTGATGCCTTCATTCTTTTTACGAGCTTCGGCATCTTTCTTGATTTCACGGAAATAAAATGATAAAATATGCTGTCCGCTCCGTATTATAGCTCACCCTAATATAAATTGCTTCTAAACTATCCTTAATGTGATAGTACTAAATTCCAAAGAAAATGTAATCATATTACTGAAAGAAATCCTACGAAACAAAACTATTTCTTGTCAACCCGACGTACACGTAAATGCACTATTATATCAAAATGTTGTACTGATATGATCGGAGCCTTAAGCTGGTATGTCAATAGTTGTGACATATTATTTTGACACTTCGTGTTATGCAGACGCACAAGCATTTCACAGAAAGCACCGCATACTTGCAACTGGTATATTAGTGTTTGCAACTGAGAATATTTGTGATATTGGTAAAGTGTTAATAAGGAAAAATAAGTTTCATGTATTCGGGTAACAATTCTAGTGGCGATGATGCTAACAATTATAATCAATTTGCATGGCAAATTGCCTCGCAAATGTGTAACGCGAACAGTAACAATTCTATTGATTGGGCATCCTTAGCTCAGCAATGGATACAAATGAAGGATTCTGAAACGTCTGACGACGTGCCCCCGCCTCCGGTAATTGGTCGTATTTCTAAACCTGCTACATCGTCTTCCAATCATGATTTCGAAGAAAAAGGCGAAGCAGACATGGAGGTCGAAAGAGAAGAAGATTTACTATTACACCCTGCAAACCGGACTGCAACCCCAGGGATATTCAATACCTTTCAACCAAACCGCTGGTTTGCGCCTACACAAACTATAGGACAATTTTGTAAGTTCTGTAATACCACATAGATTTCATATATTTTCATTGAAATAATGTACAATTCTTTAGATATAGGGTATTGTTATTGTTATTATTACAATGTTACACCATAATTATCATCCAAATAGCCGAGGGTAGAATTGTAGCTCTCCTGACCAAAAACTCAGTGTAATAATTATTTCAAGAATGAGGGTGCCTGCGGTGAAAGAACTTTTTTTAGTTGGAAAATTAGTGAAAACTGAGAAAAGCACAAGGGATGCAGTTCGCACTGTCCTCCTATTAGAAGACTAGGTTTACATATCAGTTAACAATGAGTGCTAGGAAAACATAGTTTTCGAGGTTAGTGTTTATATTATTGGAGTGTGAAATTACCATCTCAAGTTTCATAAAAATATATATTTATTTTTATTCTGGACCCCCTGATTCAAATGCTATAACAGCTGGGATATTCTGGATCATAGGATCCAAATGCCATAACGTTTTAGACGTTTTTTTCCATGTAAAGTTCACTGTCATTCACATTAATATTAGTGGGGGAAAACATCTCTATTTATTGTTTTAATGACATCCTTCATTTATTAATTTAATTTATGTGATACATACTTCTATTTTACATTCAACTAAATTTTAACCAAAAAATTTAGTCTTGAATTAGGTTATATTTCTCTTACCATAAAGAATGTGGGAAATCTATATGGGTCTCAAGGAGGCTCTATCCAAATTCCGCCTTTGTGGTAATAAACACTAAGCGGATGATTATGTCGTAATACCACTATGAAAGTGTTAAATAAAGTGAGTTTTTGCGATTTGTTTATTAATGGAAGAAAAACTCAAGGAAAGTGGGGATTTAGTCCAGACTTGACGCCATAGTAGAAGTAAAGCGGTTTTTGTGATTTTTTCATTGGTAGAAAATATTACAGGATAATAATACTAAAGAATGTTATCAAGCATGATTTTTAAGTGTTCAAAGAAGTTTTCATATTAAAAATAATACAAACTGGTTGTGCTGGAGGCAATCCCATAATTTAATTTTTCTGTTGTACGCAGAGTAGGTGGTCCAAAATTAAACCTGAAATAAGAAACGAGTTCTTATGTCTCAATTCACATGAGTATACCTACCGAAATACGTAGGGGATTTTGAAAATATTAATTCTTCAATTATTGGCGAGTAATTGGGACAGAGTTTAATTTTTTACCACAAAAATAACCAAATTTCAACCAACTCATCTCCGTGGAATTGGGTCCAAAACACTGTCAACGTTCAAGTGGTAACGGCTTTTTGTAATATCAGAGCACTCGGTTTCACTAATACGAATGTGAACGCACGAGTTACTTAAGTGTTCACGCGGAATATAAAAACAAATTATTTTTCTTTTTTCCGAGTTATAGTCGGTTTTTTTATTGTATTTATAACTATGCCGCTAGAACAATAGTTGCCGTAACACTATGTGTGACCTACTGACTGTTCGGTGTCTCGTCTTAAGCTATTTATCATCAACATCCTCATCATCGGCCTTACAACCGGGATCCGGTTTTGGCCTTGTGGGGGTTCTTTTTAGCTTACCTGAAGAACTGAGTGCGCACCCCCTTCACCAGTCCCAGCGGCAACAATTCGCTATACTAACGTATGTACGAAAGACACCGACTCCGGACTCGGGTCGCCTCTTCCCCATCTCCTCGCACTTCGTTGTACGATGTCAGCGAGCCCCAATAGGTCCTGTCTCCTGACACTTCGTTGTACGATGTCAGCGAGCCCCTATTGGGATTTGAACTATTAGATAGGTACAACCTGTTGGCAGATACCGCCAACAACAGGTTAATACCCACAGCGCCTTTATCTGCCTCTTCCCGCTTCGTCACTGCGGACGCGAGCAGATTACCGACAGGTTCCGCCCTATCGGACGATAAACCTGTTGGTCCTAGCGACTCACAACAGGTCAGTGGACCACGCCACACACCCCTTGCCCCAGCGGCATTAACGCGATAACAACCGAGTCCACTCCTAGTATTGACCCAGGCCCATACCATGACCCAGGAACTCGTCACGCGAAGTTCCCCTAACTTAACCACAGCACCCCCCGAAGTACGCAGGGCCACCTTGAATTCCAAGCGTTCAGCTCTCCTTCCAGCGCCGCACCAACCAACCCACCCCCCCTACTTATTTCGCGACTACGTCGCGGGGGCGGCGGGGGGGTGATGTGCGGGTTATTTTTAGCTTAGCTGAAGAACCCCTCGCAACTACAACCCAACTTCCATAGTTGCAATCGCATTAGCGCCCGTAAATGCTTCGCGCATCAAGTTTATCTAATGTATTTATCTGAAAGCTCCTGGAAGAGAATTCTTACCTTCATGCATTAATTCGCATTCAAAATTCCCTACAAGAATTCTGTCCAAACTTGTCGGATCATAAATCCAAAGCGCAATTCGGCACCTTCGGTTGCCAGGCAAATCCCAATCTCACCATGTCCATTTTCCCTAGATGAATTCCTGAAAACGAAACAATTTGGTTCACATATAATGTAACCACCATAACCAGGGATAATAAACATTGCGTCACCTATTCCCAGCCTTACCATGTGTACAATAAATTCCTTTACATACACATTGGCTGGCGACCTTTACCCAAGGGAGAAAAGCAAATATACGCATCCTGCGTCTTAAGGCATAAACCAAATCCTATAGCAAATGCAAATGGGAATTGTGTACTTACCCTGGGCAGTGATGCCATAAATACCAATCATCAGTGAATACGGTAAAACCAATTAGCACCATGTCCACGATTCATTGCGGTCTATCAATATAGCTGCAATGCCCATCATATACAATGATCTACACGATATTCTTGTCTTCCAATACTTCTGGGTCCGCTTCTCATGACCTCGCGGCATGAGCAACCAGAAATCCATTAACACCCAATGAGACACGGCTTGTTTACTTAGCCGACCTCACAGCTCAGTGATGCCCATTATTCCTTTTGATTTTTCAGCTTGTTCTCATGGCCTTGTCCCATGAAAAACCAATGTGCACACATACATGCGTACCACTATGATCCGTTCCGGTTACCTACCCCCAAAGAGAGACTTCACGTTTCTCTTGGGATAGGAAATGCATCCCTAAATTAAGAGAGCCAGTACCACTGGCCGAATTTCCCTTGCCAGCGAATTGATATCGCTGAGTCGCTTTACACCCATCGACCGGGCAAGTCGTTGCCACTCCCGCTCCCCGGTGCGCACAGAGACGCGAATATACCCCGTCGAGTCGAGTAAGCGCGCGATTAATACAAAAGTAATTCTTTCTTGTGCCTCAAGTATAATCACCACAAGTAGTGTACACTGTCTTATATTTTTACGCATCCGTGTCATCGTCGGTGAAAGTAGAATCTGTTTTCCGTAAGCTAATTAAATACCGTAAGATCAGTTTTAGGCTCCTCGGTAGTATAGTGGTTAGTATACCCGTCTGTCACGCGGGAGATCGGGGTTCGATTCCCCGTCGGGGAGTCTCTGGCGCAAGACTAATGACCTTGCCCGGAAAAAAACAAATCATGGGAAACTTAATTTAATTTGCTAAATAAGGCCAAGACCGGTTCCCGGTTGTGGTGCCGATGATGATGAAGATCAGTTTTAAATAAAAAAAACCTCATACGCGGCTTCCCATTTACGGTTTAGAATTCCATCTTCCACCAGCAAGGAATTCCATTGTGCCCAATATGCTTTAAATGTTCCACTCTTGTCGGAAATATCGTTCCAAGTTGGCCCCTCGTTCTTTTCTTTGTGTTCCAGGATTAGCGACATATCTTCATCCTGAAGTTGAGCTGCGCGTATAGCATCACTCGTCCACCCATCTAGTACTTCTACTTGTACATTTCGAAGGTCGTACGCCTCTTGTTTTAAACGATCAATTTCTACTTCCGAATCCTGAAGGCGAAGCTTTAGGGTCAAAATTTCAGCTTGCCTCTCTGCTAGATCAGTTGATAAGCGATTGTTCTCCTTAATGTCCTTTTCTCGGCTGGTCTTAATAGCAATTATCTGTTGATGCAAGGATTTACATTCGGTCGTGGTGCTGTCCAAGTCTGAATCACGCTGAAGGCTTCTCTTGTGATTAGCGCATGAACAACAATTCTCATTTGATGTTTCATACAGTCAACAAAGATGTGGCCGACTTCGCCGCATGTCCAACGCTTCATATCATATCAGGTTGTCCGTTGTACATACCCGATTCTTTGGCAGGAACATTCCTGAATGGACGTTTCTCGGACTCTATATGTACTCCTGGTAGCCAGTTTAGCAGATTCATATGCCAGCGCGAACGCGCCAGTATTTCATTAGCCGTCTTCTTTCCCGCCAACTGAACTGCTTGTTGCAAGTCTCGATCTTGGAGTGCATTTATGAGTGCATCCATTGCTACCTCGTTCAGAAATTCCTTAGTCATATTTGAATAAGACAAGTTTGCCAATCGCTCAATGTCTGCCTGCAACTGTTGAAAATTTTCTCCAGGTTTCTGCGTTCTGCTCCACAGTTGCATGCGGTAGACCTGCTGCATGTGGTTGTCTCCATACCTAGCTTCAAGGCCGTCTCTTACCGCTTGGAAATCTGTTTGTTTCTCTGCTGGTATGGTTTGTAGCAATTCTGCAGCCGCCCCGCGGAGTGACAAGATTAGTGATGTTGACTTTTGCTCATCCGACCACTTATTATAATTGGCCGCGGCGTCAAACTGACGTATAAATACGGAGAAGTGTCCCGTTCCATCGAAGATTGGCGGTTGCATCCTTGTATCTTTGTAGTCATGTTGATTGCTAGGCGATGTCTTATTTCTCTCTCAACACACTCAAGTGTCTTTTCGGTTCGCATTATTTCATCGGTGACTTTTAGATCCAGATTTTCTACTTTGTTTCGAATTTCTTCCTTAAAGTGTTGAATATTACATTTGATCCACTGCGTTTGGGCATCCAATTTTGCATTCAGATCTGCAGCTTGTGCGTCGAATTTTGTCATCATCATCCGGAACATCTCTGAAATGTCCAACTGTGGCGAACTCTTCTCCGTTACATTGCCACCATCTTGAATCGCTGTTTCTTCTCCATCCGGACAGTCTGGCCCAATCGTAAAAACATATGTGTCGACATCAATACGCTCTTCCTCCATTGCTGCTTGCAGTCGCTGTCGAAGAATTTGCTTCTGTCCTCTGCTATCCAGATTCCGGTTCTGAAGTGCCTTCTTCACCTCAGGAACGCGAAGATCCTCCAAATGTCGATCTGACATCGTCACAACACACTTTCACAGACTTATTTACTTCACCAATAATTAATCCCACTTCTAAGACCCCAATTGTAGCGAGCTCAGGGTTCGCTGGATTAATTATTTTTAATAAATAAGAGCCGTTAAATTGATTCTCTTTGCAAACACTTTATTAGTCTGTTAATAACAACCGTTACTTTTACCGTACACTTAACGATTTCTTGACTCATCGCTTACTTACTTATCGCTTGCTACTCGGCTTGCCTCCTCCTTGATCTGCGTGCGACGTATTTATACCGTTTCCTCATTCTGATTCGGCGTTTCGTTTCCGTCCGTTCCGTAGCCTCGAATTTTCTACTGCTCATAGTCTCCAGTTTTCCAGTATTTTCTAGAACAGTCTAGTACTTTGTTTTGGACTTTCTAGAATATCCTAGTACTGACTGTCATGTGCGTCACAGTATCTATATGAGTTGGTTTTGCGGTGTAAGCCAGTGATTAACCGGAAACATTTTCGTTCAAAAACTCGTAATTGGTGTGATACTCGTGAGATGTGGTACCATAATGGGCAGGCGTCTGTAAGAGTGGGTCTGATTATCTGTTTGTAGGTGAGCTGTTGAACCTTGAGAGAGAGGCCTTTAGGTTTCCACAAGTCTGCAGAGGTTAAGCTGTGTTGAGGCTTTATGAAGGGAATTTTTGATGTGCTTATAGAATGACCAGTCGTTGGAAAGGGTTACTCCCAAATATTTTTAGAGTCTTGGAAGGTTTTATGAGGGTGTTATTAAGCTTGCGTTTAATTTTGTTGTGGTAACGTTTAGTGTTGTTTGTGGAGGGAGCGTTTTTTCCCTTAAACACTGTTAGCGGGGTTTTGGTTGGGTTGAGGCGAATTTCCCGTTTGTTAAAATATGCTGAGATCTGCGGGAGGAAGTTGTTAACACGGTTTCTTGCCGCTTTGGCAAATCTACTGCTAGAGTAAATTAAAGTATCGTCAGCATAATTTAGCATTACAACACTAGGTGGAGGTTGGGGAATGTCGGATGTGTATAGAAGATATAAAAGAGGTCCGAGAATGGATCCTTGGGGAACTCCCGCGGTTATGTTGCGAGTTTGTGAGAGGGAAGAGTTTATTCTGACCATGCATTTCCTACCAGAAAGATAAGATGCTAGGAGTTTTGTGATGGAATTCAGATCAAATAAGCAGTGCAGCTTATAAAGAAGTCCTGAGATCCAGACACAATCAAATGCTTTGGAAATATCGAGAGATATGCATACGGTAGGCCATTGGTATTCCAGACCAGTTGTGACATCGTGTGTAAGTTTTAGTAACGCATGGCAAGTGGAGTGTCGCTCACGAAAGCCAAACTGAGAATTAGGGATGAGAGCGTTATCATTGGCAAACGAGAGAAGGTTTTGGTAGATCTTACATTCTAGTATTTTGCTTAGGGTGTTTAATAAAGATTGGCGCAAGACTAATAGCCTTGCCCGTAAAAATAAATTATTATCGAAAATTTAACAAACCTCGAGATTTGCTAAATAAGGCCAAGACCGGATCCCGGTTGTAGTGCCGATGATGATGTTTAATAAAGATATCGGACGATAGTTGGAGGTGTTATCGGAACTGACGGACCTTTTAACAGGGATTACTACCGCAATTTTCCAGTTCTCTGGAAAATGTGAAGCATTTATGATATGGTTAAGAAGGACGAGAATGGGAAGTAGATTTTGCGGGTGAAGTCTTTTAAATAGAAGGTGTGGTATTCCATCTAGACCGGTCGATTTTTTGTTGGGTCGTGATTTTATAAACTTGATTAATTCATCTGTGGTCAGAAATGTGGTGGTGTCTGAAGGATGTGACGGCTTGTTTGTGTCGTTAAATTCTCTTATGAAAGGAGTACAAGATGCGGGTAATCTGTGTGAGATATATTCGTATACCGTGTTTCGAAAATTAGGGACTGAGAAGGAATCAGTTTGTTGATGGATCTTTGAGAAGTTATCAGCGGGGTAATTGGCTATGTCCGTGTCGGATTGGATAAGATTGTTGCTGAGCGGGTTGATGATGTGATCGATTCGCGATTTAATCTTCCGACCAGTTAGTTGGTTGATGTTTATGAAGAGATCACGGTTGGGTTTGATATTGTTAAATGTAGAGGTATAGGTCTGATCCGCGAACTTTTTTAGATGTTCATTTATTAGGGTGGTCAGGAGTTGGATCTGACTTTTAATCAAGGGGCAGAATCTTATATGAAGTTTTCGGTGGAGTTGTTTTTTGAGATGCAGCAATTTAGTTAGGATGATGGGTGAAGGTTTTCCTAAATGATTATGAGGGATGATGGTGGGTGTATTGCTGGTGAGGGCATCCTTGAGGGCCTGCTCGATCGATATCAGTAGGGATTAGGCTCGAAGATTCGGGGATTTGCAAGTTAGAAAAACTTTCGGCGACGTCTCTATTGACCTTTTTCCAGTTAGTGTTGGAGAAGTTCGGGACAGGACTGTGTGAGTAGAGCAATTCGTAGGAGGGGACTTTGATCGAGGTGTGAACGGAACCATGATCAGAGGGAAAAAGAAAGGAAACTGTGAGAGGGCTCGATGAGTAGACATCAGCGGACTTGAGGAAGAAGTCGGTTGATGTCTGCGCCGAGTTGGTGACACGAGTTGGCTGCAGTGGATTGTCGATGTACGTATACGGGTGAGATGAGAGGAGGTCCAAAAGTTGACAACCGTATTTGTTATTCTTGATGTCGTTGAATGCTGTATGACGAGCGTTCCAGTCTCCACCGATTATGAATGGTGCGGGGAGAGACTGTCTGATTATTTGAGATATGTCAGAGTCAGGGAAGTCTGGTTCTCGTGTTGGGTGGATGTAAATGTTAATATGGTTACTTCTTTTGGTGTAGAATCGAGCTTTTTGTGTAGTAGGATGCCAGTACCTCCATGGGATCCAGTAGTTCTGGGGTTTGAAATAAATGTGTAACTGGGGATGGATAATCGGGAGTTGGACTTGAGCCACGCTTCTGAGAGGAGAAGGATGTCTGGGGAGAAGGTTTTAACAAACAACCGTAAGTGTTGCTTACGGATGTTGGAGTATATATATTCTGCGTTGAGGGCGACTATAGTTAGTTCAGTAATTGAGGGAGAGAGTATGGGAGGTTATAAGTGAGAGAATCGGACCTTTTCTTTCGATATCCGATATATGCTTCAACGTAGGAAGCATAGTTTGTAGACTCTTGATGTAGCCCATGATGTCCAGGTTGAGGCCAATGGAGTTTGGGTTGTGTGACATCAGCGTGTTTGGATTGTTTTTGATGACATCCGCATATGATGTTCCTGGTCTTCTAGGTTGTGGTAATGTGTTCTGCGATGTGTATTTGGTTGGTGCGGATTTGTTGGTTTTATTCTTCTTTGGAGAATTTTCAATTTATGAGGGCCTGGGAGAAATTGGCTGGATGTGGACCTCCGCAGTTACAGCATGTCACAGCGATTTCCTTAGTGGTAATGGATCTGTAGGGATGGTGGTGGACCACTCGTTCACTAAGAGAATGTTCCGCCGAGCACCAAAAGAATACTTCGCAACACCCGGAGCAAGTCAAAGAAAACACTGATTTGGCGTAAAATATTTTATTTTTATTTTAAAATTGAGAAGGATAATTGAAAGATTGAAGTCGTAACTTAATCTAATTAGACACTGATATCACGCGTACACGACCGCTGGTTGTTATGCGTTCACAACTTTACGAAAGTACTTTCAAACATTAAATGTAAACCAAGAAGGTTGAATCTTAGCTTTCTTCAAGAAAATAACTACTGTTTATACTGAAAAATAACAATTATTTAGTTATCACTCGGGGATTTAAATTCGCGACTCCGGGATATATCGCGTCTCCGTGCGCACCGGAGAGCGGGAGTGGCACGCGACTAGCGTGGTCGGCGGATGGAAATGGACTCAACGATATTCAATCGTTTGGGGTGAAGATCGTTGGTAGTACACGTGTATGTGTGTACATGGGTTCTTTCATGGGACACACCATGCGAACGGATCTAACAAAGAAAAGGGCATAGAGTGTATTCATGGGATGCGAGTTCGGTAAAACAAACAAACCGAATCTCCTTGGACGATAATTGGTTTCCTGTTGGCTCTTGCCGCTGCTGATGAGAGGCAGATTCCGAAATATGAAAAGACAAAGGAGGAAACGACCAAATGCATCGTTCGGTAATGCGGGTCATTGTTTACGCGATGCGTCGTCGCTATTATCGACGTTGGGAAAAACGGGTGCTAATGGGATTGGTGGCAGAAACGAATCCCTTGCCTGCATTTATATATGCAGGGAAATTAGTTTGTGGCGACGTACGAAATGGATGCTTGTTTGTCTATTGAACTACGAATCGCTGGTCGGCTTGCTGCAGCTGTAAAAACAAGCCGTCCGTTTGTATTTATGGTACATATGCACATTAAGGAACTATACGAATTTTAGATAATGCGTTGTATGCATTAAATGTCCTTGAAAAAGGAAAATGTCTTCAGGTGCCAATGCAAATGCATTGGCGGGAACAATGAAACATGGGTTGTATTAATGGGGGTTCTGCCTGATGAGTTAAGAAAGGACTCTTACTGAGAATTGTATGCGAAGAGAATGCATGAAAGGTAAGTTTTCTTTTCCAGGGGCTTTTTTGATTACAGATTTGATCTCTTTAATGTGTGAAACATTTAATATGCTAATGCGATTGCACTAGTGAAATTAGGAGATTGGGTGAAAGTTATGGGGGTTTTTCAGGAAAGTGAACCGTGGGGTTTGCCGGAACCGCCACAGATTCATCGGGGTTTGTTTGGTGGGTGAAAATCCTTCTGGAGTTGATTCACCTGTGTTGTAAGTTGTGGGATGTATTCCACGGCCTCGTGGAATTTTGTTTCGTAGTCAGTGTGTTTTCCTTGACTTTCCACATTCGTGGTCTTCGCTGAGTTTTGAAGAGTTTCGATGGCTCTTCTCTTCCGTTCTAATATGTAGTTCCGGGTAGTGTTCGGATCGTTGTCTGGCATCTGTGAAGACAGATTTCGACTACGACATCCATCGAAAATTACAAGTGTTTGATAGTTTTTTTTTGTTGCAATTAACACAAAAATTACCCAAAGTCACAAGATTCGATGTGAACCGCGATAGATCGACGACGACTTAACGTCTACTAATTCAATTTTATTTATAAACGAGCACACGATGAATATGACTGACTGAATGAACGATCGGCGAGTGAATGAAGTGCTGGTATCGTAAGTCGATGCGCTCGCCATATATAGCCCGCAGTTGTTCTCACTTTCGCTCGATTCCTGGCTGGTCTTCTCTTTCACTCGTTTCCTGAGTGCCTTTTTCTTCTAGAATGGTTTTCCGGATTTCGGTGTACAGCTGATCGTCGTTTTCTGAGTGCTTGTGTGCTGGCGCTTTCCTTGCTCTTCGTGGAAGTTCGTGTCGGCGTGATTGCATCGCCAATACACGCTTTACTTAATTAAACTAAATTAAGTACAATTCAAACACAGTATTAAATTAAATTGTTAAGATTGTACTATTCACACCCAATAAAGGATGTTATTAAAAAAAAAAATTGGTCTGTCGTCTGTTAAACATCAGATACAGGCAACTGTGGGAAAATTTCAGTCAGGGCACCGGCATGGGCGTTAGATTCACTAAACCTCTACAATTCCGCAACTACAGTTCACTAGAAATTGCCCACGACAGGGGCAAAACCCCCAAGCGAAGAGAGAAATTACAAAGAGACTCTGACATTGTTGAACATAGTTTCTTTATTATCCAAAATCCAAACGGTTCATATGAACGATGTTACATAAATTGACAATCTTATTGGATTACACAGAACAATGTATATTTCAGTAGTTTTTACACTCTCTCTCATGTTAATAAGTTCACACCTAACACACAACGGTGATAACCAATCACAAAACGATAACTGGGTCTGCGCGCAACTCCTAAACTCTACTCGGGATAAAACTCGACTTTGATCACGAGACCTTGACACGTGTGCCCGGCTGGACGGTAGAAATCTGACTCGTCGAACCATGGGGACGAATCATATCGCCAGTCGCACTGGGGTGGATTCCCCTCCGCTGTGGTGAAAAACAAATTCGATATTTCATCCCAGTGGCGGCCAATGAGCGATCGATTTGGGTTTTAATGGAAGAATTTCCATTGTGACCGTACAGGTCTGGTTGTATGCCCATTCGCTGGAAGCCAGGACAAACGAAAATGCGAAGGGTGCTCAGAAGAGAATCCAAACATACAGCTGGTCAAATAGATGATCGTTTACGGAGGCTGGCTGTATTGCCATCATAAACGATAGGGGTAGATTTTTCTGTTGACATTAAGTCAACAGAAACTTCGCCTACGATGGCAAGGGACTAGGCTGGATGTGTGCATGCTTGGTTTGGGAACGAATCATAGGGCATGGCCATTGATGTGATTGTTTGGATAAATAATCATGGGTCGTGTCCTATCCGGTGATCGTTTATCGGTTTGGGCGACCGATCATGCGGAATTTGGCTTGTATATGTGCAAGCGTACACTTACCCAGCTTGTCTTTGGACCAATGGAATTGCATCGGAGATTGGATGCTACGAAGGGAGTTCGACCAGGTCAGCTGTGCAAACGAATGGTAGCTCAATAGCGACCGAAAAAGGTTGCTATGTTTATACTAGCGATTCGTTTATGCGAGGGAATGTTGCCGTGCAGGCCAAAATAGTTTCTTCTGTTTATACATCGTGTATACAGAAACATTCTGTTTGATAGCCAGCGTGAGGGTCGTGGCTGTTCGTTGTTTAGACAGCAATCGTTAGACATGACCGATGCGATGATCGTTCCTGGATAAGGCGACGGATCATGCAATTAGTCATGCAGCTATACAAGCAAGCGACTTGCTATGGCTTGATCGTGGGATCAACGGATTGTTGGAACAAGTAAACATAGGAGGATAGCCGTGTGCTTGATGGACATGTTGCCGCCCAGAGGAACCGACCAGGTTCCTAAATGATTCATGTAAGATGAACCGAAATGGTTTGGTTGATATGATTTCGTATGATGCCATGGCAAGATGATGATCTTTTCGTGGATTTCTATTTCAGGTAAGAAATGATTGACGGAGAGCTTTGTACTGCTCTTATGCAGGTAAGAGGCTATGCTCGGTAATTATTGCAGGTTGGGAAAGGGGAGTTGGGTTAGTACGATGGGCGGTTCTTTGGGCAAGTCTTAAAGAACCCCACACAACCATTTCACAATTTTGACACTTTTAAATCAAGCTAACAGCAAACGATTAAATATTCTTCTCCAACCTAAAACCATGAATAAATCACTTTTTCTATAAGTAAAATTAAATATGAATGCAAACGTTACCAGAATGAAATGATGATTATACTTTACAGGCCCGACACAATCCGCCCCATGGAACGCTTGGCCCCCGCGAATTAATATACCTCCCCCAACGATTCCTTTGAGTATGGAACCAGCAGCTGTATCGTCATTCCCCAAAACTGACTTCCACAATAATCCACCTATAATCGCAATGAACTCATTCACGCATAATGTAACTGAACAATTGACATTGTTGAATCCTAGAACACCAGATAATCCTCCGCCAGTTATTGATGCTAACAAACGGAAGATTCTTCCAGCTTGGATACGGTATCGTATTCAGGCCATTTATGACATAGAAATAGCTTATTCGACTTATTTATTTTCTTCATAGCGAGGGCCTGGAGAAGTTAGAACGTGAAAAACTGAAGCAGCTCGAACGTGAAAGGAAACAGAGACTGCCACTGGCAGAAGGTAGTGTTGAGGCTGAGTGTGATGTAGATAATAAAATTAAGTCTATGGTAAAAAGTAGCCTCGCGGAAATGGTAAATATTTTTGTTTTCAAATTTTCTAAAACAATTCTTCTAAAATTCGAAGACAATACTTACCCCCAGAAAATTAACTCTATCCCAAATTTCTGTTGCATTATTATTGTTTCATTTTTAAATTAATAATGATCAAAAAAAAAATTTAAAACGACATCGGCAACAACGATAAAATCACAAAACACAAAAAACGAAAAAAAAAACCAAAAAAATAATAATAAATGTTTAGGAGGGTGAAAATTCAGGTAACGAAGCCATTGAATCAACCCACGTTTCCCAAACTCACCCTGCCAGTGACGACGACAACATTGGTGAAGGCTCCGAAACGAATTTAATAAACGATGCCCAGCCAGAACAAATCAAAGGCATTACGGGTAAAACAGATGAAGAAAGATTGGCGGACATGGTAGGTCTCTAAAAACCTGTGTGTACTTTTACTGCGTGGACAATGTGAAAATATTCATATCTTTTTATTTACTTTGATTTTTCACAACAATTAGATGGTCGCAATGCGAAAGATCTTAACGGAACTTCTTCTTGAAGTAACCAATGAGGAAATAAGTAAAATAGCACATGAAGAAATTCGAAAATCAAGAGCCAAAGGTAGTTTTTTTTTGTTTTTTTTTTTAATTCAGTCCGAATTTTATTGTTATTCAATTTTTATTTAACCAATATATTATTACAATCGGATATAAGAAATGTACTCCTGGTTATGAAAATCAGGAGCGACAACTCTAATAGTAATGTTGATATAACTCATTCTATATAGATTATGTATTTTTTTCATATATATAAAAAAAAACTCCAAAAAAACATATATATATATATATATATATCTTTATATATAAATATAAAACTTATATACACAAAGCGTCATCGGCTCAAGTTATCCGCAAAAGCGCAATACCTTCCATTACTGCCAACCTGGGTAAGTGAAAATATTACATTTAATTTATTAACATATTTTTTTATCATGTTACCTTAGCGGGTAGAGATTTGCTACATATTTTCTTTTTTGTAAACGTTTTTTAGCCTATGCCAATAGGTATCTGCGGTTCTTATTACAACTTGTGTGAACTTTGCATGCGTCACCGGGGTTAAAAAGGTTCTTACAATTTTTTTTTTTATAAAACGCAAATTGTAGGACATTTTCAATTCTTACGAATCAAATATTTATATTGCCAATAAACCCCAAGGAACCTTTTTTTGCCATCGATCCTTCTGAAGTAATTGTTGGTCGTTTGTACGAGGGTGGTCTGAAAAGTTTCCGAGCTAACCAAAATACAAGACATTTTTTCTTAAAATTTATTTTTATTTTTCTATATAGTCTCCATGTAACTCTATACACTTCTCCCAGCGTTGCTCCCATCTCTCTAACCCGTCCAAATAGTACTCGGCGTTTTTCTCTGCAAAATAACTGTTCACGAAGGTGATTGCCTCCTTATTTGACAAAAATCTCTGTCCTCCGAACGCAATTTTTAGATTAGGGAACAAAAAGAAATCGTTTGGGGCTAGATCTGGTGAGTAAGGTGGATGGTCAAGCAGTTTAAACCGTAATTCGTGGATTTTCGCCATGGCGACCGCTGAGGTGTGAGATGGCGCGTTGTCTTGGTGAAACAGGATTTTCTTTTTCTGCAAATGTGGCCGTTTTTCCGCAATTTCTGCCTTCAGTTGGTGAAGTAATGATGCGTACTATTCTCCTGTAATGGTTTTTCATTTTTGAAGATAATCGATTACGATAACTCGATGCCTATCCCAAAAAACAGTCGCCATCACTTACCCAGCCGAAAGTGATGGTGACTGTTGCTTTTTTGGAGCCGATTCCCCCTTTGCAGTCCACTGTTTTGACCGTATTTTTGTTTCGGGCGTATAATGGTGTATCCAAGTTTCATCGACAGATTATTGCGTCTAAACTGTGCCAACAGAGCGTTGGAAATGTTCATTTGAACACGTTTTTGGCCTAACGTGAGCAAATGCGCGGACAGTTTTCTCATGCCTAAATCTTGATTTAATATGTGACAAACACGTTCTTTGGAGCTTTTCATAGCATCTGCTATATCTTCATTTTAATTCAGCGGTCGTCTAGCACTATTTGGTGAACTTTAGTGGTGTTATCATCAGTTGTTGCAGTTTTTGGACGTCCCGGACGTTTATCGTCTCCACACGCGTCTTAGTGCTGTGAAAATGTGAGGATATACACGCGAGTAATATGCAGTGCGGGAAAATCCTCTACTCATTCCATCCCTTGTGTATGTTTTCCTTTTTCCACACCTCTCTTTGCGACCCTCAGGCAAAGATAATCTCGATTGATTTATAATCTTTGGAGAGTTTTTGGTGTCTGAGGGGCATAATGTTCGTCATGCAAGTGATGTGACCTGGATTTCGGCACGGATCTAGTGGGGCACCTACTACAAGGGCATAACACCAGTAGTGGTTGCTTTCGCTTATCTATTGCTGGTCTTGACTTGCATCCTTTCCTGAGACGTTTTTGGGTTTCTGTGCAGAGCCATTTCAATGCAGCGGGAATTTCGCGTTGATTTGTGTAACATTCGCGGCTTGAGATGCGATTTCTCCTGTGTCTGTCCCCGTCTGTAACCAGAAACCGGCAATCCTTGCACTTAGCGAGACTCTAGTAATAACTGATGTAGATATTTCTGATTTTACCATAGCTGGTTAAAACTTAGTGGCTTTGCTCTTTCCGCATCGTGGTATAGCCACATACATACGAAACGATGTTGCTTATCAGCTTTGACCACAATAAGGCGTCTGCTCCAATCCAGAATTTAATTTCTCGTTGCTAAAACTTCACGTTCGTAAGAATATCATACATTACTGCTTTCTTTATAAAAGCCAAAACACCGAGAGAAACACGTCCTTTAACGAATTTGATACTCTATCTGATTCTATCGATAAGATCTTGACCATATATCCGCACACTGAAATCGTTACTGTCGGTGATTTCAATAGCATAAGTCTCAGTGGCTTCACCTCTCTGGACCGCCAACACCTGAAGGTCAGTATGTCCGCCTCTTGACTGTTTCAAATAGTTTAATTCAACTCGTCAATGAGCCAACACGGGTACCAGACATAGATGGTCATTTCGCCAACACACTGGACCTGTTACTTACCTACCACCCGATCAAATACACAATGGACGTTTCTTCGCCCTTAGACACTTCAGACCACTGTTTCGTTTCGGCTAAATTTGCTTTAACCAACAGCAACGCTAACGAGAAGACTCCCAAAAGAACAGTATGGTTCTACGAGAAAGCCAACTGGGAAAAATCTGACCGACCTTTGGGAAGTTAAATTTGTCGATATTTTTCCTCAATAATGATGTTGACTCAATAGCGGACACAATGACAGACACGATTCTGCTTGGCATGCGAACCTTTATTCCACACAGGGTGAAGAGTATCAAACCCAAGAGAAATATGTGGTTCGATTCCAGGTGCAGAGAAGCTATTAAGGCTATTAAAAAGTTGAGCTTCCGGTTGTATAAATCAAACAATACTGAGGAAAACCGGAAAATATTCAAGAGAGCTAAAAATGACTGCAATGCGCAAAGTTCTTTCATGACCAAAGAATGAGACAAAAAATACTACACTCTCCCACAGGTAGTAGAAACTTCTGAGCATTCGTGAAAAACATTCAAAACTCGTCCTCCTCACCATTCCTTCGCTAATAGTCGATGACAGACCAGTCACTATTGCAATAGAGAAAGCGAATCTGCTTGCTGGATATTTTACAGCGAACTCAATGCTGCCTGATACAGCATCAGCTCCGGCTCAACTTGAGCATAAGCAGCACACCATGAGCCAGATTCACTTCCGAACGTGTACTGTTGCCCGGGCACTCAAGGAGCTAAACGCAAACAAATCCGCTTGTCCTGATGGCTTTCCCCCAAATCTCTTGAAGAGATGTTCCTCTTCACTCTCTAAACCACTGGGAAAACTTTCATTTGTTTTATTCTACTACCCGCTTCCCAAATATATCAGCGAGTATTTAGAGCCAAGAAATATTTTACTCCGGCCCAACTTCTCCTCCTATATAAATCTCAAATTAGACCCGCGCTCGAATATTGCTCTCATGTTTGGAGCTCGGCTCCTAAACATACCCTCGACCTACTTGAGAGCATACAGAGACGAGCGATCCGCCTGATCGGGGACTCGGCGCTGACGTCGGGACTACAGTCGCTATCACATCGAAGGCGCGTAGCCGACCTCTGTCTGTTTTACAGATATTATCACGGGTGCTGTTCTTCGGAGATTCGTGGTATTGTTCCGCGCAATTCGGCTTATATGCGCTCCACAAGACAATCCGACGGATCGCACCCGTTTGTGGTTCATCTCCCGACGGCGCGAACATCCCTACATCAGAACTCGTTCCGCTACAGAGCGGGGAAGCTGTGGAACTCCCTTCCCATGCGAGTGTTCCCGGAACGTTACAACCTGCAACTGTTCAAAAAGAACTGCAACAGTTATTTGATGGCATCTCGGGGCGCCCACTCGGCGCTATAGGTTCGCCTCTCCCGAGAGAAGTCTAATAAAAAAAAAAAAAAAAAAAAAAAAAAGAACAGGCAGCCAAAACGGAGGGGACGAATCGTCCCTCTCTTCTTATCGACCTATAGCTATACTATACTATTTATTAGCATATAGGAACCCGGAAGTACATGCATTTTTTAAAGTATTGCTACCGGGGGTGTGGAACCCCCTTCCCGCGCGAGTGTTCCCAGAGCGTTACAACCTACAGCTGTTCAAGAGGAACTGCAACCGTTTTTTGGTGGCATCTCGGGGCGCCCACTCAGCGCTATAGGTTCACCCCGCCCGAGAGAAGTGTAATAAAAAAAATATAAAAAAAAAACAGCTGCCTCCGCCTTTCGCCAGTTACACCAAGACTTTTCTCCAACAGGACAACTAGAGGATTCTCATCAGTTGAAATTTTGTGGTAATATCCAGCCGAAATTTCCTTGCGCACGTTTTCAAGCGAATCAGAATTTCGTCGTACCGCTGGGCCATAATATGTTGATAAATTTATCATTAATTTCAGTGTCAGTTGAACTTTTTTTTGGAGTTGGTGCACTTTTTTTAGTAGCATCTCTTTCAGCTAATTTTTTGTTGTTGCCAAGATTAACTTTTTTTTTCGCTTCTTTGGCTCTACTAAACATTCTTTTTTTAACGTGCAAAACGCACTCTTTTTTGATTAAAAAGTCAGTACCATAAGGCTGCACATCCAATAGATTTTTAAACGTTTTGGTGTCGCCATAACCGATATAATATTTATACCGCGCATCATGCAGGTCTACGGATCTTTTAAACATTTCGGAAATATCATCGACTTCTATTTTTCCGGCTGAAAACAACCAGGGTCCCGTCTTGGCCTTATTTAGCAAGTCTCGCCACGGGTATCCGGTCCTTATCCGAGACTTGTTAAATTGTCCATAATGATTTGTTTCGGTTATTAGCCTTGCGCCATAACCCGTACTAGTAGCATCCCAGTATTTCTTCTGCGTATGGTGTGATCTCGCCAGTATGACATTAGTTAGTATTTTGTATGTGGTTGGGAGCAATGATATTCCTCTGTAGTTTTCACAGTCAGATGTGTCGCCTTTTTTGAAAATAGGGATGACTATTGAGGTTTTCCATTCTTCCGGGGTGACTTCCTTATCCCATATTGTTTTGATGAGTTCGTGGATCTTTCGAGGGGTTGCCTCTCCTCCATGCTTCACAAGCTCTGCCAGTATGCAGTCGACTCCGGGAGCCTTGTTGTTTTTCAATCGATTTATTGCGTGTACAGCTTCGTTGAAAGAGGGTTCTGGAATCTTAGGCTCGGCTGTATGTATGTCTGGTGCGTTTATTTGTGGTTGATGGTTGCGCATGTTGAGCAGGTTTTCAAAGTACTGTTTCCACTTGTCACGATATTGTTCGTTTCTGTGACCAGACAGCCGTTTGCGTCTCGAATTATTTTGGCTCTCCCTCGGTAGCCATTTCTAATTGAATTTATGCCGGCATACACACCTCTGATGTTCTTTGCTCTGGCATTTTCTATGATTCTTTCGATCCGAGTCTTCTCCCATTCGCGTTTTTTTTTTGCGTTTGAAGAGTCTCATTCTCTCTATCCGAATCGTCGCGTATCTTTCTGCGTTGATTTGATCATATCATTCTAAGTGGATCACTCTAAGGCGTTTACGTTGTTCGATGTTCGCCCTGCACTCATTGTCAGACCAAGGTTTGGACTTAATTGTTTTTTTAAATCCTAATACCTTTTGGGCTGTTTGTTTGATTGTGTCTCTGATCGATGCCCATTTAGTGCCCAGATTATTGCTTTCTTCTTCTTCACTACTCCCATTCTCTAGGATGCTAAATCTATTCGTTAGTTCCTCTTGATATTCAGCCCTTTTGCGCAGGTCTTTTAGTTTATCATTGCCGAACTTTTTGCTCCTCTCTCGTGACTGCCCATGTGGGTTTACTGCGACCCGACTCCTAATTTTGGCCATCATTAGAAGATGATCGGAGTCGCAATCTGCTCCTCTATATGATCATCATCACCAGCATCATCGGCACTACAACCGGGATCCGGTCTTGGCTTCATTTAACAAATCTCTCCACCGGTCCCGATTTCGAGCCGATGACATCCAGTTTGGCACTCCCAGGCTCTGGGTGTCCTGGTCTACGCCATTTCTCCATCGCAGACAAGGTCTGCCGCGCTGTCTCCTTCCATACATACTGCCACAAAGGACTTTCCGGGCAGGCTCCTCTTCGCTCATTCGAGCTAGGTGTCCCGCCCACCGGGGTCTACCGAGCTTGATTTTTATGTTTCTATATGATCTTATATCAAGGATATTCGAGTGGTGTCTTTTGTCTATGAGGAAGTGGTCTATTTGGTTACGCGTTACGCCGTCGAGTGATATCCATGTGGCTTTATGGATTTCCTTGTGCTTGAACATCGTGCTTTTCGTTACCAGATCTTTGGATCGTGATAATTCGTATTCCATTATCATTTGAAACGTGTAGGCTTTCTTTACTTATAGTTGGTTGGAAGATATCTTCCTTTCCAATTTTCGCATTAAGGTCCCCGAGGAGGATTTTAACATCGAATGATGAGATCCCATCAAATACTTCCTCTAGGATCTCGTAGACCGTATCCTTCGTTTCTTCGTCGGTAGATTATGGTGGGGCGTGTACGTTTATAAATACATAATTGTACCATGGTTCCTGTATTTTTAGCACAGACATTCGGTAATTCATAAATCTCACAACTTTTACATGGGGCGTAATCTTTTTGCTTCGAACATTCCACGTGCCGACGCGTATATCCCACTATTTCAGTTTTTCCCTAAATCTTCTTTTTGCCGAGTCGGTGTTTTCTTGGTGATTTCTTCCCTTATGGTAGTGTCGGCTCAGCACACCTACACCTACTCTTCGAACGTCAATAGCAATCATCAGATTATGCTTAATACACTGAATTCCGACCTCAACAAGATAGAGTTCAATGCCTTAAAACCTCAGTGCTGTCTTCTGTCGTCAAAGGTGAACCCTAAAGTAAATATACTGTCGATGAATGGCACTTCCATCGACGAAGTCAAGGAACTATCAATCCTCGGCACTCGAATTAATTCGACTCGGAATTGGAGCGACCACAATTTTAAAGCTGCGAAAAGTGCGGCCAAATGCGTGGGGTTCCTTAAGAGGTGCAAAAGATACTTCACTCCATCCAACCTGGCCACTATGTATAAGGCGTATATTCGTCCCAAAATGGAGTTCAACTCCCATGTATGGGGTTCCTTAAGAGGTACAAAAAATACTTCACTCCATCCTACCTGGTCATTGTCGTCCCAAAATGGAGTTCAACTCCCATATTTGGTCAGGCGCATCCAAAACTGCACTACACATGTTCGACAGGATGCAAAAGCGAGCAGTGAAACTTATTGGGGACCCAGCTGTGAGTCAATCATATCCGCCCTTAGAATACACGCAACGTATCATGCCTATCTGTTTTCTATAGGTATTATCACGGTCGTTGCTCAACTGAACTTGCTGAATGTGTTTCGCCTCCTCAGACATCTTCCCGCGATACCCCTCAATCTGAGAATGTGCATCAGTTCACGTTGAAAGTCAACTTCCGTACAAACAAACATAGAGAGTCATTCTCTAGCCGAACCACACAAATGTGGAATACTCTACCTGATCATGTGTTTCCTCGTCGTTGTAATGTTCAGGCATTTAAGGCCAATGTACATCGATACCTCGTTTCCTTATCCACTTTCTCTCCTTCCACTCGCATTGTGCTCTGACACTTAACGGTACTCCAAAATCCCCTTTTGTGCGCGGGTTTGTGCATACTATGAGCCAACTTCACTTTAAAACTATTATTATCCATGCACTCTTAAGATGTCCCGGTGTCATTCCAACTATATTTTTGAAGTGAGGTTGTTATTCTCTCCCTAAGCCGCAACGTAATTTCTCTCATCTATCTTTTCAGCTGGTAATTCCCCAAATAAATGGAAGTCTTTGAATAGTCTACTTATTCCCAAAAATGGAGACCCATTATACCCCGTTCTCCCATCGACCCTAACTTCTATGCTGTCTAAGATTTTAGAGTCACTGATCAATTACCAACTTTCGAAATATCTAAATGTATGGGATTTTTTAACCGTCCTTACGGCCCAATTGCACAAGGCTACAACAAATTGTTGAACACCGTACAAACGTAACGTTGGGCTCCAACGAAGGATATAATGTCGAACAAAGAGAGAAGTCGAAAGCCCGTGTAACAGGTATGATCTGTTTAGGAAATTCCATGCAAGTTTTATGAGCACACACAATCACATCCTGCGATCCTTAAGGAATGAAAGATCACAGAAGATCTGACGGCGTACTTTTTTGAAAATTAAAGTCACTCTATTCACTGCTACGGTGAAAACAAGGTTATCCCACTGGATGTCTCAAAAGCATTCGAAAAGCGTTAGTTTCGAGACCTATTGTAAACAGTACTTCCCATGAGTTTGATGATATATCAGGTGTACCGGTATGAAGTGAGCGTTTTTTTTTTTAAGTTAAAAAATGTTTTATTTTGAGAAAGTAAAAAACATTTTATTCCAAGTATTGGTCATTGCTTTCTACACATTTCGACCACCTTTCTGGCAATTTGTGGATACCACGCCAATAAAACCGGTCGTCTTTTGAGGCAAACCATTCGGAGACCCAATTTTCGGAATTGAAATGCTTCTCAGCCAAAGCGTGTCCCATCGATGAAAACAAATGGTAGTTGGAAGGAGCCAAGTCTGGTGAATACGGCGGGTGGGGTAACACTTCCCAGCCGAGAGCTTTTATTGTTTCTTTGACGGGTTTTGCTGTATGACTCGGTGCATTATCATGCAACAAAAGTACCTTTCCGTGTCTTGTGGCCCATTCTGGTCGTTTTTCGACCAATACGTCGAAATGGGTTGCGCATCAACAGTTTCGCCAGGTTTTAGAAGTTCATGATACACCACCCCCTTCTGGTCCCACTAAACACAGAGCATTGTCTTTTTCCGAACCGATCAGGCTTTGCAGTCGATTATGACGCTTCTCCATGATTTCTTGCGTTTAGGATTTTTAAAATAAATCCATTTTTCATCACCAGTCACAATTCGATGCAATACTGACTTCCTTTCGTGACGTAGAAGCAACGTTTCACATGTGGTGTTTCACTTTTCCATATGCCTGTCTTTCAATTTATGTGGCACCCAGTTTCTACACTTTTGGATCTTTCCCATAGCTTTTAAACGGTCAGAAATTGTTTGTTGTGCAACATTTAACATTTGTGCCATTTGTTTTTGACTTAAAGTGTCATCTTGATCCAATATTGCTTGCAATTCAGCGTCTTCAAACTTTTTTGGTGGCCTTCCACATTCTTCATTTCGCCCATCAAAATCATTATCTCTGAACCGCCTAAATCATCTTTTGCATGTTGCTTCCGATAGAGCATGATCATAAGCCTCGACAAGCATTCGATGCGACTCTGCAGCACTTTTCTTCAAATGAAAACAAAAAATTAATGCTTTCCGCGAATTATCATTTATTGGAACAAATTTCGACATTTTTAACAGGATTGATGATACAATGACTTGATGCATACTAAATATGTTTGACAGATCTCATAGCAACCAAAAAAAAAAAAAAAAAAAAAAAATAAGGGCTCGTTCACAACAAACGTTCCGTATCGATATATTTGTATCTTGACGCCCACTTCAGACCGGTACACGTGGTAATGATTCACAAAAGGATAAAAGGTTATCTTTGTGGCTGGTGGTGCTCAATTTGTGTTTTTGGGTGGCATTCATCACGTTAATGCTGGTGTTTCCAAGGACTCAGTATTCTTATTCACTGTATTCTTCATTTTTTAAACTATCTCGTGTTCATTACACGTTGCGTTTCTCGTACTTATTCAGATTTCCTTGATCAACTTTATCAAAACTCATTACCAATCACAAGGTATGGAATTGAAAAATATAGTGAGTCAAGAGCGGTTCCATATCCCGAAGGCTTTTTAGTGCATCTGGCATAGATCCGCACTAAGTAGTCTTTGTTCCCAACCACTTTGTACTTGCATAAAGTGTTTTATCGAAAATCGATCAATTTTGGTTGTTGTAGAAGGCCTGTTTTCTGATCATCATCATCGGCCCTACAACCGGGAGCCGATCTTGGCCTTATTTAGCAAGTCCTGAGGCTTGTTAAATTTTCCATTATGATTTGCTTTTTCCGGGCAAGGTCATTAGTCTTGCGCCAGAGGCTCCCCGACGGGGAATCGAACCCCGGTCTCTCGCGTGACAGGCGGGTATACTGACCACTATACTATCGAAGAGCGATGTTTTCTGATCCCCTTCCTATTAATTTCGCAGTGTCTAATGGTACTATATTAGCGCCAATCCTATTTCTGCTTTATGATGATATACTGGTATCAAAAGGTAACTATATATTTAGTTTTGCCGACGATAGTACACCGATTTCTTCGTTTTCGAATGGTCGACTCGTTCACGTATCAATTTCGCACCAACTAAGATGCACCCAAGTCTACTTCCTAAATCGAGATCTAGACAAATTCCAACAACAGGAAAGGGCCAATCTCGTTGATTTGAATGCAATATAATCTGATGGTTAGTGACTATGTCAGGGGGAACATCATGCAGATATCATAATAAATAATGGAACTTTGAGAGGTTCGTCATCGCATAACAGGGCTAGCTCTCAAGGCTCGGCCCACGCTCGACTGGTGACGGCATTTTGTAACATCAGGGGCATCGGTTTCACCAATACTAATGTAAACGCCGTCCACCAATATTTGCAAACAACGAAACCTGATATCCTTGCCCTAACTGAGACCCAGGTCGATTCGTCAACTGATTCGACATATCTTCGTTGCTCAGAATACGACTTACATTCGAGATTCCGTTTTAAGGGCGCAGTCTGCGTCTTCGCGCGGTCCAATCTGGCTTGCCAGAGGATGGGGGCGTTGGAGCCCAATAATATGGACATCATATGGTTGAGGGTCGTGCTGAGGAATTCCGTTAAATTTCTTTGTTGTCTTTACCGCTCCCCGAATGACGATCGACCGGCGACATTTTTCGAACATCTTTCATATACCGTCGACTGGATACAGATCAACCACCCAGCTTCTGAAATTGTCGTCCTTGGCGATTTTAATGTGCACAATTCCGACTGGCTATTACATTCTAACAGAACCGACGAGGCTGGGAGGCTGGCGGAGATGTTTGCTGTAAGCCACAACTTGACTCAACTCGTGGGGGAGCCAACGCGAATACCGGATGCCCGAGGCGATTATGCGAACACCCTGGATCTGTTTTTGACATCCGAACCGAGTATTTATACCGTAGAGGTTTCTGCGCCACTGGGAAACTCAGATCACTGCTTGGTATCTGTCGCGCAAGCACTTGCATATCAAGGGAATAACCGGCCTAGGCAGCTTCGCCATGTATGGAAGTATGGGGCTGCTAACTGGGACGATATGCGAGATTTCTTCGCATCCTTTCCATGGTCCGAGATGTGCTTCGGAAACTCCGATGTTAACGCTTGCGCGGAGTCGGTGTCAGAGATTATTCTTCTGGGGATGGAGATGTATATTCCACATTCCATCAAACAAAGTGCATCTGATAAACCTTGGTTTGACAAAAAATGCGAGCTGATTACAGCGGCAAAAAATAGAGCTTTTAAACAATGGCGCTCCAATCCCACAGATGTTCACAGAACAAATTTTGTTAGAATCAGAAACGTGTGCAACCAGGCGATTGATACCGCGAAGAAGGCTCACAACGACAGGGTGATCAATAAGCTCCTACGGTGCCCAACTGGTTCGCGCTCCTTCTGGTCAATGGCAAAGGCTGTCAGCGGTAACTTTGCTTCCTCCTCTTTCCCTCCGTTGGTGACAGACAGCGGGACGTTAGTCACGAATCCAAAGGATAAAGCTAATGTGTTCGCGAATTTATTTTCCGCGAATTCAAACCTCGATCCCGGCCTTTTGCAGCCACCTGTGATCTCGCCGGTACAGTCTTCCATGCGGGATGTGCGATTTCGTCCGCGCACTATTCAACGCATTCTACGTGAACTGGATTGTAGGAAGGCAACCGGCCCGGACGGAATACCAGCAATAGTCCTTAAGAACTGTGCTCCAGAACTATCGCCGGTTCTTGGCAGACTCTTCCGCTTATCTTATGCACGGAGGACCTTTCCTGCCTGCTGGAAAATCGCTCGAGTTCAGCCAATCCCAAAAACGGGAAAAAAGTGTCTCCCACAAAATTACCGTCCGATAGCATTACTGTCTATTTTATCTAAGGTAATGGAAAAAGTCATCAATACAGAGTTAGTTAAGTATTTGGAATGCAACGGACTTTTGAATGATCGTCACTACGGATTCCGTGGCAGGCGGTCCACGGGAGACCTTTTGACACTTATAACCGATATATGGACATCTGCGATTGAACGGCATGGTGAGTCAAGAGCGGTCGCATTGGATATCTCCAAGGCTTTTGACCGCCTCTGGCACGGGGCATTGCTGAGCAAACTTCGTTCATATGGGCTTTCCCAACAGCTTTGCGACTGGACGAGGAGCTTCCTCGAGAATCGATCGATTCGGGTTGTGGTGGACGGCGAGTGTTCGGGTCTGTATCCTGTTAATTCGGGGGTGCCCCAGGGTTCTATTTTGGCTCCAACCTTGTCCTTGCTTCACATAAATGATTTGTTGGAGACAACGGATAACAAAGTGTTTAGTTTTGCGGATGATAGTACGCTTGTTTCCTCCTTTTCGAGTGATCGGCCGATTGGTGCATCAACGTCGCACCAGCTGAGATGTAGACAGATTGACTCTCTGAACCAGGATCTAGATAAAGTCCTGCAGTGGGGAAAGGCCAATCTTGTCGACTTCAACGCAACGAAGACCCAGTATACAACATTCTCAAAGAAAACCGGATCATCGGTTCCACAGTTGATGATGAGTGGCCGGGCCCTCGAGGCTGGGGAAAGTTTGAGATTGCTCGGCGTCACGGTCTGTGGGAATGTATCATGGCATAAACACGTATCGGGTATCGTCAGATCAGCCTCAGGAAAACTGAGTTATCTTTTTAGAGCCAAGAAATACTTTACTCCGGCCCAACTTCTTCTCCTATATAAATCTCAAATTAGACCCGCGCTCGAATATTGCTCTCATGTTTGGAGCTCGGCTCCTAAACATACCCTCGACCTACTTGAGAGCGTACAAAGACGAGCGATCCGCCTGATCGGGGACTCGGCGCTTACGTCGGGACTACAGTCGCTATCACATCGAAGGCGCGTGGCCGACCTCTGTCTGTTTTACAGATATTATCACGGGTGCTGTTCTTCGGAGATTCTTGGCATTGTTCCACGCAATTCGGTCTATATGCGCTCCACAAGACAATCCGACGGATCGCACCCGTTTGTGGTTCATCTCCCGACAGCGCGAACATCCCTGTATCAGAACTCGTTCCGTTACAGAGCGGGGAAGCTGTGGAACTGCCTTCCCACGCGAGTGTTCCCGGAGCGTTACAACCTGCAACTGTTCAAAAAGAACTGCAACAGTTATTTGATGGCATCTCGGGGCGCCCACTCGACGCTATAGGTTCGCCTCTCCCGAGAGAAGTCTAATAAAAAAAAAAAAAAAAAAATCATCTTATGATGAATGACCAGCTCATTAAATCTAACGAAAACACGAATTTGCTCGGTGTTACGATCGGATCCCCGATTATTTGGCGGAACTTATAACATAATGTAAGATATCACTAAGGAGTCGGACTTGAGACAAGATCTACCTTCTATTCTAACTTTTTCTAACGGTGCATCAGTCAAGTTTCAAACGATGGCCGAATTCTTCGCACCATTTTACATGATTGGATGGTGTCTCAACGACTAGATATTCGTTGGCAGACTATAAGATGTTGCTGCAACTTTCATTTTATCCGCTCTTACTTCGTTACCTGCCTATGGTGTACCTCTCGCTATAGTCGCCAAGTTATTTTATATTTGCAATACTTTAAAACATCCTACAGTTAGATACGAACAAATAATCTAGAATTTAGTACGAGCAGTAGCAGCTGATTACTTATGTGACGCGATAGTCTACCTGAAACCTGGCGCCAACAAACAAGACCGGTGTTCGACGCATTGCCTTCCATTGAATATGCCAAATTAGTTGAGGTAGTGCACTCTTACTATAACATGGTCGTCCTAGAAGATTTCGACTTCAAAGGCTGTCGGGTTTAAGTGGAAGACTTGTTGAGTTGCAGCGTTGGTGTTCAAACATGCTACAGTCTCTGACTTGATTTAAATAAATAAAATGTGTGGGGCAGGTTCAAGTTTCTTTGATTCGAAAATGAAAATAATAAATTAATCCAAAATGGTACTCATGACAAAAATTATAATCTCTGAAAAACAATTTCCATTTTGTTTTGTTAAACAGCTTTATATTTGTAGTAGTCGGTTCTATTTCAGTTAAGAGTATCGTAGAATTATAATCCATCGATGGCTTCAAATGGGTTTCTTAAATACTCGTGTATTAAATATCATTCTCCAGAGTATGAATACGAGGAAAATGTACATATTTTGTTAATATATTTGATTGCAACAAAATAAAGACAAAGAGATTAGAAAATTAGTGCATACCCACCTTCTAGGGCTAGGAGCGTATGAAAGTGATTCTGAGCACAGCAGTTCGAATGATGAAACACCTATGGGCCAGAGTTCAGCTGTAGAAGACGACGATGACTCCGAAGCAGAACTAAAGGTAGTATTGATTTACCTATTAACTGATAATTAGTCAGAATAAAATTAAAAAATATATATATATATATTTTTAGGCCAATATACGTATTCGAAAGAGCGCATTCGCGAAAGTCATCGAAGAAATTGAAGGAAATATTCCAGATTCACCAGCTCGTCCTGATGAAATGTGTCAACATAAAGAAGAAAGTCGGATTCAAGAAGAAAGCCAGAATACAGAAATAAATGAAAGTAGTCGTTTAATTGCGAGTCCACAAGCGCACAAAACAAAAGGGTTTGACCCAGAAATTGGTGAGCCACAGCCTGAAAAAAAATCTCATTCCAACGGTGCGTTCTATAAGAAAATGACAGTTTGAAAAAAAATAACATAAAACAAACACTTTGAATCACATTAAGAGCAAATATTTATACGGATCTGGTTGGTTGGTTTACTTTATCCAATCAAATTCTTTGTCCGTAAACGCTTCTATTCGGAATTCAATATTATTCTCGATGTTTTCTTTTTTGTTGGAATCATCTCTTATTTGTTTTGTTATTTTCTCGTCTTAATTTTTCTAGGCAAGCGAAGAAATCGTTCAACGAGATTTAGTGATAATAAAGATTCCCGTCAAATATCAACTGGCAATCGTTCGCCAGTACATTCGGGATCAAGCACTTCAACTAGATCTCTACATAAAAAAGATCAGATGAAGTTTACCTCACCCGATACGTCAACACGTTACAATGTAACCTACAGTAATTCATCAAATATATCAAATAAGATAGATGATGATAAACGAAGTAGTAGTAGTAGCAACAGTGCCAACAAAACCTCTTCAAAATCCGGATCTTCATTTTCAAATCCTCAACGGGATTCATCAAGATCGTCATCGTACACTTCGTCTTCAAGCGGCACACGCAGTTCCCATAGTCGTCGGTATAAATACTCAAGTGCAGAAGAAAGATCACGACACTCGCAACGAAGTAGTTCTTATCGCAGCAGTCGCAGAAGAAACTCCTCAGAATCTACAGATGATGAACGCTATAAAAAGCGTCCAGCACGCAATCAACGCCATAAGGGTGGATCCACCCCTACATACTTTCGACATGATCGGCGTAAATCTAATTCCAGGTCATCACGTTCAGGTACGCGATCTAGGACCAGTTCGAGATCAAGATCACCTATATATTATTCATCAAAGCGTCGGGCCGATCACCACTAGAACAGTTCGCAAATATTCGTAATACCCATTGTCATAATCTACATTGATTAGCAAAAAAAAAAAAAAACAGAACAGAAACATACGAGAGAAAATGTCTCTTAATTACCCAAGGCTTTGAATGGTACCAATAATATTTCAATCTAAGGACACAAGAACATTAGTTCAACAATTGGATTAACTTCATGGCTCCTTTATTTTTTCTTTCCTTCTTTGTTTCAGAAACATTTATGAAAACTTGATATATTATCATGTTGCTAATTTCCTCATCATTCGTGTTTGTAACAAAATAAAATATTTACCAAATTACTTAAAACAATTTTTCATCAAAATCGAAAAATACGAGAGCAGTTTGATAAGTCAGAGATTTTTTGAACTCTACGCGCAGTAACTTTAAATGCACTGCTCCCGTCAGGTACCATCTGTAAATAGACCATTGTCAATGTTTGGGCAAGCTTCGTCATTTAGTTTGTGTTTGATAGACATTGAAAGCAGACAATCTCGTGAATTTTACCGAAAATGGAAAAAGGTGAATTTCGTGTGTTTATTAAGCAAAATCCATGAATTGGGCTACGGACTGTTACCACATCCAGCGTATTCTCCAGATCTACCTGCCTGCGACTATTTCCTGCTTCTAAACCTGAAGAAATGGCTCGGTGGTAAGAGATCTGGGTTCAACGAAGAGGTCATCACAGAAACTAGCGCCTATTTTAAGGGCCTTGAGGAAAACTATTATTTGGAAGGAATAAAAAATAACTAGAAAAACGCTTCGACTACATGTATGTATCGATCTAAAAGAAGACTATGGTGAAAAATAAAACGCTTATTTGCCAAAAAAAAAGATCTATTCAAAAACTCACTGATTTATCAAACTTCCCTCGTACCAATTCTGTTTTATTTGCTTGTCGGGGAAGGAGCTAGCACAAACATTTTACCGTCCATAACGACTCACAACTGTGTAAAGTGAACTACGGGTTCTAGAACATTATTCTTCGTCTGATAATTGACAAATACTGCCGTCCAGAAATAAGGATTTAGAGATAACTAAGCAATCGTCATACCAGTAAATGTTAAATCTTACCCGAAAATATGTCAGACGCCCAAAACGCACTTCCAACCTCTTGTAGTGTTCCACTACATAAACCTCTTTTTAAACGCTTACAATCCAATTAACTTCACGTCCATTTTCATTTATCCTTTTAAACGCTTAACAATTCAATTAATGTAATTGCTCATATTGCACATCAAACGATTATTCGTTTATTGTCCACCTACTACGCACAGTCTTTTCCAGATCTGCGCCACTCGCTATCTAATTACGAGTACACCTTTTTTTTTTTTTTTGCACCGTATCGTACGTCGACCAGAATCATATATGTATATCCAGAAGCAAACACCCGACTCGGGAGTCTTCCTAGTCGCCAACGCTTGCGAAAATGCGGATGACGACAATTAAAAAACTTACAAAAGACGGAACGAATGTTTGAATCAAGGCCACGGCCTGATCAAGTGGATTAAGCAAATTCGTGTGGGGCGAATGCACTCCATGAGGGTCAAAGTCGACTAAGCAAGACTGCGTTGGGATGGAATGATGCGTGGGGTCAGGTTGGGGGAGGAGAATTAGTGCATCATTTGCAATTCTTCCCCAAAATTTTAAGTATAAAAGGAGTGGTTGTAACAGGTTTAGATTCAGAGTTAAGTAAATTGCACTATTGCTCACGTCTTATGTGGCATCCGAAGTAAACAAACGGATCACCGCAAACGCGTCCGAGTATAGTGCAGTGATGTCGATGGGATTCGCGCCGTAGCGTGAAAATAGTGTGGAAGTGTACAGTGTGGTTAAACCTCATACCCTTTCCTTTCCTTGTGTCTGCTTTTCCTCTTTTTCGCACCTCTGTTGCATCCCTCAGGCATCGATACTCTCGATTGATATATAATCTTTGAAGAGTTTTCGGTGTTTTGAGTGGCATAATATTCGTCATGAAAGGGATGTCACCTGGATTTCGGCACGGATCTAGTGGGGCACCTATTTTTTTTTTATTAGACTTCTCTCGGGAGAAGCGAACCTATAACGCCGAGTGGGAGCCCCGAGATGCCATCAAATAACTGTTGCAGTTCTTTTTGAACAGTTGCAGGTTGTAACGCTCCGGAAACACTTGCGTGGGAAGGGAGTTCCACAGCTTCCCCGCTCTGTAACGGAACGAGTTCTGATGCAGGGATGTTTGCGCCGTCGGGAGATGAACCACAAACGGGTGTGATCCGTCGGATTGTCTTGTGGAGCGCATATAAGCCGAATTGCGCGAAACAATACCAAGAATCACCGAAGAACAGCACCCGTGATAATATCTGTAAAACAGACAGGTCGGCTACGCGCCTTCGATGTGATAGCGACTGTAGTCCCGACCTCAACGCAGAGTCCCCGCTCTGTAACGGAACGAGTTCTGATGCAAGGATGTTTGCGCCGTCGGGAGATGAACCACAAACGGGTGTGATCCGTCGGATTGTCTTGTGGAGCGCATATAAGCCGAATTGCGCGAAACAATACCAAGAATCACCGAAGAACAGCACCCGTGATAATATCTGTAAAACAGACAGGTCGGCTACGCGCCTTCGATGTGATAGCGACTGTAGTCCCGACCTCAACGCAGAGTCCCCGCTCTGTAACGGAACGAGTTCTGATGCAAGGATGTTTGCGCCGTCGGGAGATGAACCACAAACGGGTGTGATCCGTCGGATTGTCTTGTGGAGCGCATATAAGCCGAATTGCGCGAAACAATACCAAGAATCACCTAAGAACAGCACCCGTGGTAATATCTGTAAAACAGACAGAGGTCGGCCGCGCCTTCGATGTGATAGCGACTGTAGTCCCGACGTCAACACAGAGTCCCCGATCAGGTGGATCGCTCGTCTCTGTATGCTCTCAAGTAGCTCGACGGTATGTTTAGGACCCGAGCTCCAAACATGAGAGCAATATTCGAGCGCGGGTCTAATTTGGGATTTATAAAGGAGAAGAAGTTGGGCCGGAGTAAAATATTTCTTGGCTCTAAAAAGATAACTCAGTTTTTCTGAGGCTGACCTGGCGATACTCGACACGTGTTTATGCCACGACACATTCCCACAGACCGTGACGCCGAGCAATTTCAAACTTTTCCCAGCCTCGAGGGCCCGGCCATTAGAGTAACTTCGGGTATTGTGATATGGTTGGGAAATGTGATATACTATCATATTTTCCGAAATAATCAATTCTCGACAAGAATTTTCTTGTCAACATGACGGCAATGGAAAAGAACACGTGCTGCAGTTTTAGGCGCGCTCGCGCTCATTGCGTTGTATGTCAGTGCATTGAAATTGTTTAAGGTGTACAGTCGACAGTTTTTTTTGTGTGAGCTTTATGTTATATTTCAGCAAAAATTGGAGCAAAATTAAAAACTGAAGTAATACATTTTGTTTGTGTGTGAATAGAGCTGACAGTATATTGGGTGAGTTTTTAATTCAGTGAAGTGCATATTTAAAAAAATCTCTGGATTGTTTTAAAAACCAAATGCGGCTAATGTGATATAGTTGAAATTGGGTAAAGTGATATACCATATCACATTACCCACCAAATTATCAATCACTAAATATTATTATAATTTATTTCAGATCATGCCAAAAAAAGGGAGATTCGTAAATGGGATCCGGAAGGAATGAGAAAGGCTATTCTAGCAGTCCGAGGAGGAGAAATGGGTATACTTTTGGCGTCGAAGACATTTGGAGTTCCATTTGCAACACTACAAAGATCCGCTCGCAGTGATAAATCTATTAGCGATATTTTAGCCACGCCTTTGGGACGTAAGCCTGTTTTTAGCCTGGAAATGGAATTGGAGCTGGTAAGATATGTGGCGATTCCGCCAGATCCCACGGCTCGCCTTCCTGAAAAAACCCCCATAACCATAACCCGGGTCTGCACCAGCTTTCGCTAATGCAATTCGCATTAGCATCTTAGATGCTTCACGCATCAAACAGACCCAATTATTATAACCCTAAAATCCCTATAAAGAAAACTTACCTTCATGCATCCCTTCGCATACAATTTTTCATAAGATTTCTTTGTTTGCTTATTTGGTATTCTGAACCAATTCGGTACCAGACAAATACCATAAATATCGCGCCGTCTATTTTCCCAGACGCGCCATATACCTTTTCATATACATTGCCTGGCAACCTTTTTTGTTTGTCTTAGCAACAAACAACCCAAGCAGCTGCATATAATTAGCGCAATAGACGCTGAAACCAAATTCTCCAGCATTTCCTAATGCAAATATGAACCCGGTTTCTATTGCAGCCAGAGATGCCATAAACATTCAATTTGCTTTTAGCACCCTTTTCTCCTAACGTCGAAAATAGCGACGAGGCATCGTGTAAACAATGACCCGCATTACCAGCGGCGCATGTGGTCATTTTTCCCTATTGTCCTTGTTTTCGAACACATGCAACAACATTGAATCTGTTCGATCGCGCACATATACCACTGCGCCACTATTTACACCCTTAAGAGAAACGTTTTACTCTCTCTTCCTTTTTCTTCCTTAGCGAAATCATCTCTGCATGAGATGACGATCGTTTGAGTCTGATTCCATCCGTCGACCACGCTGGTCGCACGGGTCACTCCCGCTCTCCGCGCCTCCAGCGGAGAAGCCTAAACAGTAACACGCGAATATATCCCGGAGTCGTGTGTGTTTTATTTTGCAACTCTAGGAAGTTTTAGTTTATTTTTCCACGTAAATTTATCCGTGAATCTATGAAATAACGTAAATTTATTGATCCCAAATTGTTTATTATTGAAAACATATAGTGCGGCAAAAAAAAATCGGTATACAATAGTCTCTTTGATAAAACAATATCCATAAGTTTATACGAAGTGTTCAATAGCTTTTGTGAAAACGTATAAATTATACAAAAATGTAAAAGACAAACAATAAACAAGTCATAAATTTCATTAACTGTTTGATTTTCAAAATTTAAAAGTAAATTAAATTCAAAACTAGACGCATTTCATTGCTAAAGCGTGTTTCCTGTGCTGCTGCCCAATAAAACGTTTTCAAAAAGAAAGGTAATCCCCCAACATTCGTTTCTTTCGGTGAACAGTTTTCCTAGTGCTTGGCGGAACATTTGCGGAACTATTAGTAATTATGATGGAGGAGGAAGTTAATCAGCGCCGTACGCCGGTGCACATACTTCCTACCCCACAGATACATTCGAGAAATGGAATCACGCTTTTGGGGTCTAACTCGCGGTGACATTCGATCACTAGCATTCCAAGTGGCAAAAAGAAACAACGTAGCTTGCCCATTTTCAGTAATGAAAGAATGCGCAGGAAAAGATTGGTTGTATGCATTTCTTAAAAGGCACAAATCAGAGATTAGTATCAGGACTCCAACCGGAACCTCAATCGATAGGGCAAAATGCTTTAATGCTGAAAATGTGAGCACATTTTATAGCTTACTCGAGCAAGAGTACGAAAAACATAAATTTTCCCCAACTAGTATTTGGAACGTAGATGAGACAGGAGTGTCCATTGCACAAAGTAGGCAACCCAAAATTTTAGCAGCGAAAGGAAAAAGGCAAATAGGTTGTATGACGTCTGCAGAGAGAGGCTCTCTTATAACGGTTGTCAGCTGCATGAGCGCAGGCGGTTCATTTGTTCCGCCGTACTTTATTTTTCCCAGAAAGAACCATTCTCCGTTTTTAATGAAACATGCTCCTCCTGGCTTGGATTCTGCCTGCCACATTTCGGGTTGGATACAAATCCCCATATTTACGAAGTGGTTTGACCATTTCTTGCGGTTCACAAACCCTTCAAAGGGGAACCCTTCGCTACTCATTTTAGACGGTCATTACAGTCATACCCGAAATATTGAGGTTCTGAAAAAGGCTCGCAAAAATGGTGTTATTATTATATCTTTGCCACCGCACTGTACTCACAAAATGCAACCGCTCGATAGAACATTTATGGGACCTCTGAAGACGTATTATAACGATGAAATTAGGCGATTTATGCGAGACCAGGGCCGAAAAATAACACAGTTTGATGTTATTGAACTTTTTTCGAAGGCCTACCTTAAAGTCCAAACAGCACAAATCAAATGCACTGGCATTTATCCATTCGACAAAAATATGTTTCAGGAGGTTGATTTTATCGCTCAAACATTTGAAAATCATCCGGATGAAGAATCTGCTTTTTCAGGACGAGAAGTAGAAGAACCAGTTGCCCGCACAAGTAGTGCAGCTGAAGAACCGATTGCTAGTACTAGCAGGGCAGCTTTGGAAAAGATCGTAACTCCTTGGGATATCTCACCACCGCCCAAACTTAAACGGGTTATCAGCTCCAGAGGTAAAAGATCAGTTGCAACTGTACTAACAACATCACCGTACAAAACATCTTTGGAAGAGAGCATTAAGAACATTGAAAGACGCAAGAATAAGCCGAAAAGACCTATGGTAGTAAAAAGCAAACGGGCAAAGAAAACAAAAGAAAGTTCTTCGAGCGATTCAGATGAAAGTTTGCATTTACCGAGCTCAGACGAAGATCCTTGGGCCGAAACTCCACCTAACAAGGACAGTGTCTGTGTCTTTTGTAACACATCTTTCCAAATGGATAATAAGGCAAAGATATGGGTACCATGCTTGCAGTGCGATTTAGTTTGGGCTCACAATGAATGTCTTCCAACACGGCAAGCAGTTTTTGTATGTGAGTCATGTAAATCGCTTTAAATAGAACGTAGAGAAAGTACTATTTTTCTGCTAAATATTGGAGTTGTTAATTTAATTTTAATTCTAATTTAAGTTTTCTCTTGTTTTTCTTATGTACTATATAGTGGCTAATGTTCCTACTTTTGTTAAATTAATAAATGAATTCATAATCTATCGGCTTACAAGTATTTTTATTCGGTTGGAAACTATTCGCGAAAAGTGACATGGTATATCACATTATCCGCCAATTTTAATAAGGGGGGTTACAGAGATTTTATTTTGTTGTAAATAGCTGCAGATTGGCTTACGCTGCAGGGTTCTGAAAACGAAATATAATTCGCAATGTATCAAAGAGCTATAATGAATAGTGCGGCAAAAGCTATGTAATAAAAATTACGAATAATTGTTAGAAAACAAATACCTATATCACATTACCCGAAGTTACTCTAATCATCAGCTGTGGAACCGATGATCCACTTTTCTTTGTGAATGTTGTATATTGCGTCTTCGCTGCATTGAAGTCGACGAGATTGGCCCTTCCCCACTGAAGGACCCTATCTAGATCCTGATTCAGAGAGTCAATCTGTCAACATCTCAGCTGATGCGACACAGATGCACCAATCGGCCGAACACTCGAAAAGGAGGAAACAAGCGTACTATCATCCGCAAAACTGAACACTTTGTTATCCGTTGTCTCCAACAAATCATTTATGTGAAGCAAGAACAAGGTTGGAGCCAAAATAGAACCTTGAGGCACCCCCGAATTAACAGGATACAGATCCGAACACTCGCCGTCCATAACAATCCGGATCGATCGATTCTCGAGGAAGCTCCTCATCCAGTCGCAAAGTTGTTGGGAAAGTCCATATGAACGAAGTTTGCTCAGCAATGCCCCGTGCCAGACGCGGTCAAAAGCCTTGGAGATTTCCAATGCGACCGCCCTTGACTCACCATGCCGTTCAATCGCAGATGTCCATGTATCGGTTATAAGTGTCAAAAGGTCTCCCGTGGACCGCCTGCCACGGAATCCGTATTGACGGTCTTTCAGAAGTCCGTTGCACTCCAAATACTTAACTAACTCTGTATTGATGACTTTTTCCATCACCTTAGATAAAATAGACAGTAATGCTATCGGACGGTAATTTTGTGGGAGACACTTTTTTCCCGTCTTTGGGATTGGCTGAATTCGAGCGATTTTCCAGCAGGCAAGAAAGGTCCTCCGTACATAAGATAAGCGGAGGAGTCTACCAAGAACCGGCGATAGTTCTGGAGCACAGTTCTTAAGGACTATTGCTGGTATTCCGTCCGGGCCGGTTGCCCTCCTACAATCCAGTTCACCTAGACTGCGTTGAATAGTACGCGGGCGAAATCTCACATCGGCCCCTCGATAGTATAGCGGTTAGTATACCCGCCTTTCACGCGGGAGACCGGGGTTCGATTCCCCGTCGGGGAGCATCAGGCGCAAAACTAATGTTCTTGCCCGGAAAAAACAAATCATGAAAAATTTAACAAGCCTCAGGACTTGCTAAATAGGGCCAAGACCGGTCCCCGGTTGTAGTGCTGATGATGATGATGAAATCTCACATCCCGTATGGAAGACCGTACCGGCGCGATCACAGGTGGCTCCAAAAGACCGGGATCGAGGTTTGAATTCGCGGAAAATAAATTCGCGAACACATCAGCTTTATCCTTAGAATTTGTGACCAACGACCCGCTGGCTGCCACCAATGGAGGGAAAGGGGAGGAAGCGAAGTTGCTGCTGACAGCCCTTGTCATTGACCAGAAGGAGCGCGAACCAGACGGGCACTGGAAGGAGCTTATTTATCACCCTGTCGTTGTGGGCTTTCTTCGCAGCATCAATCGCCTTGTTGCAAGCGTTTCTGATTCTAACAAAATTCGCTGTTAACATCGGTGAGATTGGAGCGCCATTGCTTAAAAGCTCTATTTTTGCCGCTGTAATCTGCTCGCATTGTTTATCAAACCAAGGTTTATCAGACGAACTTCGTTTGATGGAATGTGGAATATACATCTCCATCCCCAGAAGAATAATCTCTGATACCGACTCCGCGCAAGCGTTAACATCGGAGTCTCGGAAGCACACCTCGAACCATGGAAAGGATGCGAAGAAATCTCGCAAATCGTCCCAGTTAGCAGCCCCATACTTCCATACATGGCGAAGCTGCCTAGGCCGGTTATTCCCTTGATATGCAAGTGCTTGCGCAACAGACACCAAGCAGTGATCTGAGTTTCCTAGTGGCGCAGAAACGTCTCCGGCATAAATACTCGGTTCGGATGTCAAAAACAGATCCAGGGTGTTCGCACAATCGCCTCGGGCAGTCGCGTCGGTTCCTCCACGAGTTGAGTCAAGTTGTGACTTACAGCAAACATCTCCGCCAGCCTCCCAGCCGCGTCGGTTCTGTTAGAATGTAACAACCAGCCCGAATTGTGCACATTAAAATCGCCAAGGACGACAATTTCAGAAGCTGGGGGGTTGATCTGTATCCAGTCGACGGTATGTGAAAGATGTTCGAAAAATGTCGCTGGTCGATCGTCATTCGGGGAGCGGTAAAGACAACAAAGAAATTTAACGGAATTCCTTAGCATGACCCTCAACCATAGGATGTCTATATTATTGGGTTCCAACGCCTCCATCCTCTGGCAAGCCAGATTGGACCGCCCGAAGACGCAGACTCCGCCCTTAAAACGGAATCTCGAATGTAAGTCGTATCCTGAGCAACGAAGATATGTCGAATCAGTTGACGAATCGACCTGGTCTCAGTTAGGGCAAGGATACAGGTTTCGTTGTTTGCAAATATTGGTGGACGGCGTTTACATTCGTATTGGTGAAACCGATACCCCTGGTGTTACAAAATGCCGTCACCAGTCGAGCGTGGGCCGAGCCTCGAGAGCTAGCCCGGTTATGCGATGACGAACCTTTCAAAGTTCCATTATTTATCATGATATCTGCATGATGTTCCCCCTGATATAGTCCCTAATTTCCTTTGAGCATTTTACATGGATATCGATACGTCGAATAGATTTTAGGTTACAAAATGTCGAAGACCATATGAACCAGAATTGGGCACGATCATGTACCACACATGATCCAGCCAACACTGTGCTGCGTCACCGAAAGCAAAACAAGGCAGAGTGTATGCATAACATTGTTGACCTGTTCCCCATTGACTCAGGCAGTGCCCAATGTATTCACTTCTACTATTCCGCTTTGCCTGTATTGCAGCGTCATCAGTTTGCAATGGCGGTTGTATTGAATCGTATTGTATGAATTGAAGTGTTTGGCCGTTGTTTCTTCCGCAATGAAAAATGGGTCATGTTTAATTAGACAGAATGTTTGGGTGCTGAGGTAGATACAAGAAGAATCTGAAATTTGAACATTCGATTAAAAGGCTTATTTAATTTTTAATTTTCTACTTTGTCTTTAAAGCTACAAGATTATCCTTCGCCTGCACATGAAAAATATTTTTGTTTTCTGTTACAGATCAATAGAAAAAACACTACAAATGCAGCACCTTTCGAGGTCACGCATATGACGCCTAAGGGTATAAGGCCGCTGTTCTGTTTTGCGAAGAAAAAAGAATGTTTTTCAACACTTGATGGCTGTAATGAAATAACGTCAGTATTTAAAAACGATGTGATTTTTTACTACCTGTAGAAAATGCATAAAAACTGACTCATCTTTGGGCACCCAAGGGGATTGCTTCTCTTTATCTAAAGCACTTAGACTACCCTAACTTGAAATGATGTCAGTGTGGCATAACTTGGTGAAATCACTTGATCTCCACATTGCCTATTAGAACATTCAACATATCTAAAGTTATCGAGCGCACGCGATGGCTTAAAAAGTAGTCAACCATATTAAGAAGTGAACCTTGAATATTGAGATCCTTTGAACAGTTATGAGGGTTAGCAAGTTGCTATTTCTTATTATTAGGTTTCAGCCGCATGAGCATATGCATCTACAAATAAAATAAATTAAGTAAGTGGTATCGATTGTAGCATCGGTAAAGCAAGAGCGCTTAAAAAACCAACAACTGTGTTCTAATTGCGACGTGGGGATATTTCATTTAAATATTTTATTTTACGGCTTATTTAAATACGACATTTCTTTCGAACAAGGCAATGATCAATGACAAACTTGATCCAAGTATATCCGAGTTTCTTTACATGGGGTCCTCTTTTATTTGAGGTGTATCGAATAAAGACACCTTTGATCTCCAACATGGACGATGGGGATTCGATACTCTGATCTTCTCATAGCGATCGCGCATTTCTTCTTCTTCATTAGTAAAATGTGAGGTAGACTTCCGATGACACTTAAGAGCCGTTCCATTGATGAAACATTCGCCGCAGACGGTACATTTATATGGTTTTTCACCTGTGTGCCTCCGAATATGTAAATTTAAATCGTTGGACTGGGCAAACGCTTTATTGCACTGAGTACATTTGTAGGGCCTCTCACCCGTATGAACACGCATGTGTCGGGCGAGCTTATTTGGACGAGAGAAAGCTTTACCACATGTAATACATAGATGTGGTTTTTCTCCGGTGTGCGATCGCTTATGAATAGTTAGATCCTGGGAACGTGGGTATCCCTTATCACAAAGATCACATTTGTATGGCTTTTCGCCAGTGTGTCGTCTAATATGTATAATAAGGCTAGCTTGAGGGAAGCTCTCACCACAAAACGGACATAGACCATATTTGTAGATATGCTTTTTAGGTCCTCTGACGAATTTGCTATCCTGATGCGTTATCATGTGACGCACTAGATTATCCTTGCGTGTAAAACTTCGCGCACAATGAGTGCATGGAAATGTTCCCAGACTGGCATGTGATTTTTGATGGCGCATTAGATTTTCGTGCTTAGTGAAAACCCTGTTGCATGTTGCACACTGTAAAGGTGGCACTTTGGCATCCATTTGTACTTTTTCGACATTTATGTCCTCTTCCAGGAGTTGCTCCTTGGGAGCAATTTCCCTATAACAGAATGTTCATTTTTAATTTTTTCTACTTGTGAATATATACATCAATTGACTTACCCTTGATATTCATCAATATCCTCTGGTTCCACCTTGATTTCTGTTATATCGGGCTTAATTAGTGTTTCATTATCTACATCCACTATAGACTGTTCAGTAGAGGAATCTGAAATATCAAGCATTATTATTTCACACCATTCAGAGTAATTTGATATTAAGATACATTTACTGATTGTATACACAACGATATAAGGAAGAACTCTTGCTTGCCTTTATTCCTTTATTATACGAGCACACCGATGTGTTTTAAATTACTATCACACCTAATTTATTCAAAAACACTTGTATGCGATTATCCCTATGATCAGTCAGAGAGGCTTATCATCATCACCATCGGCACTACAACCGGGGACCGACAGAGAGGCTTGTAGTGTTTATTATTTATAATGGCACCTCTGTTGTGTCCTTCGAACGTGACAATCTCGAATGATTTTTTATCATGAGTAGTGTAACTTTTCAGAATTGATTCAATGGGACAAGTGTTATACGGACAGCATTTACACCGGTCGCTTTCTCTCATCAACTCCGGATCTCAGCGTACATCCCACTGAGAAGTAGTATTGGACTTCTGTGTCGGACAACGATATGGGCATTTTTCGCCGACCAGTGAATTATACTGTGGCGTCTCTAACAGATACACACACAAAACACAAGCAAATAGTGAAGAACACCGAACGAAAATCGAATAAGAAAATAAATCAGAGCCGTATACCATAGCGATAACATAACAATTCACATCAGTTGAATATATTTGAGTTTAAAAATCGAATTCCAAACACGTCCAGTAGCCTGATGTGTCACGCATTGGTTCAATTTTTGGCGATTCTAACTGTCATAGCGTCAGTTCGAATCACACGTTCTTCACTATCCCAAACGCTATAATACCACAAATAAGATGCACTTTGTCATTGTGTCAACACATACCTAAATAAACATCAGCAATTCTTGTGCTAAACTAAACCCAAGTAATCACTGATACCCATATCTCGGATTTTAACCCACCTGGATATAATTGAATGCTTGTGTTCTTCCGGTGTCAGAGAGGCGCCGTTATAATACAGCCGGTATACCCCTGGCTGCAAACCATCCAAAGGGCACGGTGACGCGTAGCACCCTAGATTAAGGGTGGTAGATCTTTGTATGTTACTTCTCGCTAGCCTGTCTGACATGGGTGGCCCTACTGGAAGCGTATGCTTCCGTCAGCATAGCCTGAGTGATTCATTCTGACACCGGGTCGAATCAGAGCAGTAAGCAGACCTTACCACATCAAAGAATGGCTCTGATATGGCGGACTGTTTTAAACCCCAAGACTGTTCCCACGAAATGAATAATCAATATATAAAAAACAATCTCACGAAAAACCCGGTAGGCATTGGTGTGATGAGCCGACACTACCACAAGGGAACAAATCATCAAGAAAACACCGACTCGGCAAAAAAAAGACGTAGGGAAAAACGGAAAAAGCGGGATATAAGCGTCGGCACGTGGAATGTTCGAACGTTAACTAAACCAGGCGCGATACAGACGGTCGTAGAAAACGCGAAACAATATAAAATGGACGTCGTCGCGCTTCAGGAAGTCCGACTCCCACATCAAGTAATCGAAACCAACGGGGTTACACTGGCGTGTGGAGGTACCGATACCCATAACCTCGGAACCGGCTTCATCATAAGCAAGAGGATTACGCCCCATGTAAAAGATGTGAAATTTATTAATGACCGAATGTCGGTGCTTTAAATACAGGAACCATGGTACAATTATGTGTTTATAAACGTACACGCCCCACCATAATCTACCGACGAAGAAACGAAGGATACGGTCTACGAGACCCTAGAGGAAGTATTTGATGGGATCTCATCATTCGATGTTAAAATCCTCCTCGGGGACCTCAACGCGAAAATTGGAGAGGAAGATATCTTCCAACCAACTATAAGTAAAGAAAGCCTACACGTTTCAAATGATAATGGAATACGAATTATCACGTTCGCAGCGTCCAAAGATCTAGTAGTGAAAAGCACGATGTTCAAGCACAAGGAAATCTATAAAGCCACATGGATATCACTCGACGACGTAACGCGTAACCAAATAGACCACTTCCTCATAGACAAAAGACACCACTCGAATATCCTTGACATAAGATCATATAGAAACATAAAAATCAAGCTCGTAAGATCCCGGTGGGCGGGACACCTAGCTCGAATGAGCGAAGAGGAGCCTGCCCGAAAAGTCCCTTGTGGCTGTATGTACGGAAGGAGACAGCACTGCAGACCTTGTCTGCGATGGAGAGTTGGCGTAGACCAGGACGCCCAGATCCTGGGAGTGCCAAACTGGATGTCATCGGCTCGAAATCGGGACCAGTGGAGAGATTTGTTAAATGAGGCCAAGACCGGATCCCGGTTGTAGTGCCGATGATGCTTGTGATGATGATCATATAGAGGAGCAGAATGCGACTCCGATCATCTTCTAATGATGGGCAAAATCAGGAGTCGGCTCGCAGTAAACCCACATGGGCAGTCACGAGAGACGAGCAAAAAGTTCGACATTGATAAACTAAAAGACCTGCGCAAAAGTGCTGAATATCAAGACGAACTAACGAATAGATTTAGCATTCTAGAGAATAGGAGCAGTGAGGAAGAGGAAGTCAATAGTGTGGACACTAAATGGACATCGATCAGAGACACAATCAAACAAACAGCCCAAAAGGTATTAGGATTAAGAAAACTGTTAAATGCAAACCTTGGTTTGACGATGAGTGCAGGGCGAAGATCGAAGAACGTAAACGCCTCAGAGTGATACACTTAGAAAGATGTGATGGAATCAACGCAGAAAGATACGTGACAATTCGGAAAGAGACAATGAGACTCTTCAAACGCAAAAAAACGCCAATGGGAGGAGACTCAGATCGAAAAAATCCTAGAAAATGCCAGAGCAAAGAACATCAGAGGTATGTATGCCGGTATAAATTCAATTAGAAATGGCTACCAAGGGCTGTCTGGGCACAGAAACTAACAATATCGTGACAAGATGGAAGCAGCACTTTGAAAACCCGCTCAATGTGCGCACCCATCAACCACAAATAAACGCACAAGACTTACATACAGCCGAGCCTCAGATCCCAGAGCCCTCTTTCAACGAAGTTGTAGACGCAATAAATCGATTGAAAAACAACAAGGCTCCCGGAGTCGACTGCATACCGGCAGAGCTTGTGAAGCATGGAGGAGTGGCAACCGCTCGAAAGATCCACGAACTCATCAAAACAATATGGGATAAGGAAGTCACCCCGGAAGAATGGAAAATCTCAATAGTCATCCCTATTTTCAAAAAAGGCGACACATCTGACTGTGAAAACTACAGAGGAATATCATTGCTCCCAACCACATACAAAATACTAACTAATGTCATACTGGCGAGATCACACCGTACGCAGAAGAAATACTGGGATGGTTGTTGAGGAGAATTGGCGGCGACGTCGTTAACGTGCTTTCCTAGGATATGTTGTTATGTCCTGAATCGGCGGCGTCGTTAGCGTGCTTCTCTAGGATAAGTTGTTAGGTCCTGAGGCGGCGGCGTCGTTAACGTGCTTTGCCTCTTTATAGGAAGTCCCCTGAAGCCAAGTTAACCTGAGAAACTTCGGCGGCTTCGCTGCCTTCCGTGCCTTTCGATGTCTTCACTGCCTTCAATGTTTTCACGGTTGGTTGAATCGGAATAGAAAGAAAGACTAAATCGTTTCTACTAGTCTTTATTTTTGATTTACTTTGTCAGAGGTCGGTTTATAAAAGTTTTATTGTTTTGGGTTACTGGCTGGCCGTGGATTCGGCCTCTGGTGATCTACTGATCACGAAATTCAAATTCACTGCCCTTTTATAGTTTTTCTAGTTGAGAATTGTCAACTAATTTTTGTCAAAATTCCCAGAAGCACACATAATGACTTAGTGCGTTTCAATTTGAGTTGTGTTCTGGGAATTTGTTAGAGGCTTTAGTTGGATGGGTTCTAGGAAGGGAAATCATTTAGCATTTCATGATGTCAAGGTTTTTAGGAATTGAGTCAATGTATGATGAAGTAACTTTTGGTTAAATTCGTTGTACATGTGACTCAATATGGGATTTGAATATGAAGCAATGGAAATTTTGGGATTTGGGTTTATTATGTAGAATTGAATCAATAAGCGATAAATTAACTTTGGGTTAATTTATTGCTCATATGATTCAATATGAAATTAGGATATTTAGGATTTGATAATATTGGGGATTTGGATGGGAGTAGAGATTTAGGATCGCTACATGGTACTAGTACGGGTTATGGCGCAAGGCTAATAACCGAAACAAATTATTGTGGACAATTTAACAAGTCTCGGATAAGGACCGGATACCCGTGGCGAGACTTGCTAAATAAGGCCAAGACGGGACCCTGGTTGTTTTCAGCCGGAAAAATAGAAGTCGATGATATTTCCGAAATGTTTAAAAGATCCGTAGACCTGTTGTAGACGCAATAAATCGATTGAAAAACAACAAGGCTCCCGGAGTCGACTGCATACCAGCAGAGCTTGTGAAGCATGGAGGAGAGGAACAGATGTGACTGCGAAAACTACAGAGGAATATCATTGCTCCCAACCACATACAAAATACTAACAAATGTCATACTGGCGAGAATCACACCGTACGCAGAAGAAATACTGGGAGATTACCAATGCGGATTCCGTAGGAGCCGGGCAACGGGCTACCAAATGTTCACAGTAAGGCAACTGCTGGAAAAGAAGTGGAAGTACGGAGAGACGGTTCACCAACTGTTCGTTGACTTCAAAAAAGCCTACGACTCAGTCGGAAGGCAAAGACTCTACCATATTCTAGTTGAGGAGGGAGTCCCGAAAAAATATGCCGCCCTCATTCAAATTTGTATGAACGAAAACAAAGAGCGTCAGAATAGAAAACCACCTCTCAGAACCATTTGAAATCCGGGACGGACTAAAACAGGGAAATGGCCTCTCACCGTGTCTTTTTAACCTTGTGCTCGAGTATGTCATCAGAAAGGTACACGACGACAACATGGCCGGATCATCCCTGAACGGGGTCACACAAGTGCTCGCATATGTGGATGACATAGCCGTTCTGGGCGATAATCTGGAAACTAAGTAAAAACTGTGAAATCATCATGAAGCGGCAGAAGAGGTGGGCCTAGAAATAAATGAAGACAAAATAAAATACATGATTACGGCGAGAGCAGGTGGACCTCAGGGAACATATAAACGTCAGAGGCAAGATATTTGAAAAAGTTAAAGAATTTAAATATCTGGGAACGACACTGACGGCCAGTAACGAAATGTCGAAGGAAATTAACAAAAGACTGCATTCCGGCAACGCTAGTTGGCACAGTCAGTAAACTGCTGAAATCCAGACTGCTATCACGTAACATAAAGCTCCGTGTCTATAGAACCATAATCATGCCGATTGTTCTATATGGATGCGAGTCATGCGCTCTCACAAAACGGGAAGAAAACAAGTTCCGCGTATTCGAGAATAAAGTTTTAGGGGGTAACTAATAATAATAATAATGCAATCCAGAGCATTAAATGCTGGCTAGACATGGCCGGACTGAAACTATCTGGACATAAGACGGAGTCAGTTTTAATAAGTTTTAGGGGGTATCTTTGGCGGCAAATATGACGAGGAGGCAGGACAATGGAGGAAACTCTACAACCACGAATTGGATGAGCTATACCGCAAACCTACAATAGTGAGAGTAATCAGGTCGTGACGATTAAGATGGGCCGGACATGTGGCGCGAATGGGCAACGATAGGGCCGTGCGTAGAATTCTTGACGTTAGACCAACGGGAAAGAGACCGAGAGGACGGCAGCGACGGAGATGGGAGGACAATGTAAGGTTTGACCTTGAGGAGATCGGATCAGATGGTCGAGCGTGTAAGGAGAGTGCACAGGAGAGGGAGCGATGGCGGAGTCGAATCGGTGAGGTCATGAACTTCAGGGTTCCTACAGGCCAATAAATAGTAGTAGTAGGGAATTTCACGTTGATTTGTATAACATTCGCGTCCTGAGATGCAATTTCTCTTCTGTGTCTGCCCACGTCTGTAACCAGAAACCAGCAATCCTTGCACTTAGTGAAACCCAGGTAGTAACTATAATAATACAGATATTTCGGATTTCAATCTACCTGTTTATAACATAGTGCTTAAGTAATAACTGATGCAGATATTTCTGATTTTACTATACCCGGTTAAAACTTAGTGCCTTTGTTCTTTCCACATCGTAGTATAGCCACATACATACGAAACGATATTGCTTATCAGCTTCGACCACAATATGGGCTTTGCTCCAATCCAGAATTTAATTTCTCGTTTATAAAACTTCACACATTCGTAAGCTTTCTTTATAAAAGCCAAAACACGGATAGAAACGCATCCTTTAATGAATTTGATGCTCTGTCTGATTATATCAATAGGATCTTGACACTATATCCGCACACTGAAATCGTTATTGTGGGTGATTTCAATTGCATAATTCTCAGTGGCTTCGCCACTCTGGACCCCCAACACCTGAAGGTCAGTATGTCTAGCTCTTTGCTGATTCAAATAGTTTAACTCAACTCGTCAATGTGCCAACACGGGTACCAGACATAGATGGTCATTTCGCTAATACACTGGCCACAATTGAGGTTTCTTCGCCCTTAGGCACCTCAGCCCACTGTGTCATGTCAGCTAAGTTTGCTGTAACCAACAGCAACGGCAACGAGAAAGCTCTTAAAAGAACAGTATGGCTCTACGAGAAAGTCAACTGGGAAGGTCTGAACGACTTTTTTGGGAAATTAAGGGGGGAATGTAATGTTTCATGTAAAATGAAATTTTTTTAGCCATTTTTTGTTTTTGCCTAAATTGATAGGAAATTTCCTCAAAAATACGAGAAAAAAAGTTAGAAAGTGATCCGAGACCTCCTTGTACGTTATTTTCAAAAGAAAGTAAACAGTCCAATTGGACGATGCCACCAAAGAGGCTCGTACTTTTCGACAACAGGAACAAACGGCTCAATTAGAACAGCTTGAAGAAGGGGAAGGTCTACTCTATCGCCCTGGAATCGGAGATTAGCAAAAAACTGCGGTAAGTTAGAACGAATTACGAATTTGTTCACGATTTTTCTATTACTCAAACTTTAAACGCGTTTTTCTCGAAACGCAAAATTTCGCACGCCGTGCAACGTAGCTCAAAAACTAATCATTCGATCTTTATGAAGTTTGGTATAGAAATTCTATAGATATTTGGCCACAACATGACGAGCCCAAATTTTTTATTATTTTATTTAAAACATTGTTATTAACAATTGTTTATAAAAGAAAATCCTTTTTTTTTATCAAAACTTTGCCATTTTTTCAAATTTGCAAATTTAAATAAAAGGGGAACGTCATGCTAAGCGTTTTTGCATAAACTAAAGAACCCATTTTGTATTTTTTGTTTCAGATCATTTTTGTGACCTGTATGCTGCACGTGGTCAGAGGTGTGCTTTAGAGACCCCGATGTTAAGGCATGCATGGAGTTGGTCACGGAGATTACTCTTCTCGGGATGGAGCTTGACATTCCGCATTCTATCAAAAGAAATGCATCTAGTAAATTTTGGTTTGATAAAAAATGCCAGGGCTCCTCGATAGTATACTGGTTAGTATACCCGCCTGTCAAGCGGCAGACCGGGGTTCGTTCCCCCGTCGGGGAGCCTCTGGCGCAAGACTGATGACCTTACCCAGAAAAAATAAATCATTATGGAAAATTTAACAAGCCTCAGGACTTGCTAAATAAGGCCAAGACCGGTTCCCGGTTGTAGTGCCGATGATGATGACGATGCTGCACGGCGCATTTTCAAGACGCTGTTTTCAAGCCGCCATTGCACCGTTTTATTGTTAACGATTAGTTTAAAAGAAATATTTTCTTTAAATATTATAACTTAAATAAATTGTGCCTTAAATTGCAAATTAATCTACGCATTTAATTTTTTTTAAAAAAATTCCTGAAAAACTGGCTATTTACATGAGGTTCCCTCCTTAAATTAGTCGTTATTTTTCCTCAATAACGATATTGGCTCTATAGCGGACACAATGATAGACACGATTCTAGTTGGCATGCGAACCTTTATTCCACACAGGGTAAAGAGTATCTATTCGCAATAGAGGCGGGCGATAATGAGGTTGCGTCCAGGAGGAAAGCGTTCCACGGTCAAGGCGTCCAAGAGTGGTGGTTGGTCGGTATTAGAGGGCAGCCTAGAGGAACGGTGAGCTGCATCCAAGAGGCTAGCCGAGAGCTCCAATGGTGGGAGGAAGTCGGTGGAGACAGCGAGGGGGAAGCACAAGCAAAGTCTGAAGTCTTTATTGCGATTAGCTTTTATTTCTTATCATTCAAATTGTATAGCTTTGTTTTATTTCGCTTGACTGGTGCTGGCGATGATTGCTCCGACGAAATGCACTTGAAGGTTGCTTGCAGACTGACCAAAAGACGTTAGTAACATTTGAATTTGGATGACAGTTAGATGGCGTCCCTAGGTGATGACGCATTGTCAGCTGGCGGCTGACAAGCGTGGTGAGTATGTTGGTTGGGGAGTGTACTAGACGGTGAACGTACTAGATTCTCCCCGCTGCATGTAGTTGCGAATCCGCAACAGTATCAAACTCAAAAGAAATATGTGGTTAGATTCCGGGTGCAGAGAAGTCATTAAGGCTAAAGAGTTGAGCTTCCGGTTGTATAAATCAAACAATACTGAGGAAAACCGGAAAAGATTTAAGAGAGCTAACAATCACTGCAATGCGTATATTCAACGCGCGAAGTTCTTGCATGACCAGAGAGTGAGACAAAAATTACTAAACTCTCCCACAGGTAGTAGAAGCTAGGTACTCGTGAAAAACGTCCAAAACTCAGTCTCTTCATCCATGTCATCGCTTATAGTCGATGACAAACCAGTCACCACTGCAATAGAGAAGGCGAATCTACTTGCTGCACATTTTGCAACCAACTCAACGCTGCCTGATACCACATCAGTTCCACCTCAACTTGAGCATAAGCAGCACACCATGAGCCAGATTCGCTGCCAAACGCGTACTGTTGCCCACGCACTCAAAGAGCTAAACGCACGCAAATCCGCTGGTCCGGACGGCATTCCCCCAATCCTCTTGAAGAGATGTTCCTCTTCACTCGCCAAACTACTGCGGAAACTCTTCCATTTGTCTTAACATATTATACTGTCCGTTTCCCAAATAGTTGTAAGTCAGCGAACACTCAGCCAATTCCCACAAAGGGTGACAAATCATCCCTTTCTTCTTATCGACCCATAGCGCTAACTTCTATTCTCTCCAAGGTAATGGAATCTCATCAACCGTCAACTTTCGAAATATCTGGAATCAAACGACCTCCTCAATGACCGCCAATATGGCTTTCGTAGCAACAGGTCCACAGGAGATCTGATGGCGACAAGTCGAGCTATTCCATCCACTACCTCGGTGAAAGCAAGGTAGTCCCATTGGATATTTCCTTTTCTTCGACAGAGTTTGGCATCCAGCCCTTTTGTCAAAATTGTATTCATATGGAGTGGACAATTCCCTGATCCAATGGATAAGAGATTATCTTTCTGGCCGTTCAATTCAAGTGGTTCTTAATGGTGTCAAATCTGTCTCCCATCAAATTAATGCAGGTGTTCCCCAGGGTTCGATACTCTCACCCACTCTCTTCCTCATCTTTATAAATGATCTCTTGTCAATTACTCACAACCCAATTAACTCGTTTGCTGATGATAGCACGTTGAGTTTCTCATACTCATACGAACATTACCATCCAAACTCTTCGAACGTCACTATCAACCAGCAACTTATGCTTGATACATTGAATTCAGACCTCAACAAGACATATCAGTGGGGATTATCTAACCGAGTGGAATTCAATGCCCTAAAAACCCAGTGCTGCCTCTTGTCGTCAAAGGTGAGCCCCAAAGTAAATATACTGTCGATGAATGGCACTTCCATCGACGAAGCCAAGGAAGTATCAATCCTCGGCACTCGAATTAATTCGACTCGGAATTGGAGCGACCACAATTTTAAAGCTGCGAAAAGTGCGGCCAAATGTATGGGGTGCCTTAAGAGATGCAAAAGATACTTCACTCCATCCAACCTGGCCACTATTTACAAGGCGTATATTCGTTCAAAAATGGAGTTCAACTCCCATATTTGGTCAGGCGCATCCAAAACTACACTACACGCGTTCGACAGGATGCAGAAGCGACCAGTGAAACTTATTGGTATATTATACTTATAAGTCGATCAATTCCGTCGTTAGAACACAGGCGCAACGTATCATGCCTATCTCTTTTCTATAGGTATTACCACGATCGTTGCTCAAGTTGATGAATGTGTTCCACCCCTTGAGACATTTTCCCGCGATACCCGTCAACCTGTGAATGCGCATCAATTCACGTTGAAAGCGAGGTTCAGACGCACATATAAACATAGAGAGGCATTCTTTAGCCGACCCACATGAATGTGGAATGCTCTACCTGATCATGTGTTTCCTCGTCGTTGTGATGTGCGGGCATTCAAGACCAATATACATCGACACCTCCTTTCCTTATCCGCTTCTTCTCCATCCGCTCGCACTGTGCTCAAAATTCCCTTTTATGCCCGCGTTTGTGTAAAAAAAAAAAAAAAACGCCAGCAGTTCTGGTGGTTGAATGGCAAATAAAGACCTGCCAGCCGAAAAGAGTAAATAACATCTCAAAATAATGGCAAGCTTATATAGACTAAGCTTTTCTTAGGTAGTGTTAGGCGAGTTTCGACAATTATATAAAAAAAACAACGCGAGTATAATAAGTTTGCCGTTCATAAACCGGATCTCCACCACGCTATGATATAAAATATTCACATCGAGTGTGCGGACCAAGGAGCGATCGGGTGCAGGTGGTTCGAAGCCACGAGATCACGCGATCGGTTGATGAGGGTTGCATTCGGTTGTCAGTATCGCGTAGTAATACGGGTGGCATTCTAGCTGTCAAATAGTTTACATTTGATACTTGAGAATGATGATTTCGTGTGTATTCTGGGGTCATTTGGAATAGAGAAGCTCGCGTTTTATGTGTAAATAAAAATTAAAGTTTTTTTTTGTTATAATTTTTCTTTGTTTGGTAAAACATTAATGAAGATTGCAATAAATATAAAAGAAACAAAGCCGAAAAGCAATAATACATGACAATAATCACGCCAAGTTTACTTTAGGGTGTCCACAGAGGACCAGTAAGTTAGAATATAATTTAAATAAATTAGAATTTATGCATTTTTTTTCAGCAAATTAGATAAATATAAGAAAAAGAACAACATAAAAATGTACGTAAAATGGGGGGAAAAAAGCGTGCTGAGTCAGTTCAACGAGGACCCGACCGAAGAACACGCGCGCAGCAAGAAGAATGCTCAGATATCTGAAGGGGACGCCGAACATAATGCTTGTCTACGAAGGACCATTGGATCATCGTCGGATATTCTGATGCGGACTACGGCAGTTATTTGGCCGATTCGAGATCGTACACGGGGTACGCGTGCAAGCTAGGAGGAAACGCAATCAGATGGAAGTCCAGAAAACAAAAGAGCGTGGCGTTATCGACGACAGAAGCCGAGTACAGGGCGCTCACAAAGGCGACGAAGGAGTCAATGTATTTACGAGGACCCCTCAACAAGTTGGGAATACCAGAATTGTCAGAAGGTCTCATACATTGCGAGGATTTAAGCGCAATACAACTATTAATGGCTACGAGGTTCCAATATCGCACGAAACACGTCAGGATCCATTTCAATTTTGTACGTGAAGCAATAAGGGATCAAGCAATCCAATTATTGCACATAGCGTCGAAGGACATGATCGCCGACATTTTGACGAAGGCGCTATCCAAGGAGACGGGTGGAGCTCACGCATCCACTGGGCGCGAGAGACACGATATAATACAATGTACGTGTTCGCGTTAACGGAAAGTGTTGGAGATGGTAATGTTTACACGGACACACACACATGTCAATACACGGCGCACACTGTAAACCTCCCGTGACCACCGAAGAGGTGCTCTTGGCTGCAAGGGTTGTTAAAAAAAACAAGACCCCGGGACTGGATGGTATTCCTAACGCTGTAGTGAAGACTGCTTTAACAAAAAAGCCAGAAGTCTTCGACAGTCTCTTCACAATCTGCCCTCAAACAGGACTCTCTCCTCAATTCTGGGAAAAGCACCGACTCGTGCTTATACTAAGAGGAGTCAAGGTAATAGAACCAAAGAATGTGTTCCGCAAAAGTAAATATGACGCGTTCTGCACCCTAAGGGATGAATTAAATAGCAACCGATGGGGCAGTGCCTACAGGATAGTCATGAAAAGACTACAGAACAGTAGTCAAATGCAAAAGAGTAAAAGTGAAGTGGGCAGAATCATCGCTCTCCTCTTCCCACAGTGTGATGTGGTGTTGAGAGCGCAGAAGAATGGAACATCACTGAAAGAGCAATACCTCCAGTGGCGACCGAAGAGATGCTCTAGGCTGCAAGGGTCGTTAAAAACAACAAGACTCCGGGATTGGATGGTATTCCTAACGCTGTAGTCAAGACTGCTTTAACAAAAAAGGGGGAAGTCTTCAGCAGTCTCTTCACAACCTGCCTTCAAACAGGACAATTTCCTAAACGATGGAAAAAACAGCGGCTTGTGCTTATACCAAAAGGAGCCAAGAATCCAGAAGCGCCGTCGTCTTATCGCCCGTTGTGCATGCTGGACACAACGGGGAAACTGCTTGAGCTAGTAATTGCCGCTCACCTGGAACAAACCTCTCATCCTTACAACTTAAATTCACTAACCCACTCCCCTCACCGCGATGTGAGTTGTCTTTGTTTGATGAACTCAATAACGCAACCGCATCCCCCTGCCTACCTACCTCACCTCAGTCACCAGCACCCCCTCCTCCGTTTTCTGTGGCGGTACAGGATGTCTACCCGCCAATTGTTCACTTTGGTACTTCTTGGACCCGCGAAGAATGGATGGCCCGTTTTAATAAACTTAACCGTTCTAATACCCCAACAACCTCTTATCTGCTAAAGGGCGCCCCCAAATCCGCGAGCTCCGAATGGATTTCGGAATACTTTCGTAAAAAATTCAAGATATCCATAACAGAATGCACCGTGCTTCCTCCCTCCGATTTTGGGTCAAGTTTGCGCGTCTCTCTTCCCTCCAGGTTCGACTGGATTTTCCACCCGAACAAAAATGGGTGCTGCAGGATTGGTAGGCTGTCGTTGAGAAACTGCAACCCCATCCCAGCAACCAAACTCCACCCCACCCACCCCAATCTCTCAGTATACAGTCCCAACCGACGCCCACCTGAACCGATCCCCAACACTATCCCGCCTGCACGTCCCCCCAAGGCTCTCCCCGTCCCAACAGCAAATCGTCCCCTACCAATGCGCCCTCGACTCCCTCGCTTACCACGCCCACCCCGACCCAGTCAAGGGAATGGCCGATCCAAGAAATATCCTGTGCCTAACCAGATCCTAGCTCCTCTCCCTAGCCCCAACCACGTCCGCCACCACCACTCTGTACTCCCCTCCTCGTCCGCCCGTAATATAGCCCCCGGTAAAAATAATAGCAAAAAAAATAATGGCCTCCATCCAGCAGGAAGGTCTACCTACTGACGTCCCTAGCCTTCGCAGCCTATTCATCAACCTCCTATTCATCAGGTCCCTACTCCCCATGCCGTGGAGTGCTGCTCGCCACTCATAACAGACTCACTTCATCTCTAATTGCCATCTCTTCTTCTCCGGATCTCGACTACGTCGCTATTAAAATTGACAAGCGCCCTAAGTCTCTATTTATTATCTGTTTTTATATTCCTCCCTCTCGACCCACCGCGTCATACGAACTCGCAATAGAAGCGGTAGATAACCTTACAGTGTTAAGCACCGCATTAGACGATATCGTCGTTCTTGGCGACTTTAACCTGCCCCACCTTCAATGGACATCAGCTGACGAACTAGCCTTCTACGTCTCTAACCCCACTAGTTCTAATGAACGTATTTTTATTAACGGGCTCTCCGACTCAGGCCTCCATCAAATTAGCAATGTCCCAAATCATATGGCGAGACAGCTGGACCTCGTGTTCACAACCGACCCACTCATGTCCTCAGTTGCCCCTAGCCCACACGCCCTCTCTACCATTGACAATTATCACCCCCCACTGCTCTTATCCTTATATCTCGACCATGAAACCCAGCCCCCTCTACCCCCTGACTGCTTTTCTTACAATTTCCATAAGGCTAATTTCCGCCTCCTAAATGAACATCTTAGCAAAACAGCGTTTCGCTTTGATCATTTGGGTGTAGAAGAAGCCACGGCCACTCTCTATAAGGAGATTTACTATGCCGTCGCCTTATATGTCCCCTATTCTCGCCGTAGGTCATCGGTTTCTTCGCCGCCATGGTACAACCGCAATCTCCGCAATCTTCGGAACAAAAGGAATAACTTATGGAACATTTTCCTCAAAACGCGATCCATTGAAAACTACTCCAACTATCTCGGGGCCTTTTATAAATTTTCCGAACTCTACAACTCCCTCTATTCCAAATACCTTATTAAAACACAATCCAATTTGATTAGCGATCCCAAATCCTTTTTCCACTTTATAAATTATAAACGTAAATCCGACGCCTATCCAAACTCCCTCTCTTATGGCACGACTACGTCAAACGACAACTTAACTATTGCCAACCTGTTCGCGTCGTTTTTCAATAAATCCTTCACGGAGATCTCCTTCGAACCCAATCCGTCGTATTTCAATGACTTGCCCGAATTCTCCCTTGGTCCGTTCTCTCCTCCACTTATTCACCGTCACGTAGTTGAGGAGAAACTAAACTTACTCAAAGACGAGTTCAGCCCAGCCACTTCTCTTTCTCTCCCGATATCAAAGATTTTCAACCTATCTCTATCTCAAGGGACCTTCCCTAGTATATGGAAATCCTCCTATGTCACCCCCATACATAAAAAGGGACCTAAAAATGATATCAGCAACTACCGACCCATCGCCAAACTATCTCATATCCCCAAACTGTTCGAAGGGCTTCTGTACAATGCGTTATCTTTTAGTTGTAAATCCATCATCTCACCCAACCAGCACGGTTTCCTTTCGGGTAGGTCGACCACAACCAATCTGATTGAGTTCTCATCCCATACTCTCCGTGCCTTAGAGAATGGCAACGAAGTTGATGTTATCACCACCGATTTCAGCAAGGCATTTGACAAAATCTCCTATAATCTCATCCTTTTCAAGCTGTCCTCCCTAGGCTTCGAACCCCTATAGATCAAATTGTTATCTTCTTATCTGAAAGACCGATCCTACCGTGTCAAATTCAGATCCTCCCTTTCCGATCCTTTTTTTCCCACCTCTGGGGTTCCGCAAGGAAGTCATCTAGGCCCCCTCCTTTTTATCCTAACCATCAATGATGTCGACTCTGTTATTAAACACTCATCCATATCCCTCTATGCGGACGACACCAAACTCTACAAAACAATCATCTCTCCCCTCGACTCCTCACTCCTCCAACAGGACCTCGACAGCTTCTCAACCTGGTGCCGTAATAACTGCCTTGATCTCAATGTTGCCAAATGTCACTCCATTACCTTCTCCCACAAACGTCCACCCCCACCCCCTCGCCCTTACTTCCTGCTTAACCAGCAGATCTCATACGTATCCTCAATACGTGACCTCGGAATCTTATTTGACAGGGAGCTCAGCTTCATCCCACATATCGACAATATCATTCTTAAGGCCAACTCCGCCCTAGGGTTTGTGAAACGCTGGTCTAAGGAATTCTCTAATCCTTACGTTTCCCGTTCCCTCTACATTGCCTTCGTCCGCCCCCTTCTTGAATACGCCAGTCAGGTCTGGTCTCCACATTGCTCGTCCCATATCCGCAGAATCGAGAGCGTGCAACGTCGGTTTCTGCGCTTTGCCCTCCGTGGACTGAACTGGGAGAATCCTCGGATTCTTCCCCCATACACAAGCTGGCTCCATTTGATCAACCTCAGTACACTTGAGGAACGCAGAACTCTTGCCGATATCCTCTTTATCCACCGTCTCCTCTCCGGCACAATCAACTGCCCTAGCTTGCTTTCCGCCATCGCACTCAACACCAACCCCCGCAACCTACGAAACCCTCGTCTCTTCTATCTGCCCTCCCACCACACTTCCTACGGTTGTAATGAACCAATTTCACGTATGCTAAGGCGGGCAAACTCTTACCCCACCTCCTTCGATTTCTACCTCACTTCTATTGCTCTCAAACGTCGTCTTCTGTCTTTCCCCTCGTGACCTTCCCCCACCCACTATCTACACTTTTACTACCCGTATACATTCCTATCACCCCGCCCCTTTATCCTACTACCCGGTCTTCGCCAACCCATCACGTGCACAGCCACCTTCCCACCTTTTTATCTTCTTACTTATTCGAATGTAATTTTTTGTAATCCTATTTCTTAAGTTAGTTCGTAAGTTTTTTTTTTTTTTTTTTTTTTTTTTTTTTCTTTACTTTTAATTTCTTTTTCTTTTTTTTTTTTCTCTCAAACGCTTGTATTAAGTGTAATAAACGAGGGTTCTGCTCTCACTAAACTTTAACATTTTATACAATCCCCCGTAACATACGTAACCCTCGACTGTTTTACGTGCCCGCTCATCACACTTCTTGCGGCGCTAACGAACCCATCTCGCGTATGCTACGACAGGCCAACTCCTTCCCCACCTCCTTAGATTTCAACCACTCCACTCCCGCTCTGAAACGACGTCTCAGAAGAAACCCGTCCTAACTCCCCCCCCCCCCTCCCTTCAATAACCCCTCTACCCTGCAATCCTACCTCTCCTCTCCTTCCCTCAAACTAGTTCTCCCCTACACCCTTCCAACCCCACCCACAAGTTCAACTTCTCCCCCCCAGCTGACTAACCCCGCCCCTCTATCTGTACCAACACAGGCCCCCCACTGTCTCACAAATGCCGCATTTACCACCCCCACATACACTCGCTCTTCCCTAGCCTCCTACCTCCCCTATCGCCCAGTCATCTTCAACTTCCCGGTTTTTCTCCTTTTTTTCGATTTAATAATGTCTTAATTACTACTCTAGATTTTAAGATAGTCTGTAAGGTTTTATGTTAATTTAATTCAAGCTTGCATTAAGCCAAATAAATGGAGGTTCTGCCCTCACTAAACATAAACAAACATTAAAGAAAACGTTGCGTTGCATGAGGCCGAAGAATGTGCTCTTAAGCCTAAGACAATGGCAACGAATGCGGGATTCTTCCACCAAAAGGAGATGGACCATCACCATGATACCTGATCTAAAAACCTGGGTAAAAAGAAAACATGGCGAGCTGAATTACCACTTGACTCAGCTAATATCAGGACATGGATGCTTTCGGCAATACTTGCACAAGTATGAGCATGCGAATCACCCATACTGCTTGTATTGCGAAGGCAAAATAGAAAATGCGGAACACGTACTCACCCACTGGTGCTAACACGAGGCCGCCTTTTGTCCCACTCCTTTCCGCACCTAGTCCTCGCTCCCGTCCAACCCTTAATCGACCCAGTATTGCCACCATCTGTCAAACTCACTCAGCAAACCATTAATTCTTCGGACAACCGGTATGCCCTGTCTAAATTTAGGAACAAAGTGACCTATGAGAATGCACGCCTCTATCTTGCTTTCCTCCACGACAAAGGCGACTCTGTCTGTTACGAAGGTAAAACGAAAACCAGCGTAATGGTCTCCATCCAGCGGGAAGGTCTACCTACTGACGTTCCTAGCCTTGGCAGCCTGTTCATTAACTTCCATATAAATCTCGATATACCCCCTAATAAGGTGCTTAGAGATCTCTCGGCATTTCGCCGTTATATTGACAATAAAATTACCTTTCCCAATAATCAAAAGTAGTTTTGACCCTATTCAGCCGCCCTTTGGTCCCTCTTATCATATCAATACGCTCCCCATAACCGTCTATTATCAGAATGTTAGGTCTCCGCTCCAAAACACATTCGACTCTGGAAAAGGCACACTCCCTCCCCCTCGACATATACGCTCTGACGGAGACCAACCTTATCCCTAGTACGAGTATCAGTAGTCTTGAACTATTCCCCCCCTCCTTCAATGTTTTTCGCGATGACGACGCTCATCGAGAAGGTCCCAACTCCCCATGCCGTGGAGTGCTGCTCGCCACTCATAACAGACTCACTTCGTTTCTAATTACCATCTCTTCATCCCCGGATCTTGACTGCGTCGCTATTAAAATTGAAAAGCTTCCTAAGTCTCTATTTATTATCTGTTTCTATATTCCTCCCTCTCGACCCATCGCGTCATACGAACTCGCAATTGAGGCCGTAGATAACCTTACAAAGTTAAACACTGCAATAGACGATATCGTCGTTCTTGGCGATTTTAACCTCCCCCACCTACAATGGACATCGGCTGACGAACAAGCCTTCTACGTCTCTAACCCCACTAGTTCTAATGAACGTATTTTTATAAACGGCCCCACCGACTCATGCCTCCATCAAATTAGCAATGTCCCAAATTATATGGGGAGACAGCTGGACCTCGTGTTCACAACCGACCCACTCATGTTCTCAGTTGCCCCCAGCTCACACGCCCTCTCTACCATCGATAATTATCACCCCCCACTGCTCTTATCCTTATATCTCGACCACGAAACCCAGCCATCTCTACCTCCTGACTGCTTTTCTTACAACTTCCACAAGTCTAATTTCCGCCTCCTAAATGAGCACCTTAGCAAAGCTAAGTTTCGCTTTGATCATTTGCGTGTAGAAGATGCCACGGCCACTCTCTATAAGGAGATTTACTATGCCGTCGCCTTATATGTCCCCTATTTTCGCCGCAGGTCATCGGTTTCTTCGCCGCCTTGGTACAACCGCAATCTCCGCAACCTTCGGAACAAAAGGAATAACTTATGGAACATTTTCCTCAAAATGCGATCCATTGAAAACTACTCCAACTATCTCGGGTCCTTTTATAAATGTTCCGAACTCTACAACTCCCTCTACTCCAAATACCTTATTAAAACACAATCCAATTTGACCAATGATCCCAAATCCTTTTTCCACTTTATAAATTATAAACGTAAATCCGACGCCTATCCTAACTTCCTCTCTTATGGCGCGACTACGTCAAACGACCACCTAACTATTGCCAACCTGTTCGCGTCGTTTTTCAATAAATCCTTCACAGACGTCTCCTTCGAACCCAATCCGTCGTATTTCAAGGACTTGCCCGAATTCTCCCTTGGTCCCTTCACCCCTCAACTTATTCAGCGTCACGTAGTTGAGGAGAAACTAAACTTACTCAAAGGCGATGGACTCCCGTCTGTATTTTTAAAGAACTGTTCCACTTCTCTTTCTCTCCCGATATCAAAGATTTTCAACCTATCCCTTTCTCAAGGGACCTTCCCTAGTCTCTGAAAAATCCTCCTATGTCACCCCCATACATAAAAAGGGACCTAAAAATGATATCAGCAACTACCGACCCATCGCCAAACTGTCTCATATCCCCATACTGTTCGAAGCGCTTCTTTACAATGCGCTATCTTTCAGTTGTAAATCCATCATCTCACCCAACCAGCATGGTCTCCTTTCGGGTAGGTCCACAACAACGAATCTGATCGAGTTCTCATCCCATACTCTCCGTGCCTTAGAGAATGGCAACGAAGTCGATGTTATCGCCACTGATTTCAGCAAGGTCTTTGACAAAATCTACCATAATCTCATCCTTTTCAAGCTGCCCTCCCTAGGTTTCGAACCCCTATTGATCAAATGGTTATCTTCTTATCTGAAGGACCGATCCTACCGTGTCTAATTCAGATCCTCCCTTTCCGATCCTTTTTTCCCACGTCAGGGGTTCCGCAAGGTAGTCATCTAGGCCCCCTCCTTTTTATCCTTACCATCAATGATGTCGACTCCGTTATTAAACACTCATCCATCTCCCTCTATGCGGACAACGCCAAATTTTATAAAACAATCATCTCTCCTCTCGACTCCTCACTTCTTCAACAGGACCTCGACAGCTTCTCAACTTGGTGCCGTAATAACTGCCTGGAACTCAATGTTGTCAAATGTCACTCCATTACCTCCTACCACAAACGTCCACCCCCACCCCCAGGCTCCTACTTCCTGCTAAACCAGCAGATTTCATACATATCCTCAATACGTGACCCCGGAATCTTATTTGACAGGGAGCTCAGTTTCATCCCACATATCGATGATATCATTCTTAAGGCCAACTCCGCCCCAGGTTTTGTGAAACGCTGGTCTAAGGAATTCTCTAATCCCTACGTTTCCCGTTCCCTCTACATTGCCTTCGTCCGCCCCCTTCTTGAATACGCCAGTCAGGTCTGGTCTCCACACTGCTCGTCCCATATCCGCAGAATCGAGAGAGTGCAACGTCGTTTTCTGCGTTTTGCCCTCCGTGGACTGAACTGGGAGAATCCTCGGATTCTTCCCCCATACACAAGCCGGCTCCATCTGATCACCCTCAATACACTTGACGAGCGCAGAACTCTTGCCGATATCCTCTTCATCCACCGTCTCCTCTCCGGCACAATCAACTGCCCTAGCTTGCTCTCCACCATCGCACTCAACACCAACCCCCGTAACCTACGAAACTCTCGTCTCTTCTATCTGCCCTCCCACCACACCTCCTACGGCTGTAATGAACCCATTTCACGAATGCTAAGGCGGGCAAACTCTTACCCTACCTCACTCCTATTGCACTTGTGGGGCTTTTCAGGGCCCGAAGAGCCATGCATCGCTCGATCCCCACCATCTCCAGCGATGCGACTTACCTTGAAGTCGAATCTTCAGCAATATTACGCAACCTTGCTACGGCATTAACCGCCAACCAATTCGCTGGAGTTAATTCGGTTATCCCCAAGGATAACCGACATAAATATATATTAGGCAGCTTACCTTTTTTTTTGGGGGCTTTTCCAAACCTCTTCCCCACGGTCATTCCTGAAAGCATAATTCATGGCAAGATTATCATCTTGCCATGACATCAATTCATCAACCGAGCTTCAGCGACCGAACAATGGATGGCACATATCCACCAACACACGCTGATCTTTCCGTGTGTTATTTTCGTACCCATTCATTGACCTAGCATTATTTCGGGTTGCTTGCACAGCTGCAAGCCAGATTTCCAACGGCATGTCTATGATCTATCTTTCCTTAAGTAAAGAAGATCAAATCAAACATTGGCCTTTCAGGCGCGCATATTTTGCTTGGATCTAAGCATGACCGATTTTATGATCCGTTGCCGTTTCTTGGAACTATCACCAGCATCGGTCATGGCCACCAATTTTAGTTTACACAAAGTAAACATTCAAGCGGATACTTTCGCCTGACAGTGCCTTTTCAACGGGATTAACACATCCCTAACATAACATGCATCGAACCATACGACCGAAATTTGTTTATGCTAGATGATCTAACAGCGGCCATGCCCAATGTTCGATACATTTTTCCAAGATAGATTTCTGCCTTCGGCAAGGGTTTTATTGACTCACGTCAATCAAGAATCTCTCCCTTGCGTATGGCGGCAGTTTATCTTGCCCAAACATGTAGCAGCCGATTCGATCTGCTACATGAGTTTTTCCCTTTTTCCTTTTCGTTTGGACCTTCGCCATTGACGGCGAATCCTTTAATTTTTTTTTTGGTTTTCTTCGGATGTCTGTAAAGAGACATTCCACTTGGAGTCAGATTGCAGCCATCACCGCGGTCGGTCAAGCTATTACCAGTCCCTAGGATTAATCCCGCAAAGGTGTAAGTGCGCCAACGATCGAGTGTACTTTTGTAAAAACTCAGTGTTCGAATTACCTAGAATAATTTTTAACAGTTCGTAAATAGTCAGTGTTTGAATTACCCAGAACAATTGTTAACAGTTTGTAAAAACTCGCGTGTTTGAAGTACCATAATTTGTACATCGGTGCGCAGAACAATTCTTAACAGTTTGTAAATACTCGAGTGTTTGAATTATCATAAATTGTAAGACAGTGTCCAGAACAATCACCACGGATATTGAATATTAATTGTGAATAAAAGTTAAACATTACACCTCTAACCTGAATTGTGTTTTATTCCTCGAACAATCGTTGGGTGTAAAAGGAAATAAGTGTCCGTGTTTTGGCATCTCGCCTTTTACCCCACACACTCAAACGTCGTCTCCTCTCTTTCCCCTCCTGACCTTGCCCTATCTACCATCTACACTCTTACTACCCGTACACAGTCCATCATCCCGGTCCTTTATCCTACTACCCGGTCTTCGCCACCCCATCACGTACACCGCCACCTTCCCACCATATTACCTTCATATTTATTCTAAATTAACTTTTGTAATCCCTAGTTTTTAAGTTAGTTCGTAAATTTTTTAGTTTTAAATTCTTTTTAAACGCTTGTACTAAGTGAAATAAACGAGGGTTCTGCTCTCACTAAACTGTAAACTAAACCACAGAGTGCGTGAGATTCGAAACCGCACGAACGATTTTGGAGAACCATATGAGACAGACAGTTACTCCGTACATGCTGAGTTCAAAACAGGCATGGTCCGTAGAAATAATATTCGATATGACATGATGCAGCAGTTGCGACGCGACGAGCGGAGTAACAGGTAAAATCGGCCCACCGCCCCGATGGAATATCTAAAAGAAAGTTCCGCGGGGATCAACGGGAACATGTGCCCGGCGGGAGGTGGTTTTAGTCGGTAAAAATCCGCCATGCCTCTGGATCGGTCCAGAGATATCTTATAAAAGTGATCGTGTGGCAATACATTGCAAGCATCTCATTCCAATGTTTGATGTTGAGGTTTTTGCATTCCACCTCCCGACTATGCTTCATGTATGCAATCAGGTATCGTCGGTATGTGATATATAAAGTAAATAAGTGCCCAGATGAAATAATTCATTATTAGTGTCAACCGATTCGGCATAAACAAAACATTTACCCGACAAATCGTCATCTACTTGGACAAACAATATTGCAAAGTGAACTCAGAATTATTATACTTACTGTGTGCGCTATATCCAGCTGGGACCGGCAATCCAACTACCCCTTCCGTGTTGTCATTTGGTGCGATATCCAATATTTTAATACACGAGACTTCATTTTCTCGATTGTCGTAGATTTCAGTCACATCATCATATTCAAAACCATCCTCTGCAGAAGTATCATCAATGATTTCATAATCTTCACTGATTTCTATTGCTTCAATAATTCCCCCCTGTTCGTTGTGTTGCTTTATAATTTCAATTATCTTCTTTTCACTCTCTTCAATTTTCAGTACGAAAATATATGCCTCTAACAATTTCTCTGTACAATTCTCGCATAAACCAACCGGCTGCACAGTATCATGTGGGTCTATCTATAATGAAAATAACACTTGCTAAGAGAAATGTCCTGGAACTCGCGCAAAGTAAAAAATCGAACTTAATTTACCACTATATTTGACAGCTTCCAAAGTATCTCTCGCAATTCAATCCTAGACTCATATTCCACAAAATCAAATAGAGAATTAGTTACATTTACATTAGTTAAGCATATTCTGCAATTCAATTGATTTAAATGCACAATATTCTCCATTATCACTCTATCCGTTAATCCCGCACTGTCAACTAACAAAAACGTCTTGTATTCGAATGACAGCTAATGGAGCTCTGCATTACCACGAGTTTAGATGTGCGCTCAATAAAAAAAAAGCAAATCATATTTGCATCTCTAACACGTTAAAGCCTACGTTACACTTAATCTGTGGTTTTGCATCTATAACACACTCAAAATGAAACTATAACAAAGTGTACATTGATTTTTATTGTGAAATTTCTATTGTGGCTAAGATGTTTGCTGTGTTAAATATTAAATAGTTTATAGACCATCCAAATTATTATGTAGCCTATGGAAATAAGTGAGCACAAAATATGTATTGTGTTTTTTAAACCATGAAATTGCGAAAAAATAACCTAGCATACATAGTTTTAACTAAATTGTTTTGTTCGGTCAAGAGGAAGTTGCCCAGTGCGAATGTTTTTTGGCGAAGCCCAATTTGAACGTCCAATTTTGATTTCTATAAGGCGATGTGTGCCGTCACTGTATGACATGTAGCGCCAGCGTGCTGACATTATATCTCGTCCGGATTAATGGTATTAATATTTTTGAATAACAGATCATTAATCAAAAAGGCGATATTTAGCAATTGATTTCCAAAGTACTTGATTATGTTGTTCAAGCGGGAGTCTATTCATAACAGGTCTGTTCCCTTATCTGAAAATCCTGTAACACCAATTGATAATTTCGCATCAACATCTTTTAATGTAGCACCAATTGATAATTGATCTCAACATTAGTTATTTTAATGTAACACCAAGGAATACGCACTGTTAAGTGTGTCAGTGACATCATAGTTAAAGATGAGGTACATGAGGTCATTGATGCACTTAAACGAAAAAACGTCATCCGATTCTGAATTCGGATGACCCCCAGAACGGTAATGTAATTAATTGCATATTTCGGAACGATTAACAAATCACATAAAAGTAATTAATTGCATATTTCAGAACGATTAATAAATCACAAAAAAAGTAATTGCACAGAAATTAATTTGGTCAATTCGCAATTGCGGATGTTGAACTGTGGCGCAAATCGATGAAGATATATCGGCTGACGCCGCAGTGCAACGCAATTGCGAATTGAAATTGAAAATCGAAAATTAGGTCATAAAAATCGAAATTGCATTATCGTGATCGGGAAGTGTTGACCCCAAGGTGACGAGAAGTGGTAGGAAGAAGTTAGCAAGTAGTGAGTAGTTGGTTGTGAAAGGAACGAAGTGAGAAGTTGGTCGTGAAAGGAATTAAGTCGAAGGTTGGTCGTGAAAGTAATTAAATCTGGTTTTGATGCTTAAAGTAAAGGAGTCTGATTTGAGTCGAGAAAATAATTAAGTCTGGTAGTAATTCTTGTGCAAAGTAAATCAATCTAAAAGTCCAAAAAGTAGAATTATGTTACGGATGAATAAATGTTCCGTTGAATCTCTAAAGAAAAGTCGGTGGAGAAGAAAGCAAAAAGAAAAGAACAAAAGTAAACAATAGTGCAAAGTAAAGACTGGTGAAGACAAAAACTTTTCCTAGTAAGAGAATGGTAAAAACAGAGTGAATATTAAGTTAATACTAGAATAGAATTGTGAAAACTAAGCATAACACTAAGAAGTAAATTTAAGTATAATAACATATACAAGGTGATGTAGTAAAAGTATTCTCAATAAAAGTGGAAGAAAATCAAGGAAAAATTCTGTTTGAATTTTGGTGTAAAAAGATTTGGTTGCCTTTCGCTTGGTGTAGTGACTTTTGTTCCGCGGAATATCCAAAAAAAACCATAACTCGGAAGGCGATAGGCTACGTATCCTGGCATCAGCATTAAAAGTTATTTTGGCACCAGCAGTATCCTGCCGTCCGCACCGAATGTAATACCACGAAGGTATTACTTTTAATTAATTATCTGGCCCCGGCTGTATGTATGCCGTCCGTTCCAAATGGTAAGGTTACTGGTTGTTTGACCTTACCTGTCAGTTGTACGTGGGTCCGCCCTTAACGCGCCGGGTCCCCTTGGAGAGTCCAAATACAATAAGAAGACGTATGGTTTTATAGTTGTTGTTTTTATTTAATTAAACAGTACTTATACTGAACTATACTTATAAGTACTTATACTAGGTTATTTTGAGTAACAGGTCCGCTGTTCCAGTGCAAAGGCTGCAACCTGTTACTCTTAGTTTGCGACAGTTCGTGTGCCTCTAAGAGAACCCCCTTTATATACCCTGATTTGACATTCCTTCCCACGATCGCCTCGTTCATCTTGAGACAGTTAGCCGATGCCAGCCCAGTCGCAGGCCATGCCAACGGCGATGGAAACTGTAACGTTGCAATACTGCCGCCACTCACCCCGAGATGGCAACCATATACCTACTATGGCTGCAGCTTTATCCCAAGGGTATGGGAAAATTTCGGGCAACGGATCTAGGCCTCAACCGATTCACTGTGATGTGAACAGAAGGCATGCGCTAGGATAGAACGTGGGAATTGCAGAATTACAATTTTAGTTGTTACTTGATGGAATGCGGGAATTGCAGAATTGCAAGTTTAGTTACGGGAATGGAAAATGCGCCCTGTGAGTAGGGCGTTAGAATATACTCACAGCTAGGCCAGCTTGTCGTAAGAGATATTCGCCCTTAGGCAGGCGATAGAAAAATGTCTGGAATTTAAGATTCCATTATATCATCTATTTATAGACTTTAAGGCCGTCTACGACAGCATAGTCAGGGTAGAACTATATAATGCCATGAGAGAGTTCGGCATTCCAAACAAATTGATACGACTTTGTGGGTTGACCATGACCAACGTAACTAGTCAAGTAATAATAGCGGGACTGCTGTGCAAACTCATAAACATCTTTAATGGACTCCGACAAGGAAACGGTCTGGCCTGCCTCCTCTTCAACCTGGCGTTGGGGAAAGCAATCCACGACTCCGGAATTACAAATAGAGGGACTATTGTCACCAATTCCCACCAGATACTTGCCTACGCAGATGACATCGACATCATCGGTAGGTACGAATCGGCGGTACAGGAATCCTTCACCCAGATCGAGCAGGCGGCACAAAAACTGAGACTGCACATTAATGAGGGAAAAACTAAGTACATGGTGGCAACTTCTGCGAAGAGAAGACCTAACGTTGGTCAAACTATCGGGGTAGTGGAGTACCAATTTGAAGTAGTGCAATTCTTTAACTACCTTGGGTCAATAGTATCAGCCGATAACAATATGGAGGAAGAAATGCGCGAACGGCTGATTAAATCGAACAAAGCCTACTATGGTCTATCAAGGCTCTTTAAATCCCGAAATTTATCCAGAACATCCAAGCTACTACTCTACAAGACCATGGTCTTACCAGTACTCATGTATGGATCCGAGACCTGGGTGCTTAATAAAATGCACTCTGAACTCTTGGCCGCGTTCGAGAGAAAGGTCTTAAGGAGAATTGTTAGCCCCGTATGTGAGGCAGGACGATTCCGGAGACGCTACAACCATGAGTTGTACGCAATCTACCTTGAAGCTAATATTGTAAGAAAAATCAAACTCGGTAGACTCCGGTGGGCGGGACACCTAGCTCGAATGAGCGAATAGGAGCCTGCCCGGAAAGTCCTTTGTGGCAGGATGTATGGAAGGAGACAGTGCGGCAGACATTGTCTGCTGTTGAGTATACAGTTTGTTGTGGCGTCGGGTCTCCGTGGATGGTCACTTATAAAATATAAATTCAGTTTACCTTTATCTGTCCACTGCTCCTGTTGTTTAGGTGCTGCAAAAGGGGTATCTGCTTCCGAGCCAAGAAAAACCTGCTCCCGCTTCCAAATTCTCCTCGCTGTTCTTGTAGGATTTGGAACCAATCTACATATCACTCATTTGTGGACCTTCTAAGTTTAAACACTTCCGATCAACTAAGATGTGCTTGATTTTAATTTATTTTCACGTTTCTCTTTTCAAACGTTATTGTTACAAAAAATATTCAACAATTGTTAGTTTCTTTTCTTTTTACACGTTACTGCTTTTTTCCTCCTTCGTCGTTGCTAACGAACTCCCAACTCTCAACGGGATGCAAAAAACAGTATCTAACCGAATCGACAACAAACGGAATCCTTTCAAAAACAGTATTCATTCAAAACATTAACCTGTTGTTTTCCTCTCTCGCTCTCCCTCAACGTCCACTCCGAAAACAGAATTCGAACTCGCCCACGATCCACACTCGAACTGGGGCGTGTTCGAACACTCACATGTGGATCGTACCTTACCATCAAACTATATTAAAACAAAACTAATTTAAAAACAATTTAATGATGGGAGTGGCGGAAACCGCACGTAACATACCTCCCCCCGCCACAAGACTGCGTGGCATTCATAGGAGAGGAATGTCACGCCGAGAGTGGACGGCGGAGAGCAGACGAACATATAACTAACAATCAACAAAACAAATAAATAAATAAATAAATAAATAAATTAACAAATCAGCATGCTTACGTGTTAAGGCTAGTAAGGATTATACTACCTATATATAGTGTTAGTAGGAAATAAATAAATAAATAACAATTATGTTTTTACTAAATAAGGGGAACACAGACAAGCATTCTCCGGAGACAAGGACAAAATAAGCTACACAGACTTCTATCCATCGCGGCGGGCCCGAAACTTAAACCGATGGTCCGACCGAAAGCTCGACCGCCCACACGATTCGGTTAGGACCCCCCCGCTAAGGCGAGGTGATCCCCTCTCGTCCAACCTCTGAAATGTCACCCGGCCGGCGAAAGCGTCCCGCTCCTATATATTTTCTTTGTGTTTCGTCTTTGGACTCGTTTACTTGCCCCGGTCCATGGGTTGGTAGATCGGGGGGTTGCCCCGTGCCGGCGGCAAAACCTACCATCACCCGACATTATAGTGCGCTTTCGCACTTCATATTTATGATCCAACCCCCAGCACTGGGGTTTGCCTTTGCACTCTGCGCTGGGAATGCGCCTGCAGCATTAGGCCTGGCCTTAAAGACTTTTCGTCAGACTCTCAAGTTGGTGTCCCTCGACGAAGGTCCTTTACAAGGACGAAGATTCCGGAGGGAAACCAGAGTCTGGCCAGCTGGGATCAGGGGCTCCAAGTTACAGGAAGGCTTAACCTTTCCTTAATTGTTTTTTATAAAAGGTGTCTATAACCATGTTATCAACGTCCGCTGTTCGGGGTTCATCCAGATGACCTCGTGGGTAGCACGTGGTTGAACAGCTTTTCGCAGGCCTCCCCTGTATGGGTAGGGTCTCCGGGCGAGTACCTGCCGCAGTATCGACCTTGACAGGTCCCTTTGGCACGTCTCCCCGTTCGGCTGCCACATGTTCAACTCTTCCCGTCCCATAGTTGACAAATTGAATGGAGAATGGCACGGGATTTACGGTCGTTCGGGGAAAAACCAAACGACCACCCGGCCCGTCTACCTTACAATTCCGAGACAGGAAGTCGTACCCCAACAATCCGTTTTCCTCCAAACCCGGCAAGGAGTCCACTATTTGGAAACTGCAGGGAATCTCATGGTGCAACTTGAAATTCCCAATGCAGCATCCCCTCGACTTGCCTTTAACGAACAGCGCTTGGAGCGTTGTAGATCTATGCACATCCATGCCATATCTAGGATGGAGCGCCTTCAGCTTCAGAATAGCCGCGTAGAGTTCCTACGGCCAATGTCTAAAGGAAGAGTGACAATCGGGACCTGAGTCGGCGAAAACTGAGAACAGCTGGAGCTGGGTTGCGTTTTTAGTGCGGTCGGGTTGGATCTTGCCGACCTGACCTTTGGGAGTTTCCGGAACTATCCCATTTTGCCTTATGTCGACACTCTGCCGCCTTGTGAGTGTGTCGACCGCAAAACTCGCACAATAATCCGCTCCTCCGTTCAGGAAGGTTCCGCTCGGGAGTCCCACTGAACTCCGAACTATCGGAACTGGAGCTATTCTTTCTGCCCACTTTGGGCCCAATGCGCCGGGGTCGCCATTTCCGATTCCCCGCGCTGCCTGATGCGGCGTCATGCCTCGCATCCGTTTTCGAGGACTTCGAGTCCATGGAGTCGGGTCGCTTACCGCCACCGCTCAACATGGAGGATCGTCGCCTACTATCTTCACTTACCTCCCGAGAGTCCAAAGCCACCGCGCGACTACTACCGGCTCCTCGATTGCGCCGGCGCTGTCTCTTACGCTTTCCGCGCCTATCTCTTGCGCGTCCCCCAGTCTCCACCCGGGTGTCCTGCTCTCGGCTCGCAACAGGTGCTGTTCCGGCGTGCCGCTTGTGGGGAGAACCCTGGGAACCCTGTTGTTGTTCCCACGTTTGTCTGTATTCGCACCCGCGCAAGCTATGACCTTGTCGGCCACAAAACTCGCAACAGCACCAGACGCTGAATACTCTGGGACCTGATGTTGCCGGCCTGCCACCCGCTGAGGGGGCTTGCGGCTCCGGTAGGGCTCTCCGGTGAGCCTGCGGCCGCTGATGGCGCGGCCCATGCCCTCGCCAGAGGAAGCCGGACCATAGGCGCCAACATCCCTTCGATAACCGAGAGGTCCGTACGACCGCTCCCGAACGAAACCGTCCTCCTCCCGCCGACGACTATATGGCTCTTCAGGCAACACGAATGACACCCCCCGGGGGTCACGATTCGATAAAACCGGCGCCGGCGCCGCGGGGTAATCCCTAAAAGTGGAGGATGGGTTCTCTAAAAAGGTTGAGGAGCTTCCCGGTCCTACATTCAACGATTCTGACACTCGTTCGGCGATTCCAGGCCGTGCATCCACAAACAAGTCGTCCTGCCTCAACATTTCCCTTCGAGCTCGCTCGAATCCGGTTAGGTGGTCCACCAGGCTTCGAAATGGGATATTACCCAACGTGAGGAGGAAGTGCCTTAGCCCTTCCTCCCTCAGACCCCTCACCAACATCGGCTTGGCCATGCCCTCAAGCTGGCTTGCGAAGACGGACCTACCCTGCCGACCATAATAACTCTCAGCGGCCTCCTCGCACCGTTCCACGGCCCGCTTCACTCGGGAAACGAAACTCGTGGCATCCTTGGAAGGAAGTTGTCGCATTTTGGAGAGTTGGGCGCACAACTCCTCATACGACACCCGGGGTTCATAGGCCTCTCTGAGACGCTGTTCCGCTTCGCGGAAGGTCGTGGGTGGCCTCTCCTCGAACATTCGATAGGCCTCGCCGCTCAGCCTAGAGGGCAGCCACCAGAGGAAGGTATGCTCCTCCTCCACCGCCAGACCATCCAAGGTCCTTCTGCAGCCCTTGAGAAACAACGAAAGTTTCTCGGCCGTATCCGGACCCTCCTGTCCCGAAAACATGGGGACCGCCTTCGACACAAGGTCGAAAACCCTATCTGTGCCTAACATGGTCCGTACAGGACATGGCTGCGGGTCCAATTTAAAATATGAGGGCATCGGCGTGTCCTCCATGCTTTCAACAGGCTGTTTGCTGACGGTGGGAGGGGGCCTCGTTGGCGATCGCTCGTCCACAAATTCGTCCCGCGAATCGTGGAATGCCTCTGGATCCACCTCGTCAACCGGCGGCTGGGGAAATCCCTCGGGCCGCGCCCGGGCAGGGGTGCCCTCTCGGCCTTCTTTTTGCCGCTGCCTCGTTTGCATCTATTGGACCTTTTTCCAAACCTAAGATTCACGATACCAAGACCAAAACCGGAAACCCAACAAGCCCTATGGCCAACAGTAAAACCGGGAAAAAACTACAAAATTAGTGGTAGGAAACACAGTCCAACTCCGAGATCCAACAAGAGAACCACCCCGAACGCGACAGAACCAATCCGCACACGAGCCGGTTGTATATCTGATACAAACCCACAACGTCTGAGCCGATTAGTGTTTTACTTCGAAATCTCCGATTGCCAATAGGCCGCACACGAATCGAGGGGGGTGCGAAAAACAACAAGGAATACAATTCCCACAACAACAAACAAACACTCTTAAAGGGGACAACCACTATACTCGCAGCCACCAAACTACAGACCGCCCGAAGGACCTCACAACATAAACAGCAACCACGCTCACCGCCCGAGAGGAAAGAGAGAGAGAAAGGGGGAAGAACATTTCAAACGCGCCTCTTGTCGCGTATAAGGGCAAAATATACCTTATGGTAATTTTGCAGCGCAGCAACAAAAAAAAAAAAAAAAAACAAACAAAATCTAACGCGCAATCAAAAAAGAAGGAAGGAAAGCAGAATCACAATTTCAAAACAAAATATTTTAGAGATCAGTATCACAGTAACCGAGAAAGAAAAAAAAACAATTTTCCTATTGGCATCGGTTAAAGGGGAACAAATAGGATGAATAAATAAATCAGTCAAAAAAAAAGCTTAACACTAAACCAAAACAAAGCTACTGTAATCAATATACAAATTCAAAGATTGCAAATCTTAACAACGGCAAAAGAAAATATTACACAAATCAAAAAAAAAAAAAAATAAATAAATAAATGTTGTTTTTCCTCTATACGCCGGTCTCTCTGCTCACACTCCTATGGTCATCTCCAATGTCGCACAACTGCCGCCAATCTGCCAATGCTATGCGTCAGTGTATAGTATTAGTCTGGTGTGCTATTCTGTTCATGCAATGCACTTCAGTAACAAACTGCAACTCGATGAAATTTATCAGGTTTCTGGATTCGGGCTTTTCAAGCGCTTACGAGTTTTTCAACCTCAGGCTTCCTCGAATCCTGTCCGCAGCGCCAGTTTGTTGAGTCTACAGTTTGTTGTGGCGTCGGGTCTCCGTGGAGGGTCACTTATAAAATATAAATTCAGTTTACCTTTATCTGTCCACTGCTCCTGTTGCTTAGGTGCTGCAAAAGGGGTATCTGCTTCCGAGCCAAGAAAAACCTGCTCCCGCTTCCAAATTCTCCTCGCTGTTCTTGTAGGATTTGGAACCAATCTACATATCACTCACTTGTGGACCTTCTAAGTTTAAACACTTGCGATCAACTAAGATGTGCTTGATTTTAATTTATTTTCACGTTTTTCTTTTCAAACGTTATTGTTACAAAAAATATTCAACAATTGTTAGTTTCTTTTCTTTTTACTTTTTCTTCTTTTTACACGTTACTGCTTTTTTCCTCCTTCTTCGTTGCTAACGAACTCCCAACTCTCAACGGGATGCAAAAAACAGTATCTAACCGAATCGACAACAAACGGAATCCTTTCAAGAACAGTATTCATTCAAAACATTAACCTGTTGTTTTCCTCTCTCGCTCTCCCTCAACGTCCACTCCGAAAACAGAATTCGAACTCGCCCGCGATCCACACTCGAACTGGGGCGTGTTCGAACACTCACATGTGGATCGTACCTTACCATCAAACTATATTCAAACAAAACTAATTTAAAAACAATCTAATGATGGGAGTGGCGAAAACCGCACGTAACACTGCGATGGAGGGATGGCGTAGACCAGGACGCCCAGATCCTGGGAGTGCTAAACTGGATGACATCGGCTCGAAATCGGGACTGGTGGAGAGATTTGTTAAATAAGGCCAAGACCGGATTCCGGGTGTAGTGCCGATGATGATGATGATACTGAACTATACTTATAAGTACTTATACTAGGTTATTTTGAGTAACAGGTCCGCTGTTCCAGTGCAAAGGCTGCAACCTGTTACTCTAGGTTTGCGACTGTTCGTGTGCCTCTAAGAGAACCCCCTTTATATACTCTGATTTGACATTCCTTCCCACGATCGCCTCGTTCACCTTGAGACAGTTAGCCGATGCCAGCCCAGTCGCAGGCCATGCCAACGGCGATGGAAACTGTAACCTTGCAATACTGCCGCCACTCACCCTGAGATGGCAACCATATACCTACTATGGCTGCAGCTTTATCCCAAGGGTATGGGAAAATTTCGGGCAATGGATCTAGGCGTCAACCGATTCACTGCGATGTGAACAGAAGGCATGCGCTAGGATAGAACGTGGGAATTGCAGAATTACAATTTTAGTTGTTACTTGATGGAATGCGGGAATTGCAGAATTGCAAGCTTAGTTACGGGAATGGAAAATGCGCCCCGTGAGTAGGGCGTTAGAATATACTCACAGCTAGGCCAGCTTGTCGTAAGAGGCGACTAAAGGTCCAATAATATGGACATCATATGGTTGAGGGTCGTGCTGAGGAATTCCGTTAAATTTCTTTGTTGTCTTTACCGCTCCCCGAATGACGATCGACCAGCGACATTTTTCGAACATCTTTCATATACCGTCGACTGGATATAGATCAACCACCCAGCTTCTGAAATTGAAACTGAAAATACAATTCCGGCTGGTTGTTACATTCTAACAGAATCGACGAGGCTGGGAGGCTGGCGGAGATGTTTGCTGTAAGCCACAACGTGACTCAAGTCGTGGGGGAGCCAACGCGAGTGCCGAATGCCCGAGGCGATTATGCGAACACCCAGGATCTGATTTGACATCCGAACGGAGTATTTATACCGTAGAGGTTTCTGCGCCACTGGGAAACTCAGATCACTGCTTGGTATCTGTCGCGCAAGCACTTGCATATCAAGCGAATAACCGGCCTAGGCAGCTTCGCCATGTATGGAAGTATGGGGCTGCTAACTGGGACAATTTGCGAGATTTCTTCGCATCCTTTCCATGGTCCGAGGTGTGCTTCGGAAACTCCGATGTTAACGCTTGTGCGGAGTCGGTATCAGAGATTATTCTTCTGGGGATGGAGATGTATATTCAACATTCCATCAAACGAAGTTCGTCTGATAAACCTTTGTTTGATAAAAAATGCGAGCTGATTACAGCGGCAAAAAATAGAGCTTTTAAGCGACGGCGCTCCAATCCCACCGATGTTAACAGAACGAATTTTCTTAGAATCAGAAACGAGTGCAACCAGGCGATTGATACCGCGAAGAAAACTCACAACGACAGGGTGATCAATAAGCTCCTTCGGTGCCCAACTGGTTCGCGCTCCTTCTGGTCAATGGCAACAGCTGTCAGCAGCAACTTCGCATCTTCCCCCTTTCCTTCGTTGGTGACAGACAGCGGAACGTTAGTCACGAATTCAAACGATAAAGCCGATGTGTTCGCGAATTTATTTACTACCAATTCAAACCTCGATCCCGGCCTTTTAGAGCCACCTGTGATCGCGCCGGTACGGTCTTCCATGCAGGATGTGAGATTTCGTCCTCGCACTATTCAACGTATTCTACGTGAACTGGATTGTAGGAAGGCAACCGACCCGGACGGAATACCAGCAATAGTCCTTAAGAACTGTGCGCCAGAACTATCATCGGTTCTTGGCAGACTCTTCCGCTTATCTTATGCACGGAGGACATTTCCTGCCTGATGGAAAATCGCTCGAATTCAGCCAATCCCAAAGACGGGAAAAAAGTGTCTCCCACAAAATTACCGTCCTATAGCATTATTGTCTATTTTATCTAAGGTAATGGAAAAAGTCATCAATACAGAGTTAGTTAAGTATTTGGAGTGCAACGGACTTCTGAAAGACCGTCAATACGGATTCCGTGGCAGGCGGTCCACGGGAGACCTTTTGACACTTATAACCGATATATGGACATCTGCGATTGAAGGGCATGGTGAGTCAAGGGCGGTCGCATTGGATATCTCCAAGGCTTTTGACCGCGTCTGTCACGGGGCATTGCTGAGCAAACTTCGTTCATATGGACTTTCCTAACAACTTTGCGACTGGATGAGGAGCTTCCTCGAGAATCGATCGATCCGGGTTGTTGTGGACGGCGAGTGTTCGGATCTGTATCCTGTTAATTCGGGGGTGCCCCAAGGTTCTATTTTGGCTCCAACTTTGTTCTTGCTTCACATAAATGATTTATTGGACACAAGGGATAACAAAGTGTTCACTTTTGCGGATGATAGTACGCTCGCTTGTTCCTTTTCGAGTGATCGGCCGATTGGTGCATCAACGTCACACCAGCTGAGATGTAGACAGATTGACTCTCTGAATCGGGATCTGGATAAAGTCCTGCAGTGGGGAAAGGCCAATCTTGTCGACTTCAATGCAACGAAGACCCAGTATACAACATTCACAAAGAAAACTGGATCATCGGTTCCACAGCTGATGATGAATGGCCGGGCCCTTGAGGCTGGGGAAAGTTTGAAATTGCTCGGCGTCACGGTCTGTGGGAATATATCATGGCATAAACACGTGTCGAGTATCGCCAGGTCAGCCTCAGGAAAACTGAGCTATCTTTTTAGAGCCAAGAAATATTTTACTCCGGCTCAACTTCTTCTCCTTTATAAATCCCAAATTAGACCCGCGCTCGAATATTTCACTCATGTTTGGAGCTCGGCTCCTAAACATACCCTCGACCTACTTGAGAGCATTCAGAGACGAGCGATCCACCTGATCGGGGACTCGGCGCTGACGTCGGGACTACAGTCGCTATCACATCGAAGGCGCGTAGCCGACCTCTGTCTTTTTTACAGATATTATCACGGGTGCTGTTCTTCGGAGATTCTTGGTATTGTTCCACGCAATTCGGTTTATATGCGCTCCACAAGACAATCCGACGGATCGCACCCGTTTGTGGTTCATCTCCCGATGGCGCGAACATCCCTGCATCAGAACTCGTTCGGTTACAGAGCGGGGAAGCTGTGGAACTTCCCTTCCCATGCGAGTGTTCCCGGAGCGTTACAACCTGCGTTGAGGTTGTGCTTCCCTGTTCAGCTGGCCGTTGGTTGTTGAGTGTTGGTATCGGTTTTTCTTCTAAATGAGAATGAGAATTCAAGTCGCCGTTGTTCTTCTCGTTCAATATATTGTAGCGAGCTTAGGGTTCGCTGGATTAATTATTTTGAATAAATAAGAGCCGTTAAATCGATTTTGAATTAATATAACACTTTATTAGTCCGTTAATAACAACCGTTACTTTTACCGTACACTTAACGATTTCTTGACATCACTTCCGTACTTATCGCGTCTTTGACTGTTTTCTTTCTACTTCTTACTTATCGCTTTCTTCAGTTTCTTACTTATAACCTGTCTCTATGATCTGTGTGTGACGTATTTATACCGTTTCCTCATTCTGATTCGGCGTTTCGTTTCCGTCCGTTCCATAGCCTTGAATGTTCTACTGTTCCTAGTCTCCAGTTTTGCAGTACTTCCTACAATATTCTAGTACTTTGTTTCGGATTTTCTCGAATATTCTAGTACTGATTGTCACATGCGTCACAATATTCTAGTCGCAGTTGTTCTTCTCATTGAGAATAAGAATTCAAGTCGCCGTTGTTCTTCGCGTTGAGAATATATTCAAGTCCCCGTTGTTCTTCTCGTTCAATATATTCTATCTTCTGAAAGTTTTTACGAAGACTCAATTTAATTTTATTTTCGTCGCGTCCTCTTTCTTTTACGAATTGGTTGGGTGAAAATTCGTAACGTTTGCCACGCAGAGGAAATGTTTCACTCTCTCGCGTCCGCTTTCTTTTACGAATTAGTTGGGTGAAAATTCTTAACTTTTGTCAAGGAGAGGAAATGTTTTACTCCCTCGCGTCCTCTCTTTTACAATTTTTTTGTATTAGGCAACGGAGTTGCATGGGAAAAACTCATGCTGTGTATTTGGTGGGACCAGATTGGTGTCGTGTATTATGAATTGCTGAAACCGAATGAAGCCATCACTGGAGTTCTCTACCGAACACAATTAATCAAATTGAGCCAAGCACTCGGGGAAAAACGCGCCCATTACTACTCCAGACATGACAAAATTATTCTTCTCCATGATAATGCTCGTCCGCATGTTGCGGTGAAAAACTATTTGGAAACATTTCATTGTCCTGCCCCACCAGCCGTATTAACCAGACCTTGCCCTTTCTGATTATCACTTATTTCGATCTATAGCACATGGTCTGTCCGAGCAGCACTTCACAACATATGAAGATACCAAAAAAATGGGTCGATTCGTGGATATCCTCAAAGGATGAAGAGTTCTTCCGACGTGGTATCCGGATGCTGCCAGAAAGATGGGAAAAAGGAGTGTCTAGTAATGGACATGTGACGTTTCCGCCACATACAAATTGGTGTAAAAACAAATTGGTTACCTGGTTAGTCCAGCGTGGAGAGTATATTAGCTCGTTCTCCATGAATGGGGAAATCTCCTCCTCTTCAGCGGCAGCTCCACCACCTTGGTTCTTCTGCAGGTTCCTCCTTTGAAACTTCCTCTCCACTCTGCCAGGGCGGCCACCGCCAGATGGTGATTTTGTGGAGAAGTTAAATATGTTTTTCTTCGAATCCAATCGCACCACAAGCGATGGAATGTTCTCCCTTTTTGCTTCCGTCTTTGACGGATTAAAACATCAACTTTAGCTTTTCGTTTTTCCAAACTTTATTTTTCCTTTGGCTCTTACTTTACTTTAAATTTTTAAACTTTACTTTTAATTTTTAAAGACTAGGACCGGGCTTTTTCCTTCCTTTTTCCTTTTCACTGCAGAATCAACTCAACTCCGATAAATCAAAAACGGAATTCGAAGTAGCAAACTGTATCAAAAAGAACAGTCAACGGAATCAAAATTTTTCTTGCTGTTTCCCCTTCTCTCTCCCTCAACATCCACTCCGAAAACAGAACTCGAACTTGCCCACGATCCACACTCGAACTGGGGCGTGTTCGAACACTCACATGTGGATCGTGCGCTTTTTCCACCACCTTACCATCAAACTATATCAAAACAAAATTATATTAAAAACAATCTAATGATGGGGGTGGCGGAAATCGCACGTAACAGACAATACTTTGAATAAAACCGTTCTTTCAGAATAAATTCCTACGTTTTTTTTTTATATAAAACGGCGGAAACTTATTTTAACTCTCCGCTTACTCGCTGTTCCCTCACTATTGAGCATGCACGGCGAGCGGCGTCATAACATTTCAAAAGAGATTGTCCGCACTAAATGGCCTTCAGTAAGCAGACATTTTGAAAGAATACACTTTGGTTTTTTTTTTATATTGGGAAGTGGCAAACATTTTAATTTTAATCGATGCTTTCTCTAAATTCATCGATGTGCAAGTCATGACGAATATTGATGCTCAAAGCGATATAAATGTTTTAAACAAGATATTTGCATATTTTGGAAATCCCTCCTTTCAATCCCGGGTTATTAAAAAAAAATGCATTCAAAGGCGGGATTAGACCTAGCAGGATACCTCCTGTTATAGATATATGTTTCGTAATTAATATAATGGTTAACAATTAAACTTGTAAATCGGCTTACGTGGATTTGTCAGACCGCTTCTCGGTCGACTAGACTGCTCTTCTGCTTGCAGGGGGTTGTTGGCTTCTTGAGCCCCCTGTTCACCTTTTTGTCTGCACGCGGTTGGAGTGCAGTTCATTCTTCCTGTCCACACGCGAATGAGGTTTTGGGGTTTACGCGGTTCACTTGCGTTTGGGAAGCGACTTTTATTTCCCGGAATATAACTTTATCACGATGGCGGTGTGATTTGTATTTGTCGGGATATAACTTTATAGGGGTGGGGGTGTGATTTGTATTTCCCGGAATATAACTTTATCGCGATGGGGGTGTGATTTGTATTTGTCGGACTATAGACGTTCGACGGCACTCGGGTATGATTTGTATTTTCCGGAATATAAACTTTCGACAACACTCGTTCGCGATTTTTTTTTCCAATTGAAAACTTTCCGTCAAAGTTTACTGACGTCTTGTCTCTTTTGCTCGACGCCAACTTATTCATTTAGATTATTGCCAAGTAGTTTATTCAAATTTACTACTTGGCGCGATTATAGTTATAGAGAGGGGGATTTGGGAGTTTTGGGGGAAGCTGTGGGAATGGGACCTGTAACACTCTGTACCACCCCCAAAGGAATGGTTTAGCAGTGTGCGGTATGTGTTAAAAAACCTGCACGCACACTGAAAAAAGACCGGCATCGAGCACAGTGTCATCGCACTACGATTTGAGCACATTAAATTGTAACGAGCACGTGTTATATATATTTTGATATTAATTTGGGCACGTATACTTTACTGCGCGGATCACACGGAGTGATTCAGGCGACTGTCCGCGGCGCCAGTATATTATATGGCTTTTAATATATATATTTATTTGTTTGTAATATAATTTTTCAGTTTCCAGTTAGTTGTATAAATTTTTCAGTTTGTTATATCCTTGATGCGCCCAAACCGCAGGGCTAATTGTAATGTAAATATTTCTCGGGAAAATAGTTGTAATATAAATTCTTCAAATTCGGATAGGTAATATTGGTAGACCTCAGAGAGCATTCCATGTTAGAAATACCCATTTGGACAACCAGTTGTTGCGGTTATTTGGAAATATGAAAAATTAGAGTATTTAAAGGGTTAACCTTACTTGCGTGTTATGGATCTTATCAATGCCGGGGTGTTGGGCTGCGACTGTTATCTCAAATCTCCTTCAGCAACGCTATATGCATCTTTCGTTTTCATCAGTAGTCGTGTCGATTTCAGAGGATCTGCAAGGCCAATCTGGGCGACTCGTCAGTTAGTCGGATGATAACGTTTTTTGAACTGGAACCACCGTTGCGTAGGGTCGACGGTCGCTCTTCACAGTTCCGTTGTATTACGATACCTGTGTCCTGGTCTGTGAAAGGAAAGTTATGTTTTTATCTTTAGCCTACCAATTCCTGGGTTCGCTAACATCCCACGATGCACCAGCTCCCGTCTCCCTTTTTCCCGATGAGTTCGTACGAGCCAAACAGTTCAAACACCTTTTACGTCCACTCGTAACAATTTTATTTTTTTTGGAGTACTTTTACATGATTTACAGTCCATTCGAACGTTACACTGATATACTGTTTTACGACACGTTTATGTTACGAAGTTAATTATTACTTTTACTTTTAAACTTTACTTCTGACTTTCACTACATTTTACTACATTTTCCCGCACCGTTGTTCTTTTTCTGTTTCCTCTCTTATTATCAAGTAATATTCTTTCTTTTCTGCCCGGAATTAGGTCTTAAACTGCCGCGAACAACAACTCGACTCTTTCTCTCCACTCCGAAAAGGAATCCGCCACAGCTGCTTCCACAAGATCGACAACCTAACAAATGTAGGTTCGTGCATTCAACATGTGGATCGTGTGCTAAATGTCTTTCCCTTACTTTCTGATTTTCAAATTGTATATTAACTACAGCCAAAAGTCTCCTAGATCGGTGGGATAATGGGGATGGGGGAAGTTACCACGTAACACACGATATGGAGAGTAACATTGATATATTTCATCGCCCCTTTCGGGGATATGAGGAACTGTCTTTCTACAGAGATGATAACTGTGGACATGAGACCGCTCCCAAGGTTGATATTGTTGGCAGCCTGATCATGAATGACGATCACCTGCTCTCACCAGAGGTCAGTCCCAAGCTTTTCAAATTACATCAAAAACACAACGTCAAACAGCACACCACAAGTCCACTGTTATTTTATTATTATTTATTGGCCTGTAGGAACCCGGAAGTTCATGAACTCACCGACTCGGCTCCGCCATCGTTCCCTGTCCTGTGCGCTCTCCTTCCACACTTGACCATTCGATCTGACCTCCTCTAGGTCACACCTAATATTGTCCTCCCATCTCCGTCGCGGGCGCTCGGCCGGTCTCTTTCCCGTTGGTCTACCGTCAAGAATTCTAGGCACTGTCCTATCGTTGTCCATTCGCGCCACGTGTCCGGCCCATTTTAATCTTCGCGACTTGATTACTCTCACTATTGTAGGTTTGCGATATAGCTCTTCCAATTCGTGGTTATGGAGTTTCCTCCATTGTCCTGCCTCCTCGTCATGTTTACCACCAAACATACCCCTTAGTACTTTATTCTCAAATACGCGGAATTTGTTTTCTTTCCGTTTTGTGAGAGCCCATGTTCCGCATCCATATAGAACAATCGGCATGATTATGGTTCTATAGACACGGAGTTTTATGTTACGTGATAGCAGTCTGGATTTCAGCAGTTTACTGACTGCGTGCCAACTAGCGTTGCCGGAATACAATCTTTTGTTAATTTCCTTCGACATTTCGTTACTGGCCGTCAGTGTCGTTCCCAGATATTTAAATTCTTTAACTTTTTCAAATATCTTGCCTTTGACGTTTATATGTGTTCCCTGAGGTCCACCTGTTCTCGCCGTAATCATGTATTTTTTTGTCTTCATTTATTTCTAGGCCCACCTCTTCTGCCGCTTGCATGATGATTTCACTGTTTTTACTTACAGTTTCTAGATTATCGCCCAGAACGGCGATATCATCCGCATATGCGAGCACTTGTGTGACCCCGTCAAGGATGATCCGGCCATGTTGTCGTCTTGTTCCTTTCTGATGACTTACTCGAGCACAAGGTTAAAAAGGCAGGGTGAGAGGCCATCCCCCTGTTTTAGTCCGTCCCGGATTTAAAATGGTTCTGAGAGGTGGTTTTCTATTCTAACTCGCCCTTTGTTTTCGTTAATGCAAATTTGAATGAGGGCGGCATATTTTTTCGGGATTCCCAGCTCAACTACAATATAGTAGAGTCTTTGCCTTGCGACTGAGTCGTAGGCTTTTTTGAAGTCAACGAACAGTTGGTGAACCGTCTCTCCGTATTCCCACTTCTTTTCCAGCAGTTGTCTTATTGTGAATATTTGGTCGCTTGTTGACCGGTTCCTACGAAATCCACATTGGTAGTCTCCCAGTATCTCTTCTGCGTACGGCATGATTCTCGCCAGAATGACCTTTGTTAATATTTTGTATGCGGTTAGGAGCAATGATATTCCTCTGTAGTTTTCGCAGTCAGATCTGTCGCCTTTTTTGAAAATGGGAACGACTATTGAGGTTTTCCATTCTTCCGGAGTGACTTCCTTATCCCATATTGTTCGAACGAGCTGGTGGATCGTTCGAGCGGTGGCCTCTCCTCCATGCTTCACAAGCTCTGCCGGTATGCAGTCGACTCCGGGAGCTTTGTTGTTTTTAAACCGATTTATTGCGTCTACAACTTCGTTGAGAGAGGGCTCTGAGATCTGAGGCTCGGCTGTATGTACGCTTGGTGCGTTTATTTGTGGTTGATGGGTGCGTACATTGAGCAGGTTTTCAAAGTACTGCTTCCATCTTGTCACGATATTGTTTGTTTCTGTGACCAGACAGCCGTTTGCTTCTCGAATTATTTTGACTCTCCCTCGGTAGCCATTTCTAATTGAATTTATGCCGGCATACATACCTCTGATGTTCATTGCTCTAGAATTTTCTAAGATTTTTGCGATCCGAGTCTTCTCCCATTCGCGTTTTTTGCGTTTGAAGAGTCTCATCGTCTCTCTCCGAATCGTCGCGTATCTTTCTGCGTTGACTTCATCATATCTTTCTGAGGCATCTCAAATGAATAGATCGCGTAATCAGATACAAAATGCTACAACACCTGCAAATCCGTCCGTATATTCCACAGCTTATGTAGGTGTAGTTCATTAGATTCTTGTGCTGATGAAGATTACATGGATTAAATTGAAATTAACGATTAGGAGATGAAGATATGAATGGCAGAACTCCTAGTAACCTCAATTCTCCTATACCTGGTCATATTAAATCAACAAAATTCAGTCCAGAACATATGAAACGTCTACCAGTACGTAGACGTTTAAGTTTAACTGATCCAACTAATAAGTCAGTAAACAAAACACGGACTTGTTTTTTTACGTAGATTTTTTTATTTTGTTTTTTTTTCTTATATTTATCTAGCTTGTTAGACAAAAAATATTTAAATTCTAGTTTATTTAAATTATGTTCTAACTTACTGGTCCCGCGGACATCCTAAGCTAAACTTGGGGTGACCATTGTCAGGTATTGTTGCCTTTTGGCTTTGTTTATTTAATTTTAACTACAATCTTCATCAATAATTTACCAACCAAAGAAAATGTATAACAAAAAAAAACTTTATAATTCCTTTTTACACATAAAACACGAACTTCTCTAATCCAAATGACACCAGAATACACACCGTTCGTAATTGGTTACCGTTCCCTTGTTTGGGATCCGTTGTTTGTTCGTATTTAGTTTCGATAGAAAGTTTGAAATTCCGGATTGAAGTAATGAACTTATTAAACAAATGAAACGATAGATAATTCGAATAGGTAAGAACGTAGCTATAACAATGCTTTATTTTAAAACACTTTGTCTGGGGATTTTTGTTGGCATAAAAAAGAGTATAGCTTTCGTCAATACAGAGCAGAACAAGAACGAAAAAGGACTTTATATTGGGAAGGCATAATCCTGTGGTCCAATGCAAAATGTGATGGAAGGCTCCGACCCTCCTTGCGGTGCGCATGCGTTGGCGGTTGGTTGCAGGCTGACTAAATACACTGGGAGACGGACTTGGTGGTGCGCCCGCGGTGGAGGTCGAACGAAGACTGAATTAAGCGAACATTGCACTTATTCAAATTGGGTGACGCTAGGGTGGCGTCCCTTTTGTCGATGACGCGTAGTCAGAAGCAGGTGACGGTTGTCACCTGACAGGCAGATGGTGAACATACTAGATTCCTCTAGTACATTAATTTGCGAATCCGCAACACTCACGAAATCATCATTCTCGAGCATCAAATGTAAACAAATGGACAGCTAAAATTCCAGCCGTATTACTACGCGATATTGACAGCCGAATGCGGCCCCCATCAACCGATCGCATGATCTCCGATCGCTCCTTGGTCCGCACACTCGATGTGAACATTTTATATCATAGCACGGTGGATCCCCGGTTTATGAACGGGAAACTTATTATAGCCGCGTTGTTTCTTCGGAGTTGAAAGCAAACAGCGAAGGAAGTACAACGTTGAGTGCTTGAGATTATCGTAACGACAACTTTTGCTATTAAATATGGTTGTTTCACTTTTTCTATCGGAGAGAATACGATTCTGAATAATTTTCTAGTTCAGTGCCTACAAGAAAGTATTTTTAATTTTCTAATTTAATGCCTACAAGAAAGTGTTTTTCGGTTTTTGTTACAAGTAGAAAAAAATACAATCTAAGGACAAGTGACGAACCACTTGAATATATTTTGAACATACTTTTTGTTACATTGCGATAAAGGGAGATGATTTGACTTGGGGATGTTATCTATTTGAACTGAACATAAAATGGTACAAGAAGACACAATTAATCATCCGTTTCATTTTGTGTTACAGGACAAGACGATGGCATTTATAATCTTGCCAATGGAGAACATTTGATGATCGTATGTCCGCGGATTCAAGTTCACCTGGTTAATTCAAAGGAATACCCAGAGATGCTTATCTGTTAGCCTGCAGTTGTTATTGTTACGGGCGAAGAGTAAACAACGTCACTATTCTTAGCACATCGGAACTCAGTTAACTCTTAACACAGTGCAAACAATCAAATCAATATTATAAAAATATTTGGTAGAAAGAACAATTAATAAAAAGAACATGCAATCAATCTTAACAGATATTCTATTAGCATACAGAGAGACGCCATCCACAGGAACAAGACGATCATCTAATGATATGATTTAATCATATACACCTCGTACATTATTAGTCATTACAAAAAAAAAAAAAAAGTTAACAATGTTTAAGAAATATGTAAAGAATTAACTCATAAAAAGGCATAGACAAAAATATAATACATAGGATGAAAATAGGTATTTTAAAGTAAAAGACAAAGTGATGTATAAACTAGATTTTAAAGATTTGGTCAAATGGCAGCCGGGGGGCTGGGAGCGAACATACAGGGCAACGTCACTGATTGCTTTCAACCCCGCGAAGGCCAGGACGATCATTGTCCCTGTTCAATCCAATTGACATGCAGTCTCCACGTGACACCCCTGGATAGCTACTTTGACACCCGCCAAGTAGTGAACCAATGCGTTCAGCGACACCCTGAGAAAGGTGGGCGCAAGGCTAATAACCTTGCCCGGAAAAAAAAATAATTATGACAAATTTAACCAGCCTCGGATATGGACCGGATACACGACGACGACCACGGAAACGAAAATGGCTAACCGATTTGAGAATTTTCTCATGAAACGTCCGCTCACTATACAGAGCTCGAGCTGCACAGCTGCTAGCCGATGCCCTGTCTGAATATAAGGCTGACATAACAGCATCACAAGAGATAAGATGGACGGGGAGTGGTATTATTCAAAGAAACGAGTATGACATTTATTATAGCTGTCATGCCAAACACCATGTGCTCGGGATAGGCTTTCTAGTCAGCCAAAAACTGAAACCTGCCATCATCGGCTTTAATGCAATAAACGAAAGGTTATGCACTCTTCGCCTGCGAGGCAAGTTTAAGAACATAAGTCTCATAAACGTTCACGGACCTACAGAGGAGTCCCCTGACGACGAAAAAGAAGAATACTACGAGAACGTCGAACGGGCCCTCAATGCCTGCTCAAGATACGATGTGAAAATCGTTCTTAGTGATTTGAATGCAAAAATAGGTCGGGAGCCGGTTTTCAGGCACTACACAGGTTCCCATAGTTTGCATGAGAACATTCATGACGGTGGACTACGAGTCATCGAACTGGCAGCGTCAAAGAACTTGGTCGTTGCGAGTACCAGATTTCCGCGTAAAGATATCCACAAAGTCACCTGGGTATCACTTGATGGAGTCGCTGGCAACCAAATTGACCACATGTTGATAGATCGCCTCTCCTCAAGCCTGATGACGGTACGAACGTACCGAGGTGCCAACGTCAACTCGGATCACTATCTTATTTGTATAGTTTTCCGAGCACAGATTGCCTTACGGAGAGATATTGCATCCGCGGATCAGATTCGGATCAACACGACTGCCTTACGCAATGGGAACACCAGCAACACCTTTGGTCATGCGTTGGGACACGCCCTCCAAGAGCTCGATGGAGGGAGAGTAAGTCCTGGGACCAGAATGCCAGGTATATAAGAGAAATGAACACGCCTTAAGAATGCTGTTATTAGTATTTCCAAATCCATCTTAGGCAGTAGTCGTAGAGATCGGAGCAACTGGTTTGATGATGAGTGTAAACTAGCGACTGAACGTAAGAATGCTGCATACTCGGCAATGCAGCAGTCTCATAGGATGCGGATACGCGGGGATAAACACAAAGAGCTCAGAAGATCTGAAAAAAGACTTCACAGACAAAAGAAAAGTGCCTGGGAAAAAACCGTGTCTGTGAAATAGAGAAAAGTAGAGAGCGAGATCCGCACCAGGCGCGGAAGTTCTGCCAAATAATCCGCAGTATGACGCGGTATACACCACGCTGCACTTACTGCAAGGATAAAGAGGGTAATCTGTTCACCGATCCTGAAGGCATTCTGGAGCGATGGTAAGTGTACTTCAATGAATTGCTAAATGGACAGCTCACTGAAGAATCGGAGGCTCCACCAATGCAAGATCAAGATCAAATGCTGCCGCCACCCAGCATTGAGGAAACATTAAAAGCCATAAGACAACTCAAATCAAATAAAGCCCCCAGAGCTGATCAAACAAGGAGGGACAACGTTACATCACGCAATTCATGAGATCGTAGTGCAGGTATGGGAGCAAGGGGAGATGCCGGAAGATTGACGTCGTGGTATAATTTGCCCCATACATAAGAAGGGAGATATCACACTGTGCAGCAATTATAGGGATATAACATTGCTGAGTACCGCCTATAAGACACTCTCCACTATCCTACAAGACCGGATAGCCCCATACGCTAAAGCCATCATTGGTCAATATCAGTGTGGCTTCATCCCAGGCAAATCAGCAATTGATCAGATTTTCACCCTTAGGCAGGCGATGGAAAAATGTCAGGAATTTAAGATTCCATTATACCATCTGTTTATAGACTTTAAGGCCGCCTACGACAGCATAACCAGGGTAGAACTATATAATGCCATGAGAGAATTCGGCATTCCAAACAAATTGATACGACTTTGTAGGTTGACCATGACCAACGTAACTAGTCAAGTAAAAGTAGCGGGATTGCTGTCCAAACCAATAAACATATATAATGGACTCCGATAAGGGGACGGTCTGGCCTGCCTTCTCTTCAACCTGGCGTTGGAGAAAGCAATCCGTGACTCTGGCGTTACAACAAGAGTCCAGCCAGATACTTGCCTACGCAGATGACATCGACATCATCGGTAGATACGATTCGGCTGTACAGGACTCATTCACCCAGATCGAGCAGCCGGCACAAAAACTGGGACTGCACAGTAATGAGGGGAAAAGTAAGAACTTGGTGGCAACTTCTGTCAAGGTAAGATCTAACGTTGGTCACACTATCAGGGTAGTGGAGCACCAATTTGAAGTAGTGCAATCCTTTCACTACCTTGGGTCAATAGTATCAGCCGATAACAATATGGAAGAAGAAATACACGAACGGCTGATCAAACCCAACAAATCCCGAAGTGTATCCAGAACATCCAAGCTGCTACTGTACAAGAGCATGGTCTTACCAGTAATCATGTATGGATCCGAGACCTGGGTGCGCAATAAAAGACACTCTGAACTCTTAGCCACGTTCGAGAGGAAGGTCTTAAGGAGAATTGTTGGCAACCACGAGTTGTACGCTATCTACCTTGAAGCTAACGTTGAAAGAATAGCTTCAAGGTAGCTAACGTTGTAAGAAAAATCAAACTCGGTAGACTCCGGGGGGCGGGACACCTAGTTCGAATAAGCGAAGAGGAGCCTGGCCGCAAAGACCTTTGTGACAGGATGTATGGAAGGAGACAGCACGGCAGACCTTGTCTGCGATGGAGGGATGGCGCAGACCACTACGCCCAGAGCCTGGGAGTGCCAAACTGGATGACATTGGCTCGAAATAGGGACCGGTGACGAGACTTGCTAAATAAGACCAAGACCGGATCGCGGTTGTAGTGCTGATAATGATGATGAAAATGGCAACCAGCAACTATTTTAGAAATTGTTAGTCCGCTCACTTTCCTTATTAATTTAGGTAATCGAGTTAGATATTTGCATCAAAATCAATTACGTTCGTCGACCTTAGAAGATAAATATCACCCAGGATTAATATATTCCGGAAATATGAGTAATCTGAAAGTTGCCACTGAAAAGAAAACCACAGGAAAGAGAAAGGGTCTTAACCCAACAGATATAATCCCGGATGAAGTAAGGTTGAAACAGATCAGTTCGGATAAGAAAATCGCCAAGTCGGTGGGGTTATTCGAAATTTTAATAGGAAAGCGAAGGAAGTCGATTGTTATGGCTATATACATCATATATTAAAGAATTTTGATCGATGTAAATTATAGTTAAGTTTATATTTTATTTACCATTTTGTTAGATGTAATATTTTGTAATAGGTTTATATTTTATTTATTATTTTTGGAAAAGATAAACTGAATTAAATGAATTGAGAATTTATTACAAATTATTTTAATGAATTATATATGTATACCTCGGGGCTCCTCGATAGTATAGTGGTTAGTATACTCGCCTGTCACGCGGGAGACCGGGGTTCGATTCCCCGTCGGGGAGCCTCTGGCGCAAGACCAATGACCTTGCCCGAAAAAAACAAATCATTATGAAAAATTTCACAAGCCTCAGGACTTGCTAAATAAGGCCAAGACCGGTTCCCGGTTGTAGTGCCGATGATGATGATGATGATGACCTGGGAGAAAGTGTTACGTAATAATATTAGAATACTCTCTTCCTAATTGGGTATACATTTACTGTTATCGATAAGCTATCTCAAACGTAAAGTTAATACCAATAAACCAGTCTTTTGTCTCAGACCTCAAACTGTGCGTAGAATTCTTTTCATTATACACAACAATGATATTAATCGATAGCCGAAAGAAGCATCAAACTCGATGTCATAGTTATTCTTTTTTTTCATTATCATCTCTCTGAAGAGGCGAACCTATAGCGCCGAGTCGGCCCGAGATGCGATTACGGACTAAGACCATCCGGCGAAAGGTGGTATGAGCATCAACGTCGAGTAATAAAGAAACTGTTACTGAAACCCACAATCTCTGATCCATGCATTTTCTTGTACAGGGCTAACAAGAAAATGCTCATCCTTTTAACATACGTAATTGATCATACCAAACGACGACGAACTAGCAGCAAAAGCCAAGGTGGGACTAAAAAGAGACTTGGGAGAACCCGAGCACTGCCCAGGAACTGAATTCAAACAAGAGAAGGAAAGAATAAGCTTTAGACAGAAGAGATTTTTTTTATTACACTTCTCTCTGGAGAGGCAAATCTATAGCACCGAGACGGCGGTCCGAGATACTTCTTGAACTGTTGCAGGTTGTAACGCTCCGGAAACACTCGTGCGGGTAGAGAATTCCACAGCTTTCGCGCTCTGTAACGGAACGAGTTCTGATGCAGAAATGTTCGCGTCGTCGGGAGATGAACCACAAATTGGTGCGATCTGTCGAGTTGTTTCGTGGGGAGCATATAAACTGAATTACGCGGAACAATACCACGAATCTCCGAAGAACAGTTTCTGTGATAATAAGACAGAGGTCGGCTACGCGCCTTGGATGTGATAACGACTGTACTCCCGACGTAAGCGCCGAGTTCCCGATCAGGCAGATCGCTCGTCTTTGTATGCTCTCAAGCAGGTCGAAGGTATGCTTAGGAGCAAAGCTCCAAACATGAGAGCAATATTCGATTGCGGGTCAAATTTGGGATTTATATAGGAGGAAAAGTTGGGCCGGAGTAAACGATTTTGTGGATTTAAAAAGATAACTCCGTTTTCCAGAGGCGGACCTGCTGATGTTCGGTACGTGTTTATGCCAAGATACATTCCCACAGACCGTGACGCCGAGTAATTCCATGCTTTCGAGGGCCGAGCCATTCATCATCACCTGTGGAACCGATGAACCACGTTTCTTTGTGAATGTTGTATACTGTGACTTGCATTGAAGTCGCCGAGATTGGCCTTTTCCCACTGTAGGACCTTATCCAGATCCCAATTCAGAGAGTCAATCTGGCTACATCTCAACTGATGCGACGTCGATACACCAATCGGTCGATCACTCGGAAAAGAGGCACACGCGTACTATCATCCGCAAAAATAAACACTTTGTTATCTATTGACTATAACAAATCATTTATGTGAAGCAAAAACAAGGTTAGAGCCAAAATAGAACCTTAAGGCACCCCGTAATTAACAGGATGTAGATCCGAACACTCGTGAACCAGTCGGGCACTGAAGGACTTTATTGGTTACTCTGTCGTAGTAGTAATTCGCGAACACATCAGCTTTATCCTTTGAAGTTGTGACCAACGTCCCGCTTTCTGTCACCAACGGAAGGAAAGAGGAGGAAGCGAAGTTACTGCCGACATCTTTTGCCGTTGACCAGAAGGAGCGCGAACCAGTCGGGCACCGAAGAAGCTTATTGGTCGCTCTGTCGTTATGAGCTTTCTTCGCGATATCAATCGCTTGGTTGCACGCGTTTCTGATTCTAACAAAATTCCTTCTGTTAACATCGGTGGGATTGGAGTAAAAGCTCTATTTTTTGCCGCTGCAATCGGCTGGCATTTTTTCATCATCATCATCATGGGCACTACAACCGGGAACCGGTCTTGGCCTTATTTAGCAAGTCCTGAGGACTGTTAAATTTTCCATAATGATTTGTTTTTTCCGGGCAAGGTCATTAGTCTTGCGCCAGAGGCTCCCCGACGGGGAAACGAACCCCGGTCTGTCGCTTGACAGGCGGGTATACTAACCACTATACTATCGAGGAGCCCTGGCATTTTTTATCAAACCAAAATTTACTAGATGCATTTCTTTTGATAGAATGCGGAATGTCAAGCTCCATCCCGATAAGAGTAATCTCCGTGACCAACTCCATGCATGCCTTAACATCGGGGTCTCTAAAGCACACCTCTGACTACGGAAGGGATGCGAACAAATTTTGTAAATAATCCCAGTTAGCAGCCCGTACCACCTTATTTGGCGAGGCTGCTTAGGTTGGTTATTCGTTTGAAATGTAAGTAATTGCGCAACCGATATCAAGCAGTAATCTGAGTATCCCAATGGTGCAGTCGTTTCCATGGTATAAATATCACAAACAGATCTAGGGTGTTCGCATAATCACCTCGGGTATCCGGCACTCGCGTAGGTTTCTCCACGAGTTGAGTCAGATTGTGGCTAACAACGAACATCTCCGCTAGCCTCCCAGCCTCGTCAGTTCTGTTAGAATGTACCAATCAGCCGGAGTTGTGTACGTTAAAGTTGCTAAATTCAGAAACTGATCCGTATCCAGTCGACGGCCGGTGAATGATGTTCAAAAAGTGTCACCGGTCGATAGTCATTTGGGGAACGGTAAAGACAACAAAGAAATTTAACAGAATTTCATAGCACGACCTTCAACCGCATGATGTCCAGGTTATTAGGATCTAACGCCTCCATCCTCCTGCAAGCCAGATCGAATCGCGTGAAGACGCACATTCCACCCATAAAATGGAATTTCGAATGCAAGTCGTATGCCGAGCAACGAAGATATCAGTCGACGAATCGACCTGCGTCTCAGTTAGGGCAAGAATACCAGGTTTCGTTGTTTGCAAATATTAGTGAATGGCGTTTACATTCGTATTGGTGAAACTGATTCCCCTGATGTTACAGAATGCCGTTGAACGTCGACAGTGTTTCGGGAACGAACCTGATTACGCGATGACGGATTTCTTAAAGTTCGGTTATTTACCAAAACACTTGCATGGTGTTATAGCGTATTGCGACGATGGTGAAGAACGTGTGATTCGAACTCACGCTATGACGTTAGAATCACGAAAAATGTAACCAATGCTCAACACATCAGACCACTGCCGCTTGTACGAATTCGATTTCTAAACTCAAGTACACACAACTGATGTGGAATTGTTATGTTATCGCTGTGGTATACGGCTCTGATTGGCGCAAGGCTAATAACCTTGCCCGGAATAACAAATTATTATGGACAATTTATCATGGTGCGGATAAGGACCGGATACCGGTGGAGAGACTTGCTAAATAAGGCCAAGACCGGATCCCGACTGTAGTGCCGATGATGATGTTGATACGACTCAGATACATTTTCTTATTCGATTTTCGTTCGGTGTTCTTCACTATTTGCTTGTGTATTGTGTGTGTATCTGTTAGAAACGTCACACTACTCCCTCCTCAGTGACTTTGTTACGATCAACTTCGTGTGCGAATGACGAAGCGAGAGAACGTGGGAGCAGGCGAGTGTGCCGTTGCTCTATGCGGAGGTCGCGAACGTAGTCGTAAAGTTCTGTTTACTATGGGAAAATGTGTGTGTGTTCAGATCACGTCGGGGTGTTGCGTTAAGCAAGGATAGTGAAGACGGTGATTTGAACATACGATGAAACGGGTGAAAAGCGAAGCAACGAAGCACTAGGCTACTGACCGCGTGTTCGAATTCGATTTTTAAACTCAAGTACACTTAACTGATGTGGAATTGTTATGTTATCGCTATGGTATACGGGTATGATACATTTTCTTATTCGATTTTCGTTCGGTGTTCTTCACTATTTGCTTGTGTATTATGTGTGTATCTGTTAGAAACGCCACAGTGTTCCCCCCTGGAAATTCGAATGGGAAACTAGTTTACCTTCGGAATTCTTTATCTCAGAAGATACCATCATGACTTATCTCCGTGTCAGTCCGGGCCATCAGCCATACATCCGAAACATAGCCCAAAAATTTCTCCCGACGATTTCGCGGAACGTACAGCGTGACGGGGTGGAACGTGACCACAGAGCTTCGAGAACGAACTCGATTACGCGAAGACGAATTTCTTAAAGTTCGTTTATTTATCAGAACATTTGCATGACAAAGTTTTTCTTGGGGACACTTGATGGCTCGGTCGTTTTCCTTTTCGCGATTGAAATTCGGTCATTTTTTGTTTATTTTTTAATGTAAACACCATGATCTTTACCGGAACACTGATATACACGTGGAGAAGGCAAACACTAACTATTGCTCGACTTTCTACAAACAGACTTCAAATTGGGGTAGGAGAGACATCTATTAGACAAAATTAACATCTGAAAACTGATGTTTCGGAATACTTCATATTGTGGCGCATATGACAATCAGTAGTAGAATATACTAGAAAGTCCAAAACAAAGTACTAGATTATTCTAGAAAGTACTGGAAAACTGAAGACTATGAGCCGTAGAAAATTCGAGGCTACGGAACGGACGGAAACGAAACACCGAATCGATTTAACGGCTCTTATTTATTAAAATAATTAATCCAGCGAACCCTAAGCTCGCAACAATATAAAGAATAATAAAGATCCCAAAGGCATGCTTCTTCACGCACTCGAAAAACCGCTAATTTTGCCTCAGGATTACGCTCGGAAAAACGATTTTTTGACCCACTTACAAGTTTCTCCACCGCATAATCGACTTTTATCGTTCTTGGATACTTTAAAGAGTGTTTAAGCCAATACAACAAACGACGTGAAAAAAAATCGCAAGGTGTTATTACCCCTACTAACTACTTAACGCTAGTTCTATTAGCTTCTAGAGCTACTTTAATTAAAGTATTAAGTGGGCATAAGTAGCCGTGAGGGCGAAAAAAGATGCTTTTACTTTTACTTATCTTTCTTGGTATGTTAAGGAATGTTTAAGCCACTAAAAAAACCGCGAAAAAAAAATTCACAAGGTGATATTACCCCTTAGGTTATTTAGATAGATAAACAACAGTAATAAGGATACATGATGTACTTTTCCTTTATATATTACTAACACTTTATATTTGTGTCTTTTTTGTATATAGTATGTATAAAAATATTTCTAAAAAAAAAAGCTAACCATAATATATATTCTGATGTTAGTCAGGCAACTTCGTTTTAGGTATTCAAGACAATCCATGGATGGGTAGATACCTGATCTAATGACAGACGCGTTTTTGGATCCACCACCAATAGCTGAGACATGAAATGTGCTGCTGACTTAGAAACATACTCTGGCAGTTTATAATCAATTCTAGTGATTTTTTTGTAAGTTTCATCGTAATCAGACGCATGAAATGGCGTATGGCCAACTAACAACTCGTAGCAAAGAACCCCCAGGCTCCAGAGATCAACAGTTTTTGTATATGGCTTTCCTTGCACCATTTCTGGCGGCAAATAATCTAGAGTTCCACACAGAGTATTGCGCATTGAATTTGGCTCATGTACTGACAAACCAAAATCGGCTATTTTAAGTTCACCTCTATAACCTAATAGTAAATTTTCCGGCTTGATATCACGATGAATAACATTACGTTCATGAAGATATTCTAAGGCTGAAGCTAATGATTTTATATACTTAGCACTCCGAGTTTCATCAAAGCGCTTATCTGGCTGTTCCTGCATCGCCTTGTAAAGAGTACCTTTCGGGGCATATTCAAGGATTAAATAGATTCGTGTGTCATCATGGAAGTAACCATAAAGACGGAGTATATGAGGATGCCGCAAATGCGCTTGTATCTCGATTTCACGTCGTACTTGACGCTCTAGTGTACTGAATCGAATTTGTTCCTTGATTAATACTTTCAATGCCACAACAAATTTTGATTCTTTTTCGCATGCTAAATAAACATTCCCAAACCTGCCGCGTCCCAAACAATTTCCAATATCAAAGCTAGCTAACGTCCAAATCTTCGTCGTACCTGCAAGTAAATGAATGTTAATAAACTTTTTTTAATTGATAGTATTCCCTACTTTTGTCGGGTGGACATTCCGGCTTGCTTGAGTTTGGTATACGAGCTGCATTAGGGACCCCGGTGATTTCAGCCTGGCTAATCAAGATATCTTGTGTCGTTTTACTATTAGCTGTTTGGTCTTTCGTGCTAATACGGGTTTCAGTCTTTTGAATTACACTAGTCGAATTTATATGCGATGTCTCAAAAAATAGGCTTGTATAAATTCCAAGCGAATTTTTAGCAGGATTGCCAGCTTGCTCCTTTTCATTAGCATTCCGTTGAAACTGACAATCTGCCGCCTGGTTTAAAAAATTCTGTTAATTAAACAAATCGACTTTATTTGTAGAGGATTTACCTTATTAATAATCGTTCCATTAATCGTAGTTTGTTCAAAGTGCGTTGGAACGAAATTGTGGGAATTTTCACTAATATTTTCGGTTCCTAAAACGCGGCCTGACATTTCGGCATTTTTTAAATACCATTTACAAATAATACTGTACCATCACTGACATTTCTTCAGGCGTTTACATCGTTGTTCTTGGTTTCTCAAAATGTTTAAGGAGCACTTCGTGAGCTGACAATTTATGATATTTGTGTACATGGATAAAAATCTGGCTGTAATCAATATCATAAAAACGCGATCGTGTCTAGTTATAGAAACAATGCACAGTGTTTGATTTATCTTGGTATCTTATTTTGGATTTCTTAGGTGCTGCACATTTTTGTATTCATTATTACTTCCAGTTATGTATTTCCTACTCAACTTACTCAAATTAAATTCCATAGCGGATAGTCAATGAAAGTGGTGATTTGCTAAAGAGGTAAGTAACATCATAGAAATAGTTTAGAAAAATATTGCCTCTGCTTTTTTTTTGTTTGTTGGCAGACGATAAATCTATGGGATATCAAAACTAAATTAATTTATCAGACATGTTTTAATCTATTCAAAGAAATTTGTTCATTAAAAAAACAATGTAAAATCGCGGAGCTGGACGCGCTCTGTGGCAAGCAGTATAAGCAATTTAAATCTAAACAAACAGAAAATTATCTTAATCTATATGAAATGCGCAAGACTAAATTAACAACCCTAGGGACTTGCTAAATCAGGCCAAGGCCGGATCCCGGTTGTAGTGCCGATGATGATGATATGAAATACGTAGGCGATTTTAAAAATATAATTCTTGAATGACTGGCGAACACTTAAAATAAAACTTTAATTTTTTACCATAAATATGGGAAATCATTTATTAGTAACAAAGGAAAATCCAAAATTATCCTAATAATCCAAGGCTCCTACGTATTTCTGTGTGGAATCACCATCATCATCGGCATCACAACTGGGATCGGGTGTTGGCCTTATTTAACAAGTCTCGAGGCTTGTTACATTTTCCATAATTGTCGCAGCATGTTTAGTGTAACAGCATGCCTAGGTTTACCAAAATTAGTTTTCATTGAAGAATACACACATTTAAGGATTTTCTTTTATTGTTTCTGTTAGTTGAAGTGGTACGCGTTTCGTTGGCCGCCGATGGACGGTCACAACGAACAATGGCTGTCGCAAAGGAGAGAGAGCAGCGCGGTCAATGTAGAAGAGCACGTCACCAATTGAACTGGAACCAATTAATAATAACAAGTTGTTCTCTATTGTAATGTCAAGTTGTTCTTTATTGCTTAAGGAACGCTATTATGAACAATGAATGGTATTTTGCGGATGGCGACGACTGGGAGTAGCTTACTGTGCCGTCTGGCTGTGTGGGCGCCGCGAAGGTTGATTGCAGACTGACTCATTGGGCATAACTGCCAATTCAAAAACGGACGCTATGACCTCATCGATGGTGACAATCGGCCAGGTGGTGCCAGCTGCTGCGTAAATGGTATACACTGCGAATGTACTAGATTTCTCCAGTACATTCCAGCACATTCAATTGCCAATCCGCAACAGTTTCTATGTTTTAACGGTTGTAAATTGTGTTCCGTGTATTTCTTCTAGTACTTTCTTCAATCTTGCCTTTATTATGAAATCCCATATTAAATCTATTAACAGCCTGTAGGGTGTTTCGCTGCCACTGCGTTCCACCGCCATTTTTTTTTTCAATATGTAAACGCTATAAAAGCAACTGTGTTCTCTTTTCAACTCTCTTATATCTTCCGTAGTTACATTCGTGCGGTTGCTCCATTGTAATCGTTTTCGTTTCGGGGCACAATCACGCAGTTTTTTATAATTATTATATCGTTTCGGGCGTATAATAGCCAATGTTGCGGATTGGCAGTTGGATGTGCTGGGATGTACTGGAGAAATCTAGTACATTCGCAGTGTATGCCAGTTGCGCGGCAGCTGTCGCGGATCAGCTGACCGATTGTCACCAACAATGAGGTCAGCAGCGTCCCTTTTTGAATTGGCGGTTATTCCGCGTCATTTACCTAACCTCAGTTTGCAACAAACCTTCAACGGGCTCGTTACATCGGAGCAAGCATCGTCATCACGAGTAAAACGGAACAAGAAGTTATTCATTGTCATTGTTGTTAACATAACCTAGAATGTTCAATAAACTAACTCAATCTCTTTAAAAGGTAAATTCCTCGAGTCGTTTTCTTTCTTCCATCTGCCTTGTTCGTGCAAAGACCAACCGAATTTAAATACGCAATTACTGGCGTAATTGAATTGCATCACACTCAGGACAGTGGTTCGCGAGAATCACTGTTATCACCCATCGGTGGACGCAGTCTTCATCCTGACGGTTGTATCCCCTACAGCCAATAAAAGGATTTATATAGAACATTGTTTTTGTGTATCATTTTATCTGGTCGTCGTCCTGTTTTCGCTCAAATTGAATCGGCGCGATAAACGAATCGTGCATTTTATACAAGTCCAATGGACGCTTGTAAGCCTAACACGAGAATTCATTTCAAATGTAAGTTCTTTAACGATCCTGTTAACTGACGAAAGTTTGTTTTTGTATGGAATAAAATAATGGAATAAAAATTTTTGGTAAAACTTGCGCCTTGTCCGGTGTGTTGGCTGTTGTTCGTGTGTCCTATGCTGATGGTGAATCCTGGTTCCCTGCGGCGACGCTGGGCTGCTAATCCGGTGGTCGTCACCGGGTGGTTAGTATCGCACTGCTCCAGTTATTGTTCTTAATAGTTCTGTTCGAAAAGTCGCTGGCATTGGAAAAGTCACTGTTTCAGGTGATCAAAAAGGTGGCGTGTTCTTTGACTGGCAAGTCACCAATTTGGGTTTAGTTTAGTCGGGGCGCCGGCGTACGGCACGGATTCACTAAACTTCCACCGTCTGCTCGCGCAATTGTTCAACCGGAACCCAAAGTTACGAATTACCGAGTGGACACAGAACCGAAACAAATAAACTCCAGAGATGGTTGGCAAATCTTTTATTGTTCAACTCCTATTACTCAATTACACATTAATCAAAACATTAATTACAGGATGTCGTTCTTAACTGGCTTTTATTAACACATGAATTGTACCATTAATTATAAGATGTTGTTCTTAACTAGTTTTTGTTAACACTCGGATCGAAACATTAATTACAGGGCATCGTTCTTAACTGGGTTTTATTAACACATGAATTGTAACATTAATTATAAGATTTTGATCTTAGCTGGCTTTTATTACAGAACGACCGGTTGGTGAAAGTGTGGGATTAGTTTAGTCAGGGCACCGGCATGGGCGCTAGGTTCACTAAACTTCCACTAGCATCGCGAAAGTTCCGTAAAGGTTTCACAAGACATTGTCCGCAAACTTATATACTTTTATTGTTGTTCGACACAACTACAATATTTCACTTGTGACTACTTCTGATTGACTTTAATCTAACCACCGCAGAACACCCAGTGGTGGTCAGGAAAGAACACTAGCAACGCCGAAGGAAAGCAGCGGAATATTATAACACTACGATTTATTTGCTTCAGCTTTATTCACTATATGATTTATTCGAAAATGCAACTAATATTAACACCGATTTACATTTTTCTTTATCTCGAGAAAGGAAAATTATTTTATCGCACACACGACTCCGACGGGTTATCGCATCCCCATGTTCACCGGGGGTAGCGGGAGGCCACACCACCAGTGTTGTCGGCCGATGAAATAAGACTCAACGATATTCACTCGCTGACAAGAGAATTCGGCCAGTGAAACTGGCTCTCCTAATTAAGGGGCGCATTTTCCTATTCCAAGAGGGACGTAAAGTCTCTCTTTGGAGTAACCAAACAGATATCATAGAGAAGATAGTCACGGTACACATGTATGTGTGTACATTGGTTCTTTTATGGATCAAAGCCATGGAACCGATTCAACAACAAAGAAAGGGCATAAGTGCATTCATGAGATGCGAGTTCGGTAAAGCAAACAAAACCGAATCTCCTTGGATGCTAATGGTTTTTGTTTGCTCATGCCGCTGCTGATGAGGAGCAGATCCCGAAATATGAAAAGACAAAGGGAACGTTTGGGTCTTTGTCTGAGATGTGCATTGCGGCTAAATAAATAGGCGGCAATGCAATGTGGAAATGTGCTAATGGATTTTGGCTAGATTACCGGGAAATGGTGTTTATGGCATCGCTGGTAAGGGTAGGTATTGAATTCATATTTGCATTTGCTTATGCTGTAGGATTCAATTGGTGCCAAGAGACGCGATGTGCGTTTATTTGTTTTGGTCCGCCGGGTGTAGGTCGCCAGTCAATGTGTATGTATGGTGATTTATGATACACTTGGTGAGGACAGGAAATAGGCGCCGCATTGTGTATGGTCCCTGTTATGATGGTTACATTGTATGTAAACCAAATCATCTTGTTTTCAGGAATTCGTCTAGGGAGATTTGCTCGGCACCAAAGGTGCCGAATTGGTTTGAGATTCCCGATAAGTTACGAAAGAAATCTTACAAGGAATTGTATGCGAACACATGCATGAAAGGTAAGTTTTCTTTTCCAGCAACTTTTAGATTAAAGATTTGATCTCTTTAATGCGTGAAGCATTTAAGGTGCTAATGCGATTGCATGAGTGAAGTTATGGAGGTTTTTCAGGTAAGTGAACCGTGGGGTTTGGCGGAACCGGCACAAAAGCACTCGACCAAAACCTCTAATTGGCTGCGCGATTCAAATCTGACTCTTTAAGCGGCGTGACCTGCCGCTGTGATTGTTGGAATCTGACTGGTGGAAGGCTGCTCGACGCCGAACCACTCCGGTGGGTGAGGTGGATTTTCAGTCGTGTGGTGACAAAGGAAACCGATCTTTCTGGTGACGCTGCGGCCAATGAGAAACCGATCCGCGTCTCATTGGAAGGTTCCCCGAGACATCGTTCGGATTGGGTGAATGCCTTTACCTTGGAAGGGAAGACAAATGAAACGTGCGTTGGTAGAAAGAAGCGAAAGCAATCATGCATCTTTTCAAACAAATGAACGTGTATCGAAGCTGAAAACATTTCTATCGTAAACGATAGAGGGTATATTGTATATACAGAAAAGCTATCTCAAACGGGCAAGCGCTAAGATGCGAATTTGTTTGTATTAGCGAACGAAACATGGGACGTGACCGTTGCAAGATTGTTTAGAGTAAACATTATGGTCGCGTCCAATTCGATGCCTGTTTATCGCTTATGCCCTGGTGAAAATTTAATGTACAAGGGAACGTTGAATGTTTACACGATCGGCTACTGCGTATAGCATTTCGCCTATCATGCACATATTACTGGCATCTCATCGGTGGATTTGTCGAGTGTGTGTTTAGATTAAACAACACTCGATTTCCTTTTGGTAGCCAGCAATGAGCTACTCTGTGAATTGTCGTTCAAACGATCGACCGATGGGTCTGCTGACAGGGCAAGGGTGAACATGTCATGCACATGTATGGGAAAATACTTTCTTCGATATGCGCATTGACATGTTCGGGGATTTATGCCGGTTACGTGATGTCGTAACCGAATTGGATTTCAGGAACGTGATGCGTCGAATACAAGCATGCCCCGGGGGAAAATTTTGTAGATGCTAATGCCATTGCATTAGCGAACAGTAATTGTTCTAGGTGTTTTAGGTGCTTAGAAGACTTCTTCGCGCAAATAATGATAAGGTAAGTAATGGCTTTAAAAATGGACTTGCCAATAATACTTGTTCTTAACCCTAGGAGTAAGTTTCTTAATCGTGATGGGAAGGTGAGTAGTGGCGTTCAATGGAACCGCCACAGGCTCTCATCGCTGTTAACGCGCGGATAAAGCAGATAGTGATGTTATGCAAGGAGGGTGCTGATCAAAAGTATGGCATAAAGGCAGCCTCAGATGTGAAAGCACAACTGGAGGACTGTGGCGGTTTATACTTGTGCATCAACATGGACGCGCATTCAATACAAACACCACCTACTACACGCTGCGAAAAAGAAAGAAAGTTCACCCGAGAAAACAGAAAACAAATGAAACACACTGAGTTTGTTTAATGTTAATGTTTTTATTTCACCAAAATTCTGTACAGTATGAAAATACCTTGACGTTACTGCAATTTACAAATCGGTAGCACTTGGGCACATGGATTACAAAGAGTGGTTTAAGGCACAAGCCTTCGTATAGAAAGCTATCGATCTCCGTTAATTTCTGATTTTATTTTATCCACCGAACTACACGTCTTCAACAAGGCATTGTATTGTTTATTAACTATCTGGTATTCACGATAATTTATTTTATGATTATAGTTCACACGTACATTACCAAAGTTGAGTTTTTTTAATTCTCTATCTATAGGTTAATAGAAAGGCGCGGATTTTATACTTGACAAGCAACGTCTCCGGTACGTGTGCTTGTTTCTCACTCACAACTCCACGACTGCGGCACGTGCGTGCAGTTGGGTGGTTAAAATCTGACTCACGCAACGTCCCCGGTACGTGTGCGCGATTCCAAGATTACTATCCGACTCTGGTGACGATTCTAGATGTTGTTTCGCGCAGATATCACAATTCAAGATGCACACAAACAGGAAGAGGGCCTGCACATAGGGAAGAACAGTATTTCATATATCGGCTGCAGTCGAATAAGGAAAAACGACAACAAAAATTGACTACCGATATTTGAATTCAAATAGTTCAGCTGTGCAAAGAGATGGTCGCTAGTATAGCGGCCGAAAAAGGTTGCTATGTTTAAACTAGCGATTCGTTGATGCAGAATTAGGTTTCTGAGTATTATGTCAACAGAAACGTTATTTCGGAGGTCAAACGCTAAGATACGCGTTTGTTTGCCTTAGCTAATGGTACGAGGGTTGTTTAGGAGAACGATACCGTTGGACCTGACCTGATCTGGTGATCAGGGTGATTACACAATGACGGTTGTGTATTTATCCACGTCATTTATGCATTGCATCCATAGCGAGTCAAGGGTCGAATTCCAGTGTGAATATTTGCACTGGCAAAGAATTCGGCTCTTGGCAGTTGGGCGCGAGTTGCGCTATGCTTTGTATTAGTAAACAAAACATGGGACGTGACCATTGCTAGATTGTTTAAGGAAAACAAACTATGATCACGTCCAATTCGATGCGAGTTTATTATGCAAGCGATCAGGGCTAATCGGCTGCTGCTGTATAAGCAAGCGATATGCCATGGCGTGTCTTTTGGACCAACGGATTGTTGGAACAAGAACACTCGGGAGGATTGGCCTGTGTTTGATGGTCATGTGGTCGCCCATAGTAACCGATCGGCTCATGAACCGAGATGGTTTAATTGATGCAATGGTTTTGATGCCATGGCAAGGTTGTAATCTTGCCGTGGGCTTATGTTTCAGGTATGAGACTTTGATCGGTAATTTATTGTAGATCGGGATAGGGGAGTTGGGTTAGGACAATGGGTGGTTCTTGGAGCGAGCCTTAAAGAACCCCCACAGGACTTTGCCAAAACCTCACTAAAAGGTGGTGTCAGCAACCGCCACCTTTGCCAATACTTGCTAACTCTAGGGGATGGCACGATAGACGATCTCATACAGAAGACATTGGATATGGAGAAACTGGAACAAGCAGCTTTCTACACCCAACCATATAGCCATATGCCAATGTATACTTCCCTCCCAAATTTTCGTTTTCAAAACGTGAATGCCTCACAAGAAAAAAAATACCCCTTTCTGCACATCGTGCAAAATTTATAACTATGACATTAGGGACTGTCGGAATTTGGAAAACCACACCAATGTCAATAACTTAAACCATTTCAGGGAACAAAATTCCCACAGGGCTGCCCCCATTCAATTCCCCTAACGGCGCCGACACTAATAACACGCCTAAGGTTTATAATATAAGAATAACCCGCGATTTTTGTGGTCGGCAAGGCCATGGGGTTTTGGAAGGCTAAATGGGAATTCCGGAATAAGAGAAACACATTCGGCCCGACAAAATCACGAAATACTCACAACTTGGGGTATCCTCAGGCGCCACAAACTAGTGTACCCACAGTTGACCACCCCTTAGATATAGGTCTAAACGACCATGTTCAACTAGTGGTAGACACCGGGGTTAAGCTAAGCTTTATCACTGAGTAAGCTCTCAAAGATATTGATATCAACATAAATGATACATGCACCTTGAAAACCTCATATGGAACAAGAAGAACCCTGGGTAGTTGCCAGGGAAACTTTAACCTAAAAACAAAAATCCCTCACAACTTCCAAGTCGTGCGCAATATGCCCGGCTTGACCGAAGACGGACTACTATGCAACGACTTCCTTTCCAAAAATTGTACTATAGAGTAGTAGTAGTAGTAGTAGTCCACTATCACCCGCCGACGATTACTGGACAACGATTGTCACCAGGGCGCATAGCCCACGGAAGAAAACACACCGGTGTAGTTCTAATGTTAATGTTTTTTATTGGTTCTTTATTCTTGGTCCGGCACATACACGTAGTTCACCCTGCCGGTGGTTCTTAAAATACATTGTTTTACTGGATCGAGTACATACGCGTAGTCTACTGTTGGTGGTTCTTAAAAGATATTATTTCACCGGACCACTTTCTCTCGTAACGTTGTTTATAACATAACGGTGATATTTGCTAAACCAATGTAAACTACACGTGATCCTTGGAGACGCGCTCCTTCGCGTTCCTTCCGAATGGCTTTATTTGTACGTTTCACAATGTCGATCGATTTTGGTTAGCTATCAACCCTTTTATCAAAATTCAAATAAATTCCACTTCATTAGGCGGCAGGTAAAATCCGCTTCATTGACAATCAACCATACCGTCTCGTTAACAGATAAGAAACTAGACTCACGACTTGACTACTCCGAGACGCGCACTGGAGGGTATGAAAGGACGCCTGTCCCCTGGGATAGTTATTACTCGACTGGTTCGTTAAAGGCAAGAGAAAATTCATCGCGTCGTGGCAGTGAAGTCATAGCTAAATATGTTAATCTCACTGCCACTTACTAGGAACTTGAAAGGGGTTGCTATGCTTGCATGGGGAATTCAGTTCCAGCGAGTTACTGCCGTATAGGCTGAGTGAGATTCCTCTGTCGCTATGCGTACTGAGAAATCGGTTTTGGAAACACGACCAAGTATGGGCATGAGTTGTCGGTTAGACTAGGGGATATGGGTCTTGGTCGTTGCGATGGTTGTTTCGCGGAAATGCAACGCATCGTGCTGGTGGCTTACCAGTAAGGGGAATCGGTATTGGGTAGAATGGGAGCCGAAATGGTTTTCGAGGGAACTGAATGTCGCTTGGTTACAAGCGAGAAGTATAGTTTAAGCAGGAAGTGAGCCGGAATGATGTTCGGGGGAAATTAGAACTGCTTGGTAGCAAACAAGAAATATGATTTAAATAGGAAATGAACCGAAGCGGTTTTTGGAAAAATGTATGCGGCTCGATGTAGTTGATTAATATTCCGTTGTAGGTTTGAATATGCATTTTATAACAGCTTGGGAAATGGATTCTTGGTAAGTTGGGGATGTATGCGATTGAAGATTTGGGGGCGGATGCTGTTGCATATTGGGAGCTGTGTGCTATTGCCGATTTGGGTTGTGGTGACGCGCTGTTGGCGGTCAGAATTGGTTGGAATTTCGGGTTGGTTCTCCATGTGGTATAGAGAACCCTCACAGGTCCTAACGAACAGCGAACCTTTCCGCGCACGGAACAAAATTCAGAAGAATTTAGCATTCCCCTGGAATTTAAAACCGAAAGCCCCAATCGCACATGGGCAGTCGAAGTGAGACAAGTCACAGCGGGACCCGAAGAGGTCAGAAATGCCGCATGTGACGTCTCCAAGGGTTCTCTTACTCGAGAAGCTGGCTGCAAAACCTCAGCGATGGGGGTACACCACACACCAGTGGAGGTAGTTTTAGGAGAAACTGTTTTCGTGCCATCACAAGACACTTGCTGTTCCGGATGAGGGGTATATGCGTCTGCACGTGGAATGTTCGAACGTTATATAAACCAAGCGCGATACAGACGGTCGTAGAAAATGCTAAACAACATAAAATGGACATCGTCGCGCTCCAAGAAGTCCGACTCCCACACAATTAATCGAAACCAACGGGTTTACACTGGCGTGTGGAGGTACTGATACACATAACCTCGGAACGGCTTCATCATAAGCAAGATTACGCCTCATGTAAAAGATGTGAATTTTATTAATGACCGAATGTCAGTGCTAAAAATACAGGGCCCATTGTACAGTTATGTATTTAGAAACGTACACGCCCCCAACAGAATCTACCGACGAAGAAACTAAGGACACGTTCTACGAGACCCTAGAGGAAGTATTTGATGGGATCTCATCATTCGATGTTAAAATCGTCCTCGGGGACCTCAATGCAAAAATTGGAAAGGAAGATATCTTCCAACCAACTATAGGTAAAGAAATCCTACACGACGTTTCAAATGATATTGGAATAAAATTAACGAAGAAATGGTAATCAATTCACAATACATCCTAGATTTTTATTGTTATTATAATATCCTAAGTGTTAGCGATGAGCCATGGATGTTCCAGCACACGTTTTAATGGTAAACGATCGGAAGGGTTTATTACAAGAAGCGCCGATATGAAATAACTTGCTGTTTGACTGACATGTTCCGGCAACTGATACTGCACTTTAAGTATTTTCTTATAAGTCTGGTCGTAGTCCTGCGCCAGAAAAGGTGCACGTCCAACTAACAGTTCGTAGCATAAAACTCCCAAACTCCAGATATCCACAGCATTCGTATGTGGTTTACCGAGTACCATTTCGGGGGGTAGGTAATCAAGGGTTCCACATAAAGTCGTGCGTGTTGAATTTGGCTCGTGCACCGACCAACCGAAATCCGCCATTTTTAGTTCTCCCTTGTGGCTCAGTAACAAGTTCTCCGGTTTGATATCACGGTGAATCACATTACGTTCATGGAGGTACTCCAAAGCTGATGCTACAGATTTTACATATTTAGCACTATGTTTCTCGTCAAATCGTTTCTCTGGTTGGTCCTGCAGTGCTTTGTACAATGTTCCTTTGGCAGCATATTCAAGAATTAAATAAATTCGTGCCTCATCATGGAAGTAGCCATAAAGACGTAATATATGTGGATGGCGTAAATTTGTCTGAATTTCTACTTCACGACGGACCTGATGCTCCAGAGAACTTTCAAATATCTGTTTTTTGAAGAGAATTTTCAATGCGACCACGAATTTCGATTCCCTTTCACGGGCTAAATATACATTTCCAAACTTTCCACGACCTAAACGTCGTCCAATGTCAAAGCTTGATATACTCCAGACTTCTTTTTTCGCTACAATTGTAAAATAACAATGTAAAGAAGAAAAAAAAAACTTCGTTGTCACATAAGGATATGTAAAAGATAAATGGCAGAAAATACCTTTCCCAGCTGCAGCAGCACTTTTTGTTTCAGTCTGCCCTTCAGGTCGCTTTGCATTGTTACTTGTTTCTGGTGTTTCATCGTTAACTACATTTACGTCCATTTTTCTTGTTGAGGTCAATGGACGGTCCACACGCTGGGCAATTTCCAGATCGGGTTTCCTATTTGAAGTGACTGGACCAGTATTTTCCCCATTAACGAAAGGATCTTTTGCAGGTTTGCTAGGCTGGTTCAAAATCTTGGTCTTCTATTGATTGTTAATTCAATAATAAAATTTCAAACTTATTAAAGAACGAAGAAATTAACTCACACTCTCCGTTCGAGCATTTTCCTTCGAGTCAAAATTTTCATGACTGTTTTCTTTGTCGTGAAGTGACCGAAACATGTTATGTAGACTACTTATAAAATTAATCAAAATCAATACAAATAAATAAATAAAAAAGTAATAATAATAGCAATTATATAAATTTACGTATCACCACTTAATTTTAGCTTTAATATAAAGAACAGTTTAACGATGCCGTTTCAAAAGTGTATCATCGACATAAAATTGTAATAGAATGAAAGAGCTGCTTATGGTATTGCCAATTACACTAAATTGACACTTATTACAAATTGTTTAAGGGCTTAGCACACCGTATGGCTGTATACGTAAAAACATTATTGATTTCTGATTAGTCAAACAGATATAAAAAAAACGACTAGACAGATATTTATTTGGAATTATACTATATATGCTAAGTACTGCATGAGTGTGTCATAAGCGGAAAAATGGACAAATTGATGATATTGCTAATCTGATCTTTCTTATATGTTATACATATCAGAGAAACCTTTTTTATCCTGCACAAAATAAACACTAAATGTTTTGTTACAGATACATTAGAATTGACTTCCATAGCATTCGATTAAAGAAAAGAAATCCACTCCTGTCTGGAAGTAGGTTTTCGGCCATAGGCATCCCCTCCACGGAAAATAATTGAACTTAAGATATTGTTGTTCTAATCGTGTTCAAACGTCATACGTCTTTTTTTTCTACATTTCAATCTTTTTTATTATTTCGTCTTAAATTTTTGAGTAACGAGTTACACAAAAGAATGTTTAAACCATAGTTTTATTTACCTTACAACTTCTCTTACTCTTCGGCCTTCCTAAGCTAAACATATTGTAGCGAGCTTAGGGTTCGCTAGATTAATTATTTTGAATAAATAAGAGCCGTTAAATTGATTTTGAATTAATATAACACTTTATTAGTCCGTTAATCACAACCGTTACTTTTTACCGTACACAACTATTTCTTGACTTATCGCTTTCGTACTTATCGCGTATTTCACTGCTTACTTCTTACTTATTACTTTCTACTTATCGCTTGCTTCACTTCCTTTTTATAACTTAAGTCCCGTTCTGCGTGCGACGTATTTATACCGTTTTTCCTCATTCTGATTTGGTGTATCGTTTCCGTCCGTTCCATAGTCTTGAATGTTCTATTCCAGTTTTCCAGTACTTCCTAAAATAATCTAGTACTTTGTTTCGGACTTTCTCGAAGATTCCAGTACTGATTGTCATATGCGTCACACTACCCCCCGCCTAGATTAGTTCGTCCCGAACTAAGTTCACTGATCTCCTGGGTTAACAAAAGTCGCCAGTCGGTCACGATGTACCACTTTCATCTTGGCGTTCGGTCTTCGCTGAATCCTATAGACAACGTCGTTAATCCTTGTGAGGACCTTATACGGTCCTTCCCAATGTTGCTGCAACTTCGGGGATCTTCCTCTTAGCTGGTGAGGGTTATAGAGCCACACGTTATCGCCTGCATTAAATCCGGATGCGTTGGCTCGAACGTCGTACCTTGTTTTCATCCTGTCACTTGATACCTTGATTTGCTCTCGAACCAAATGATGAATCTCATCGAGGCGATTTCTCCATTCAGCTACGTAGTCTTCGGTCTTGTCTATGGCGTCTGGAGGTATTCCGAATCGCAGATCGGCTGGTAATCGTATCTCCCGTCCAAATATAATTTTTGCTGGAGAATGGCCTGTCGTATCGTGATTAGCCGATCTATAGCTCATGAGAAAGGTTTGTACATATTTGTCCCAATCTCTTTGGTGATCACTAACAACCTTCGATAAGTACGAGGACTGCCTCTTATGTTTCGGGATTTGGCAACCCTAGCATTGCAATCCGGCAATTGACAGCTCTGTCGTAAAGTTGGACATTTTTGAGGTTATACGCACTCAGAACGTTTTGACATACGAGCGCTATTTGTGTTGTTTACAGTAACTTAAAAGATTCATCTCGGCCCAAAAATGGAATTAAATCGTCAACATTTTCGTGCGATTATTTTTTACAACTTTCGGCGTGGATTAACTCAGCAACAGTGCATGGATGAACTTAATTTAATTTTTGGCGATGAAGCTCCATCAAGGACCAGTGTTTATCGATAGTATGGTGAATTCAATCGTGGTCGTAGTTCACTCCAAGATGAATTTCGTGAAGGTCGTCCAAAATCAGTTGTTGTTCCGAAAACCATTGATGCTGTGCGCGAACTGATATTGGAAGATCGTCATGTGACCTATCGTGAGATTGAGACAACCTTAGGCGTTAGTGGGACCAGCATACATTCAATATTGCATAAACATTTGACTGTCAAAAAAATTTGTTCGCGTTGGATCCCACACAATTTGTCAATCGCCCAAAAAAAGGCTCGTGTCAATTGGTCGAAAGAAATGCTCAAAAAATACGGTCGCGGTGCTTCGAAACACGTCTATGACATCGTGACAGGTGATGAATCGTGGATTTACGCGTATGAGCCCGAAAGTAAACAGCAGTCGACTGTCTGGGTGTTTCAAGATGAGCCAAATCCAACAAAAGCTGTTCGCGCACGAAGCACTTCCAAGCAAATGGTCGCCTGTTTTTTCGGAAAAACTGGACATGTCGCAACCGTACCACTAGAACAACGCAGAACAGTCAATTCTGAGTGGTACACAACCATTTGTTTGCCAGTTGTCTTCCAAGAAATCAGGAAAGCCAACCGCCGAAGACGGATCACTCTTCACCACGACAATGCGAGCTCTCACACATCGGCTGCGACAACTGCTTTTTTGAGCACCCAAAACATCGATTTGATGGGTCATCCGCCGTATAGTCCTGACTTGGCACCGAATGACTTCTTTTTATTCCCGTACGTAAAAAACAAACTGAGAGGTCAACGTTTTTCGACACCTGAAGAAGCGGTTGCTGCATTCAGAATGCATGTGTTGGAGATACCTCAATCAGAGTGGCAAAAGTGCTTCGACAATTGGTTCAAACGCATGCAAAAGTGTATAGATCTTCATGGGGAATATTTTGAAAAACAATAAAGTGATTTTCAATGATCAATATTTGTTTTTGTTCTCTAATCCCGAAATATAAAAGGCAACCCTCGTACTCTTTCATTGTTCGGTTGAACCTTTCGACCATTCCGTCTGACTGCGGATGTAAGGGTGTGGTCCTGGTTTTCCTTACGCCCAGTGCCGCACAGATGCCTTGAAATATCTGTGATTCGAAATTTCGGCCTTGATCGGAATGAAGCTCACAGGGAACTCCATATCTACTGATCCAATTATTGATTAGCTGCTCAATGACGGCTGTTGCTTCTTGGTTTGGAATTGGAAGGACTTCTACCCACTCGCTGAAGTAATCCATGATAACTAACATGTATTTGTTGTTGTCTTTTGTTTTTGGGAATGGTCCTGTAATATCAATCGCAATTCGCTCGAAAGGGGCACCCACGTTGTACTGCTTCATAGCGCTCCTTGGTTTTGCCGTTGGTCCTTTGGTCGCAGTGCAAGTTGTGCACCTCCTACACCAAGCCTCGACGTCATCTCTCATGTGAAGCCAGTAAAAACGAGATCGTAATTTTGAAAGTGTCTTATTAACTCCCAAATGTCCACCGGAGGCCCCGTCGTGCATTTCTGTTAGAACATCTTTCACTTTTGATGGTGGGACTAGAATCTGAATTCGATGGGATTTTCCGTTCGCGGCTTCCCATTTACGCTTAAGAATACCATCTTCCACCAGCAAGGAATTCCATTGTGCCCAATATGCCTTAAAAGTTCCACTCTTGTCGGAAATATTGTTCCAAGTGGGCCGCTCGTTCTTTTCTTTGTATTCCAGAATTAGTGACATATCTTCATCCTGAAGTTGAGCTGCGTGTATAGCATCACTCGTCCACCCATCTAGTACTTCTACTTGTACATTTCGCAGGTCGTACGCCTCTTCTTTCTCTTCCGCTCTATGACAATGTTTACAATCTGGCTTACATGGTCTTCTTGATAGAGCATCAGCGTTATTATGCACCTTCCCTTGACGGTGGGAAATTTGGAAATCGTACGTTTGAAGTCGTTCGATCCATCGAGCTATTTGTCCTTCCGGATTCTTAAAATTTAACAACCATTTCAGGGCGGCATGATCCATCCGAAGGTGGAATCGACGTCCGTAGAGGTATTTATGGAAATTCTTAACGGCTTCTACGACAGCCAGCAGTTCCTTTCTTGTTGCGCAGTAATTTCTCTCTGGCTTAGATAGAACTGGACTATAATATGCGACAACTCTCTCTTTACCATCGACTTCCTGTGACAACACTGCTCCGATTCCTGTGTTACTTCCATCAGTATCCAATATAAATGGGCAATCCGCTCTTGCTCCTCGATAGTATAGTGGTTAGTATACCCGCCTGTCACCCGGGAGACCGGGGTTCGATTCCCCGTCGGGGAGCCCCTGGCGCAAGACTAATGACCTTGCCCAGAAAAAATAAATCATTATGGAAAATTTAACAAGCCTCAGGACTTGCTAAATAAGGCCAAGACCGGTTCCCGGTTGTAGTGCCGATAAAAAAAAAAAAAAAAAAAAAAAAAAAAAAAAAATCCGCTCTTGGGAATGCCAATGTTGGTGTCTTTCATAACTCGGCCTTCAATGTGTTGAATGCTGCCTCACACTTTTCTGTCCAATTGAATTTCTTGTCTTTACCCGTTAGTTCATGTAGGGTTCTAGCCACGTTGGCAAAACCTTTAACAAACCGTCGGTAATATGTGGCTAATCCCATAAAGCTTCTCAACTGCTGCTTGTCTTCTGGAGTAGGCCACTCTCGGACGGCTGCTATCTTATCAGGATCCGTTTGAACTTCTGCAGATGAAACGATGTGTCCCAGAAATTTTACTCTCCTTTGGAAGAGTTCACATTTCTTCGAATTGAGCTTTAAGTTGGCCTGTCTTAGTCGTTCGAAGACGGAGCGCAGATTATTGATGTGTTCTGGTAAATTCCTTCCAACAACGATGATATCGTCCAAGTACACAAGACACGTCTTCCATGTAAGTCCCCGTAGAACACTCTCCATTAATCGTTCAAACGTTGCTGGAGCATTACACGATCCAAAAGGCATCACGTTGAATTGATAAAGTCCGTTTCCGGTAGTAAACGCTGTCTTCTCCTTGTCCTCCTCCTTCACTTCCACTTGCCAGTAACCGCTTTTTAGGTCCAATGTTGAAAACCACTGAGCTCCAGAAAGGGTATCTAGTGTGTCGTCGATTCGAGGAAGCGGGTAACTGTCTTTCTTCGTAACGTCGTTTAACCGGCGGTAGTCGACACAAAATCTAGTTGTCCCATCCTTCTTCTTGACGAGCACTACCGGGGAAGCCCATGGGCTCGATGATTTCTCGATGACTCCTTGCTCTTCCATATCTCGAATCATGTTGCCTACTTCTGATTGTTTGGCCAACGGTAGTCGACGAGGTGGCTGTCTTATAGGTCTTGACTCACCCGTGTCAATGCGATGTTTAACTATACCGGTGCGTCCGAATTTATCATTTCCTGTCACAAAAATATCAGAAAAATCGTTCAGGAGTGATTCAACGCTTGTCTTTTCTCCATCTGTTAATCCGATTTTCTGGGGCATCAGCCTATTAACCCAAGGGGATGCACCAGAGGGCTTTTGAATTGAATGATCCTCTCCCCTTGTCTGAATTGAACTTATTATTGATACGGGTGCACATTCTGCGATTACTTCTCCTTTTCTTATTGTGAACGGCTCCTCGGACGCATTTAGTACTCTGACAGGTACGATGTGCTTCTTCGCGTCGATAAGGGCTTTACCAACAAGGATGTTCCCTTTACGCTGATTTTGTGAAGCTTCGGTGATATAAAATCGATTGTCACCGGGATCATTCTCGAGACTGGTCCAAATTACCGAGTCTGAACGAGCTGGGATCTCATCCTCCTCACGCACATAACATTTCAGTCTTCGCAATTGTTCGTCCTGCAGTGTAAGAGCAACCTCCAAGTTACCAATTCGCAGTGTTCTTTGCCCGATATCTAGAGCAACTTGATGCTCCTTCATGAAATCCATTCCAAGAATGCATTCGTCCGTAATATCGGCAACCAAAAATTGGTGTGATATGGAAATATTGCCCAGTACTATTATGCTCACGACTTCTCCGTAGACTGTAGAACATTCTCCTGTAGCAGTCCTCAAAGCGTATCTTCTATTTTTATTAAGGGCAATTTTGCCCACGACATCCGGCCGAATTATGGATCTCGTTGCTCCAGTGTCAATTGTCACTGTTGTTGTCCTTGCATTAACGATCGTAGTTATAACCAAACTTTGGTTATCGTGTTGGAGTTGTGATACAGTTACGATGCTGGGGCTGTACATTCCACCAGGCGACTTTCGCCCCGTAAAGTCTGCCCTTACAAGTTTCCCGAGCTATTGGCCTCAGGTTGGTCCGTTGATAGTCTCCTCTTATGATTAGCACATGAACAACAATTCTCACTTGATGTTTCATTCATTCGTCGACGTTTCCTACAGTCAACAGAGATGTGGCCGACTTCGCCGCATGTCCAACACTTCATATCAGGTCTCGGGGTTCTCCGTTGTACATGCCCGATTCTTTGGCAGGAACATTCCTGGACGGACGTTTCTCGGACTCTATATGTACTCCTGGTAGCCAGTTTAGCAGATTCATAAGCCAATGCGAACGCCAGTATTTCATTAGTCGTCTTCTTTCCTGCCAAACGAACGGCCTGTTGCAAGTCCCGATCTTGGAGTGCGTTTATAAATGCATCCATTGCTACCTCGTTTAGAAATTCCTTAGTCATATTTGAATAAGACAAGTTTGCCAATCGCTCAATGTCTGCCTGCAACTGTTGAAGATTTTCTCCAGGTTTCTGCGTTCTGCTCCGCAGTTGCATGCGGTAGACCTGCTGCATGTGGTTGTCTCCATACCTAGCTTCAAGGCCGTCTCTTACCGCTTGGAAATTTATTTGCTTCTCTGCTGGTATGGTTTGTAGCAATTCTGCAGCCGTCCCGCGGAGTGACAAGATTAGTGATGTTGACTTTTGCTCATCCGACCACTTATTATAGTTGGCCGCAGCGTCAAACTGACGTATAAATACGGAGAAGGGTCCCGTTCCATCGAAGGTTGGCGGTTGCATCCTTGTATCTTTGTAGTCATGTTGATTGCTAGGCGATGTCTTATTTCTCTCAACACACTCAAGTCTCTTTTCGATTCGCGTTATTACATCGGTGACCTTCTTAAATTCAGCTTCTTTTTTTAGATCTAGATTTTCTACTTCGTTTCGAATTTCTTCCTTAAAGTGTTGAAAATTACATTTCATCCACTGCCTTTGGGCATCCAACTTTGCATTAACATCTGCAGCTTGCGCGTCCAATTTTGAATTTTGGGCGTCGAATTTTGAATTTACGGTTTCGAATTTTGCATTAACATCTGTAGCTCGCGCGTCTAATTTTGTATTAATGTCTGTAGCTTGCGCGTCCAATTTTATCATCATCATCCTGAGCATCTCCGAAATGTCCAACTGTGGCGAACTCTTCTCCGTTACATTGGCACCATCTTGACTCGGTGTTTCTTTTCCATCTGGACAGTCTGGCGCAATCGCAAAAACATATGTGTCAACATCAATACCCTTTTCCTCCATTGCTGCTTGTAGACGCTGTCGAAGAATTTGCTTCTGTCCTCTGCTATCCAGATTCCGGTCCTCAAGTTCCTTCTTCAACTCAGGAACGCCAAGATACTCCAAATGTCGATCTGACATCGTCACAACACACTTTCATACACTTATTCACTTAAACAATAATTAATCCCACTTCTGACACCAATTGTAGCGAGCTTAAGTTTCGCTGGATTAATTATGTTAAAATAAATAAGAGCCGTTAAATCGATTTTGAATTAATATAACACTTTATTAGCCCGTAATACAACCGTTACTTATACCGTACACCTAACGATTTCTTTACTTGTCGCTTCCGTAATTATCGCGTCTTTTACTGCTTACTTCTTACTTGAGACTTTCGCTTGGTTCACTGTCTTACTTATAACTCCTCTCCATGGTCTGTGTGCGACGTATTTATACCGTTCCCTCATTCTGATTCGGCGTTTCGTTTCCGTCCGTTCCATAATCTCGACTTTTCTATTCCAGTTTTCCAGTACTTCCTAAAATAATCTAGTACTTTGTTTCGGACTTTCTCGAAGATTCCAGTACTGATTGCCATATGCGTCACAATATCTTCACTAATGTCTTAAACAATCGCTTTTTAACATTATTGTTACACAAACCGATCACAGAGAAACCTCCTTCTTTAAAAAAACTCTGGGGAATCGCCTTGATTAAAAATCCTATATGGAGAAAACATTAAATAAAAAAGCGAGTTGTTATCCGATTTCAATAATTATTCTTTTAATCTTTTAAGTGATCGGCGACAATTAGGTGTGGAAGCAAATATCAGACGGCTCCGGGGACACAGCTCGTTTCGCTCGTTTACAATTTCGATGACCTGGCGACATAATTGCTCGTCCACGATGTTGATTTTTTTTATTTTACTTCTCCCAGGAAATGCGAACCTATAGCGCTGAATCAGCGCCGTGCGATGACTTTGATTTCTCGACCGGGTCCATCAGCAGTACAAAATTACCCCTGTTACAAAATTAAGTTTGACTTCTAATTGCAACAAAAAAGATTGACCTCTTGAGGTCTCTGTAAGATGTCTAATTTCAGCAGACATAGCCTTGTAATGTAACAATTCAATAATTTCGCAGTCCTAGCCTTTTTTTTCTGGAACCACAGCTTAATCGGGCTGCGTCATTTCTAACATTTACAGCTTTAAGAGGCTGCGCCAGTCCTTGTGGATCCCCTCTGCTGTAGTGGGTCTATAGCGTTTGGGATGATAGTGAAGAACGTGTGATTCGAACTGACGCTATGACAGTTAGAATAACTAAAAATTTAACCAAACCGTAACACATCAGGCTACTGGCCGTATTTAGAATTCGATTTTTAAACTCAAATATATTCCACTGATGTGAATTGTTATTTTATCGCTATGGTATACGGCTCTGACGTATTTTCTTATTCGATTTTTGTTCGGTGTTCTTCACTATTTTCTTGTGTATTGTGTGTATCTGTTAGAGACGCCACAGGTCAATTGTTGTGCCGCCCGAGTTATAGTTTTTGAGTTCTAGCAGAAAAGCGAGAATCACGACTCGTGGGGAATGTCGACCCAATTTTCCATTAACACAAAATAAAGAATCCTAGGAAATCAAAACTCGTAGTCACTCTTTGTATTTTTGGTTTGTCATTATTATTGTTTCCTTTATTTGTAATAACTCTTCTAGTCATTCGTCTTTCTGTTTCATTCAGTTAACACTTATTTCTATTTCTTAAGTCTAGTCACAATTCTTCTCTACGTAAAGGTTTCGAGACTCACTTTATCCGTCTTACTGATTACATTGATTAGCATTTATTTCGTTCTCTTTAGTCTACTCTCACTTTTCTCTGCATAATGGTTTGACATTCACTCTGTTCATCTTTCTATTTATTTTAATTAATATTCACTTCTTTTTCTTAAATCTACTCACTAATCTTTCTGAGCAACGGCTTGACATTCACTCTGTTCGTCTCTCTGTTTGTAACTATTAATGTTCACTTCTTTTTCTTAAATCTGTTCACAAATTTCTCTTAGAAGCGGTTTGATATCCACTTTACTATTTTTTCTATTTACATTAACTAACATTCACTTCTTATTCCTTGATCTATCCACACCTTTTTCACAGTAACCATCTGGTATTTTACGTTATTCGTTTAATTGCTTACATTGGCTAACACTTTGTTTTCTTTCTCCTTAAACTCTCTACAATTCTCTCCTGGACTCACTTCGTACTTTTATTTCATTCTAGACTTACTACCCAACTTCCACTTTTACGTCCAAATTCAGACCACCTCCTAACTTGTTCCTACCTCTTCTCGACACTTCGGGGTCAACACCTCCCGATTACGATAATGCAATTTCGACTTGCAGTGACCTAATTCTCGATTTTCAATTTCAATTCGCAATTGCGTTGTACTGCGCCGTCAGCCGATATATCTTCATCGATTTGCGCAACAGTTCAACATCCGCAATTGCGAACTGAACTAGTTACTTTTTGTGCAATTATTTTTTTAACGTTTTGTCATTCGTGCCGAAATATGCAATTAATTGCTGTTATGTGATTTGTTAATCGTTTCGGAATATGCAATTAATTACTTTTGTATTATTTGCTAATGGCTCTGAAATATGCAGTCAATTGCATTACCGTTCCGGGGGTCATCCGAGTTTAGAATCGGGTGGCGTTCTTTTGTTTGAATGTATCAATGACCTCATGTAAATCATTTTTGTCTAGGATGTCACTGACACACTTAACACCCGCGGCGAATATTGCGCCAATTGGTTGCGTATTAAATATTGTGTGTGTCTTACAAGTTTATGTTATTAAGTGTTCAATTCAATTCAATTTTATTTGGTAGATAATTACATTTATGGTATATTTTACAACTAGTACTTAAGAGATTTAGGACAGTAATTCCTTTACAACTATAATCTTAAATCTATATAATGACAATAGCACAATTTTAATGAATAACAAATAATAAATTAAGGGAAAACTACAAGAAAAATCCCTTATTTGAATCTTAAGACTAATATTGCACTGGCTTCCGGTTATTTTATATAGTAATGACCTCGATATAATTTTCATAGACAGAGTGCATATGTAGTGATTTAGGATAACGCAAGACGGGAAACAAGAATATTGTCAGAAAAAGAACAATTGACGAAGAAGTTTCGGTTGATTTTGTCAATAAGGAACTCTACCGGTTTAACATAAGCGTTTTCATGTAGTTCATGTGTCGAATAATGCCCTGGCAAATTCAGCAACATTTTCAATATTTTATTTTGACACCTTTGCAATTTTATTTTATGTGTGTGAGCACAATTACACCATACAGGGGCCCCGTATAGGAGTATAGCTTGAAAAATGGTTTTAAATATTATAATTTTATTGTCGATGCTACGCTTTGACTTTCTACACACTAATGGATACATAACTCTTACGACTTTGTTTATTTTGTCTATTGTGGTAGTGATGTGTTTTTGAAAGATAAGTTTTTTATCTAGAATAATACCTAGATATCTACAGTCTTCGGACCAATCAATATCAACTGCACACATACTGAGTTTAGTGCCATTTGGTAGGTAGCAGAGTTTCCTACATCTCGAAAACCAGACAGCTTGTGTTTTATTACCATTTATTTTTATTTTCCATTTCCTGTAATATACTGCTAGCTTGTCAAGAGCTGCTTGCAAAGAGTTGTAGACATTAGTGAATAAGGCACCCGAAGACAAAATGGCCGTATCATCGGCAAACATAGCTACCTGAATGTTTTCACCTAGACATGGTAAATCTGCGACAAACAATGTGAATAATATGGGACCAAGGACCGAGCCTTGGGGTACACCATAGTGGATTTGGTGAGTAGAGGATATGTCGGTTCCTATACTCACAACATATTTTCTCGAACGAAGAAAGGTCTGGATAATTTTGATAAGCGGCATTGGCAGCTTAAGCTTCAGTAGCTTATAAATCAAGGCATCGTGCCATACCGTACCAAAGGTTTTTTCGATGTCTAGAAGAACCAGTCCCGTTGACTCCTTCTCGATGAATTTACCAGCTATGTGGTTTTTAATGCGCAAGACTTGGTGGATTGTGCTGTGACCACTACGGAAACCGAACTAAAAGTTTGGTAAGATGTTATTGTCTTCCACAAAACGATCAATCCTTTCCTTAATGATTTTTTCTAAGAGCTTACTTAGACAGCTAAGTAGACTAATAGGTCTGTAGCTTTCGGAGCAGTTCTTCGGTTTGCCGGGTTTCGGGATAGGTATTACTTTTGCTGTTTTCCAACAGTCCGGAAAATAACAATTCTTAAGACAATCGTTGAAAATGAACGTTAAATAGTCACTTGCAGCAGGTGGAAGTGCTTTGATTAATTTGTTGTTAATATTATCGAGACCCGCAGCCTTTTTTGATTTCGATTTTTTTATCAATTCTTTAACTTTGCTGATATTAGTTGCGTAAGTACTTTCAGCTGGTGTTTGAGAAAGTACATGGATAGTGATAGACTTCAGCTTCAGTATACGCGTCGCTTAGATGCATAGATATGGAGTGGTTCTTACTAAACGTGTTAGCAAGTAGGTTCGATTTCTCCACTGAAGAAATAAACAACTTGTCGTGAACTTTAAACGGAGGAATACTTGACCCTCTCTTTTTCATAATTTTTGATATTTTCCAGAACGGTTTACTTGCTTTGTCAAGAGAGGAAAGGTGTTTATTCCAACACTTGTTCCTATATGTTGAGATTTCGTTTTTAATGATATTATTTAAGACTTTAAGTTTAACTAGAAAACAATCGATTCTATAACGCAGCCATTTTCTTCTTTCAGAGTTTCGTAGCCTAATCAGATGTAATATATTTTCAGGAAGCGGTGCCTTATCAACTGGAGCAGTGGAACATTTAGGTATCGCAAGATCGGCTGCTCTATTGATAACAGAAACAAAATTGTTACATAGGATATCAATGTGCTCGCTGCAGGTTATAGAATTTAGGCTGGTATCACCTAGAACCAAGTTCGTGTTTATATATGATTTATAACAATTCCAGTTGGCGGCGGAATAGTTGTGGTATAAACTGGTACGATTTACAGCTACTGTATGATTCACTGTGAGGCTGATCGGAAGGTGGTCTGAACTTAACGCATTTAGAGTTAATGGTACTGTGCAGTAATTTGGAATATTAGTGATATATAGATCAAGAGTTGAGGGGTTCTTGTAAAATAAAGTATGGAAAAACTTGGGCTGGATTCAGTAACATCTAGTAAAATGTTACCCCAGCAGTTTGCCCTAAGACAATTCTACGACTGATGTCTGCAGTTTAGATCACCACCAATAATTACCTTGTTTCGAGTGTTGACTCTATACAATTTTTGCAGATCCCGCTTAAAGTAAGTAGATTTCTCAATGTTTCTATTTCCACCAGGGAAATAGACCGAAAAAAGACTCACTTTGGAGTTATCACTTAATGTTACATCTATACTAATTTCCTCAATTAACTTAAGGTGCAATGAAGGACGCAAGGAATGTTCTATACATTTTTTCACAACAATGGCGACACCTCCACCACTAGCATGTACCCTGTCTAGGCGATAACATATGCAATTTTGATGTGAGAAAGAAATGTCTTGTTTGAGCCAGGTTTCTGAAACAAGTGCAATGTCAATATTAAAATTTATCAAGAAACTAAAAAATTCATGCTTTTTGTTTTTGATGCTTCTCGCATTCCAAGTTATGATGTTAAGAGAGTTTCTTAACATGTTTTTTCCGAGTATATGTACTTAATAGCTAATGAAGTAATGACGTTAAATTGGTCAGCTTTAGTTTGACAAGCACTAAGCTTGGTTACAACTTCATTAAGAAGAGAGTTTATCTCGCTAAATGAGAACAAGTTATCATTAGTTATAGACGGTTTTTTCTTCGTGTGTGTCGTATCACTGTTGAAAGGTTGCTGGGTTTGATGGAGGTCAGAAGCCCAGGTGGATGAAGGAGGTGGATGTTGACGCACAGATCGGGGTAGTGGAGGAAAATTATCAATGGATAATCGGTCGGGCAGTGGCTGCTGTTTGTCACTCGGAGGCTGTAGGAACGTTGTATTTCCTGTACTACGTCCACGTGGGGATAATTTGCGGCGAATGTCTATGTACTGCTTTCGGCTTATGCATTCTGGATCTGTGGATTTATGTGCCCCACTACAATTTGCACACTTGATGACCTCATTCGTTTTGCAGTCGGATGTTTTATGGTTTCCCGAACAGATTGCACAGAAGCTATTTATGTGACAATGCATCGAGCCGTGACCGTAAAGCTGGCAATTGTGACATTGTGTGACCTTACCTGGATTATGTTTTTTAAAGTCCCAGCGAACGATGGTTTTGAACAAGGTTGAGTAGTTCCGTTTTAGTTCGTTTAATTTAACAGTACCGCGTTGAATGCAGACGATGTACAAGTAATGTTTGTACAGGGCTTTTGTTGACGAATTTATTGTGATAGTTTTAACATCTAGGTACTTAATCCCGAGTGCAATTAGTTCGTTTTTCACTATATCGTTGCTTATCAAGTCTAGACCAGATAACACTACCTTTAACGGACGATTTTCCTTACGCGAGTGGGTAAAAAACTCACATTTTAACCGTAAGAGTTCGGTTCTGATTTTGTTATATATGTCTATTGTTGGAGCACATATTTTTTGTCCAAGTGATATGTTTTTAATTAAGTATTTGTCTATCTTAATGTTGCTCAAAATATCACGCACTTTAGCACTAGCTGTTTTTAACACTACAATTGGCGGAACGGTTTCTTTAGGAAGTTCTGCGCACTGTTCGTCATTGGTCGGATGCATTTCAGGAGAGTCTTCCATCAGACTTTGAAGTGGTTGAAAAAAGTTAGTGTTTGAACACATTTTAGATTTTTCTAACACTTTATTGTTCACTTTTGAAAGTTTATCGGGAGGAGTTTGGCCTCCAATAACGGGGTCGCTTAATTTTGTTTAACACACGAGGCAAAGAAAACAAGACAATGATAACTAAATTGTGATAATTATTGTGAAAATAACGGTTGATTAAGATAAATAGCACGAGCAAAACTGTGAGACAAGTTGTCTGTTTGAAAGTCAGCCAGGTACCGATTATTAAGTGTTGTGTTTACAATTTTACGTTATATATATATGTATATATATATATATATATATATATATATATATATATCTCTCTCTCTCTCTATATATATATATATATATATATATATATATATATATATATATATATATATATATATATATATCTCTCTCTCTCTATATATATATATATATATATATATATATATATATATATATATATATATATATATATATATATATATATATATATATATATTGTTATGGATGCTGAGAATCCTTCGGATTAATCCAAGACATCGGAAGAAATTATAATACCCAACAGATAAAATGTGACAAGATGGAAACAGTACTTTGAAAACCTGCTCAACGTACGCACCCATCAACCACAAATAAACGCACCAAGCGTACATACAGCCGAGCTTCAGATCACAGAGCCCTCTTTCAACGAAATTGTAGACGCAATAAATCGATTGAAAAACAACGAGGCTCCCGTAGTCGACTGCATACCGGCTGAGCTTGTGAAGCATGGAGGAGAGGCAACCGCTCGAAACATCCACCACCTCTTCGAAACAATATGGGATAAGGAAGTCACTCCGGAAGAATGGAAAACCTCAATAGTCGTCCCCGTTTGCAAAAAAGGCAACAGATCTGATCGCGAAAACTACAGAGGAATATTAATGCTCCCAACTGCATACAAAATAGTAACAAATGTCATTTTAGCGAGAATCACACCGTACGCAGAAGAAATACAGGGAGACTACCAATGCAAATTCCGTAGGAACCGGTCAACAAGCAACCAAATGTTCACAATAAGGCAACTGCTGGAAAAGAAGTGGGAATACGGAGAGACGGTTCACCAACTGTTCGTTGACTTCAAAAAAGCCTATGACTCAGTCGCAAGGCAAAGACTCTACCATATTGTAGTTGAGCTGGGAATCCCGAAAAAATATGCCGCCCTCATTCAAATTTGCATGAAAAAAAGTTAGAATAGAAAACCACCTCTCAGAACCATTTTAAATCCGGGACGGACTAAAACAGGGGGATGGCCTCTCACCCTGTCTTTTTAACCTTGTGCTCGAGTGTGTCATCAGAAAGGAACAAGACGACAACATGGCCGGATCATCCTTGACGGGGTCACACAAGTGCTCGCATATGCGGATGATATCGCCGTTCTGGGCGATAATCTAGAAACTGTAAGTAAAAACAGTAAAATCATCATGCAAGCGGCAGAAGAGGTGGGCCTAGAAATAAATGAACAAAAACAAAATACATGATTACGGCAAGAGCAGGTGGAACTCAGGGAGCACATATAAACGTCAGAGGCAAGGAATTTGAAAAAGTTAAAGAATTTAAATATCTGGGAACGATAATGACGGCCAGTAACGAAATGTCGAAGGAAATTAACAAAAGTCTACACTCCGGCAACGCTAGTTGGCATGCAGTCAGTAAACTGCTGAAATCCAAACTGCTGTCACGTAACATAAAGTTCCGTGTCTATAGAACCATAATCATGCTGATTGTTCTATACGGATGCGAAACATGGGCTCTCACAAAACGGGAAGAAAACAAATTCCGCGTATTCGAGAATAAGTTTTAAGGGGTATCTTTGGAGATAAATATGACGAGGAGGCAGGACAATGGAGGAAACTCCATAACCACGAATTGGAAGAGCTATACCGCAAACCTACAATAGTGAGAGTAATCAAGTCGCGAAGATTAACAACGATAGGACCGTGCGTAGAATTCTTGACGGTAGACCAACGGAAAAGAGACCAGGAGGACGGCTGTGACGGAGATGGGAGGACAATGTTAGGTTTGACCTTGAGGAGATCGGATCAGATGGTCGGGCGTGGAAGGAGAGTGCACAGTACAGGGAACGATGGCGGAGTCGAGTCGGTGAGGTCATGAACTTCCGGGTTCCTACAGGCCAATAAATAAAAAATAAATAAATAACCTCATAGAGTCAGCAACAGTTTTCGTTTTACACATTAATCAATTCTAAAGTCCAAGTCCCATAGTTTAAATGATCCACAAGAAACAATTTACGAAACCTAAACCCCATATAGTCAGCTACAGTTTCTGTCTTGCACATCAAGCAAGTCTAAGGTCTAAGTCCCATAGTTTGAATGATCCGGTTTATGAGACCTAAATCCCAAAGGAGTCGACAGCAAGATTGTGTACACTAAGCAGAAGTGACTTATGCCGAAACCCCAACCCAATGGGACTCGGTGGCAGCTTATTTTTGCGTGGTTCGCAAAAAGATAGCGCTGAGATAGTCAGCCAGCGAAAGTAGCAAGGGATGGAATAGGTGGAAATTTCGATGGGCGATCAGAAGAAAATTAGCCGCCGATCACGCTAGATCCCTAGTCCGGTCCTAAATGTGTAAATGAGAGATTATGTCCTAAAAGTTAAAGTAAAGAATCAGACATGAAGTGTAAATGTCTTATATATATATATATATATATAAGACCAATAGTCCAAAAACAAACGAAAATATGTTTCTGTATAATAAAGTGATTTATTTATAAATTAATTAACATAACATCACATAAAATAGCCTAACATTAACCTTACCTATAATAAAAAAACGACAATTTAACTTTGCTGTTTCTTGTTGTTTATTTTACCCCGACTGATACGGCAGCACGTGTGTCCAAATTTGTAATGAGCGTATCTGTCAGCCTCACCGCGTGTCGGTGTCTGTCCATTATTCTATTATCGACCACCGCCCCCTCTGGCGGCCATTAGAATAAAACCGCGCGGAACATGAGAGGCGCGGCGCTTTCCACACTAAATAAATTATACTTTCTTTACATATATATATATATATATATATATATATATATATATATACATATATATATACATATACACACACATATGTATATATATATATATATATATATATATATATATATATATATATATATATATATATATATATATACATGTTGGTTGATGGTAATGCACAAAGGAGTACTGTCAGTTGTCCTTATCCTGGTTTGGAGGAGTTCTTCGGTTCGTTCGACAAGGTTTGCTGGTCTTCCTGGCGGTGGTGGCGTTGGTGTCGGCGGGCTACAGGTGTGGAGCCATCCCTCCCGTCTCTCTATACTTTATTATTCCGTCAATTCGTCGTCCTCCAATATATCTGACCTGGTTACTCCAATCGGACGTTTTATAGTGCCAAATGTATTATTTAGCGGAACAGAAACCTTATAGTATAGCTTTGCTTCTGTGTGGTTTCCGAATAATGCTTCATGGGGCACACATAACTTTATTAACTCGGCCAAACAATTAATAAATAGACATAAATTAAAATCTAATTTAAAACTCAAAACGCATCCAACAATAAACGAATGAATAAAGCCGTAGATCGCAATCACGAGAACCGTATGATCTTATTACTTGAAGAATTTAACACTCGATCAAAGTGAAAAAAAGTCAATTTACGTTATAAATAGGTCGACATATATTTTTAACGTTTTTTATACAAGAAGAAACCAAGAATTTCTCCTGTAGTTACTATCCGTCACATCTATCTTTTTTATTCCTTCTTTTACGCTAACCCCTTCCTCTCCGCTTCTCGTCAGTACAAAAATAAAAAGTATTCCACACACTAACAGGAAAAACAAAACATAACCTACTCGCTAACGAACCTTCAAAAGACACAGATCGTTCGCTCGTTCGCTCCCAATTATTTTTCCGCAGTACGCGTACAAGCAGGTATACCTGAACAATATAATTCATCTCCCTTCCCGCGTCGGGTTTTGTTTTGTGAACAGTGCCAGTGACAGTGAATAGACAAAGACCAGTGAACAATAACTGTGGTACAATGGCCTGCGGGCCAAATATGAGTGGTAACCGGTTTTGACATCTTGCCGAGGACGTAAATTTCGAAATACACAAAAAGAAAATAAAAAGAAAACTTCCTAGAATCGAGGAACACTTTCCAAATTTACCAATGACATCAGTAAAAAATCCGAAATTTTTAATTATCACGGCCAAACAAAGTGATCAACCCATCTCGTTACTTAATCCATTTGTAATAAAAAAGTGATAGATGATATAGTCAAGAATACGAAAAAATTACGATCTTACGCCACGGAAACTTATTGGTGAAAGTTAACTCACCAAAAATCGGGACCGGTTCCTAAAAACAACTAATTTAGGCAATGTGTGCCCCGTCACTGTTAAGCTTCGTGAGAAATTGAACGAGTCTAAGGATATAGTTTACGCTCCCTGCCTGATAATTGTTCCCGAAACAGAAATAATCTCGGAAATGCAATCGCAAAATGTAACGCAAGTTTACAAAAGGGATGAAAATAAAATCCAACGACCATCGGGCCTAATGTTATTTACTTTCGACCTCTACCAACCACCAAATCTGTGGATATAGGTTTCTACAAAGCAAAGGTCACCGAATACATCACCAACCTCATGAGATGTCCTAACTGCCAACGACTCGGCCATACTGCAAAACGCTGCACCAATACCACAATGTGGGAGAAATGTAACCTCCCACTTCATATGCCTGCCCCTTGCTGTCGTACTATGTGCGCCAACTGCTCACTCCCTCATTTTGCTGCAGACAAAACCTGCCCCTCATATATTCAAGCCAAGGAAATACTGACGATAAAAATCACTACCAAATGCTCAATGGGCGAAGTCAAACGTATATACAAGGAAAAAAATGTATTCAAACCTGATCAAATTTCCGGAACTTTCGCAGAAACGCTGAAGTTTAACCCATAGCAGGGACTCACAGAAGAACAAAACAAACCAAACGTAATACCAACCCCAACACTCAAAGACGCCCTTCCAACTGGCCCCTCCACATCTCATACAGCAAACAACATTAAAAATACATCGCTTCACCAGCCATCAAAACCAATAAAATACAATTTCACCAAATCGGACTCAACAACAACATCACCAAGTCAACAAACACCATCATCTAACATAAACAACTCAACTAACTCCAACCAACCCCTCACACCTACAACCAGCTTCTTCAACCCAAAACTACAACCAAACCATCCAACAAGTTACAAAAACCTTTTCCGACAATAGCCTTTCGCAATGCACCTCGTCACCCACGTTACAGGTAAAAAACAAATCGTCCCTTACTAAGACAAAAATAAAATGTAAAATGTAAACATCTTAGAAGATGATGACTTCATTATGTAAGAATAATATTAACATCCAAGCCCCTGACTCTGCTGTTTATGAAACTGGACACTTGAACTCTGCTCAGAGTCAAGTTCCTAACAACATACATCCTATCCACCCAGCATTCCCACACGAAAATAAATTTAAGAATACACTACCCCATTCCGCAATACAATCAAATCCCAAGCACACCATTAGGGCTGAACGCCCACAACCCACTCCACAACAGAAACCATTCACCATTTTGCAATGGAACATGAACCGTTATACTAATAATTTTGACGAATTAAACATTCTAATTAAAGAATATAATTAAAGAAAAATATAATAATATTACAAGAAACACATTGTCCAGTTAACACGGCACCAATCATTCCTAAATCCTATACAGGCTATTTCCATAACTCTTCTGCAAATACATCACATAAACAAGGTATCATCATCATCATCATCATCGACACCACAACCGGGATCCGGTTTATTTAGCAAGTCTCGAGGCTGGTTAAATTGTCCATAATAATTTATTTTTTCGGGCAAGATTATTAGCCTTGCGCCACATAAACAAGGCATAGGATTACTCATTAAAAAAGGTACTCCCCACAAAATTCTTCCCATCATTACAAATATACAAGCTCTCGTTGTAGAAATACAATACCCCATAAATTTCACTTACATAGAATTATATCTTCCTCCAAATCAGCCGATAAATAAAGATGATTTTCAGTCAATACTCAACCAAACAAACGAGCCTAGAATACTTGGAGGTGACATAAATGCATGGAGTATACTCTGGGGCTCACCGTCTAGAAGCAAAAGAGGTGAAATAATAGAAAACATCCTCCTCGCCTACAACCTTATCCTACTGAATGAAGGATCGCCCACCCACCTCTCTACCCATAACACTTACACTCACATTGACATCACTGGTTCCGAGAACTTCATGGCAAGTTCTAGACGATCAACGACCAAAAACCGATAACCTATCATAATCAATCTCCACAATATAAAACTGACTGCTAGCTGGCCACTTTTTGAAAAAAAAAAGTTGATGAATTTCTTTCAAGCTACGCCCATACACCTAATACAAATCATGAAGTTGGAATAATCAATAAAGCAATTAGATCTGCTGCCAACGTTTCAATACCACAAACAAATACTAAAGCTAGACCGGTAACCAGGCAACATGTACCTTGGTGGAACTCCGAACTAACATCTCCCCGCAAATGCAAAAAGGCAGCCCTCTCTCAATTTCAAAAAAGACACTGTTTTAATAGAGGCGGCCGATAGTGAGGTCGCGTCCAGGAGAAAAGCGTTCCACGAGTGAAGCGTCCAAGAGTGGTGGTTGATTGAGATTAGTAGGCAGGGTCCAGGAACGGTGAGCTGCATCCAAGAGCGTGATCGATAAAGATAAGTGGGCTGCGTCCAGGAGCGGTGAGCTGTACCCAAGAGCGTAACCGATAAATGCAAATGATGGGAGGAAGCCAATGGAGACAACGAAGAGGAAGCACAAACCAAGTCTGAAGTCTTTTCTCCTTGAGATTAACTTTTATTATTTAATTTCGGTGATCGGACGAGAACCGATGGTGTGCACTTGATGAAGGTTGAATGCAGACTGACTCATTGGGCATAACTGCCAATTCAAAAAAGGGGCGGCGTGACGTCATCGTTGGTGACAATCGGCCAGTTGGTGCCAGCTGCTGCGCAACTGGTATACACTGCGAATGTACTAGATTTCTCCAGTACATTCCAGCACATTTAATTGCCAATCCGCAACAGACACACAGAGGCTAATCTTGTAGCATATAAAAAAGCTAACACTTAATTTCGTAGAAGGATGAAAGATACTAAAGCAAAAAGCCCCGTTCAATTCACTTCGACAATCAACCCAAAATCCTCCACAGCCATAATATGGCATAAAATACGCAGCTTTAGCGGAAATTCATCATCATCATCGGCACTACAACCGGGATCCGGTCTTGGCCTTATTTAGCAAGTCCCGAGGCTTGTTAAATTTTCCATAATAATTAGTTTCTCAGGGCAAGGTTATTAGCCTTCTGCCACAAAGCGGAAATTACAATCCGGTAATTATTTCCAGTCTTAATTTCCTAAATACTACACAATGTAAATATGTCAACTCTTTGCCAAAACCTGGTCGCAATCCTCAGACAACCACAACTTCCATCCCGAATTCAATCGCAAAAGACTTGGACCCCTTAACAATTTACTATATTTGGAAGCCTCCAACCCTGCGGCCCACCGTATCGAAGAACCTATCTCATTTACTGAATTTGAATCAGTACTTAGTATAACCAAAGGCAAACCCCAGGGAGAGATCGAATATCCTACCCTATGTTGAAACACCTTTCGAAAAATACAAAATTGAGAATCATTAAATTATCAATAAAATATTTGAAACATCACATATCCCACAAATGCGGAAATCCACAGTCCTAATCCCTATTCTCAAATCGAAGAAGGATAAAGATACTATAGAGGGTTACCGTCCCATATCCTTAATCCCCTGTATTGTAAAGGTTTTTGAAAAAATAGTAGCCAAACGTAGATTGCTTTCAACCCGGCGAAGGCCAGGACGATCCTCATCCCTGTTTAATCCAAGTTGACATGCAGTCTCCACGTGATACCCCTGGATAGTTACTTTGGCACCCGCCAAGTAGTGAACCAATGCATGCAGCGACATTCTGAGAAAGGTTTTTGGCAAATAGTTGCCTTAGTCGAAGTGTTCCGCCGAACACTGTTCACACGAAAAAAACACAGAGATTTATTTTTCATCTGATTTCAATTTTTTTTTATTGTTTATTTAATGCTGTTTTTATTAACACATAAACTACTGTTAAGGAAGGTTTGCTTAATACCATGCTTAATTACTTCACATGACACATATTAATCCCGTCCTTTATTACACACGTTAAACTAGACACTCGACAAAGACTCCTTTTTCTGGACGGAGGATCTGACCTCCATGACTGTTAATTATGGAACGGATATCCGGCATGCATGCACTTTCGACGGCGCGAGAAGTATTGTCAATTTTGTTGTTGTTATAACTATATAGTTTGTACTCGCGACAATTTATCTTGATTTCTATTAATGACGCAGCGCGGATCACCTCCTCGTCGGGGTTCTCTATGTCGACCTGTCTGGTACTCGGAGTAGACTGAAAAATTCTCCTCCCCATTTCGAATTTTTTTCATCCCCCATCTGAAACAGAAAATTTCCCATCCAGTCTGCAAAGAAAATTTTCCCATCATAGATCATTCTTGTTCCTTTGTTTGAACGATCGATCGTATCGCCGCTTAATTTTCGATGTTTACTTGGGATTTGTTTGTGTTCCCCATCTGGCCTAAGACAACAAGGGTTCTTGTGCGCTTCTGATGGGTACAAAGGAACCGTGGGATTGGTATGGTTTTTGTTTGCATTTCCAACTCATAATTGCATGTCTGTTGGTCGGCGGTGAATTGCTATCCTTTGTTTGCACAAGTGTGCCTTTTAGGTTTTGGGTCATGCTAGGAATTTAGGTGCTAGTTGCTATTAGGTACAAGCGAAGATATTCGTTGTTCGGTTTGTTTACCGAAGAACGCGTTGAATGGATGTATTGCATTGGTGCCCTGAATTGGATGCCTTGGACGGGATGCGTCGAATTGGATGCGTTGAATTGGCGCGTCGAATTGGACGCGTTGAATTCAATATTAGAGACTTTTGAACGTTTAGTTCGATTGATTTTTGCTATTGCATTCAATGTTGGTGTGTGAAATGTTACCTTCTGTTTCAGGTGGGAGTAAGGACTTTAGGGACACGTGTCTGTGAGCACGTGTGATGGATAAAGGTGAGTATGTTCCTTGGTGGAAAGGACATCTCAACCTATAGTGGGTTGTGTGGTTCGTAGAACCGCCACAGGTTGGCGCAAGGCTAATAACCTTGCTCGTAAAAACAAATTATTATGGAAAATTTAACAAGCCTCTGATATGGACCAGATACACGACGACGACCACGGAAACGAAAATGGCTAAACGATTTGAGAATTTTCTCATGAAACGTCCGCTCACTATACAGAGCTCGAGCTGCGCAGCTACTAGCCGATACCCTGTCTGAATATAAGGCTGAAATAACAGCATTACAAGAAATAAGATGGACGGGGAGTGGTGTTATTCAAAGAAACGAGTATGACGTTTATTACAGCTGTCATGCAAAACACCATGTGCTCGGGGTAGGCTTTCTAGTCAGCCAAAAACTGAAGCCTGCCATCATCGGCTTTAATGCAATAAATGAAAGGCTATGCACTCTTCGCGTGCGAGGCAGGTTTAAGAACATAAGCCTCATAAACGTTTACGGACCTACAGAGGAGTCCCCTGATGACGAAAGGGAAGAATACTACGAGAACATCGAACGGGCCATCAATACCTGGCCAAGATACGCTGTGAAAATCGTTCTTGGTGATTTGAATGCGAAAATAGGTCGGGAGTCGGTTTTCAGGCACTACGCAGGTTCCCATAGTTTGCACGAGAACATTAATGACGATGGACTACGAGTCATCGAACTGGCAGCGTCAAAGAACTTAGTCGTTGCGAGTACCAGATTTCCGCGTAAAGATATTCACAAAGTCACCTTGGTATCACCTGATGGAGTCGCTGGCAACCAAATTGACCACGTGTTGACAGATCGCCGCTACTCCTCGACCCTGATGACGGAACGAACGTACCGAGGTGCCAACGTCGACTCGGATCACTATCTTGTTGGTACAGTTTTCCGATCGCGGATTGCCTTACGGAAACGTATTGCATCCGCGGATCAGGCTCGAATCAACACGGCTGCCTTACGCAATGAGAATACCAGTAACACCTTTGGTCATGCGTTAAGACTCGCCCTTGACGAGCTCGACGGAGGGAGAGTAAGTCCTGGAACCAGAATGCCGGGCTTAGAAGAGAAATGGACACGCCTTAAGAATACTGTAATATAAGTACTGCCAACTCCATCTTAGGCAGTAGTCGTAGTGATCGGAGCGACTGGTTTGATGATGAGTGCAAACTAGCGACTGAACGTAAGAATGCTGAAAAGGAGAGAGCGAGGTCCGCACCAGGTGCGAACATTCTACCAAATAATCCGCAGTATGACGCGGTACACACCACGCTGCACTTACTGCAAGGATCAAGACCGTAATCTGATCACCGATCTTGAAGGCATTCTGGAGCGATGGGAAGTGCACTTCAATGAATTGATAAATGGACAGCTCGCAGAAGAATTGGAGGCTCCACCAATGCAAAAAATCAAGACCAAATGCTGCCGTCACTAAGCATTGAGGAAACATTAAGAGCCATAAGACAGCTCAAATCAAATAAAGCCCCCGGAGCTGATGGCATACCAGCTAAGCTCATCAAACAAGGAGGGACAGCGTTACATCACGCAATTCATGAGATCGTGGTGCACGCATGGAAGCAAAAGGAGATGCCGGAAAATTGGCGTCGTGGAATAATTTGCCCCATACATAAGAAGGGAGATATCACACTGTGCAGCAATTATAGGGATATAACATTGCTGAGTACCGCCTATAAGACACTCTCCTCTATCCTACAAGATCGGATAGCCCCATACGGTAAAGCCATCATTGGTCAATATCAGTGTGACTTCATTCCAGGCAAATCAGCAATTAATCAGATACTCGCCCTTAGGCACGCGATGGAAAAATGTCTGGAATTTAAGATTTCATTATATCATCTGTTTATAGACTTTAAGGCCGCCTACGACAGGACAACCAGGGTAGAACTATATAATGCCATGGGAGAGTTCGGCATTCCAAACAAATTGATAGGACTTTGTAGGTTGACCGTGACCAACGTAACTAGTCAGGTAATAATAGCGAGATTGCGCTGTCCAAACCCATAAACATCTATAATGGACTGCCTCCTCTTCAACCTGGCGTTGGAGAAAACAATCCGTGACTCTGGCGTTACAACAAGAGGGACTATTGTCACCAAGTCCAGCCAGATACGAGTACTTGCCTACGCAAATGACATCGACATCATCGGTAGAACCGAATCGGCGGTACAGGAATCCTTCACCCAGATCGAGCAGGCGGCACAAAAACTGGGACTGCTCATTAATGAGGGGGAAACGAAGTATATGGTGGCAACTTCTGCGGAAGAGAAGACGTAACGTTGGTCAAACTCTCAGGGTAGCGGAGCACGAATTTGAAGTAGTGCAATCCTTTAACTACCTTGGGTCAATAGTATCAGCCGATAACAATATGGAAGATGAAATACGCGGACGGCTGATCAAATCCAACAAAGCCTACTATGGTCTATCATCATCATCATCAACGAACCGGGAACCGGTCTTGGCCTTATTTAGCAAGTCCTGAGGCTTGTTAAATTTTCCATAATGACTATGGTCTATCAAGGCTCTTTAAATCCCGAAATTTATCCAGAATAACCAAGGTACTACTGAACAAGACCATGGTCTTACCAGTACTCATGTATGGATCCCAGACCTGGGTGCTCAATAAAAAGCACTCTGAACTCTTAGCCACGTTCGAGAGGAAGGTCTTAAGGAGAATTTTGGCCCCGTATGTGAGGACATGCGTCATCAATGGAATGTTAGATAAGAACCAACTCCGATTATTTGATTTCATTGAAATAAAATATGATGCTCAACTAAAGGCATTGTTGGCCCCGTATGTAAGGGAGGACGATTGCGGAGACGGTACAACTATAAATCGTACGCGATCTATCTCGAAGCTAACGTTGTTAGAAAAATTTAGCTCGGTGGGCGGGACACCTAGCTCCAATGAGCGAAGAGGAGCCTGTCCGGAAAGTCCTTTATGGCAGAATGTATGGAAGACGACAACCCGGCAAACCTTGTCTGCGAAGGAGGGATGGCGTAGACCAGGACGCCCAGAGCCTGGGAGAGCCAAACTGGATGACATCGGCTCGAAATCGGGACCGGTGGAGAGATATGTTAAATAAGGCCAAGACCAGGTCCCGGTTGCAGTGCCGATGATGACGATGATGATACATTGCGTCTATGTCTAACGACGGAACTGATCGACTTCCAACTGGGTCTCCAATACGTTTCACTGCTCGTTTTTCCATTTTATCGAGCTCGTGCAGCGCCGTTTTGGATGCGAGTGACCAAATATGGGAGTTGAACTCCATTCTGGGACGAATGTACGCATTGTAAATAGTGGCCACGTTGGATGGAGTGAAATATTATTTGCATCTATTAAGGCACCCCATACATTTGGCGAAAAACTCCTAGAAAATTCTATAGCAAAGAACATCAGAGGTATGTATGCCGGCATAAATTCAATTAGAAACGGCTACCGAGAGAGAGCTAAAATAGTTCGAGACGCAAACGGCTGTCTGGCCACAGACACAAAAAATGTCGTGACAAGATGGAAGCAGTACTTTGAAAACCTGCTCAATATATGCACCCATCAACCACAAATAAACGCACCAGACGTACATACAACCGAGCCTCAGATTCCAGAGCCCTCTTTCAAGGAAGTTGTAAACGCAATAAATCGATTGAAAAACAACAAGGCTACCGGAGTTGACTGCATACTGACTGAGCTTATGAAGGATGGAGGAGAGGCAACCGCTCGAAAGATCTATAGGGTTTGCGACTATACTGAAGAACGTGTGATTCGAACTGACGCTATGAGAGTTAGAATCACTAAAAATGTAACCAATGCTCGACACATCAGGTCACTGCCGCGTGTAAGAATTCGATTTCTAAACTCAAGTGCACTCAACTTATGTGGAATTGTTATGTTATCGCTATGGTATACGGCTCTGATGCATGTTCTTATTTGATTTTCGTTCGGTGTTCTTCACTATTTGCTTGTGTATTGTTATTGTGTGCGTATCTGTTACAAACCCTACAGATCTATAGCGTTAAACAAGGATAGTGAAGAAGGTGAATTGAACACACGATGAAACGGTTGAAAAGCGAAGCAGTGAAGCATCAGACTACTGACCGTGTTTAGAATTTGATTTCCAAACTCGACTATATTCCACTGGTGTGAATTATTTTTTTGTTATTTATCGCTTGGTATACGGTTCTGATGTATTTTTCTTATTCGATTTTTCGTTCGTGTTCTTCACTATTTCGCTTGTGAATCGTGTGTATCTGTTAGAACCGCTACAGATCCACCAACTCATCAAAACAATATGGGATAAGGATGTCACTCCGGAAGAACGGAAAATCTCAATAGTCGTCTCCATTTTCAAAAAAAGCGACAGATCTGACTGCGAAAACTACAGAGGAATATCATTACTCTCAACCACATACAAAATATTAACAAATGTCATACTGGTGAGAATCACACCGTACGCAGAAGAAATACTGGGCGAATACCAGTGTAAATTCCGTAGGAACCGGTCAACAAGCGACCAAATGTTCACAATAAGGCAACTGCTGGAAAAGAAGTGGGAATACGGAGAGACGGTTCACCAACTGTTCGTTGACTTCAAAAAAGCCTACGACTCAGTCGAAAGGCAAAGACTCTACTATATTGTTGTTGAGCTGGGAATCCCGAAAAAATATGCCGCCCTCATTCAAATTTGCATTAACGAAAACAAAGGGCGACTTAGAATAGAAAACCACATCTCAGAACCATTTGAAATCCGGGACAGACTAAAACAGGGGGATGGCCTTATAGAGTTTGCGACGATAGTGAAGAACGTGTGATTCGAACTAACGCTATGACGGTTAGAATAACTAAAAATTTAACCAATGCTCAACACATCAGTCCACTGCCGCGTGTACGAATTCGATTTCTAAACTCAAGTACACTCAACTGATGTGGAATAGTCATGTTATCGCTATGGTATACGGCTCTGATGCATTCTCTTATTCGATTTTCGTTCGGTGTTCTTCACTATTTGCTTGTGTATTGTGTGTGTATCTGTTAGACACGCTACACTAATTACGTCGGGGTCACCAGTTTGACGGATTTTGGTCTATAACGGCTGATGTGTTCCGCCGAAGACTGTTCACAAAATGAAACACTGGGATATTGTTTTGAAATTTGTTTTTATTGGTTTCCTTTTTTTTTCTTTTATAGTAAATCAGTTAAATCGGGTTTACACATAACTAGGGAAGAACACTCAAGCACCGATTATATATTTTCTCAAATGAATTTTATTGTACTAGGTGTACTTTGACTATGTTGAAAGTTCTTTTCGTAATGTTTCGAGTTCGCGGTTCTTCTGTCTTCAAATTGAGTTGTAAATAGTGAATCAATTAAATCTGATTTAAAAATAACTAGGGAAGAACACTCAAACACAGATTATATATTTTCTTACACAATTTCAGATTCCCTATTTCTCGTAACAGGCTGCGCGTCGCGACACTTTTGATCAAATTTTACTCCTTCCACGGACCGTTCGTCTGCGCGATTATTACTCGACTGAATTATGAATTGGGCTCCTCGATAGTATAGTGGTTAGTATACCCGCCTGTCACGCGGGAGACCGGGGTGCGATTCCCCGTTGGGGAGCCTCTGGCGCTAGACTAATGGCCTTGCCCGGAAAAAACAAATCATTATAGAAAATTTAACAAGCCTCAGGACTTGCTAAATAAGGCCAAGACCCGTTCCCGGTTGTAGTGCCGATGATGATGATGAATTATGAATTGAAATTTTCCTTTAGGGGGTGATTGGACTAACCCGATAGTTATCTTTTCCGATTTTCTCTTAATCGGGAATCTCTTCACCAGGGAAGATCGCACTCTTTTTTTTCGGTCCTGCGGTTTTCCTTTTCGTCGCAGATCAGATGTGCGGTTGCACCCACACACACAGACGCGGATGTTGCTGCCTGTGTGGGCGGAGATCTTCCTGGGATCGTTAGAATTTTCACACCTTCTGTTGAATTGTTTTTGTATACGTTCGGGTGCGTGGTTTATTCTTGGTGATCCTGGGATCGTGTAATTATCCTTGGTTGTGATAATTGTATTTGCTTTGCCCTATGGGAACAACGTTTTAGTTTATTGCTCTTTCTCCGTAATGGCCTTTGTTTAGGCGAAGTGCATTGTGGTAGGGTCAAAGGTTTAGCCGATGGATTGTTTTACGCCAATTTGCTTATCGCCGGGGATTTGATGTTTGTCGACATCTGGCGCAGCTGTGCTACCCACTTGTGTTTATTCAGCTAATGGATTGGTACACATTTTCCATACTGGTCGTGTCATTCGATCCCCGTGCAGGCATCAGCAAATTATTCGGGACTTGGGGCCCACGTATCTGTAGATACGTGGGGTTGTTGACAACGGTATGGATGTCACCTTTAGTCAGGTGAAAAGGTGGACTTTGGCGGCATGTGTCTGTGGACACGTGAAATTTAGTCATAGGTGAGTATGTTCCTTGATGGAATGAAGGTATCTCAACCTATGGTGATTTGTGCGGCTGGTGGATCCGCCACAGTCTTGTGGGGACGAAGTATTGTGCCAAACACGGACACTCCGTTCATCTTCCTCCTCCATCATACATTATACACCTCCGGCGCGAATTGTCCACCAATGGAAGAAATATATACATCGACAAAAAACGAAACGCCGCCACGTTTGTTGTCCACATTAAACGATCGGCACCACCAGAAGTAAATAATCGAAACGCACTTTTTATTTATTATAAAAGGTTCTTATATTTCACTTAGAACTTGGTATTAATATTAAATTGATTTTTATAAATTTTAAACACGGTGAAACACTCCTATCTCGACACGACTTCTGTATATGTACGCTTCTCCTCCGCGCGACGGAGAGCGGGAGCGGCACGACCGTGGTGGTCGGCAGATATAATCAGACTCAGCGATAAACGGCTCGTGCAGAGTCGACTCGCTCATGGGGTGAGTTTGTGGTGTGGTGGTAGATATCCTCTCCACTAAGGATATGTTTTTACTTACCACCAGAGAAACGTAAAGTTTCTCTTGGTGGAATAGAAAGCCAGATCTCGTAATGGACATCATGGTGGTATGTGTGTGTTCGTTCAGATCTGTGTTGTTTACTAATACGCGAAGTCAATGGAAAAACAAAGCAGGCAGGCGGCAAGGACAAAGGAATCGGGGCGATCATGGTTTATGGTGTGCATCGCGGCTAAATAAATAGACAACGATGCATCGAAGAAATGTGCTAAAAGCAAATATGGGACGAGGGCATCATAAAAGTCTTAGATGAGTGATGCGCTTGTGTAAATAGGCGAATAGCCATTGGGAAAAGGTGCTAATGGGTTGGTGGACGAAACGAATCCCTTGCTTGCATTTGTATATGCAGGGAAATTCGTTTGTAGGAAACGGATTGTTTATGCTTTGATTATGCTTTGATTTCAATCCGGCGGCTATGCGCGAAGTCGATGCTTGTTTGGAGATTCAAACAAAGGAGCATTTCTAGGTAAAGTGCTTGCAGCTGTATCGATAGTTGCAAGTCATTGCAAAGCAGATTAGATGGTTATACAATGACGGTTTGTATATACCATCTGTGTCAATAGTACATGGCATCTATGGCGACGCCAGGATCGAACTTTAGCGTGAATATCTACACTAATTGGAAATCCGGTTCTGGGTCGCTAATGCAGAGATGCATTGATACATGTATGAATGCCCATGTAGGAAAAATTCTTTGCAGGCATTTCCAGGTAATGCATTGAGATCATTAATTATCCTTGGGAAGGAAATGTTTTTGCTGCGGGGAGATTACGGTGCAGGTGTGGGAAGGTTGGAATTGGCCTGGCAACCGAAGGACCGAATAGGTTTTGTTTTATGCTCCCGTATAATGGAAAGAATTCTTGTAGAGAATTTGTATGCGAAGAAATGCATGAAAGGTAAGAATTCTTTTACAGGGACTTTTAGGTAAATAAATTTGATCTGTTTGATGCGTGAAGCATTTAAGGTGCTAATGCGATTGCATTAGCGAAACTTATAAGGTTGGGTCGAAGTTATGGGGGTTCTTCAGGTAAGTAACAGTGGGGTTTGGAACCACCACAGTCTCTCACCATCTCTTTTTAACCTTGTGCCCGAGTGTGTCATCAGAAAGGTACGAGACGACAACAGGGCCGTCACACAAATGCTCGCATATGCGGATGACATCGCCGTTCTGGGCGATAATCTAGAAACAGTGAAATCACCATGCAAGCGGCAGATTTAGGTGGGCCTAGAAATAAATGGACACAACACAAAGTACGTGGGTTGCCTCTTATGTTTCGGGATTTGGCAACCCTAGTATTGCAATCCGGCAATTGACAGCTCTGTCGTAAAGTTGGACATTTTTGAGGTTATACGCACTCAGAACGTTTTGACATACGAGCGCTATTTGTGTTGTTTACAGTAACTTAAAAGATTCATCTCGGCCCAATAATGGAATTAAATCGTCAACATTTTCGTGCGATTATTTTTTACAACTTTCGGCGTGGATTAACTCAGCAACAGTGCATGGATGAACTTAATTCAATTTTTGGCGATGAAGCTCCACCAAGGACCAGTGTTTATCGATGGTATGGTGAATTCAATCGTGGTCGTAGTTCACTCCAAGATGAATTTCGTGAAGGTCGTCCAAAATCAATTGTTGTTCCGAAAACCATTAATGCTGTGCGCGAACTGATATTGGAAGATCGTCATGTGACCTATCGTGATATTCAGACAACCTTAGGCGTTAGTGGGACCAGCATACATTCAATATTGCATAAACATTTGACTGTCAAAAAAATTTGTTCGCGTTGGATCCCACACAATTTGTCAATCGCCCAAAAAAACGCTCGTGTCAATTGGTCGAAAGAAATGCTCAAAAAATACGGTCGCGGTGCTTCGAAACACGTCTATGACATCGTGACAGGTGATGAATCGTGGATTTACGCGTATGAGCCCGAAAGTAAACAGCAGTCGACTGTCTGGGTGTTTCAAGATGAGCCAAATCCAACAAAAGTTGTTCGCGCACGAAACACTTCCAAGCAAATGGTCGCCTGTTTTTTCGGGAAAACTGGACATGTCGCAACCGTACCACTAGAACAACGCAGAACAGTCAATTCTGAGTGGTACACAACCATTTGTTTGCCAGTTGTCTTCCAAGAAATCAGGAAAACCAACCGCCGAAGACGGATCACTCTTCACCACGACAATGCGAGCTCTCACACATCGGCTGCGACAACTGCATTTTTGAGCACCCAAAACATCGATTTGATGGGTCATCCGCCGTATAGTCCTGACTTGGCACCGAATGACTTCTTTTTATTCCCGTACGTAAAAAACAAACTGAGAGGTCAACGTTTTTCGACACCTGAAGAAGCGGTTGCTGCATTCAGAATGCATGTGTTGGAGATACCTCAATCAGAGTGGCAAAAGTGTTTCGACAATTGGTTCAAACGCATGCAAAAGTGTATAGATCTTCATGGGGAATATTTTGAAAAGCAATAAAGTGATTTTCGATGATCAATATTTGTTTTTGTTCTCTAATCCCGAAACATAAAAGGCAACCCTCGTACATGATCATGGCGAGAGCAGGTGGACCTCAGGGAACACATATAAACGTCAGAGGCAAGATATTTGAAAAAGTTAAAGAATTTAAATATTTGGGAACAATACTGACTTCCAGGAACGAAACGTCGAAGGAAATTAACAAAAGACGGTATTCCGTTCTGGGCGGATGATATCGCCGTTCTGGGTGATAATCTAGAAACTGTAAGTAAAAACAGTGAAATCATCATGCAAGCGACAGAAGAGGTGGGCCTAGAAATAAATGAACAAAAACAAAATACATGATTACGGCAAGAGCAGGTGGAACTCAGGGAGCACATATAAACGTCAGAGGCAAGGAATTTGAAAAAGTTAAAGAATTTAAATATCTGGGAACGATAATGACGACCAGTAACGAAATGTCGAAGGAAATTAACAAAAGATTGTATTCCGGCAACGCTAGTTGGCACACAGTCAGTAAACTGCTGAAATCCAAACGGCCATCACGTAACATAAAGCTCCGTGTCTATACAACCATAATCATGCCGATTGTTCTATACGGATGTGAAACATGGGCTCTCACAAAACGGGAGGAAAACCAATTCCGTGTATTCGAGAATAGTTTTAAGGGGTATCTTTGGAGGTAAATATGACGAGGAGGCAGGACTGTGGCGTTTGTAACAGATACACACACAATAACAATACACAAGCAAATAGCGAAGAACACCGAACGAAAATCGAATAAACAAAAGCATCAGAGACGTATACCATAGCGATAATATAACAATTCCACATCAGTTAAATGTACTTGAATTTAGAAATCGAATTCGTACACGCGGCAGTGGCCTGATGTGTTGAGCATTGGTTCAATTTTTAGTGATTCTAACCCTCATAGCGTCGGTTGGAATCACACGTTGTTCACTATCGTTCAAACGCTATAGGACAATGAAGGAAACCCCAGAACCACGAATTGGAAGAGCTATACCGCTAACCTACAGTAGAGCGAGTAATCAGGTCTCGAATATTAAGATGGGCCGGACATGCGGCGCGAACGGGCAACGATAGGACCGTGCGTAGAATTCTTGACGGTAGACCAACGGGAAAGAGACCGGCAGGACGGCCGCGATGGAAATGCGAGGACAAAGTTAGGTTTGACATTGACGAGATCGGATCGGCTGGTCAAGCGTGGAAGGAGAGTGCACAGGACAGGGAACGATGGCGGAGTCGAGTCGGTGAGGTCTTGAACTTCCGGGTTCTTAGAGGCCAATAAATAGTAGTAGTATACATTTGGCTACGCTTTTCGCAGCTTCAAATATGTTGTCGTTCCAATTAAGAGTCGAAATAATACGAGTGCCGAAGATTGTTGGTTCCTTGGCTTCGTCGATGCAAGTGCCATTCATCGACAGTATATTTACTTTGGGGTTCGCCTTTGACGACAAGAAGCAGCACTAAGTTTTTAAGGCATTGAATTCTGCTCGGTTTGTTTTTACACTAACGCGCGCACAAAAGGGGATTTTGAAGTACCCTCAAATGTCAGAGCCCAGTGCGAGCGGTTAGATAATCCACATTAATATATCTTTTTGATGTCGGAATTCAATCTATTAAACATATGCTGCTGATTAGTAATGAGATTAAAAGGGTTTGCTCGGGAATATTCGTATGAGTATGAGAAACTCAACGTGCTATTATGGTGTTTCTAACATATACACAGTACACAAGAAAATAGTGAAGAACAACAGAGAAAGAAAATCGAATAAGCAAAAGCATTACTTTCGTGTATTTTATTCACATCTGAGCGTGATAGGTCCTACAATTTAACACTAGAGTGCCCAAGGAAGTCATTTTGATTGCTTTTTAATTTCAATTAGAAAAACAATTATGTACATATATAATGATATAATTTCTTAGAATTTTGTGACTTTTTGTACAACATATAAATGCATTTATTAATAATTGTATTTACCTCTCCCCTCCTTTACTTCCGGTATAAATATACTGTTGTGGCGAACTAATTAAGAACGATTTTAGCACCTCCTGGTAACACCGTTGCATCAATTATGAGAGATGACAAGCATCATGAAAAGTACCGCTATTCCTTCCTTCATCTCTATTCTCATATAAAATAGCAATTACCAAAGTTATTGTACATGTACATTGGTTTAAATTGGTTCTTAAGTCAAATTTATCCTCTTTCAATTGGCGATATAATTAAGAATGATTTGGGTCTTTGTGTATAATTTCGTTTCAAACGTAAGTATTTGATGGTAAATATAATAATTTGTTTGAAAGTAAACGGAATTATAAGTTCTTGCTTTGTTTTAAGACATTTGAACGAGATATGGGATAGGAAAAAGCTATACAAAAAACACGAGAGAAGCGATAATAAATCTTCGAAATAATGAAAGGTTATTGTAGCGAGCTTAGGGTTCACTGGATTAATTATTTAAAAATAAATAAGAGCCGTTAAATCGATTTTGAATTAATATAACACTTTATTAGTCCGTTAATAACAACCGTTACTTTTACCGTACGCAACGATTTCTTGACTTATCGCGTGTGTTAAGTGTGTCGATGACATCATAGTCAAAGATGATGTACAAGAGATCATTGACACACCTAAACCTAAAAACGCCATCCGATTTCAAACTCATATGACCCTACAAAACGATAATGCAAGTAAGTCCATATTCCGACGCAATTGGCAAATCGTGTAAAAGCGATTAGTTTTGTTTTCCATAGCAATTAACTGCATATGCCAAAACCTTTGCCCATTAATGCAAAAGCAATCAATTGCATATTCCGGAACAATTAACAAATCACGGAAAGGCAATTGATTGCATACAAAGCATAAACGAAATTAATTGGGTCAGTTCGCAACAGGAAAGCTTGAACCCGAGTTCAAGTCAATGAGGAAGTATTGACGGGTTCAGCGAAAACACAGTGGTCGCGAACTGAGGGCAATAAGCGGAAATGAGGGCAATTAAAACTGAATTGCACTGTCATAATTGGGAGGTATTGATCCCGAGGTGCGGTGAAACGTTTAATAAGTAATTAGGAGGCAGTCAGTGGGTTGTCTTCAAAGTCGGTGGTTTGTCTAGAGAGTCGGTGTTTGGGTCGTGGGAGAAAGATCCTAAAGAGGATTAAAAACGAAACGTTGGAAGGTTGAGAGTAATTGAGTTAAAAGTGGACTTAAGACTAATAAGTCGAAAATTAAAACGGATTGTTTAGGCGACATTGTAATTGAATTAAAAATGAATTTACGACTAATAAGACAAAAAAACTAAAACGAACTGTTAGAGCGAAACCGGAATTGAGCTAAGAGTGAAGTTAAGAATAATATGTTAAAGACGAATAAGTGTAAAAAGATGTGCAACTGGAACAAACTATTAAATCAATATTAGTATTAAGACAAAAGTGGATTAAACACTAATAGACTAAAGTTAATAGATGTGAAGCAATAATACTAACACTGGAATAAGGTATTAATTAAAACATATTGTGTTTGTGGTAAAGAATTAGTTGTAAGCCGCAAGCAGTGTATACGACTTTGAACGAAATAGTAAAAATAGAAACAATAAAGATTGAATAAAGAATTAAAAGTGAGTTTGAGTTTTGTTTTTTAATAATAACTGTTAATGTGTGGAAAGAAAGAATTGTTTGTTATTCTCTTGGCGTCGAATATCTAATTAATTTTCTACGAAAACCAAAAACCATAACTGGCGCAGTCGGCGTTCCTCTACTCCGTTGAACTAGAGGAAAGTGATCGGACATATTCGGTAATTATATTGTGGAAACGCAGTGCATCAAGAGTAAACTTTAGTGATCCACATAGAAACCACTACGAAAGAATACGAAACACTACGAAAGAACACAAAACAACAAAACTAAGTGCAAAACTCTAAATCCACAAAGTGAAGAAACTATAAAACTGAAAACCAGAGAGAAAAGTGAAACAAAATAAATATCATATCGAAGACACAAACTGACTTACTATTGAACAATGTTAGTGATGATAATAGACACCGTTATCAACGGTAAAGTGAAAGAAAAGCAGCATTGGAGAGCCAGCAGAAAAGCCAGCAGAGAAACCAGCAGAGAAGCCAGCATTCAACATCAACAGCAGCAGCCGAAACAACACAACAAAAACATAGTAAGTCTGTTACGGTTATTCAATAGAAATATATGTAAAACGAGTTGTGTATTATTAGTATTATAAGCTATTAACATGGTTGTTAAGTTTTTTTTTCGGGTAACAAATATGATAGACATGTCAAAAATAGTAATTATTACACTAATAACCACCACTTGCAATTAAAGAATATCAGCTAGTATAAATAGAAATGAAAAAGGAGAAAATTTGAGAAAGTGAAGAAAAATATATTTAATAATATTGGAATAAAACTTAATTATCAGATTATCCCGAACAGACAAATAATTAGTGAAAGAACGTACTACTAAGTAAGAATAATAAGTCGTAGGGATCATTGGAAAATGCGAATGAATTAACAATTTTATTAGGATCGGTACTGCAAAGGAAAAAGAAGAAGTATTTAACTCGATCCGAAGCTGAGTAGAGTAGTGAAAGGGAAGAAGGAATTTTTTTTTCAAAAGTACTTGGTGATAATTTTGCAGCAGCGTATTCATTATAAGAACGCAACGGAAAAAGGAGATAAGCATCTAGCCTCCCAAGGGAAGACAGTCGCAAGATCGGAATTCTGTTTTCTTACAGATGGTCGTTCTGTTTTGATACAGGAAAAATCCATGCAACGTTGGTCGCGGTTTCAAAAAAATAGTTATATACAATTTAACATTTGAGTAGGCGTTATAAGTGACTAACGAACCAAAGGTCGGTGTAGCAATCTGTAGTCGATTTCATCCAAAAAGCGGTAATTTCGGTACGTAAAGTAGAAAAAGCTACCATCGTATTCCTCGGAAAGGTAAGTATCGGTACAAATATATCTCACCGACAAAATTGATCGAAGAGAAGCGCGAAACAGTCGAATAGACGAAAGACGAGGAATGGCTCAACAACAAATGGAGCAATGTATAGCAGCACTGACTCAGCTGATGGTCCACAACCAGCAGCAGAGCACGAGTCAGAGGCTGGAAAAAGAAATTCGTCACATTCGCGAATTCGATGGGGCAAAAGGGTCCTTACCTTCGTTCATAGATGCTGTATCGAGAAAGCTGGGCGAATACAGAGCTGGACAGAAAGAGGAAAAGGCGAGAGCTTTCAGTATGATCTACGATCAAAAAATACTGGGCTCAGCAAAGAACCTTTTAAGAGTAAACCCTCCTCAAAATTGGGAAGAGTGCTAGCAAAAATTGAAGCTGCACTACAGACCAAAGAGAGACCAAATGGCCCTGACGAGGGACATTATGTTATTAAGGGCAAACTCGATCCTCGACCTCAGCAACAAATTGAAATATCTTGTGGATGACATTGCAGAGTATTCCGTATTTTGTACAGACGGTAATGCAATGATAGATATATTCAGTGGGATGCTAGTCCAGAAAGTTAAGAGCTTAGTTTCAGGTACCTTAGCATATAATATAATGAACAAGACTAATCTGACAGAGGTAAGAAATGTGATAGACTCTTTTGTTGGAATGGATGAGACTAATTTAAATACTACGAGTAATATAGAACATAGGCCAACCACGACGAACAACCGACATTTTAATAGGAATCACAAACCAGACCGTATAGACCACAGAAACAGATTCGAGAATAGGCAGGGCGAAGGTAATGTTGGAAGACGAGGAGGCAATCATACTAACTTCTGGACAAACCACGGATTAAGGCAAAACTCAGGCGATAACCTTAATTGGAGGACAGGGCCAAGTAATGTTAGGCAGGGAAATGAAAGATCTGTGCAAAGACATCCACATATAGGTAATAGTGCACACCACAGGGAAAGCTTAGACCACATGTCAGTGGACATGATAAGTAGGCGAGAAGCAAGAAACGTAGCAGACAAGTTTTCTCACAGACGAACGGCGGAGAATAGAATAGTAATAACACTAACCATCGAAGGAGAGAAATATCTAGCATTATTAGACACAGGATCTACGATAAGTATCCTGAATGAAAGCAATACCCCGAGACTTAGATACAATGTAATAGATACCAACACGACAGCTATAGAGACAATTCAGGGAGAAGTAGACAGGCGAAATAAGACAGTAGCATCAGTATGCCCAGTAGAATTTAAATATTCAGATAACGCAAGGATAAGGTGGGTGGCATTAAGGATGAGAAAACCATACAATTTTATTCTAGGTATGGATTGGATAGAGAAAAATGTCGAAAAGATTTGCATGAGGAGTAAGAAAATGTATATGACTAATGGAGTGATCCTTCCATTCGGGACAAAGACTATTGATGAAGAGGTCAATATGCTCGAAGTAAGCGGAGTGCGAGATATCCGATTAAGTCATTTAAATTATCAAGAAAGAGTAGACAGAAGTAACGAAGAGAAATCTAAGATAGCATTCTCCGACAGGGCAACTCGTTATCCTACAGGTAGGCAAAATTGGACCACATAGGGATAAAGGACGAGATAGTGAATAAATATAAGACACAAATCGTACTGACGTACAGCCCGACTCAAGAAGTCCAGGTTGTCCATAGAAGGGTAATAGTAGAGGTAAATCCGTTAGAAAGCAAGAGTAAAATAGAAAAGACATTGAAAAGATATGTTAGAAGAGGCCGCGTCGGAATTTATTCAGAAGTTCGAGTTACAGACTACCATAAGGTACAGTCAATTTTGATATCGTTATTCTTCTCTAACAAAAAGATAAAATTCATACGGTGCTCCAGAAGAGCCCAAGAGGTTAAGACAGAGAAAGAGTTGTGTAATCAACTATATCGGTATCATGACAAAGGGTCAAGACACAAGGGAATTAGCGAGAGTTACCATAGTCTGAAAAAGAAAATATACTTTCCCAAGCTACGTAAACACATTTATCTCGTGACTAACAGTTGTAGCAAATGTAGAGAAAGAATGTACGACAGGAAGCCCACCAATTACAAAGAAAGCAGGAGTATAAGACATGTACAGAACTATAAGAGTAATATTAAAGGACCGCTCAAAATTATAGGTGATGTTCATGACAGTAGGTTGCAGTTTACCAAAGCAAACCAGAACAAACGTAAAGCATTCACACTCGACCTTATTAGGAAAAATAACAGGAATTGAGAGTAGGAAGCTTTGGACTGAAACAAAGATACAGATGGCTATATGAAACTATAACGATCTGTATCATTCGAAAAATTAAAACGTTCAACGAAAACAAACGGTAAACGAGACAACAAGTCGATAGCTTAAAGCGAAGAGTAGGAAGAATAAGACATCGTTGGTTGTAGCAAAAGAAATCTATCAATGAATTTTTATGAAGAGGACAGACTCATAAGATATATAGAAATTTTAATTCCACACAGATGATATATATATATACCTTGAAAGATCACAAGTAATACTATTTTAATCTATTTAAGTAGACCCAATACGCTATCAAATTCATAATAATAGTAGGAAATTAAAGACTTCATTCACAAAAGAAATTAAAATCCGATGCTTAGTACTTGAAAAATTATAACCACAACATGTTAACTTAAATGCAACAACATACCACTGTCATATTTAGTATTTGCTCTAAGCAATCAAAATTCATTACTAAAATAAATGGGTGAAATGTTGGAAATATTAATGTTAGAAAGATAGAAGAATATTAAAAGAGATAAAGCCAAGAATGTTGAAATAGCGATCCGAAAAGTGAATGTAAACTTAAACTAAGTACCGAAAGAAGAAGAAAATGTATATAACAAAAGCAACTTACTGAAAAATAATTACATGATTGAATGTACGAACAAATAAATTTTAAGGAAAAAGGAGGATACAAAATGAATGGTCAAATATTATAACAATATGTGTAGGTAACAGAAAATGAATGATATTGGGAAGAGTACATGTAACTAAAGTTAAAGCAGCTAGCTAAAAGTTTAAGAATTCAGGAGAATTCGGATTCTGGCGGTGGGGGTGTTAAGTGTGTCGATGACATCATAGTCAAAGATGATGTACAAGAGATCATTGACACACCTAAACCTAAAAACGCCATCCGATTTCAAACTCAGATGACCCTACAAAACGATAATGCAAGTAAGTCCATATTCCGACGCAATTGGCAAATCGTGTAAAAGCGATTAGTTTTGTTTTCCATAGCAATTAACTGCATATGCCAAAACCTTTGCCCATTAATGCAAAAGCAATCAATTGCATATTCCGGAACAATTAATAAATCACGGAAAGGCAATTGATTGCATACAAAGCATAAACGAAATTAATTGGGTCAGTTCGCAACAGGAAAGCTTGAACCCGGGTTCAAGTCAATGAGGAAGTATTGACGGGTTCAGCGAAATCACAGTGGTCGCGAACTGAGGGCAATAAGCGGAAATGAGGGCAATTAAAACTGAATTGCACTGTCATAATTGGGAGGTATTGATCCCGAGATGCGGTGAAACGTTTAATAAGTAATTAGGAGGCAGTCAGTGGGTTGTCTTCAAAGTCGATGGTTTGTCTAGAGAGTCGGTGTTTGGGTCGTGGGAGAAAGATCCTAAAGAGGATTAAAAACGAAGCGTTGGAAGGTTGAGAGTAATTGAGTTAAAAGTGGACTTAAGACTAATAAGTCGAAAATTAAAACGGATTGTTTAGGCGACATTGTAATTGAATTAAAAATGAAGATGTGCAACTGGAACAAACTATTACATCAATATTAGTATTAAGACAAAAGTGGATTAAACACTAATAGACTAAAGTTAATAGATGTGAAGCAATAATACTAACACTGGAATAAGGTATTAATTAAAACATATTGTGTTTGTGGTAAAGAATTAGTTGTAAGCCGCAAGCAGTGTATACGACTTTGAACGAAATAGTAAAAATAGAAACAATAAAGATTGAATAAAGAATTAAAAGTGAGTTTGAGTTTTGTGTTTTAATAATAACTGTTAATGTGTGGAAAGAAAGAATTGTTTGTTATTCTCTTGGCGTCGAATATCTAATTAATTTTCTACGAAAACCAAAAACCATAACTCGTGCTTCTACTTCTTACTTATCGCTTGCTTCACTTTCTTACTTCTTACTTCTCGCTTGCTTCACTTTCGTACTTATTACTCATTTCCTGATCTGCGTGCGACGTATTTATACCGTTTTTCCTCATTCTGATTTGGTGTTTCGTTTCCGTCCGTTCCATAATCTCGACTTTTCTATTCCAGTTTTCCAGTACTTCCTAAAATAATCTAGTACTCTGTTTCGGACTTTCTCGAAGATTCCAGTACTGATTGTCATATGCGTCACATTATCGTATAAAGAAATTTCAAAAAAGCTTCATCGGCACTACAAGCGGGAGCCGGTCTTGGACTTATTTAGCAAGTCCTGAGGCAAAAAAGCTTAATTGCTCTAAAACAATGGTATTTAATGCTATAAAATATGTAGAAAAACATAAAACTACAGAACTCGTAGCAAGACGGAGAAGATCTCGTAAAACGACTGAAGCCCAGGATAGGCTTATTATTCGAGCTGCAAAAAAAATCCATTTATGAGTTCAAAAGAAATACGAAAGGAAGTTTTCGGCGAGGACCCAAATGCACTTTCAGCACGCTCTATTAGAGAGCAATTGACTGAGAGCCAGCTTTTTGGAAGATCGGCTAGAAAAAACCCATTGCCATCATTAAAAAACCGAAAGGCTAGGTTAGCTTTTGCCAGGGAACATGAGAATTGGAACATCTCACTGTCGAAAAAAATATTGTGGAGTGATGAAACAAAAATCAACAGAGTCGGTTCCGATTGAAAGCAATATGTTCGACGGCCAAAAAATCAAGCATTCAATCCTAAATACACCACTGTCACCCTCAAACATGGAGGAGGAAGTGTGGGTGAAGAAGTATGTACCGGACACGGGCACTTGATTCCCTTCTTCCTCCAGCATTCTCTCCACTGTCCAAAACGGATTTGCCAAGGATTAAGTCCAACACGCGGAACAAACACAGCACAGCGAATAGAACACTGATGAAAATCACCGAAAAATAAAACGCACTGGTGTCATTTTGTTTAGTTTTATTCTCCAAATAAAACAACCACTACCTTTGTTAACAATATTGAACGTAATGTAAATGAATACTAACACTAATTTATATGAAGTACTTCTTATCGTCACTCGATGAAGTTGTGGCAACTCTAACAGATACACACAATTCACAAGCAAAAATAGTGAAGAACACCGAACGATAAATCGAATAAGAAAAATACATCAGAACCGTATACCAAGCGATAAAATAAAAATAATTCATATCAGTGGAATATAGTCGAGTTTGGAAATCAAATTGTAAACACGGTCAGTAGCCTGGTGTGTAACGCTAAGATAAAATTTTTTTCGTGATTCGAGCTGTCATAGCGTCAGTTCGAATCACACGATCTTCTTCACTCTTATTTCAAACACTATAAAGTGTATTTCCGTAATCAAATAACCGAAAAATCGACAAACCACCACTCGAGTATAGTCGCATCACCGTGCGCACCGGTGAGCGGGAGTGGCATGACCGTGGCGGCCAGCAGGTGGTAAAGGACTTGTCGGGTGGGTTTGTAATGCGCCTGCAAGGGCGCTGAGTTCACTACACCTTCCACCGTGTGCTGCCAAATAGTTCACCAAAAGAAATAAAAAAACGATGGTTAACCTTCGCAACCAATCGGAGACAGCACAGAAAATAAAACACACTGTTTATTGGTTTATTGCTAAGGAGTTATTTTATTTGATGATTTTTTATTTGTTAACATTGATTATATGTACGAAACTGTTCATTGATTTACTGTTTATGTTTGACGGCCTTCTAAACTTAATAACGATTTTCAAATTCACTGCACTGTAGAGAACACGATTTGTATCGGCGCACCGCTGATGGTAAAAACAGGAAAACTCGATTTTTTTCACCGAACTACTGATCTCGACTCTTCGGGGTGTACGCACTCACGTGCGTACGCTAGGGGGGAATGAAAGCGGCCCGCACCGGTTGGTGGTTGACTTGCGACTCGTTCGGTCGAAGGTTGGAAAACGACTCTTTAAATAACCCACCGTACCGGCACGGTACGGTGGATGGCAGGCGACCCGACCGCCACGGAGATTGAATTACGACTCAACGATCGTCATCTCATGCAGAGATGATTTCGCTAAAAAAAAGGAAGAGAGAGAAAAACTTTTCTCTTAAGGGCGTGACCACAAAGAAAATGCGATCTTTTTGGTGCAGTGGTATATGTACGCGATCGAACAGATTCAATGTTGTTGCACATGTTCGAAAGCAGGCAGGCGGCAAGGACAATAGGGAAAAATGACCAAATGCGCCGTTGGTAATGCAGGTCATTGTTTACACGATGCCTCGTCGCTATTTTCGACGTTAGGAGAAAAAGGTGCTAAAAGCAAATTGGATGTTTATGGCATCTCTGGCTGCAGTAGAAACCGGGATCATATTTGCATTAGGAAATGCTGGAGAATTTGGTTTCGGCGTCTATTGCGCTAATTATATGCAGCTGCTTGGGTTGTTTATTGATAAGACAAACAAAAAAGGTTGCCAGGCAATGTGTATGAAAAGGTATATGACGCGGCTGGGAAAATAGACGGCGCGATATTTATGGTCCCTGTCATGACGGTTACATTGAATGCAATCCGAATTATTTTGTTTACAGGAATTCATCTAAGGGAATTTGACTGGCGACGTAGATGCCGAAATTGATTGGAAATTCCTGGTAAGTTAATAAAGAAATCTTAAGGAGCAATGATATGCGAAGAGAATGCATGAAGGTAAGTTTTCTTTACAGGGACTTAAAGATCATAGATTTGATCTCTTAAATGCGTGCAGCATTTTTAGGTACTAATACTGCTGCATTAGCAAACTAAAAGGAGTTGGGTTGTAGTTATGGGGATTTTTTCAGGTAAGTAGACCGTAGGGTTTGGCGGAACCGGTACAGACTCACCGAGGATAGAACTCTGACATGAATTCCATCCTAGGTTAGGGTTAAGAACAAAAAAAGAGAGAGAAAAACTTTTCTCTTAAGGGTGCGGCCACCAAGGAAATGCACTCTTTCAGTGCAATGGTATGCGTGTGTGACCGTACAGATCGATGTTATTTACACGTGCTCGAAAGCAGTGGAACAACGAAACAGGCAAGCGGCAAAGACAAAGGAGATTTATGATCCGTGTCTATGCTGTGCATTGCAGCTATCATAGACGGCAGTTCAACGGAGAAATGTGGTAAAAGCAAATAAGGGCATCATACAGACATGTATGGGTGGTGCGGATGCGTAAGTAAATGTATCGCCATTAGGAAGAAGTGCTAATGGTTTTTCTATTTACACTGTTGCAGCACAAGCAACAAACAATCACAACAAGGGTGAATCGATTTATCACCCACAAAAGATAAGGAGAATAAACAATCACAATTCAACTGCAGACCCACCTATCATCAAACCAGCGAAACTTACAACTTCAGAGCTGCTACGCCCTAAAGGTATGCACAAGAGATCGCACCATCGGTTGTCGTGTTTGCTAAGTTTACAATAGCATTCCAGTACAGATCACAATAGCATTCAAGTACACTGGATATGGCGTGATCGACCGACCAATGGAGATTGGCAAACAGCATTGGATCATAGAACAGTTTTTGCGGTAATTACTGTGCTCTGGTACGGGCCTTTGATCTGATGTTTCCAACGGCGAAGAAAAAGACCTTGTATGAATGCATACAAATAGGAGCACAATTACAAAAATTCGACTTATAGTATATTGGAGTGATCTTGTGCGGTTCACATTTTTTAGTTTTGTGTTCAATTAAGTTAGAGTTCAAGTTCAAAAGATAATAAACACTAATTAAACTTTGGCATTTTACGCAATTGCTCTATTTTCTTGTTCAACTACGATCGCTGGTGTTGGCCTCAGGGTCAATGTGGATTTAGAATTTCTGAGGGGCTCCCGGCTACAATATGGGCTGTTCCCAGTTGGCGGACCACAACTGGCGAAGTAACATACACAATGGGAAATGTGTATCGCTGGTAATGCTAAAGGGATCGAATTGTATACATGATTACATGCGAAGGAATTCGTTTTATGACTCTAGGGTAAGATGAGAGTATTTGCTTTTGCCCGATGGTCAAAGAGCTGCTGCGGCCGTGGAAATGCCAGGGACATGTGGTATGCACATGTACGGCGGAATTGCATTGGTGGAACAAGGGTGCCTAATGGTCGTTAAAGAATTGTTTTTAGGAATTTCAGATAATGCGTTGTATGCATCAAATTTCCTTGGAGAAGGAAATGTTTCCAGGTGCCAATGCCAATGCATTACCGGGAAACGATGGGAGTTGTGGAATTCCTAAAAAGGTAATGAAGAAGAGATGCATGCTGGTAAGTTTTCTTTTACAGAAGCTTTGAAATAAATAAATTCGGTAAGCTTGATGCGTGCAGCATGTACAGGTGCTACATGAAACGCACTGCTGTAATTTTGATAATAAAGTTTCTTTTATTTTTTTCGTTGATTCTATGTTTATTGCTAATTATACACTTGTAACTTTTGGTGAGGTTAATCCGTAGTGCGTGCGATAATCCAAGAACACGGTTGAGATGAAACAGCAGAATGAAAGCACGCCAACACACTAAGATAGTACGCCACAGTGGCATTTCCGCGAGTTAAAACTAAGTGCATTATAAAAATCGAACAATAAAACTTACTGACCGAATGGAATTGGAATGGATCTAATTTAAAATAGAACTCATTTTACTCTTTAATGTGAATGGTTGTTAGTACTCAAATTGCTGACAGACACGTCTTTCCTTTTGCTTGTGCGAATCGTAGCGCGTGCACTAGTGTGCACACGCAACGGTTGTTGAATCACAACCGATCTGGTTGATGGTTGTAAAATGACTGTTCTAATTAGGGGTGAAATTCTGTGTTCTATCTTTGCACACAGGACAACCACCAGAGATCAAGCCTCTGCTGTCTCATTGTCATGCCCGTCGAGGTGTGGTGGATAATCGGTTAATTGATAATCGACGAACATGGGAGAATGAGAGAACAGAAACACGATGTATGATGATCTCTGGGTGGGTTTGGTTGTGTGTGCATGAATCAATGTAGCTCTGCGCGTAACCCATTGCCCTAATTCGGTGGATATGGTGATCTCAGAGTACATTGATCTGCAGGAAGACAGAACTTTGAAGGAGAGGAAAATTAAGCTGGTGCTTTTCACCTGCGAAAAGAGAGCATTGACCCCCAGCGATTAAAGTGTCTGGAGAAATTGAAAAGGACGTCGACTTGGCTAGGGAAATCTGATCATGGGAACTAACTTAAACGCTTTGATAATTTCCCCAGCGCTCGCAAGATTAAGCAACCGCGACGTTTGAGCAGACTATGCCGTTGCTAACCGACATGATGCGATTCCCGTGGAAATCTCATGGGTTAGCGAAATGGGGTCGCCGTATGGCAAAGAGGTAGCTAAACTCAATTATGCATTATTTGCATAGGATAATGAGTTTAACTATGTGTCCGTTTAACATGTTTTAAGGGGAAATAGCTTATAAGGGGAATGGGTAGAAATGACGCGCTGAAAGCGGTCGAAATAAGGTATGGAATTGTGGGATGGTTCTCCATGTGGTATAGAGAACCCCCACAAGATTGCTAAAGCAACTTGGGAAAACATAACAACGAATAAATGTCAGAACATTATTGCTTCAATGCCCAGGCGGTGTAAGGCAGTGATTAAAAACAAAGGTTTTCCTACAAAATACGAAGCTAAGACATCAAATTTGGACTAAAAATCAGTCGTTCTTAATTAGATCGCCAGTTAATTTGTTTTTACAAAACCTTTTGAATTCAATTTTATGTTTTTTTGTTATTTTTTTGTAAATATTATTTATATTTTAATTAATATACTAAAATACATCGAAGATCGAAGAACGTAAACGCCTCAGAACGATCAACTTAGAAAGATATGATGAAGTCAACGCAGAAAGATACGCGACGGTGAGACTCTTCAAACGCAAAAAACGCGAATGGGAGAAGACTCAGTTCGAAAAAATCCTAGAAAATTGTAGAGCAAAGAACATCAGAGGTATGTATGCCGGCATAAATTTAATTAGAAATGGCTACCGAGGGAGAGTCAAAATAATTCAAACGGCTGTCTTTTTTTTATTATACGTCTCTCGGGAGAGGCGAACCTATAGCGCTGAGTGGGCGCCCCGAGATGCCATCAAATAACTGTTGCAGTTCTTTTTGAACAGTTGCAGGTTGTAACGCTCCGGGAACAGTCGCGTGGGAAGGCAGTTCCGCAGCTTCCCCACTCTGTAACGGAACGAGTTCTGATACAGGGATGTTCGCGTCGTCGGGAGATGAACCACAAACGGGTGCGATCCGTCGGATTGTCTTGTGGAGCGCATATAAACCGAATTGCGTGGAACGATGCCAAGAATCTCCGAAGAACAGCACCCGTGATAATATCTGTAAAACAGACAGAGGTCTGCTACGCGCCTTCGATGTGATAGCGACTGTAGTCCCGACGTCAGCGCAGAGTCCCCGATCAGGCGGATCGCTCGTCTCTGTACGCTCTCAAGTAGGTCGAGGGTATGTTTAGGAGCCGAGCTCCAAACATGAGAGCAATATTCGAGCGCGGGTCTAATTTGGGATTTATATAGGAGAAGAAGTTGGGCCGGAGTAAAATATTTCTTGGCTCTAAAAAGATAGCTCAGTTTTCCTGAGGCTGATCTGGCGATACCCGATACGTGTTTATGCCATGATACATTCCCACAGACCGTGACGCCGAGCAATTTCAAACTTTCCCCCGCCTCGAGGGCCCGACCATTCATCCTCAGCTGTGGAACCGATTATCCGGTTTTCTTTGTGAATGTTGTATACTGGGTCTTCGTTGCATTGAAGTCGACGAGATTGGCCCTTCCCCACTACAGGACCTTATCTAGATCCTGATTCAGAGAGTCAATCTGTCTACATCTCAGCTGGTGCACCAATCGGCCAATCACTCGAAAAGGAGGAAACAAGCGTACTATCATCCGCAAAACTGAACACTTTGTTATCCGTTGTCTCCAACAAATCATTTGTGTGAAGCAAGAACAAGGTTGGAGCCAAAATGAAACCTTGGGGCACCCCCGAATGAACAGGATACAGATCCGAACACTCGCCGTCAACAACAACCCGGATCGATCGATTCTCGAGGAAGCTCCTCGTCCAGTCGCAAAGCTGTTGGGAAAGTCCATATGAACGAAGTTTGATCAGCAATGCCCCGTGCCAGACGTGGTCAAAAGCCTTGGAGATATCCAATGCGACCGCCATTGACTCACCATGCCGTTCAATCGCAGATGTCCATATATCGGTTATAAGTGTCAAAAGGTCTCCTGTGGACCGCCTGCCACGGAATCCGTATTGACGATCATTAAGAAGTCCGTTGCACTCCAAATACTTAACCAACTCTGTATTGATGACTTTTTCATTACCTTAGATAAAATAGACAGTAATGCTATCGGACGGTAATTTTGTGGGAGACACTTTTTTCCCGTCTTTGGGATTGGCTGAACTCGAGCGATTTTCCAGCAGACAGGAAAGGTCTTCCGTGCATAAGATAAGCGGAAGAGTCTGCCAAGAACCGGCGATAGCTCTGGAGCACAGTTCTTAAGGACTATTGCTGGTATTCCGTCCGGGCCGGTTGCCTTCCTATATTCTGGTCAGAGAAACAAACAATATCGTGACAAGATGGAAGCAGTACTTTGAAAACCTGCTCAATGTACGCACCCATCAACCACAAATAAACGCACCAAAGGTACATATAGCCGAGCCTCATATCCCAGAACCCTCTCTCAACGAAGTTGTAGACGCAATAAATCGATTGAAGAACAACAAGGCTCCCAGAGTCGACTGCATACCGGCATAGCTTGTGAAGCATGGAGGAGAGGCAACCGCTTGAAACATCCACCAGCTCTTCGAAACAATATGGGATAAGGAAGTCACTCCGGAAGAATGGAAAACCTCAATAGTCGTTCCCATTTTCAAAAAAGGCAACAGATCTGACTGCGAAAACTACAGAGGAATATCATTGTTCCCAACCGCATACAAAATATTAACAAATGTCATTCTGGCAAGAATCATGCCGTACGCAGAAGAGATACTGGGAGACTACCAATGTGGATTTCGTAGGAACCGGTCAACAAGCGACCAAATGTTCACAATAAGACAACTGCTGGGAAAGAAGTGGGAATACGGAGAGACGGTTCACCAACTGTTCGTTGACTTCAAAAAAGCCTACGACTCAGTCGCAAGGCAAAGACTCTACCATATTGTAGTTAAGCTGGGAGTCCCAAAAAAATATGCCGCCCTCATTCAAATTTGCATTAACGAAAACAAAGGGCGAGTTAGAATAGAAAACCACCTCTCAGAATCATTTGAAATCTGGGACGGACTAAAACAGGGAGATGGCCTATCACCATGTCTTTTCTACCTTGTGCTCGAGTATGTCATCAGAAAGGTACAAGACGACAACATGGCCGGATCATCCCTGAACGGGGTCACACAAGTGCTCGCATATGGGGATGACATCGCCGTTCTGGGCAATAATCTAGAAACTGTTAGTAAAAACTGTGAAATCATCATGCAAGCGCCAGAAGAGGTGGGCCTAGAAATAAGTGCAGACAAAACAAAATACATGATTACGACGAGAGCAGGTGGAACTCGGGGAACATACATAAACGTCAGAAGTAAGATATTTGAATAAGTTAAAGAATTTAAATATCTGGGAACGATACTGACGGCTAGTAACGAAATGTCGAAGGAAAATTAACGTAAGATTGCATTCCGACAACGCTAGTTGGCACGCAGTCAGTGAACTGCTGAAATCCAAACTGCTATCACGTAACATAAAGCTCCGTGTCTATAGAACCATAATCATGCCGATTGTTCTATATGGATGGGAAACATGGGCTCTCACAAAACGGGAAGAAAACAAATTCCGCGTATTCGAGAATAAAGTTTAAAGGGGTATCTTTGGAGGTAAATATGACGAGGAGGCAGGACAATGGAGGAAACTCCATAACCACGAATTGGAAGAGCTACACCGCAAACCTACAATAGTGAGAGTAATCAAGTCGCGAAGATTAAGATGGGCCGGACACGTGGCACGAATGGGCAACGATAGGACCGTGTGTAGAATTCTTGACGGTAGGCCAACGGGAAAGAAACCGACCGGACGCCCGCGACGGAGATGGGAGGACAATGTTAGGTATGGCCTTGAGGAGACCCGATCGGCTGGTCAAGCGTGGAAGGAGAGTGCACAGGACAGGGAACGATGGCGGAGTCGAGTCGATGAGGTCATGAAATTCCGGGTTCCTACAGGGCAATAAACAATAATAATAATAATAATACTAAAATACATATATATATATATATATATATATATATATATATATATATATATATATATATATATATATATATATATATATATATATATATATATTATTTTACAAACTGTTTATAGCAAAGAATTTTAATAAAAAATTATTGTAAACAAAATTTCTAGTATCGTTCTTAATTAGTTCGCCACAACTGTATGTGTTATCTCTATATTATGGCGCAAGGCTAATAACCTTGGACGTAAAAATAAATTATTATGGAAAATTTAACAAGACTCGAGACTTGCTAAATAAGGCCAAGACCGGATCCCGGATGATGATGTTATCCCTATATTGCCCAAGAGCAGTCACTTTGACTGCTTTTGGGCAATATAGGTATATACTAATTTTTAGTCCTTTAATTTTTAAGGGTAAATTCAAAACATTTACAATAATAACTTACATAATTGTAGCATGAAAAGCATGCACGAATTTCATAACGATCACGATGGAATCTTCTCTGATATTAAAAAAAAACAAAATTTTGTGCATAAAAAATGGTCTATATATTTTAATAGGCTTACAAAAATTTCGAATGATTTAAAAGGAACAAAAACGAACTTAAAACAATTGTCTATTAAAATAGGTAACCATACAATAAACGGACTGCGTTCAAGAACGTAAATAAAGGAAGAAAAAAATAATAACAATACCAAAGTCAGTGTGATGAAAAAGGGAGTGAATGCCGTGTAAAAGTAACCTAAGATTCTTGGGTTGGTTGAAAATGATGCTGATGACGAGAACACTATAGATCACTTGAGGTATGCTTTATACAACATCTGACTTCTACACGTTTCCCGTTCTTGCTCCAGCAAGAAGATCACATCTCGTAAGTTAATACGCTTTATCCGTGGCCTCAGTTGTGCCGTAGCAGTTGAAGAAGAGCCGAGTCCAATACTGCCTGATGGTGTGCTTATTGCTGTTAGGTCGGCGTCCAGTTTAACTTTCTTCCTTGGCCCTATTGCTTGCAGCGCCGTCATATTTGCGTCTCTTTGTCGTAATTCTTCCAATTCAGCTCGCTGCATTTCCTTAGCCTTTGCTTTGAGTTTGGCTTGTTCAGGATCTTCAACCTTTGAGCGAGATTTCGCCGCTCTTAACAACATTTCTCTCTCTTGTTCCTCATGGCGTTCTTGTTCCGCTTTATCCAATTCTTCGAGAAATTTTATTTGAGCACGTACGTCTTTAGTTGCTTCGTGCCCCGGATCCTGTTTGATAGCATCAATTCTGTGTTCCGCTATTACAATCAGCTTTTCTATAATATTTCTCAGCCTCTCTTGACAAGCATGTGACAGAAGAATAGCCACTTCTTGACTCGGCTCTTCGAATCCTTGTGCCGCCATCATAACACGCATCCGGGCTTGTAGCGCAGGCAAATGCAAAAACACATCTTCCTTACATGAACGAATTTGCGTACCGATGTTTTCCGTTGAACCCGAAATACGTTGCGACTCCTCGGCTAAGTTGACACCTCCCATGGCCGCAACATCGTTGATATCATTGTCCCCATACATCGATGACAACATAGATGTAGAAGCTTCTCGAAATAAGGACGACGTTGTTGTGACAGCCTTCTCATCCTGTAGCTGCTTTGTTTTTTTGAAGCCTTACTAACGGATTGTGTGATTTAACTGCAATCAAATTATTAGGAGTTGATTTCGTTATAATTGTACCTGATGCTGCGTTAACCGTTGGTAAGGTCGGCAATAGGCCTGTGTTGTTTGTTATCGTATGGCCACCACAAATGGAGTTACAATTAGCCACAATTGCATTTAGGCCGATTGCGGCTGCGATAGATGCAGATGACAAATAAGGGTTCGTTGAATTTAATAATGAAACGGCCGCAGTGCTAACGCCACCTATTGTCGCTGACGATGACGCTATTAGACTACTATTGTGAGACACTGATGTGCTCGATATATTTGTTGGGAGAGTGATTTGTTGTTGTGGCGCTCCGGTTGCTTTTATTTGAATTTGTACTACTTTCCACGTGTCAGGCCAGCGACATTTTTCGCCTTCGAAACGGGTCCGCTAGCACGAATTTGAACGGTGGCTGGAGGTCGATTAAGGTGCGATGTTAGTGCACGAATTTGTACAATATCCTGTTCAGAGACGGGTTGAAGTTGAGGGTTATTCGCTTGTATTGACGTTGTATTAGATGCATTTACAGCACGTATTTGAGTACCAACTAACCGGGGTGTCCCAGTTTGTATTGGTCCTTGAATCCTAATGCCACTTGACGGTTGTTTTGTCATTGTCGTGTGGCCTACAGGCCTTGTTTGTTCAGTGATTGTTGTTTGCTGGGTTATTGGACGGATCTGCGCTTGAATTTTAGGTAATTGCTGCGTTAATGGTGTTGAACCAATTAAACCCATTACATCTTCATCTGGCGGTTTAAATCCGTCTATAATGAGTTCTTTCGTGAACAAGGACTGACGTGAGAGGGGAAGGCTTTTTTTAAAAAGCCTATTAAACAGGGTTAAGGACTTGCGTATAATAAACCCTGTAGCCTATCACAAAACTCTTAGGGCTCAACATTAGCATCGACTAACTCCTGTATCAAAGTTCGTACATTCTTCTCCACATGCTTAGGACCTCGTGTTGATAATTCTATTAAATTTGCTAAAAACTTTCACCATTTTTCTTTGGTATTCCCCAGAGCAACTGTGTTCTGTTGTGCGGTGGTGTTAACTTGATTGATTATTGTTCTTGCTGCTGCTGTTGTTGAGGTTGTTGCACAATTTGTGTTCTTTGTTGGTGTTACTGCTTCAGCCATATACCAAGCAATAACATAGCAATTCCACATCAGTTGAGTGCACTTAAGTTTAGAAATCGAATTCGTACACGCAGCAGTGACCTGATGTGTTGAGCATTGGTTCAATTTTTAGTGATTCTAACCGTCATCGCGTTGGTTCGAATCACACGTTCTTCACTATCGTGGCAAACGAGTGAATTGGGTTGTGAGTAATGGACAAGAGATCATTTATAAAGATCAGGAAGAGAGTGGATGTGAGTACAGAACCCTGGGTAACATCTGTCGAGAATGTTCGTATGAGTATGAGAAACTAAAGTGCTATCATCAGCAAACAAGAGAATTGGGCTTTGGGTAATGGACAAGAGATCATTTATAAAGATGAGGGAGAGAGTGGGCGAGAGTACAGAACCCTAGGGAACATCTGTCAAGAATGTTCGTATGAGTATGAGAAACTCAAGTGCAAACAAGAGAATTGGGCTTTGGGTATTGAACAAGAAATCATTTATAAAGATGAGGAAGATAGTGCGTAAGACTACAGAACCATCATCTGCATTAATTTGATGGGAGGCAGATTTGACCCCATCAACAACTACTTGGATTGAACGACCAGAAAGATAGTCTCTTACCCATTTGATCAGGGAACTGTCCAGTCCACATGAATGTAATTTTGATAAAAGGGCTGTATGCCAAACTCTGTCGAAGGCTTTCGAGATATTCAGTGGAACAACCTTGCTTTCTCCGAAGTAGTGGGTGGAATGGCTCCACTTTTCGGTAAGGTAAGCCATAAAATCTCCTGTGGACCTGTCGCTACGAAAGCGATATTGACGGTCATTGAGGAGGCCATTTGATTCCATCATCATCATCGGCACTACAACCGGAAACCGGTCTTGGCCTTATTTAGCAAGTCCTGAGGCTTGTTAAAATTTTCATGATAATTTGTTTTTCCGGGCAAGGTCATTAGTCTTGCACCAGAGGCTCCCCGATGGGGAAACGAATCCCGGTCTCCCGCGTGACAGGCGAGAATACTAACCACTAATCTATCGAGGAGCCTAGATACCCATTTGATTCCAGATATTTCGAAACTTGACGGTTAATCAGTGTTGTATAGTTTTTTAGCAACACTTACCCACTTCCGGCTGACGCTACCTACGAAAGCCATATTGGCGGTCATTTGATTTCAGATATTTAGAAAGTTGACGGTTAATGAGTGATTCCATTACCTTCGAGAGAATAGAAGTTAGTGCCATGGGTCGGTAAGAAAAGAAGGAGGATTTGTCACTCTTTTAGGGAATTGGCTAAATGTTCGCTGACTTCCATCTATTTGGGAAGCGGCTAGTCATCATCATCATCGGCACTACAACCGGGAACCGGTCTTGGCCTTATTTAGCAACTCCTGAGGCTTTTTGAACTGTTCATGATAATTTGTTTTTCTGGGCAAGGTCATTAGTCTTGCGTCAGAGGCTCCCCGACGTGGAATCGAACCCCGGTCTCCCGCGTGACAGGCGGGGATACTAACCACTATACTATCGAGGAGCCCAGGAAAGCGGCTAGTAGAATAAGACAAATGGAAGAGTTTCACATTAATCTAGTAAGAAGAGAAGGACGATTGTCACCCTTTTTCGGAATTGGCTGAATGTTCATTACCTTCCATCTAATTGGGAAATGGCTAGTACAATAAGACAGATGAAAGAGTTTCCACAGTAGTTTAGCGAGTAAAGAAGAACATCTCTTCAAGAGAATTGGGGTATGCCACCCGGACCAGCGGATATGTTTGCTTTCAGTTCCTTGAGTGTACGGGCAACAGTATGCATTCGAAAGTGAGTCTGGCTCCCGGTATGCTGCTTATGCTCAAGTTGAGACGAAACTCATGTGGTATCAGACATGTTGGCTGCAAAATGTCCAGCAAGGTAATTCACTTTCTCTATGGCACTGGCGACTGGTCTGTCATCGACTATTAGGAAAGGAATGGATGAGGAAACTGAGTTTTCAACGCTTTTCACGAATGCCCCGAAGTTTCTACTACCTGTGGGAGAGTGCAATATTTTTTTCTCACTCTCTGGTCATGCAAGAACTTTGCCCGTTGAATATGCGCATCGCAGTCATTTCTAGCTCTCTTAAATCTTATCCGGTTTTCCTCAGTGTTGTTTGATTTATTCAACCGGAAGCTCAACACGTTAACCATAATGGCTTTTCTGCACTCAGAATCGAACCAGATATTTCTCTTGGGTTTTTGATACTCTTTACCCTGTGCGGAATAAAGGTTCGTACGTCAAGTAAAATCGTGTCTGTCAATGTGTCGGCTATAGAGTCAACATTGTGGCGTTTCTAAACGCTATAACATCGTTATTAAGGAAAAGTAACAAAAACAAAAAAAGTCGGTCAGACCTTCCTCGTTGACTTTCTCGTAGAACAATACTGCCCTTTTGGGAGTTTTCTCGTTAACGTTCCTATTCGTTAGAACAAATTTAGCTGTCACGATACAGTGATACTCTTTACTCTGTATAAAGTTTCGCATGCAAAGTAGAATCGTGTCTGTCAATGTGTCCGCTATAGAGTCAACGTCATTATTGAAGAAAAATAACGACCAACTTAACTTTCCAAAAAAGTCGTTCAGACCTTCCCAGTTGGCTTTCTCATGGAACCATTCCCCTTCTTTTGGAAGTTTTCTAGTTAGCGTTGGTGTTGTTTAGGGCAAATTTAGATGACACGACACAGTGTTCTGAAATGCCCAAATGCGAAGAAACGTCAATTGTATATTTGTTCAAGTGGGAGGTCAGAAATGGGTCCAGTGTGTTGGCGGAATGGCCATCTATATCTGGTACCCGTGTTGGCTCATTGACGAGTTGAGTTAAATTATGTGACTCAGCAAAGACCTGAACATACTGACCTCAGGTGTTGTGTGTCCGGAGTGGCGAAGCCACCGAGGGTTGTGCACATTGAAATCGCCCGCAATAACGCTTTCAGTGTGGGGATATAGTGTCAAGATCCTATCGATGGAATCAGATAGAGCAACTAATTCGTTAAAGGATGCGTTTCTATCCAAGTTTGGGGTTCTGTAAGGAAACCACTATTGTATGATATGCTTACGAACGTGAAGTTTTAGCCAAGAGAAATTAAATTCTAGATTGGAGCAGAGCCCATATTGGGGCAAAAGCAATATCATTTCGTATGTATGTGGCTAGACCACGATGCGGAAAGAACAAAGGTACTGAGTTATAACCTGGTATAGTAAAATCAGAAGTATCTGCATTAGTTATTACCTGAGTCTCGCTAAGTGCAAGGATTGCTGGTGTCCGGTTAGAGACGTGGGCACACACAGAGGAGAAATTGCATCTTAGGCCGCGAATGTTACAAAGATCGACGAGAATTTCGCGTGCTATGGAAAGGTCCTGACACAGAAAACCAATACCACCTTAGAGAAGACTGCAAGTCGGTCCCAGCGATAGATGAACGAAAAGAACCACTACATGTGTTCTGCCCTTGTAGTAGGTGCCCCACTAGTTCCCTGCCGAAATCCAGGTTGTTACGTGGTAACTTCTCCCCGCCGCCCTTATCTCGGCGAGAAAGGTATAAAAAATTAACAGACATACGTAACATGTACACGTTAAGCAATTTCAAATTAAAAATAAATACAATTAAATTAACATTGAATAATTAAACTTAAATACAATTAAACTAACATTGAATAATTAAACTTAAATACAATTAAATTAACATTGAATAATTAAACTTAAATACAATTAAATTAACATTGAATAATTAAACTTAAATACAATTAAATTAACATTGAATAATTAAACTTAAATACAATTAAATTAACATTGAATAATTAAACTTAAATACAATTAAATTAACATTGAATAATTAAACTTAAATACAATTAAACTAACATTGAATAATTAAACTTAAATACAATTAAATTAACATTGAATAATTAAACTTAAATTCAATTAAATTAACATTGAATAATTAAACTTAAATACAATTAAATTAACATTGAATAATTAAACTTAAATACAATTAAATTAACATTGAATAATTAAACTTAAATACGATTAAACTACCATTGAATAATTAAACTTAAATACAATTAAATTAACATTGAATAATTAAACTTAAATACAATTAAATTAACATTGAATAATTAAACTTAAATATAATATAACTAACACTGAATAATTAAACTTAAATACAATTAAACTAACATTGAATAATTAAACTTAAATACAATTAAACTAACATTGAATAATTAAACTTAAATACAATTAAATTAACATTGAATAATTAAACTTAAATACAATTAAATTAACATTGAATAATTAAACTTAAATACAATTAAACTAACATTGAATAATTAAACTTAAATACAATTAAACTAACATTGAATAATTAAACTTAAATACAATTAAACTAACATTGAATAATTAAACTTAAATACAATTAAACTAACATTGAATAATTAAACTTAAATACAATTAAATTAACATTGAATAATTAAACTTAAATACAATTAAATTAACATTGAATAATTAAACTTAAATACAATTAAAGTAACATTGAATAATTAAACTTAAATACAATTAAACTAACATTGAATAATTAAACTTAAATACAATTAAACTAACATTGAATAATTAAACTTAAATACAATTAAATTAACATTGAATAATTAAACTTAAATACAATTAAATTAACATTGAATAACTAAACTAAAATACAATTAAACTAACATTGAATAATTAAACTTAAATACAATTAAACTAACATTGAATAATTAAACTTAAATACAATTAAACTAACATTGAATAATTAAACTTAAATACAATTAAACTAACATTGAATAATTAAACTTAAATACAATTAAACTAACATTGAATAATTAAACTTAAATACAATTAAATTAACATTGAATAAATATAAAAACACAACGTACATTGTGATTAACCACATCAACTAAACGTACCCATTTAAACAATGTACATTTCCCAAGATAAACATATTATTATTGGCATAAAACAGAAACGGCTGCTGCACAACCCTGCATAGCTAAAATTCGGCCTTGACGTGGTCGATCAGTTTCGGGACAGTCGTGGCCGGATTTCCTCGCCGGGGCAACGGTGTCAGAGAAAAAAAAGAGGTAACGGGAGAGGGTGGCGTGAGTTGGTTGACAGTTTTTGAACGGTGCTGGCGTCTCCGTTGTGACATCGGATGTTTTTTCTTTTGTCGTGTGTTGGGACGCGAACGGGAGAGGGGACTGAAGTGGTTTTTGGAGAAAGTTAGAAAAGTGCCAATAAAACCCATAAGAGAATTTAAAAGTGAAAAAATGTAATTGTAATCGTAAAATTGTCGGTTAAGACCCCCAATAAAATAGCATGCATTAACGAAAAGCAATAAAATAGTGTTTACGTTCAGCATCGAAGGGAAACGTTCCAAAGCTTACGATTAGTGCCATGTTTGTTTTAGCCATGCACTGCCAGTTGATTCAACGCAGAGGAGTGTATGCTGTTGGCCACATCTCACACAATCATTACAACAGGCTTTGCAAGGAAACTCGGAAGCTGCCCTGTTAAAACGACGGTACTTGGAGAAAGTATATAACAGCGACCATCCACCAGGCTGTACCGGACAAGACTCGAATGCCCGTATACAGTGTTTCATTCAAATTTACTGATCATCATCATCATCGGCACTACAACCGGGAACTAGTCTTGGCCTTATTTAGCGAGTCCTGAGGCTTGTTAAATTTTCCATAATGATTTGTTTTTTCCGGACATGGTCATTAGTCTTGCGTCAGAGGCTCCCCGGTGGGGAATCGAACCCCGGTCTCCCGCGTGATAGGCGGGTATACTAACCACAATACCATCGAGGAGCTATTCAAATTTATTGGTGGATCTAAAATACCGCCTGAAGCCTGAGTAGGACTGGTATAAAAAAGGCAACTGAATCAGGTGCAGAGTGCAAGGAGGATACCCGGAAACAACTAGCCAGCCGAGAAATAGTGAGTAGCCCCTGCTTCATAATATATATTGTATAGTTATTGTGCAGTGGAAGTATTTCCATTTACTGTACATAATATAATCACAATTTGGTGGGGGTTATCATAAAAAATCTATATCACAACAAGGGCACTTCCTTTTCATGACGAATATTACGCCACTCAAACACCAAAAACTCTCCAAAGATTATAAATCAATCGAGAGTATCGATGCCTGAGGCACGCAACAAAGGTGCGAAAAAGAGGAAAAACAGACGCAAGGAAAGAAAAGGGTATGAGATTTTCCCGCACTGTACACTTTCACACCATTTTCACACTACGACGCGAATCCCATAGATATCACCGCACTACTCTCGGAATATAAAACGAAGATAAAAAATGTTGCAAAAATGAAAATGAAAATAAAACTACACTCGGAAGCATGTGTGGTGATCCGTTTGTTTACTTCGGATCCCACAGACGACTTGACGCGAGTTAAGGATAGCCACATTACCAGAATACACACGAGGCCATGATCCGAACATCAAGCAATCATCATGGGTCAACACTAATCTTCGCACACGGACACTTATCTATGACCTAAGACATCGCATAGACGCACTAAAAGGATCATAGATCAACAATGACCTAAGACAATTATCTTCGCACACGGCACCATTCTCGTGGGTCAACACGGGACGCTGATCTGTGACCCAGCAATAGGATAAATATGAGCAATCTGCACGAAGACGGACATTCTTCTTGGAGACACCCATCGGTATAGCCGCAACCTAGGTATTAAAAATAAGTAGTCCAAAGTGTTAAGGAAAAATAAAGTTACATTTTTTATTGAATTTAAATACTATCGGACTACTTAATTCGCGCTATCCGATAGTGCAATTGGGTATCTTGTGTTTACTTAAGATACTCTGACCCGATTGCACAGTTGATCTGATGGTACGGATCACGAGGTAGAAGCACACGTGCTGACTCGTCGGGGGTTAGACTTCGATTCGTTTTAGAGTTTTAGTGATTTGATTTAAAAGAAACTATAAAGTGGGCCATAAATTTTTGCCAATGGCAACACTTGATTTCTTAAAAATCATTAGATGGGAAGGGCGCGCGAGTGGCGGGGAATTGTGTGTCGCTTCATGCAATTTTAGTCACGATGGAGCGCTTCATGGGACAACAGCTTGCTTTTTGTGTAAAACAATTTTACAAAAACAACGATTCCTACGTTACTGTACGACGCCTATTTAGAATTGAATACGGATTACGCCGTGTAAGTGAGTATCCAAGTGTTAATTTAATCAAAGCTTGGGTCAAGAAGTTCGAGCAAACGGGATCGATAACGAATATTAAACAAACAGGGCGGCCACGTCCAACAAGAAGCGATTAGAACATTCGGGAGGTTGAAATTTCCGTAAGGAACGATCCAAAATCAGCATGTGTCAGCGAGTTTTCCAAAGTTTGCGTAGTCGATTGCAGGCGTGCCAACGACGAGACGGGGCACATCTCGGTGTTGCGTAACCCCCTATTACCATTGCCCCGCCGTGTGTCAGTAAAGACTTGTGTCTATTTTCTTTCGACCTGTTTCAGGATTTAGATCTAAATTATTGTTTGATGCTCTACATTGGTATGAAAGTCTAAATTATTATTTGATTGAATCTAAGTTATTATTACATTGGTGTGAAAATCTAAATGTTATGGGATCACCATCATCATCATCATTCGGCACTACAACCGGGATCCGGTCTTGGCCTTTTTTAGCAAGTCCCGAGGCTTGTTAAATTTTCCATAATAATTTGATTTCCGGGCAAGGTTATTAGCCTTGCGCCAAACATGTTATGGGATGCTCCACATTAAATTGAAATTCTATAGTAACAACTCTACAATTAAATACGAGCTGAGGCACGAACCGGCATCGTGTTCGGTCGGTTAGGTAGAGTTTCCTTTCGGAGTAGTGGCGGGATGGCGATCGATAGAGAGAGGGAAGGTGGTCTTTTGGAGTGTGACTGAGTCAGTTGGAGTTGGGAGTTCAAGTACGAAACTGAAGAAGAAAGGAACCAGTCCATGAAGGACAAATTTTGGTTTTAAATAAAAGAATTTGTTTTATGTTGAAGTTAATAAGTTATTAAACGTAATTTGTGTTAATTTAATTACTAATAGAAATAAATATGAAAGTCGTCCATGAGGGACTAAATTAAACTTGTTGTTTAGTATCGTGGTTCGAGTTGGCAGGAGACTGTGGCGAGCAACTGAGGCTGCCGACACCAGTAAAGCTGGCTGCCCCGATCGTCGTGGACTCTGCTTGCGGACAAGATCTGGAGGGAAATCCAGCAGTTTGGATATTGGAGATTTCGGGTCAGCCCTTTTCAAACGTTAACTAGGTGCCTGCAAATGGAAGAAGGTTGTGCGCAACTACAACGGGCAACCACTGGCGTTCCAAAGCAGGAAGCCGTTAGAATGCATATAGCCACCTGGCGAAGACATTAAACTAATTAACCCTACGTGTACGAATATATTCACTTTACTCACCACTCGGAGTAAAATCACAACACGACGATGTCATTTAAAAAAAAAAATTCAATAAACGTTTATTACGTTAAATAAGAAATCAACAATATAACATTTATAGTTTTATTTCTATTCATGTTTCAAATGTGCAAAAATCGATGGCCCACCCTGTATTAAAATACGTCTTAGAAGTAAAAAAGTTAAAAACGGGGTCTGGAAATATGTTAAATCAAACAGAGATCCGAAACATTCAAAAAATACGCCAAGGTGGATTTTCTGCCAACGAAATTGCAAAACTATAGAGCTGCAGTCGTACAGTTGTTTCAAACTATTTAAAGGATCGAGAAAACGACCGGAAAAGATACGTATCTAGACGAAAATATAGCTTGACACCAGCAGATCGGCGATCTCTACTAAGAGAAGCGTCAAATTCTTCTAAATTTCAAGGGAAATCGCGGTATCAGCAGGGATTTAATATGTGGACAAAAAGCTAAGGACCTTCCAGCGTGTGTTAGCTGAAGCGGAACATCTTCAAAGAAAGCGTTTGAAAAGAAAACCCGCCTTACTATAACGTTATCGGGATGTTCGTTTCACCTTTGCCAAATCACTTAAGATGGAGGGAGTGTTGAGGAACTATCATCTTCACCGATTAGAAACGCTTTTGGCTTGATTGGCCTGACGGATTTCGTCATTATTTTCATGATTTGAGGAAGGACGACTAGTTTTTAAGATGCAGACAACAAGGTGGAGGTGAAGTCGTGGTTTGGGCAGGTATCATACCAAAATAACACCACCATCCGCTTCGTAAAAATCGTGCATCATAACCAAGAAAAATTTGGCGAAAAATTCATCCTGCAACAACATAATGTAGCAATCCACACAGCTCGGAAGGTAAAAGAGTACTTCGAGCGTAACAACGTTTCTGTTCTTGACTGGCCAACATTGTCTCCAGACCTCAATATAATTGAGAATGTATGGGGCATATCTGTATAGCTGTATACCCAGGTGGACGACAATTCAATAACGAAAGCCCTTAAATATGATATCAAAACTGAATGGACGACAATTCAATAACGTAACACCTTAAAGTTGCCATTAAAACTGAATGGGAAAAAATCTACGCAAAAAGTACTTGAAAAACGTTTTAAATCTCTTTCATCGAGATTGTTAGAGGATATAAGTAAACAGGAAGGAAGTACTTACTCATTACTAAAAAAAATTAAACCGTTGTAATAAAACTACAAATTTTGTTTTTACTTCAAAAAAACTCAATCCAATCTCAACCCATTGTCGCGGATAATTAGGGACAAATTGCAAATTCTAAGAAAATTAGGACAAAAAAGGATTTGTGGTTATTAGACTCTTCTTGGAAATTGATAATGATTACCTAACAGCAATATTTGCAGTACACACGGAACTGAATTATCGAAAAGCGCCGAAATCAGGGGGATGTCTCAACTATATGTTTTGTATATAAAGGGTGGCGTAAAATTAATCATCCATTTGGTTTTTGGATTAAGTTTTTTATTAAATAAAAAAAAATGATTTTGAGTGATTGAAATCTTTATTTGGACCTTTACTATTTTTTCTGTTAAGTTAAGAGATGACTGCAGCTGTCTAGTTCACAAATGTCAAATATGATTGACGTACGACGTCATTTGCAAAATTTATAACATCTTCCAAAAGGGTGATTAATTTTACGCCACCCTATAGTATTGTATTGTGGCGCATACGACAATCAGTACTAGAATATTCCAGAAAGTCCAAAACAAAGTACTAGAATATTCTAGAATGTACTGGAAAACTGGAGACTATGAACAGTAGAAAATTCGAGGCTATGGAACGGGCGGCAACGAAAGACCGAGGAAAAACGGTATAAATACGTCGCACGCAGAGTAAGAAGTAAGCAGTCAAAGACGCGATAAGTCAAGAAATCGTCAAGTGTACGGTAAAAGTAACGGTTGTTATTAACAGACACATAAAGTGTTACATTAATTCAAAATCGATTTAACGGCTCTTATTTATTAAAAATAATTAATCTAGCGAACCCTAAGCTCGCTACAATATTCATCATCATCATCATCCTTATCGGCACTACAACCGGGAACTGGTCTTGGCCTTATTTAGGAAGTCCTGAGGCTTGTTAAATTTTCCATAATGATTTGTTTTTCCGGGCAAGGTCATTAGTCTTGCGTCAGAGTCTCCCCGACGAGGAGTCGAAACCCCATCTCCCGCGTAACAGGCGGGTATACTAACCACTATACTATCGAGGAGGAATATATTACTTTACTTCAAATATATATTATTACATTTCAAATTGTTAAAATAACTATAACAGTCCGAACGCATATTGCAATGCATGCGGTGTCAACGCTTCGGCCATGTGGCATCGAATTGTAATATGAAATTTAGATGCATGAAGTGCCTGAACAATATTTGCAAAAGGTAAAGAATTTAAATATCTGGGAACAATACTGACGGCCAGTAACGAAATGTCGAAGGAAATTAACAAAATTCTACACTCCGGCAAGGATAGTTGGCACGCAGTCAGTAAACTGCTGAAATCCAAACAGCTATCACGTAATATAAAGCTCCGTGTCTATAGAACCATAATCATGCGGATTGTTCTATACGGATCGCACTACCTGGTCGCGAAGATTAAGATGGCCCGCGAAGATGAGGCGCGAATGGGCGAAGAGGAGCCTGTCCGGAATGCCCTTTTCGGCAGGATGTATGGAAGGAGACAGCGCGGCAAATCTTGTCTGTGTTGGAGGGATGGCGTAGACCAGGACGCTCAGAGCCTGGGAATGCCAAACTGGATGACATCGGTTCGAAAAAGGGACCGGTGGAGATTTGTTAATTAAGGACAAAGCCATATCCCGGATGTAGTGCCGATGATGATGATGATGACGATAACCCAAAAAAGAGAAAATCATGGGGACCACCATGTTCCAACATCAACAGCAAAACCGAATATTCATGAGAAAAAACTCATGCTGTGTATTTGGTGGGATCAGATTGGTGTCGTGTATTATGAATTGCTGAAACCGAGTGAAACCATCACTGGAGTTCTCTACCAGACAAAATTAACGAGATTGAGCCCAGGACTCAAGGAAAAACGTGCCCAATACTACTCCAGACATGACAAAATTATTCTTCCCCATGATAACATTTGTCCGCATGTTGCGGTGCCGGTGAAAAACTATTTGGAAATACTTCAGCGAAGTCCTGTAGCGTCTCTAACGGATACACAAGCAAACAGTGAAGAACACCGAACGAAAACCAAATAAGAAAATACATCAGAGCCGTATACCATAGCGATAATATAACAATTCACATCAGTGGAATATAGTTAAGTTTAAAAATCGAATTCTAAACACGGTCAGTGGCCTGATGTGTTACGCTTGGGTTCAATTTTTGGTGATTCTAACTGTCATAGCGTCAGTTCGAATCACACGTTCTTCTTCACTATCATTCCAAACGCAATAGTCCTACTGTGGGGGTTCTTAAAGCTCACCTGAAAAACCCCCCATATTTGCAACCAATATTTGCACCTCAATCTCCCCGCATCAAAGCATTTCCTTTCACAGGGGCATTCTCCATGTATCAACGCATCGACAGGAAATTTCCTAAAAGGATCCTCAGGCATTCATAATTCAATGCATCATATTTGCTTTCCTAGAAAAATTCCTTAAAGAACAAACCTCATATCCCTGATAGAAAACATATCGGTTACAGTACCATGTAACAATCATAGTCAGGGATAATGATCATTGAGCCGGCTATTCCCATAGTCAGGGATAATGATCATTGAGTCGGGTGTTCCCATAGTCAGGGATAATGATCATTGAGTCGGCTATTCCCAGCCTCACCATGTGTACAACAATGTTCCCGACATACACATTGGTTGGCGACTCTTTTGTCCAACGACAAAGCAACTCCAAGCAGCCTATTGAAACAGCTGCATACAATTAGCGCAATAGCCGCTAAAACCATATTCTTTAGCACACATCATGTGCAAACAAAAGAATTCTGTTCTACCGCAGGCATTCTAGCGATACGATAAACAATCCAAATTGTTTGAGGTATCCCAAATGCATTTCCCATTTAATGAGTTGCAGCTTATTTATTTAGCCGACCCTCATTACAGACCGATGCCTTAGGTCGCTTCTCCCTTTGTTCTTTTTCCCTCGTTTCAGGTTTCGTTTACCCTTTGCTCAAATGCATCGATAAACACTGTGATCTGTACGATCACCCATACATGCATACACCATGATCTTCATTACGAGATCTGGTTTTCCATTCCACAAAGAGAGTCTTTACGTTTCTCTGGTGGTAAGTAATAATATAAATAATACATATCCTTAGTGGAGAGGATATCTACCACCACAACATAAACTCACCCCATTAGCCAGTCGGCTCTGCACGAGCCGTTTATCGCTGAGTCTGATTACAGCCATCAAAGCGGACGGGTCGTCCGTCATCCACCGTACCGACGCCGGTAGGGTGTGAAACCAAAAGTAGAGTTCGAGTCGAGCGCGTTATCAATTAAGAAATAATTTATCTTGTGCCCCCCAGTAAAAGGCCATACAAATAGAGTACACTGTCTTACATTGTGCTTGTGCGTCCGTTCCACAGTCAGTGTAATAAGAATCGGTCCTTTGTAACCCAATCAAATTCAATAAATAATAATAAACTAAATCAGTGTGTTTCCTTTTCCTGTTGTGGACGTTGCAAATCTAGTACATAACTATCGTAGTATATAAAATTTGCCTCCAAATTTCTTTTCAAATACTTGTACACGAATAAAATAATTTTGCAAATATTATTCAACATCCCTGGGCTCCTCGATAGTATAGTGGTTAGTGTACCCGCCTGTCACGCGGGAGACCGGGGTTCGATTCCCCGTCGGGGAGCCTCTGGCGCAAGACTAATGACCTTGCCCGGAAAAAACAAATCATTATGGATAATTTAACAAGCCACAGGACTTGCTAAATAAGGCCAAGACCAGTTCCCGGTTGTAGTGCCGATGATGATGATGATGGACGTTGCATTGTGGAGTTCCATTTGTGCTTTTCTTTCGGTTTACGGCAGACACTTTAGAACTTGTGGGACGGAGTAGAACCCCGTGTCGTACGCCGGCACACGACTTCGTCCCCCACACTACCCTACCCGCCGTATTCACCAGACCTTGCCCTTTCTGATTATCACTTATTTCGATTCATGGTCTGTCCGAGCAGCACTTTACAACATATGAAGATACCAAAAAATGGGTCGATTCGTGGATATCCTCAAAAGATGAAGAGTTCTTCCGACGTGGTATCCGGATGGTGACAGAAAGATGGGAGAAAGTAGTGTCTAGTAATGGACAATACTTTGAATAAAACGTAATGTACCGCTCTTTCACAATAAATGCCTACTTTTTTTTTTATATAAAACGGCCGAAACTTATTTGTATACCTAATAGTTATTTTAGTTAAGCGTTTTGTTTTTAAATGTTTGCTTGTTACAAAAAAAAGACAAAAGTAATAAAAAAAAACAATTATAAATTAGAAAACCTATATATATATATATATATATATATATATATATATATATATATATATATATATATATATATATATATATATATATAAAAGAGGAAGACCTCTTATATACTGATTACACTGTATACAAAATTATAAAAATCATTGTACGCTGAAAGGCATAAATTAAAACTAGATATTGTATAAATTAGAGTGCTTGCAAACAGCCAGTAAGTTTACATAAGAACAATATATATAAAATAGGATATGCATTTAATCCTACACGAAGAAATATGTATAATTTGATTTCGAGTTATAATAAATGCCGACTTCAAACCAAAAAAAAGGAAAACCTCGGTCCACAGTAAAACACTGCCGTAAAATTGTTGAATCCATCAATATGTTTGGCAACAAATAAATTTAAGAAAAAATGATACCTATTAATTTATAAATTCCTTTAATAAATGAGACAAGTGCTAAGATATTTGTTTCTCATCATATTTCACAAGCAGCGCCTCACAGTGGTGCAGTAGAGAATGTCTTTTGATAAATGGAACATGTAACGTTTTATTCAAAAAAAAAAACCGATTACACTAAGCTAAGGATTTTTAAGGATACGTAAAAGTGCCACTTACATCATAAATTATTTAAACAATATAACAGGACCTTAAATTTGACATATTAATTAACATTGTTTCAATTTCATATTGTAACTTATTATATTTCACGTTATTCGTAATGCCAGAGCAGATTCTAAGAATACATATATCGGATTGGATCGGGTTATATTTGATATTGCGGAGGTGTGCTTACATAATTTATTTAGTGCTATATATTTTACAATAGACCATAAAACATATACGACAACGATGCTCAATAATTTTCAAAGCACTGGAAATAGAAATGTTGATCAAAAATTCAGCTCGGCCAAAATACAACAAACTGCGGATAACGGACAACGTGGTTATGAGGTAAATTGCTTTTTATATCATTTGTTTTTATCTGATTGTCTTAAAGTAAAAAGTGCTTACACAAAATCATTTAATCCAGCAGAAATTAATGGACCGACATGGACCCAATATTGCCCAAATAACACCGAATACCACATTACCAAAAATACGTTCCGAAACCTTCATAAAAACTTCGAAACAATCTAATTTAAATCCTAATATTGTCAAGGCATATGATCAAGGAAACCAGGACTCACGTGCTTCAAAAGTACAAATTACACGAGAACCCGAGGAGACCGATTCAGTGACTAGAAAACAACAAGATGCACCTGCGGTCGAGAAAAGTATGTTTTTTTTTTTTTTTTAATTAAACAAATGTACTTTGTTTTTTTTATATTTTATTTAAAGGCAAAAGGAATGTTTGGACTGTATCCTGTTTCGATATCGGGCGCTTATTGGGCTGCGGAGCGTTTGGCAATGTGTACCTAGTGCGTGAAAAGGCGTCGCGATACATAGTAGCCTTGAAAATTTTATTTAAAAAGAAAATATACCAAAACGGCATTGAATGTCAGGTTCGTCGTGAAATGGAAATCCAGTCAAAGTTGCGTCATCCCCACATATTACGTCTCTATGGTTATTTCCATGATAAATACCGAATATACCTAATTCTCGAATATGCTCCAAATGGAACCCTATTCCATGCATTGCAAAATCTGCCCCAGAAACGCTTCGACGAGAAGCAAGCGGCTCTATATATAAGAGCTATCGCATCCGCTCTCCTATACCTGCATGCACGTAATATAATTCATCGTGATATAAAACTGGAGAATATTCTATTGGGGTCAAGTAATCAGATTAAAATCGCCGATTTTGGTTCGTCTACCATTGAACGACCTAATTTACGACGTACCACGCTTTGCGGAACTGTTGACTATTTGTCTCCAGAGATGGTTCTAAGTCAACCATATACACATTCGGTGGATTTGTGGAGCCTTGGGGTTATTTGTTATGAATTATTGGTTGGAAAAGTCCCTTTCTATGCGGATTTTCCCAGTGATACTTTAAAAAAAATCGTTAAAGCCAACTATGAGACTCCGGAGCATTTATCTAAAAAAGCGAAACATTTTATTTCAAAGCTGCTAGTTTTTGAGCCTGAGGCACGTCTACCTTTGCATAAGGTATTCAGTCATCCATGGATCGTTGAACACACTTCAAGTTAAGTTGCGTTAGTCAAATTTTAAATATTTGTTATGATTGTTAGAAGCATGCTTCATTCTATATTTAAATAAAATATACATGGTTGTCCTTTTTCATCCATCCACATCATTTTTTTATCATTATTACCAGTTAACCTAGTCGTGCGTTTTACCCTCTCATGCCTAATATAATTATCGAATGTGAACCCTAAAACCGCTAATTTGTCTGATCTATAAAGAGGCGGCAGATGCCTCATGGTAAGCATATTAAGACCGATAACGTGGAGATATCCTTTGGGGCAATTGGTAAGAAGAGACGATAATTTTCTAACAAACCTGAGAATTTTATCCGCATTCCCCAAAGGTCTAAGCTAATTTTGCCGCCTCAATTGTTGAGTTGGTAAGGAGGTTGTGTCGCGTTTGGTTGTGCAAACCTAGGTTCAACTGAGAACTCTTGCTATTGTGCAGTTTGGCACAATTACTGAGTGGTAGGTAGGGTCCCAAAGCCCAGCCGCCTGGTGAAGTCATCATCATCATCATCGGCACTACAACCCGGAGCCGGTCTTGGCCTTATTTAGCAAGTCCTGAGGCTTGTTAAATTTTCCATAATGATTTTTATCCGGGCAAGGTTATTAGTCTTGCGCCAGAGGCTCCCTGACGGGGAATCGAATCTCGGTCTCCCGCGTGACAGGCGGGTATACTAACCACTATTCTATCGAGGAGCCTAGACACCCATTTGATTCCAGATATTTCGAAACTTGACGGTTAATCAGTGTTGTATAGTTTTTTAGCAACATTTACCGACTTTCGGCTGATGCTACCTACGAAAGCCATATTGGCGGTCATTTGATTTCAGATATTTATACTATCGAGGAGTCAATGTGTCCGCTATAGAGTCAACGTCATTATTGAGGAAAAATAATGACCAACTTAACCTTCCAAAAAAGTCGTTCAGACCTTCCCAGTTGGCTTTCTCATAGAACCATACCGTTCTTTTGGAAGTTTTCTAGTTAGCGTTGGTGTTGCTTAGGGCAAATTTAGATGATACGACACAGTGTTCTGAAATGCCCAAATGCGGAGAAACATCAATTGTATATTTGTTCTTGGTGAAATACCACCCCATTAAGCTCTAGGCTTCGTGAAATGGTTGGGAGAAATTCTTGAGCATCTTTCGGAGCTTGGCTGATGGACCCGGTCGAGAAAAAAAAAAAGCGTCTCAGGGCTCTGACTCAGCCCCATAGGTTCGCCTTTCCTGTGTAGTGCTCCTAAATACTACTCCCATCCAATTCCCATTATTACCTATAATCCCAATCTTGTTCCGATAGTAAGTCATCATCATCGGCACCACTACCGGGATCTGGTCTGGGCCTTATTTAACAAGTCTCGAGGCTTGTTAAATTTTCCATAATAATTTATTTTTACGGGCAAGGTTATTAGCCTGGTATAATATATATATATATATATATATATATATATATATATATATATATATATATATAGGTAAATGCAATTAATATAGGTAAATGTAATTTACACGTTGTATAAAAAGTCACAAAATTCTAAGAAATTGTGTCATTATATATGTACATAATTGTTTTTCTAATTGAAATTAAAAAGCAATCAAAATGACTTGTTTTTCCGGGCAAGGTTATTACCCTTGCGTCAGTTAGTGAATCATACGAGCGACAAATTAAACCAAAAGTTAATTTGTCGCACATTGATTCAATTCCCAATTACCTTACCCTTATCCATAATCCCAATCATGTTCCCCAATTGAATCATATGCACGACAAATTTAACCGAAAGTCCATTTGTCGTACGTTGATTCAAGTCCCAATAACCATTAACATTATGAAATGACTAATTCTAAATGCATTTCATAATTTCTCCTTCCGGGAATTTGTTCAACCAAATCCCATTCCAATTGTAGCACACAAAATCTTGTTTGTGCTTCTTGGAATTTTTAAGTAACATTTTTAACAAATCTCGGTCGCCACAGAGTATAAGAGGGCGGGACATTTTGGATTCGTGATCAGTAAGGACATCCTGCCAGTTACAGGACTGTGCTAAATATAAAGAAATAATTCAAAGATCCAAGGAGACTCGAGCTAAACAAACAGCCAAGTCAGACTTTGGAAAACGGGCCACACAAAACTTCATCCAAAATGGATTTACATTCGCTGAGATGCTTAAAGGCCGACAAACAAAGAGTATAAAAACTCTCCCAACTCCCCCCCCCTCAAAAACATATTTAAACAGGCCAACAGAACCCCGCAAATTCAAGGTGCTGCACAAAAGCCACCCAGTGAGGGAATCCTCAATGCTCGAGAAACTACTTAGTCTCTCCCGCTTGGTTGAAGATATTCGACCCCGATATGAAAAATTAACAACCGAGGCTGACAGGGATGCCCTCCTTTTCACTGCATATGCAAGACATATCCACCAAAATGTATCCCAAAACTAAAGTTATCCTCATAAACGTCAACACATTTGTTTCGCTTTCAAAACGTGAGATAGTCTCCGACTTCATAAAGGATAACCGGGCGGCCGTGGTTCTTGTAACCGAAACTAGGTTGCATCCATGTCACCGTCCCACCATCCCAAATTTTTCCATGATTCGAAGAAATCGAACCCTCACTGGCGGCCCCACCATCAACGGAGGTGGCAACTGTATACTACTTAATAGCGAACCTTCGCCAGGAAGCTATTGACCTCCAACATTTCGAGTCCATAGAGGTCTCCGGGGTTGAATTGCATCTAGTTAATAACGGTAGAGTGAATATATACTCCGCATACCACTCACATAAAACCAATAATGGCCCCATTAATCCCGAAGATATCGGCCAGTTAATAAGGTCCTCGGGGCATACAACCTTCATTATAGGCGGCGATTTCAACTCCAGGCATCCCCACTGGAACAACTCCATCTCTTGCACAACGGTACAAAGTATTTCCAATGGTACACTGAAAACTGCCATGCCCTCAACTTCGAAATAGTTGCACCTACGGCTGGTACCCGAGGCAATTCCATCCTGGGCATCTTTATTGTGTCCAAAGACTTACTTCCACAAATCACTCCTCCCCAAGTATCGGCGGTTGTATCAGACCACAATGCTGTGACCATGTTCATACGCGGCTATCGAGCATCCCGGGCTCATATCAGATCCATACCCGATTATGGGCGCACAAATTGGGACAACTTCAATGTCACATTGAACGAAAAACTCCACCAACCCTCTCTTCCCACTGACAGGAACCTAACGACGGTTGAGATAAATAACGCTGCAGCTCGACTTCACGAGATTCTAGTTGAAACCTCGGAGACCCATGTCCCGAAGTACAAACTTGAAAAAACATCAGATTCCTCTTGAAGACCTCACTCTTCGTCTCATCCGGGAGCGTAAAAAGCTCTACAGAATGAGATATCGTCACCGCTTTACGCAAAGAGAGCCATTATTCACCATATTGGCACACTGAAAAAACAAAGAATCCAAAACAATCGCACCCGACAATTGGAAGACAAGCTGAAGGGTATTCAGATGGACCAGAACATTTACAAAAATGTTAAAAAGATATGTGGCACCTCTCGTATCACTGGACCAATCATGTGCAACGGTCTTGTTGTCAATAATGATGCCAATAAAGCAAACATCATCGGAGAGACCTTTGAAAATAATCACAAGCTCACTCTTGAGGATGGCGGCCCGGACACTAATGCAATAATTAGTTCAAAGGTTCACAATAAATTAGACAACTTTAACTAGCCAATAGTTGTTTTTAACTCAGCTAACAGTGCATACTTCGACGACACAAGAGATAATAGTCACGGCTTCGTCACACCAAATACCCTACAGAACCTAGTTAAATCTCGAAACCCCAAGAAGTCACCTGGTATCGACATGTCCTACCACTCGTTGCGAAGGCTTTCTGCTTTATTCTTTATAAAGCTCTCCATTCTGTTCAACCATGACTACAACATGGGGTACTTTCCCTAAGCTTGGAAACATGCTATTGTTTGTCCAATAGCAAAAGCTGGGAAACAAAATTATCACCCCTCAAGCTTTCGTCCTATTTCGCTCCTCACCTGCATCAGCAAAATATATGAACAGTTCATATACGAGAAGCTAAATAAATTTATCAGTGTCAGGAACCTAATACCTGATTTCCAATTTGGATTGAGAAGAGCGCACAACACCACCATGGCTCTCAACATATTTCAAAACCACGTTTGCGTGCGCCTCTTTAATAAGGAACCCACCATTGCGGTGAGCCTGGACATTGGAAAGGCTTTTGACACAACCTGGATCGAAGGTCTCGTGTTTAAAATACTGAATACTGGCCTCAGTAAAACACTGTGTAGTATCATCTACCAGTTCGTTTTAAACAGAACCCTCTAAGTTCGAGTGAATGGAAAGCTTACCCGAACTTTGAACGCCGTTGCAGGCGTACCACAAGGCTCCATTCTAGGCCCCATCTTATTTAATATCTACACCTCAGATATTCCTGGGTGGATGGTAGAGTAAACCAGATATGCTATGCGGATGACGTACTAGTGTACACGTCATCTAAAACCCCAAAACTCGCAACAAACCGACTCAACCGTCATCTGGACGAACTGTATCAGTTTTACAGTCGATGGAGAATTCGACTTAACCCATCCAAAGCAGTAGCTATCATTCTAAGTAGTAAACACTCCCAACCTACTTCTCGATATTCACAGAACATCCGAATACAAATAGGAAGTACTACGATTAGATCACAGGACAGGATGAAATATCTTGGGGTCATCTATACCCCAAAAATGAATTTCATCAAACATGTGACCCACATTCTTCAAAGGGGCATCGGTCGGTCTAAGCAACTGCACAACATCTTGTGGAGCAACAAAGTTGACACCAAAGTTAAGCTTCTCTGCTATAAGCAGCTGATCCGATCTGGAATATTATACGCTTTTCCCATATGGTCCTGCATATCTTCGGCCCAAATGAAAAGACTTCGAGTTTTCGAAAGAAAACTCCTCAGAAGATGCACCAACCACTCTAGAACACCTGGCGCGAAGGTACCTCCATTACCCCAATCGACGAGTACTTACTACAATTAGCATACAAGTACCTCGAAAGCATTCAGAACAGCGAGAACCCACTTGTACGGGAGTCTTGCGTTCTTGACCCTCCTCTCTTTCGATCTCTTCGGATCAGACCACCACAATTTCTTCTTCAGTACAAAACTGAAGAAAGCACACTTCCCAACAACATTCTTCTTTATAATAGAGGATTCCTGGACCCATCTCACAGGGTCTACTGCTGATACACCACAAACACGCACGCGCAGGGCAAGACAGCACAAACACACACACACCGACCAAAGCGCAGATTATCAGACGCCAAAGACGTGATCTGCGTTTACTACCGCACTCAAGACCTACCGGTCTTGTACGATTTCTTTTCCACCATCCCCTATCCATGTAGTTAGAGAACAATTGAACTAACCCTGTCCACACTATCCTTAGATACGTCCTTCCCTTCTTGAGACCGAGCCCAACATCTTCACGGATGTGGGTGATTCTGGTTATCGCAAGATGACCAGAAGCCAGAGACAAGATGAAGGACACATTTGTCGTTGTCTCCCTAAAGTCGGCCTCTCGCCACCCCATTTTTTTTAATTTTTTTTTTTGATTCGTGATCAGTAAAGTTCCAGAAGCCGAAGCCATGGCCGGAACAGCAAATCCCATTACAGCTAGTTATTATTATTTATTGGCCTGTACGAACCCGGAAGTTCATGACCTCACCGACTCGACTTCGCCATTACAGCTAGTAGTAATAAAAAAAGTATTCGGACAAACAAATCAAAAAGCGTTTTACTTAAGCTGCCACTAATCTACAGTAAGCCAACGACAGCACTTGCCGTCCTGCGCGAACCTTCTACTGATCGAACCATTACATACCTGTATTCCCGGTCAGCGGCAGTCCATAACGCATGTTCCTGTGTTATTAAGGCTGCGATTAATCCACGGTGAGTAAACTACATCCCCTAACTAGACTCTTGGCATCCTGCACGAAATTACACAGCCAAATCCACAGGCCCAGGGCAATAGATTTCTCTCTAAGGTGATTCACCATCATCATCGGCATTACAACCGGGATCCGTTCTTGGCCTTGTTTAGCAAGTCCCGAGGCTTGTTAAACTTTCCATAATAATTTGTTTTTCTGGGCAAGGTTATTAGCCTTGCGCCATTAATTCACCATATAGTGACATAAAAACACTTAAAAATATAACTTCACACCTGGGAAGAAGTAAAATAAAATAAAAAAAATTCTTGTTCAAAGTCAACTTCAGATATACACAGAATCGTTCTTTAATCGAACCTCACGAACGTGGGATGCTTCTTCTGATGTGTTTCCTCGCTATTACAGTCTCCAGGCGTTCACAAACAATATACTAACACCTCTTTCTCATAATCTCTGTCTTACATTTCTTTTGTCAGTTTTTTTCTTCCATGTAGGTAATTCCTTAAATTTGCTTTCCAGCAGAAGACACCTTTAGAATTTCCGTCAATCTGGAACCCATCACTTTTTTTTACTTGAGACGTACGCAGAAAAGCGATTTTGGGGATATCCTTAAATGTACAATACACAGCACAGTTGGGGCGGTTTAAGAAGGAGACAATACGGAGAGGAGGTATCAAGTCCCGGCACTGGGTTTTCGCATTGAGTTGCACTTGGTTAGATAATCTCCATTAGTTGCTCAATAAGTTTATAGCGTTTGCAACGATAGTGAAGAGTGTATGATTCGAACCGACGCTATCATGGTGAGAACCAATAAAAGATAGAATCAAAGCTCAATGCATCAGGTCGCTGCCGCACATAAAAAAGGTCTTCTCTTGATGCCAACATTCCTAGCACCAGTCGGGAAGGTCCAGAAAGCCTTTTGAAGAATCTTTAAATAAAACTAAATAGCATCTAGTAAAAGTTATCGTTACTTCCAAAAGTAGTGAAGAGCTGCGTTACGCAGCGAAATTATCCAGTTCCTAAAAATTGAGCCAATGCTTAACACATCAGGGCACTGCCGCATCTACGAATTCGATTTCTAAACTCAAGTACATTCAACTGATGTGGAATTGCTATGTTATTGCGTAGTATACGACTGATGCTTTTTCTTATTCGATTTTTGTTGGGTGTTCTTCACAATTTGCTTGTGTATTGTGTGTGTATGTGTTAGAAAAGCCACAAGTTCAGCACAGCCTGCTGTGTGATAGTGAAGTCTAAAGATCTAGGCACGGCATTTCCGTAAGGAGTAAGAGAAACTTAAGGTGCTGTCATCAGCAAGGCAGTAGGCCGGATCGTAAGTAATACGGTATATACAAATCTGGAATAGAGAGGGTGGCAATAGAAAATCTTGTAGGTGGCAGATTGGACTCTTATCCATTGAATCGTCAACTTTATAGGAATGTGATTTACAAATCTGATTGATCATGTGTTTCCTCGCCGGCGTAATGTCCAGGCATTAAGGCCAATGTGTTTCCTCGTCGTTGTAATGTCCAGGCACTTAAGACCAATCTACATCGATACCTCCTTTCCTTATCCACTTTCTATCGTTTTTTTCCAAACGGGCCAATTTGTCACCGGCTCATCGAAATCCATTTGGTTAGGCCCCTGAATTGATGTTCACCGGCAACAAGGTTAGGAGGCCGATAAATAACAAAATCGACGGCAATGAGTTCTACTGCAGAAGGTATGGAACTACTCGCACTGTGCAATGTCATTTAAGGGTACTCCAAAATCTCCTTTTGTGCGCGCGTTAGTGTAAAAAAATGGATTTCAAACACCGTTGAACACTTTTGAAGTATACAGTGTGACAACCGTGTTTTTACGAAAGTAGTACCTAGATTGACTCCATTTCTCGGCAAGGAATGCCACCAGATCTCCGGCGGACCTGTTGCTGCGGAAACCATATTGACGGTCACCAACGGATATTTTGTTTTCAGGATTTTTTTTTTAAAACGTTGGCGGTGAATCAGTGAGTCCACAACTTAGACAGAGTAGTCGTTAGTGACATAGGTTAGGAAAAGATAGATTATGTGTTGTCCACTTTGAAAATTGAGATTGTCCAGTGGAATAGGGCAAATGAGAGAGCTTGTGCAGCAGCTAATTGAACGAACAAAAGCTCAAAAGTATATTGGAAATGCCGGACCAGCGGGCATGTCAATGTTCAAAACTTTGAGTGCTTAGGCGGCGATGCGAGATCAAATTGGATTTGGTTCAAGGAGTTAAGGCGGATTTCTGGCGCAAGACTAATGACCTTACCCGGAAAAAAGAAATCATTATGGAAAATTTAACTTGTCTCAGGACTTGGGAAATAAGGCCAAGACCGGTTCCCGGTTGTAGTGCCGATGATGATGATGTTAAGGCGGATTAGAATGTGGGACCAGAGAATACAGTCATGTGAAAAATTATAGACTCAAACGTAGACTTTCAGTTTACTTGGAATGAGTAATAAACGTTTATGACTACTTTTGTGACAAAATATTGTCAGCCGACACTAACTCAGGGAAAACCCTTTAATGGGTTAATTGCTTTTTTACCAGGAATGGTAATTAATGTTATGAAAAGAAAACAAATTTCGCCTGTGAAAAAGTATAAACTCAGGACTTTCATATTTTAATTTTTTTTATAATAATTTATTTAATGGGGAATGCTTTCTCTTTATAGATTGGAAATAAGATTGTTTAAAGTGTTGTTCGGTATAATATACCATGCTTCAACAAGTTTTTCTTTGAGTTGTTCCACGTTTTGATTTTCTGGCCTTTCCTGATCGTAAACCGCCCTTGCCAGGATCCCCACTTGTTCTCAATGGGGCTTATGTCTCGGCTTGTAGAAAATTCTTCACTACACCTTGAGAGCAATTTATTTCATTACCATTTTGTCTTTGCGTTATTCTACTATTTTGTATATCAACTATTCTTTGTTTTTCAATGTCCGTTAATTGTTTCCCACGTCGCATGTTTAAAACTTTAAAAAAATTCACTGCATAAAACAAAAGTCTGTTTATTATCACTCCAGAATTCTTCACTGTTTTTTAAGAACTTTTGTTGTACCAAGCTATGCGTTACAACTAAGCCTGAGATCGAAAAAAGGCCTGAGTTTATACTTTTTCACAGGCGAAATTTTGGGTTTTTCAGAAAATGAATTACCATTCCTGGTAAAAAAGCAATTAAGCTGTAGCGATTCTAACAGATACACACAATTCACAAGCAAAAATAGTGAAGAACACCGAACGAAAAAATCGAATAAGAAAAATACATCAGAACCGTATACCAAGCGATAAATAAAAATAATTCACACCAGTGGAATATACTCGAGTTTGGAAATCAAATTCTTAAAACACGGTCAGTAGTCTGATGCTTCACTGCTTCGCTTTTCAACCGTTTCATCGTGTGTTCAATTCACCTTCTTCACTATCTTTGCTTAACGCTATAAAGCCATTAAAGGGTTTTCCTTGAGATGGTGTCGGATGACAATATTTTGTCACAAAACTAGTCGTACAAGTTTATTACTCATTCCAAGAGAGTTGGCTGGGAGAAATCCTTCAGCATCTTTCGGAGCTTGGCTAATAGACTCTGCCGAAAAATAATAGCATCTCAGAGCGCTGACTCAGCGCTATAAGCTTGCCTTTCCTGGAAGAAGTAAAATAAAAAGAAATAAAAAATAAAAAACTGAAAATTTACGTTTGAGTCTATAACATTTCGCAGCATTACATATTCCCTGGTCTCACATTATAATCCGCCTAACTCCATGCTCCTGGGCTCCTCGATAGCATAGTGGTTAGTATACCCGCCTGTCAAGCGGGAGACTGGGGTTCGATTCCCCGTCGGGGAGCCTCTGGCGCAAGACTAATGACCTTGCCCGGAAAAAACAAATCATTATGGAAAATTTAACAAGCCTCAGTACTTGCTAAATAAGGCCATGACCGGTTCCCGGTTGTAGTGCCGAGGATGATGATGACGATAACTCCATGCTCCATGGGGTTTTTTTTTTCAGCAATATAATTACCATTCCTGGTAAAAGAGCAATTAAACCATTAAAGGGTTTTCCCTGAGTTGGTGTCACGTATTTTGTCACAAAAGTAGTCATAAAAGTTTATTACTCATTCCAAGCAAATTGAAAGTTTACATTTGAGTCTATAATTTTTCACATCACTGTATTCTCTGGTCCAACATTCTAATCCGCCTTAACTCCATTCCCAAATTCAATTTGGTCTCGTATCGCCGCCTAAGCACTTGAAGTTTTGAACATTAATAATATATTAATAATATTAATAAAGGGTTTTCCCCGAGTTAATGTCGCTTGACAATATTTTGTCACAAAACTTGTCATTTAAATTTATTACTCATTCCAAGAAAACTGAAAATTTACGTTTGAGTCTATTATTTGTTCCAGCTTTGTATCTGGCTGTGAAATGTTCAACAAGAGGATTGCTTCCTTTATTAAGTTGACGATTAGTCTACCATCAACTATGCCCGATTGGATAGATCTCGAGATAGAGTTTATAATGCCCTTCATCAATGGGCAGAGTTTCTACTACCCGTAGGACACTTTGGTATTTTTTATCTTATTGTCTGCTGGTGTAAGATTTTTGCGCGTTCTCCATAAAAGGCCTGTACCGTTTCTAACAGATACACACACAGTACACAAGCAAATAGTGAATAGCAACACCAAACGAAAATTGAATAAGTAAGAAGCATCAGAGCCGTGTGCATAGCAATAGAATAACAAGTCCACATTAGTTGAGTGTACTTGAGGATAACGATCGAAATCATACATGCGGTTGTTAGTGTGAGGCTTCAATGCTTCGCTACTCGCCCGTTTCATCGTGTGTTCAAATTATTCTCCTCACTATTGTTGCTAAACGGTATAATCCCAACGTGTGATCTGTACACACAGCACACACTCTCCCATAGTAAACAGGACTTTACTACCTCGATCACAATTTCTGCACAGAGCACCAGCCCACTCGTCTGCTCTGATATCCCCTCGCTCTCTCGCTCCTTGTTCCGTCGTTCGCACACGAAGTTGATCTTAACAAAGTTACTGGGGAGGGAATAGTGTGGCGTTTCTAACAGATACACACACAATACACAAGCAAATAGTGAAGAGCAACACCGAACGAAAATCGAATAAGCTAAAGCATCAGAGCCGTATACCATAGCAATAGAATAACAATTCCACATCGATTGAGTGTACTTGAGGATAACGATCGAATTTATACAGGCGGTAGTTGCCTGATGCATTGAGCTTTGGTTCTATCTATTAGTAATTCTAACCGTGATAGCGTCGGTTCGTATCGCACGCCCTTCACTATCGTCGGAAACACTATAGTCTTGACCAGAGCAGCCGGACCCAGACCCTATATTCGACTTAGGTTTGATAAACTTTGCTCTGAAAAGAATAAAGGTCCCCTTACCCAATAGAACTATAAGTTATTTTATCAGCAATAGAGAACAAGATACGAGGGCAGTCGCAGAATTAATCGACCTGACACATAGACGGCTAAAGTTATTAAAATGTAATGACTGCGGTAGATAGTACCAACCTTAGAAAGTTATTAAAATGTAATGACTGTGGTAGATAGTACCAACCTTAGAAACACATTAAAATATAATGACTGTGGTAGATAGTACCAACCTTAGAAAGTTATTAATATGTAATGATTGTGGCATATAGAAGCAACCTCAGAATGTTATTAAAATGTAATGAATGTGGTAGATGGTACCAATCTTAGAAAGTTATTAAAATATAATGACTGTGGTAGAGAGTACCAACCTTAGAAACACATTAAAATAAAATGACTGTGGTAGATAGTACCAACCTTAGAAAGTTATTAAAATGTAATGACTGTGGCAGATAGTACCAACCTTAGACAGTTATTAAAATGAAATGATTATGGTAGATGGTACCAACCTTAGAAAGTCATTCAAATATAATGACTGAGATAGATAGTACCATCCTTAGAAAGTTATTAAAATATAATAACTGTGGTAGATAGTACCAACCTTTGAAAGTTATTAAAATATTATAACTGTGGTAGATAGTACCAACCTTAGAAACACATTAAAATATAATGACTGTGGTAGATAGTACCATCCTTAGAAAGTTATTAAAGCATAATGACTGTGGTAGATAGTACCAACCTTAAAAAGATTAAGTTTCAAGGTTGAAGACGCTACGTTGTTTACTACTTGTTTGACAGCCATCAATAGTGAACGCTGTCAGTGAATTTGTAAACATGGAAAAAATTCAAACATCGGTTAATGCAGTTTACTACAGAGCCATTTCTTCAAGTTTTGAAAGAGAAAATAGTCTGAGGGTGCTAAAGAAGTAATTCGTATTTCAAATCATTGATTTTGGCCACTGCAATAATGGATGTGTGAACATGTGTGCATTTTTTCCATGTTTACAAGTTCACTGACAGCGTTCAGTATTGATGGCTGTCAAACCAGTAATAAACAACGTAACGTTGAAACTTAATCTTTCTAAGGTTGGTACTATATGTGGCGGCTCAGCGCACACCACAACCTCCACGCAGTAGCCGCAAGCAAAGACTCCCATCGAGAGTGGCTTTCGACTGATTAAGTCAAGCACACTCTCGATCACCCCCACACACAAAGGAGAGTCACGGCTGAATTGGCGTGGAGTCGACGCGACACTACGTGGGTCTAACTTACACGTAGAACAGGAACCCACTTGCAGATCATTCGCCACCGAGGCCGGAAAAAGTCCGGCGTCGGTTCCCGTTCTACGTGTGAGTTAGATCCACGTAGTGTCGCGCTTGGGAAATCCAACATCAGCCGGCGTCACGCCACTACAACATTGGCCGCGATTAGGATCATCTGTCGCCGAGAGCAGTAACAACATACACGCCACCCAAGATCAACGATTTGGAGAAAAGGAACCCCAAATATCTACCACAGTCATTATATATTAATAACTACCGCCATCTATGAGTCAGGCCGATTAATTCTGAGATTAACCTCGTACCGATCAATATCAATTCCCCTAAAATGTCCTGGAGACAGTCCCAAGTGGCCTTCTTCTAGGTTTACTCTATTCCTTGGGAAGTGTGTGTGCTGATGATTAGCGGCAATTAGCCAACACACCGCGGAAGTGAAAGATGAAGAAACTTCGATGGTATATTTTTTACAAGGGTAGGTCAATAAGTCCTTAGAAACGCCTACGATGGCGCTCGTAAAATCGCTAGTAGTCTGTTTTAGTAAGCATCATTCCTCACTAGGTATCTAACAATTTTCAATTTGTTTCATGTTTCAATTTTGCATGATAAATTGGGTATGAGAAAAATATCTGTGAGACGGGTGCTGCAATTGCTCTCAGCTCAGAACGGAGCGCATGCGTCGCTACACAGATGTTTCTGCGAAGATTTGTACCTGTAGATGAAACATGGATACACCACTACACTCCAGAGATGAAAGAACGGCCAAAACAGTCGATTGTTAAAGACGAACGGGCTCCAAAGAAGGCAAAGACGGTGAAATCGGCTGGAAAGGTTATGGCTACTGTGTTTTGAGATGCATCATCATCATCATCATCATCGGCACTACAACCGGCAACCGGTCTTGACCTTATTTAGCAAGTCCTGAGGCTTGTTAAATTTTCCATAATGATTTGTTTTTTTCGGGCAAGGTCATCAGTCTTGCGCCAGAGGGTTTGAGATGCACATTGTATTATTGACTATTTGGAAAAGCGACAGACGATAACTGAACAGTATTATGCGTCATTATTAGATCAGCTAAAGGAGAAAATGAAAGAACATCGTCCTCATTTTCTGAAGGCTTATTGACCTGCCCTCATAGAGTGCGCGGTAAGGATAATCCAGTCAATGTCTGGTATGTCGATCATTTACGAACTCATTTAAATTATGTAATACGGTTGTAAATATAGTCTGTTGGGAGTAGCGAGACTACTCAGAGGAGTTATGGATAAGTGAAATCACTTGTATTAACAATTTCAATATTGGATCAAGGTGATAACAACAGAATCGAACAGAGTATCGAATTTATTTAAGAATTCATTACTATTCACGTTCGGACTTCAATACAAAAGCAATACCGTATGATATGCTCACGAAGGTGAAATTCTACATACGAAAAGATGAAGATCGCCACTCTAAACCAGTAATTATGTGATGAAGTACTTCTGTGGAGCGACGGTACGGTTATCTCGTGTGGATGTCGGAGCGTACACCGATCCTTTGAGAAGTAATTATGTAAAGTTCTGGTTTATTATGGGAATGTGTTTTCCTGTGTGTATAGATTACGCTGGGCTCCTCGATAGTATATTGGTTAGTATACCCGCCTGTCACGCGGGAGACCGGGGTTTGATTCCCCGTCGGGGAGCCTCCGGCGCAAGACTAATGACCTTGCCCGGAAAAAACAAATCATTATGGAAAATTTAAGAAGCCTCAGGACTTGCTAAATAAGGCCAAGACCGGGTCCCGATAGTAGTGCCGATGATGATGATGATAGATTACGCTGGGGTCACCAGCTGTGTTGCGTTTTTGTAATGGTGGTGAAAACTGTGATTCGATCTCAGGCTAGAAAAGGTTAAAACCAAAGCACCACCGCATCAGATCACTGCCGCGTGTATGCGAAAATGTCTCAACTTGCTACACAAATTGTGATTGCTGGGTTAATGCTCTTATATACGGTATGATGATTCTTTCGATCCGCACTCCTCTTGCCGTGCATAATTTGTTGGGATCTCCGAAGCCCATAACCTTTTAAGCAATAGCATTCTCTATATATGTGTCTATACTACGATGTGGAACGAGCACGGGGTATAAGTTACATAAAATATGATTGTAATCCGAAATACTGGTATCAGCGATCGACGATAGCACTCCCCGCATGTAGAATGGTATAAACATATGTATACACCCAACGGTACATAGAA